>CM029134.1:18322559-18922559 GCA_016859345.1 Istiophorus platypterus | reverse complement strand
TGCTGAGCTGAGAATTTGTGGACTCTCTTGGTGATTTTGCTTCTACATTGCAGTGCGTAATTTACAACCCTGTCTGCTGTAAAGCGTCTAGGGCCAGTGCTGGGATTATACTGTGACCAGCAACAGAGCCCATGGATCACCATAAATCTCCACTGATTGAATGCAAATTGGAAAAGTACACTATGTATGTCAGTATACATCATGAGAATAAAGGTTGCACTACAAACACACTGCAAGTGCATGCCCATTCTCTAAATATGCAAGCCTTATTTTATGTGCATGTGTTTGTATGTGTACATGCAAGTGTTTATGTGGTGAGAAGGCAAGAAGCAGAAATTTATGGGCTACATAGTGGCTAACACATTTGCATTATAAATCTCAATTACATAGCATTATTTGTTTACCAGCCCCCTCAGATGGAATTCTCATAAGGTGCCCTGCAGAGGAAGGTCATAAATTCTTAATAAACTGCAGTGCAGACCTTTGTATGGCACTGACCTAAATCCTGCAGCTCATCTCTGCACTACACTCATTTGTTTAAACTTTAATAAGGTTCCATTACACATATTTAACTCTTTTTCAGAAACCCTAACTAGACCATGTCCACCTGCATATTTCTGTTGAACACAATATGTACCAAAACATACCTTGATACAGTCTTATGAAGCAAAATCCAGGGTACGAGATGCTGTGCTATCAGTCTGGGACCATCTGCCAATGGTTTTTAAATGAGAAATAAACCCTCACAGGCCCTCCAAGCCAGAGGCACAGAGCACAAGTAATTAATATGCCTAGGTTAATGAGCAGTCCCAGCATTGCCTTTGCTCCTCTGACTGTCAGTATGTGTGCATCTTAGTAGTGACTCACTAGCTACAGCTGCTGGAGTATGTGGACGTTCCTAACATGCTATGCCCTGGCAGAAAGTGGGCCTGTGGCATCTCCTGCTTTGTTAGAGATATAGCCCTAAATATAAACTGCCTGTGTAAATAAATAAATTTTGTAAAAACTGCCACATGGCAATTATACTACTAATTAAATGACGAAGCACTCTTAATGGATTCATCTCTCAGGAGAGATGTTCCTCTCACCACACAAATGCGCTGCCCTGTCTTCCTACCTCTCTCATCTTTATGCTCCTCCCCTCTACCCAATGTCCATCCCTGGGAGCTCTCACTGATGCGTTACGGGTGAGTGTCACCTGGTCTGCTAGTGTTTTGGTCTCGGCTAAGAGAGAAAGGCTAAGGGGGGCGGCTGGATGGGTTCAGAGGCTGGAGGGGTCCTCAGTCTTGGCACAGACTCCTGCTGCAACAGCCAAAGCTCTTCATTTATTCATATTTTGAGTGCTTCAAACCCCCAAATCCCCTAATAGTGCACACAGACAAACATACACATAGGCATTAAAAGATAAATAAACAAGTACCTACAAACAGTTGAGGATGGAAGAATAAAACAGTCACCCAAATCTAACACATCGTTACACATGTGCCTGCAGAGAGGCAAGCCAGTCAAACAGACTTGTTCATGTGTAGGCATACATACACACAAACAAATACGCACGTTCACACACCTACACAGTTGCCCATCTGTTTTCTTTGGGGGATTACACTGTTTTCATTAAAGTGAATATGCATCTTCAAAAGCAGCAGTGAGGCATAAAAAAAGTCACTTTCCAGAACGGCTTATTCCCTGTTCAGATGATTCGGTTTCAATTAGGTCAGTACAGGTAAGACTTTCACTTTGTGATAGACGTGCAGCTGTAATATAAAGGATCTGAGGGCACCTTAAATAAAATATAATTCATGCAGGAGGAGGAGACCAGCCGCTCATTTTGTCAGACCATGAGGGGGAGAGATCTGCTGAAAGCTAAATGCAGATGTTTCCAGCATGTGTTGGCATGATTGAAACTCCTGGTTGTGTGGAAAATTGGCCAAAGTTGATTAATATACCTCTTATGCCCTCTTTGAATCTGAGCAAAATTCATGACCTGTTCTGTTTTGTTTTTTTTTTTAAAACTAGTGTACTTACATGTGGAATATACCTCACATGTGCCCCAGCAGCCCTAAGATATCTCTTTTCAATACGCAAACAGTCAGTAGAAAAAAGGCCACAATGTAAAACTACATGACCCTTACATCTATTATTAACCACTGTCTTGTGTAGGAAACCCTTGACTGTTGAGAAAAAAATATTTAATTATGGTACAAATTACGTCAAAAGATTTAATTATAACTGATTCAAAGTATTTGAATGTATGTTTTAGTCAATTTGAATGAAATTATTATGACTTTATTCTGGCAAATTGTTTTGCCAACATGGTATCAGTAGAGATGTCAACAAAACCAGAGGAAGAGAAAGACTGACAAAGTCTCAAATTTAATCAAAATTGAAATCTTACAGCAAACAACTTAAATCACTGTGTACCTTCCTGTGTGACTCTGTGCTTGGACACAACTGGGAGAAACCCGCAGCTTTACATCTCAACTACAGAAGCAAGCAGTTTTTTAACAGAGAAGATCATATCTTGTTGCAAACATCACGACTAATCTCTTCCCCGATTTAACAACAAAATGTATACATATTGCAAACATAGAGGCAATAAGTCCCTGCCTAAGAGATGGCACATGAATAAGTTGAGGGATAAATCATGTATAGTGTTTCCCTGAGGAGTGGTAGAGTGTAAGTATTTAAGTGAAATATGAGGCCATGGATAATTGAATGTGTGTTTCCCTATGTCAAGGACCATAGTCTCGAGGGTAAGGGATAGATGTGGAGAGATGCTGGTATCGAGAATTGGGGAATGGGAGCTGGAAGGACGAGAGAGAGTGAGGGAGTGTTTGATCCTGAAAGAAATTGGTAAAGACTGGCAGGGGTGTCTCATGAATAACACAAATCATAGCAGTTGTTACCATCTGAAGGGCTTTGCTGTGCAAGCCTTTTACTTACATTTGATCCTAAATGTGCAAATGAGAAAAATTAAATAAAAGGAAAAGCATTTGTGCAAAAAGATATTTGATTTACTGAATTCTGTTTCGTTATTATTTTGTGGTAGACATGGTTTAAAGTAAAAAAAAAGCACAGAAAATTTGAAAAGAAAGGTTTGCCTCCTGTTCTGATCCTTTAAATCCGTCTTACATTGAGTGCCGTTAAAGGACAGTATTGAAAAACAGGAGAGGATGTCAAGATGCAATCAGTATGAAAGGTTTTTGTCTTTTTAACTTCCTGCAAGCACTACAGCATGCAGCAATGTCACTTCCTTGTGAAACACAGGAGCTAAAGAACGAGTTTTGCATTTAGATAATGTAAAACTGTACTTAACTCCAACTCAGTGGTGTGAAGTTATGCACATTAATTACAACATCCAGGACTTAGGAGATAGTTTAAATTTGATGCAAATTATCGACCACCACAATGAAGAAATGACCCCCTTATTGATACACAGCTGAACCTTGTGGTAGTAGGAGTAGCATTAATGAGGTAAATGCCCTCTAACTTCTAACACAATAATCACAAATAGGTCAGATCAATCAAGTTAATTTGATACTGGAGAAAGATTAACAGAGGAAATTCAGAAACTTATTTTGAGGTTTCTCATTTTACAGGATGTTTCACGGTCCCCCTGCCTGAAACATGTTATTTTGCAACAGACTGACTTATGTCAAAGTTTGTGCAACAATTTTTCAATGAGAAAGGGAGTAGCATCCCTTTATTTTTCCTTTGTGTTTCTACACTTGTTGTTAATTCATCAGGCCTTGACAGTGTTGATGTGGCAGATCGCTACAACTCTAATTATACATTGGGGTCGCAGGCACAAAGGTGTAGTCTCCATCAAACCCTTGGGAACAGAGGTTCATTAACGACTTACATGGTCAGCGATGGTGCGGCCCAGCTTGTCCATTCTTGATCCTGCCTCTGCAATTTTCTTGGCAGCACTGATGACATCAGATGTATTCTTCAGTGGCCCTTTCCCCCTGGGGAGAAAAAGTGAAAGGATCAGTCATTGTTTCTGATTTACTGCAGCTTCATTTAATATGTAGGAGCAGCATCTCAGTCATGGAGTGACTGTAGGGTTTTGAAGGTTGTTTTCTTTTAGAGGCCAGTATGGATGAAGTAGCATAGATTAGGGGAATAGTTCAAGGAAATGTCACAGAAATACTATACATGTATATGCTGATGTATAGATGACTCCACACATTAACAAAATCAGCACCATATTTTTCAGTCAGAGCTTAGAAAGGTTTATAACCCATTAGTTCTCCCTCAATCGCCCCCTTACAAAATATGTATTTTCAAATTGTTGGCATAGGATTGATTGACAAAATATAATGGTAATGATTTTTAAGAAACTGGGAGCACAAACATACTGAGGAATTCTGGGGGAGAGCCCGATTCCAGAGGCCATCGTATTATACCAGTCACCATATGCTTTCTCTCACAACAGAAATTCTCAGTTCAATCTATTTGGCCCCCTTTTACTCAAGCAGCTTTGAAGGGTTTATTAGGAGGCTAAGAAGAAATTGGACTGGTTTCATGTCTACAAGCAGAGAAACATCGGTTCACCCAAGAAACGCTACACACACCAGCTCTTCATTTGCATGGTCATTTTCATTCAGGTATGGGACAGAAAAAAAGGAGAGAATTGAAAGTACAGAGATAAGATTAATATTCAATCTAAAGGCACTGGTCACTTTCCTAACATTATACATCCATCCTTGACCCCTCTAGAGCCAAACAAAGCCAGTCCCAACACGGGTCAGACCAGCACTGAACTGACCCACTGAGAAGCTTGTCCGCCTTTTTCAATTTTTTCTGCCCCCACAAGGGACTCTGGGACACAGTTGGCAAGAAGCACAAATTGGATTCAAAGCGGCTCTCTCCAGGCTAAAAAAATGAGCCATCCAACCCAGAACAGATGGAATTTTGTGTTCTGTTTTCTTGCTTCTTCTTCCCTCCCCTCCCATCTACAACCATTCTCCCTTCTCTTGCTCTCTCTCCACTGCTCTGCTGTAAAGCAAGTCCGGGTCCTTGTGGACGAGGTTATATGTCAGAGCAGATACTGGAAGCTCTCAGGGGATAAGTCAACCCTTGGAGACAGAGCTGGAGGCACTGTGATGGGTTCTAGGGGAAAAAAGCCAGCATGGAGTGTTTATAATAGTTTTGCTAGTATAATGGTGTTGTTTGCTCCAATAAAAAACATCACATCACACTGCTTAAATACAGCAACCACTATATTCTCCTTAACCACTATTTTCTTCCCTAAAGATATCCCTTTCTTAAGCCATAAGAAATAAAGGGCTAGATGCTATATTTTCTCCCTATTTCCAGCCCTGTCTAGGTGGCCAAATGATGACTGGGAAAAGCACAATGAGGCCATGAAGATAGTAAGGAGAACTGCTAACAAGAGGACACTCTTTCATTGTGGATTTATACATACAGAAGGGACTGTGGACTTCAGGTCTGGTGAAAGTGCAGGCCTTCAGATGGATGCAAGCCGCAATGGACCGAGCAATCCACAGCACAGAAAGCTCTAAGACAAGTGGCTCCCAAATATGGTACATGTTTCCAAGCCACACATGCCTTATTCATGAGAGCCACCATAAAGCCATAAGCGATGCAGGAGTCAACAACAATCTCTCACACTCTGCAGATTTGTCAGGAGAGAGGTACAGATCAATTACCTCATACAGCATTAACCTTGGAAGGGCTTTGTGCCAACTCAAGGTTGAGGGGGCAATAATTTCGGCGCAGGCTCAATTAGCCAGCTACTGACCTTCCATGTGCTACTGCCGTATGTGAGAGTGAGGGCACAGTATGAAGATCTATGAAGCCCAACAAACATCAGTGCGTGTTCCATCAGACACACACTAGGATATACAACACACACTGGGAATGCAATCCGAAGTCTGAGCTCACCACATAAGAAACGTTGTGGTATTAACCCCTAAAATAAACTGAGTAACTTCATTGGTAACACAGGCACAAGAGCTACTTCCATAACTTTCTATTACAAACTTAATTTCAAATAACAATGACCAAGCGTGATGTACTTGCAAACTGAAATCTGACTGTATTAACATCACTAAGGTCAAAGACATTAAAGTGTGACTAAAAATACTCATTGAATGCATAACTAGCACAGACAGTTGTGTACCTTGGCAACCCTAGGTAATTATTACAATTAAAACAATACTGTCATTAAAGGTATTAAAACCTGAGTTTAAAAAAAGAAAGCTTCAGAATTCTACATTTGAACTAATTTAATGAATTGTGCAAAATTTTAAGAAAAATGGTAATAATCACAAATTGCTATCTTATAGCTAGGTTTCTAAAATGCAAATTCAGATGTATCCTGACCACATGTGCATTTGAGAAGAACCACATGAATAATGAACACAAGCTGAGGATTGTCACATGGTTGCAGTTGTTAGGTGACAATGGTTAGCTATGATGCATAACTTTCTATTCAAATTTAATTTGGAAAACCTTAGTTGTTGGTGAGATCTAAATATGGAACTGCATATCTAATTTAAAACATCTTATTTTTCAAGCCGATTTAGAGTAGGGTTTTGTTATTAAATCCTAGATGAAATATGCAGGGGATAAGAGGCTTGGATTTTTTTATAGTTCAAAATCCAGCCACTGCCTATAAAATTATCCCTTCATCCATCCAAAAGAACAAAGTAATTCTCTTATTGCATCACTCACATAGAAGGTACTGTAACGTAGTCCAAAGGTAACCACTTATTGAACTTAACTGGCTAATCAATAAACTTTCAGAATATTTAGTGCCCAAGGCTGCTGCTTACAGACTGAGAGGTAAGCAACTATATTTTAGCAAAAACAATACTTAGGCTGGTACCAACCCAAAACCTTTTTAGTACTTTGACATAAACTGCCAAAATCTGACCGAAGTGGTTGACATGCAGTACTCAAAACTATTGCATTAACCATTTAGGACAGCTGCTTTTATACATAGCCCCTCATTTTCTGAGGCTCAAATGTAATTGGCAAAACCTACATTATATAAATAGAATTCATTTTAATACTTGGATGAAATTTTCTTTGCAATCAATGAGTGCCTAAGGTCTGGAAGCAAATGGGCATTGCTAAGAGTCATACATGCCCATAGAAAAACAGTGTCGCCACCATGTTTAACAGATGATATGGTATGCTTTGGATCGTGAGCTTTTGCTTTCCTTCTCGATTCTCGTCTCTTCCCATCATTCTGGTTCAAGATATCTTGGTTTCATCTGTTCAAAGAACCTTGTTCCAGAACTGTTCAGGCTTTTAAAGATTTTTTTCTGGCAAAGTCTAATCTGGCCTTTCTGTTCTTCAGTGTTAGCAGTGGTTTACACCTTGTGGTAAATCCTCTATTTACATTCATGAATGTGTCTCTTGATTGTAGACTATGACAATGATACACCTAATTCCTGTAGAGTTTTCTTAACCTGGCTAGATGTTGTGAGGTTTTTTTTCTTCACCAAGGAAAGAATTCTGTGATCATCCACTTTGTCTTCAATGGTCTTCAATAGTCTTTTTTTTGATGCTCTCGTTAAGAATGTACCAAATTACTGATTTGGCCACTCCTGTAGTTTCTGCATTCTGTCTAATAAGTTAGTTTTTTTTTCAGCCTAATAATGGATTTGCATCGACACCTCTTTGGTCCGTATATTAGGAGTTCAAAAAAACAGCTAACAAATGACAAGTCAACACTTGGAACTAACCCAAGACCTTTTATCTGCTTAATATGAAACAGGTGAAACCTGACCAGGAAACTGTTGTCAAACAGGTGACACCTGGCTAGGAACCTGTTGTCAATCAGTTGACTAATTACTTTTTAAACTCTGAACTACTATGTATAAAAATGGCTGTATTTTCTAAAAGGTTCCTGCAATATTTTTTTAACCCCCTTAAATTAAAGATTAAAGTTTAATCCACTGTGGTGGTGTACAAATGCAATTTGACAAAAATTGTGTCATTGTCCAAATACATATGGACCTAACTGTACACATTGCATGGGGTAGTAGGAAGCACAACTATGGTTAAAAAAATTATGACAACTTAATGTGCTATGATATTCCAACATACAGTGCATGCACACAGATGCCGTTCATGTTTGTGTAGCCTTTTTTTGCCTTATGTAAGTCTGAGAGCTTGAAAGAGAGCATTGTGCATTGCTAAAAGCACCAGGGGTGCATTATACTTATCTATCAAAACAAGTGGGTACAATCTTCTGATTATGATTTCTGTTCTATCTTGTTGTTTTTTCTTGATTGATATTAGTGAAGTATGAGCCTTGTTTGTAAGTTTTCAGTAAATACCCACAACTTGTAACAACAATCTAAAAGACAAATACTATTTTTAGTAGAGGCAGATTTTGAGGTCATACTTACTGCAAAGATTCATATTATTGCTGTACATGTTGTGATTCCAAAGTTTGTTTGTTTTGGGGTTTTTATTTTCAACCATTTCTCTACAATAGTTATGGTCTCAACAAATCACTGACGAAGGAGAATATGGCCACCCAGCAGCAGCTTTGCTTTTAAGATTTACAGTGCACACCCAGCTTTATTCATGAACTAGAAAGAGAGGGAGATTTGACGCACTGCTTATGGTTGTGCATATTAAGATTAGGGAAGGATGGAAAAATAATCAAGAAGAAAATCCTACCTACAGTGCTGCTTAAGGAAAATGAAGAGCATTGATGCATGAATAGTGGTGTTAAACTGGGTGCACAGCATTGTGCAGATATGGGAGAATGCTGGAAAACAAATGAAGGCTTATTGGGTGATGTTTGGTGTATTTGACACAGGACTAACTTAAATATACATTCTGTCTTGGAGGCATTTTGCTTCAATCGCACAACTACTAGAATATTAATGTGAGAAGTTAAGATGGCATATGCATATCGGTCCTGAGACTGAAGAAAGCAATTCTAATACTCAAATACAGACCATGAACTTTGACACTGATCATCAATCAAAAGAAATATATAAAATTTGTAGCCATACTACAAGCCATTCGTTCAGTGGCATTCTGAGGCCTGAAAAATCAACAATTAAAAAAACGGCCCTCATTTGATAGGGAAGAAAAATGGCTTCAGTGTGAGCCAAGCTGTTAGTACAAACTCACCTGGTGAAGTCTGTCATCTCCATCATGATCATGCACATCTGCTTAGCCAGCACAATGATGTCATTGCCGCTGTCATCCCACTTGGATACCTCAGCATCGAGCTTGCTCTTCTCTTCCTGGAAGCTAGCTACCTGTTCTGCGATCTTTGCCTTCTGCTCCTGGGGCAACTGGGCCATGATAGCCTGAAGGAGGAATCATGAGAAGCGAAGAGAGTTAGCACACTAGGCCTAAACATATTGTTACTGAGGCCATTTCTGTGTCTCCAGGGCATTTTCTTTTACACTAGCCCCCTATGGTTTCTATGGATGTAAAAGTTTTCTTGACAGGCAAGACCATGAATCACTGTGGTACTACAGTATCCTTGGCTAATTTATTAAGTACACCTACAAAATGTAATGCAACCCAGTACAAGAGCATATTCTTCACTTACAAACCTTACAGTTTTCAGTTTCTAGAGGTGTTAATTAAACTAAATGTTTATTACTGAGATATTAGGGGTTCTTTTGTACTAGACTGCATTTTATTGAAATGTGTTTCAAATATATTTAAATGACACTATCATTGACGCTGTAGTCCAAAGTATCAGAAGCAGCACTCTGATCCCGAACCCCCTTGTTTGTAAATGTGTTGAATATCTTAAATAGTGCTGAATTTAGTCATCAAAATGCAGACAAGACAAAGCAGGTTTGAGGTCTAATGTCTGAAGACTGAAAAATGGCTACATGAATTACAACGTCATCTCCATAAATATATGTCAAAACTCTAAGACCGAAATATCTCTGATTGGCCCAGGGTTAAGTGGGGACTTCTTTTTTTTTTTAAACTACAAAAACTTTGTTAAAAAAATGAGTTTACAGCCACTATGTAATATTATGTTGCCTCTCCTGAAAAAATGTATGTTTATTGAACTCAATGCTTCTGGCCACTAAAGAAGATCAATATTAGGGCATTTGTTTAGCAGTACTTAATATCATGTGCAAATGTGTTTAGCACCATTTCTATCCATCCTCTTGGGCCCAGTGGCTAAAGGGCAGTTTCCAAACAGGCAATCACATTCAATGAATGAGCTTCTGAAGCCAAAGTGAGCAGATACTTAAGAGCAGGAAATTGAATATCATCACAAGAGCGTTCATTCCATTACTGGTAAACAGGACTTGCTCTCTAGAGTCACCTAAGCTTCAGTAACGCAGTCTAGGAAAGTACAGAGATGAAAACCTCTTCCTAAGAAAACAGTCAGATAATATTCGGTGAACAAAACAAACAGCATGGTGATGTCCTGAAGGATCACACCACCATTAGATTTTTGAGATCAAATCATTACTCTAAGCTGCTGTTATATGTGAGTCTAAAATTGACATTAGTACTGTGCCAAGAGGGTAGATACAACCTCAGACCGAATGAAAATCCTGCCCTATCAAGTTAACTACTATATAGTATAACCACTCAAAAACAAAGAGACAGAGAGCAGCAAGTCAAGCAACCAAGAGCATGGATTCACACTTTATTTCACTTCTTCTATGAAGAGGCCAAGAAACAGCAGACTTATTATCTGCTGAGAGTCTTTTCAGGTAGCCTACTGAGTACTTGAAAATTCTGACCTTCGCATTCAACCACCGTGACAAATTCATTGGTTCAGACTAAGACTTGTTATCTTAAATACATATGGCATGTATACCTGAAATTATTCTTAAGTATTGGAAGATGCGGTATGCAAAAGATCAATTCATTGTGTGTACCCTCTTATAGCCACTCTAGATTCATTAGACCTGAGGCCTTTCGTGGCATGGATTAGATAGAGGGAAGGTAGACATTGTGGAAAGATCACATAGAACTAGAGGCTTAAGTATACTTCTGGCTATACTTCTTCAGTCTTGAACTCTTTTCACATACATGTATTTGAACTCTGGGGAGCACCTTAATTTAACATAACAAATGAGAACTACTTTTTCTGTGGTGGTGACTTGCCAAATGTGCTTGACCCATTAACAGTATGAAGGTGGGGTGTTTTGAAAAAATAATTGCTGGGAAATTAACATAAGCATGTTGTTATAAAGGCCCATAAATAAATCTGCATCATAACAAATGAGGCAAATATTTAATGTTAATTTCTAAAACTACAGCCTTACTTATAAGGTATAAAGCTGCTCTTCTGATTATGCAGTATTTTAAAATGTATTTCTTTGTACCAAGTGATTATAATGGATTATAATGTTTCCTCTAATGCATTATCAAACATGCCAAAACAATTTAATCAAATTGGAAGGAAATATTCATCTAATGGCTGAATTCTAACACACGCTTTTGAGTCAATATTTGACCATCTTTGAGGATGCCTCTGTTCTGTGGGGCCCAAGTGAATGCAATCTCTTGAATGAAAATTTTAGCAATATAACTGAGTGCCCTTTCAATGTGTGTATGTGTTTTTCTTTAGCACATATCTCCCATTTCTCACAAGGTATTAATGATGTCATTTGACAACTTCAGATTTTAGAGGCAGGGGATCTGACTCAGAAATGTCTGTAAATACTACGAAAAGCAATGTACAACTTACCCGAGCACTCTGGCCATTAATAAGCTGATCATCCTCTGTCTGCACACTGGTCCTGCTGCGAACATCAAAGTCCTCAGTCTCAAAGTCAGAGTCGTCCAACTCCTCTGGAGTCTGTAATGGGACAACAGGGAAGGAGAGAGGAGCAATGGAGGAGCAAGGGGGAGAGACAGATCAAAAGAGCCAAATGTACAGGGTGGGGAGAAGCAACAAGAGAAAGGATAGAAAAAGGAAAATGTGTTAAGAAAAAGCAGGTAGTTGTGAATGGAAAACATAAAATAATATACTGTCAGCATACTACAGCCATTTGAGCACCATTAGATAACCAGTATGCTTACTATCTATAAGAAATGCCTTGGTACTGCCAGCCAGGGCAGTGTCAGATAAATGTCATCTTCTCCATAGATTGGTACAAGAAATTGTAAACTCTAAATGAATTTGCAAATCAAGTGTAATGTGCTGCCTGTGCATTTTGAGAGGTAAAATGAAGGTGCAAGCTGGTATGAAACATACTGGGAGCAAAGCGCTTCAGAGTTCCATCTGTCGATGCTATCTGTAGAAAGGCGGGTGAGGCATGAGTTGTGTTTCCCTGGAGTGTTGCTACTTAATCTCTGATTCTAGCAACTATTTTTCCATAAATATTCATATTCAAAGGAATTTCTATCTCAACAGATCCTGCTAACTTCTAAATACAATACTGACTGACAGAAAAATGTATTTGGTGGTGATACCAGCACAGGGAAGATGATGTGGACAGATAAAGGTGCATTATCACACCTGGGTGCCGCTACTTGTGCTTATCCAGCTGTCTCAATGCCTCCCTTCTGTAATGGATTTGGAACCCTCTCATCTAAAAATAGCCAAAGGTCTCTGAACAACCTTACACTGCTTTATGGAATGCAGAGATGCTCTTGTTCTCAAGGGAATAGGGATATCATTTCAGACACAAAGCTGTAGTCACTCATAGGCATCGCTTTTAACCCAGACAATGCTGATCAGTGGGGCAGAGATATCACCTGCTGCGGCCTGTGCAACAGATAACCTGTGAATGTGGGAGGCTCAGAAATGATAGCTCAAGGTGACAGCCAATGGGAAATTCCCAGCAGAAAAGTAACAACTATAGCCTGCAGTTTTATAAAACAAGGGTTATGATAATGTCGTTCTGCTGTCACTGTAAATAAAATGTTAATGCTATTTTACATGCTATGGCAAAATAGATTAATCAATATTTTTTCTAATGTCCGGTGGGTGTGAAAGCTGAAATGCTAAGTTTCACCTGTATCGCCTCTGAGGATTAAATAAAAGAAGACAAGGGACAGAGTTAAAAATTATGGTATTACGACAATACTTGAAGGTAAGACTTGGTTTTATATAGTATTTTTTCTTTTGCTGTAGATATGGACAGGACAATCCAACAATGAAATCCCCCATTTTATTCTTTTGGTGAGTTCTGCTTGTTGCCTAGTAGGGCAGACTAGAGCAAATTTTTTTTCATAGCCTAGCCAGCAAAAATCACCTTGGGCTGTGACACACTGCTCAAATCATAAGGTAACGACAGCTGACCCCTGTATCTCGCTTCCAGCAGCTCCCTGACTTTGAGAAAGTTTGATGTCTAGGAGGCATATTCTCTGGTGTGGCTGTAAATGGGGAGAGGATTCTGTCCACCTGTTAAATATCCAAGGGATGTCTATCATAGACTGCCTGTGCACCACTTGCAGAGGTTAAGGACTTGTCTATCTTTAGTAGCCCTAACCACACACACTTTTCTGTTCTGATTTAAGAGTAGGCCACTTTGCATCGCATGCATGTGAAGGTTTATAGAAAGATGGCAAGATGCTTGTGCATGTGTGGACATGCCCCCTGGAGAAGTTGTGTCATCGTCCTCTCAATTTGATTTGCCATATTTCATATTTCCTTGGACTCAGATGAATATTTAGATTTTGCATGTAAACTGTTCCACTGACGGACACTTTAGCCAAGCCACAGGTTCCTCTACATGGCAATTTTTTGATACATTGTCTAATCTCATTTTATAGAGTAATCTTTAGGAGGCTGCTGTGTAGATGCTGCTGGATATTTAATAACCATTTCCAGCTGAATAATCAGCTGAATAATCAGCACAAATCTGGGACGATTACCTGTCACTGCTGATAAAGAAATCCAGGCAAACCAAGGGGAACTTAATAATTTTTCTGTTTAGATAATGGATGACGTCCAAGTTCAATCTCATTGCCATCTCCTGCTCTTCGTTAATGGCTTACTGAATCTGACGGATTAATTATATATTAGCAATTTTTATATATTTTTTTATAAATCCTGTTATTTTCAACACACATGCACATCTACACACACCCACCCACCAGGTAGTGTTAAGCCCACCCCACAGGCCCAGTGTTAACATCTTAATCAATCCAGATAACAAGAGTGGAGCTGGGGCAGATGGAAATTGAATGTAGTTCTCAGGCTCACAGTTCAACTAGAGAATGTTAATTACAACCTCTATCTTAAATCCATTGCTTATTATTATAATCCTAATAATGCATATTGGTCCCTTTCACATTCCGTTTTTGTCTATGTCTGTACTGTATTATAAATGAGAGTCCAGGCACAGTTTCAGAGCCGACTGTCAGGAAAATGTGCTGTCAAGACTGATGATTCTAGTTCAAAAGATTAAAGTTTTGAAAATAATGGAAGATGGCGTAATACAACCAACTAGCATATTGTAACCCAAAGTAGTAAATGCATAATTAGGTGTTGTTAAACATGAGAAGCAAATTAACTTACCTCTTAATATATGAGAAATCAAACCTGACGGTCGGCAGTAGTTAACTAGTTATACTATAAAGCTCTACAGCTGGAGTGGGTTTCGTTTTTAGCTCACTGTAGGTCAGTTGGGTAACGTTTCACTGGTACCAAACTACCATCTATCTCGGTTATAGTTCTACTGAAGCAAAGGCCATTAACCCAAAGACATCTAAGGCTGTTGTTACACTAGATTGCAAGTCTGGTCAATTAGGTTCGCTTTCACCTGAGACATTTTCCATACATATACATATACGCACACACACATAAAACACTACACTACATTTTTTATATATATATATAAAACATTACACTAAAAAAACCACAGACTCTCTCAATGTTTTTAATAATAGGACTTCTGCTATAATTAAACTTGATCAAGTTAATGCACCCGTGGTTACTGAATTTTAATCTTTACAGTTTGTGTTGCTTTCAGGGGGTTGCATCTTCTTAATGTAATGAAAGGGAAACTTCTGAAAAAATCTGAAAAAAAAATCTGAAAATCTGAAAACATCCTGAAATTAAAGAGTATTATTTACTCCTGACATGTTGAACTCACCCCATGCTCTAGGGATGAAAAGGTAAAAAAATGAAACTCACACTGTCCAGATTGAATACAGAAGAGGGAAGAGATATGCTGTCATTAAAGATGAACGCTGATTTTCTTTGGGCTTTAAAGTCTTATGTTGTAGAATTGGAAAAACAGTATGACTTACTCTGATCATGAGGACAGCTTTGCGAATGTCACGAATGCCATCATATACCAGACGGGATGCATCAATGAACTCATTCTCATCCACAGGTTGTGAGGGGTTTGCACTCAAGGCCTCCACTGCAGATTCCACTTGCTCTGTGAATCGTGGCATGACTGACGGAAGGTGAGATGAAGGGTGGGAGGGAGAATGGAAAAAGAAAAAAGCATTAATGAAAATTCATTCTAAAATGTGGTAGTTTATAAGTAAAGACAACACAGTGTAGAAGACAAACAGTATTCACACAAAACAAGACAGACAGATGAACATATTGCATCAAAGAACTGTCAGCCACCACCTCCAACACACAACCAAATCTAGCCATTTATGACTTTCCTCCTAACAATTCAGGTCAACGGATTATGGATATGTAAACCTACTTGAAATAAATCATTGACAGTCAGTCCATTGAGGAAATTGTATTGGCGATAATTATTGTTGATCCCCTCAATGAGACTAGTAAAACTTAATCCTGTTCTGTTCCAAGAACCAAAAAAATCTGTCTGTGCCTCTGAAAACAGTTGCCTTTGAATAATTAATTAAAAAGTGCAGCATAACATGACAGATGGAATTTTACTCTACTGATCTACTTACTCACTGCCTTATATGGTGGCAGGAAGAAGATGCAGTAAAATGCTGACAGGGATTGGTCCCAGATTTGGCATAACAGAATTTTCCCATAAAAGGTTTCACAAAGCTTTCCCAGCGGACATGTATTTTGCTCCACTGATGATATAACAGCTCCAGAGGGCTCACCAGCACATCTGCATTAACAGCATTTCAAATTCAGTACTCAGGATTCAGCTTGGCCTTCATTGGTGAGGCATGGATGTCTGGATGTAGATGTGTAGGCAGGAAGCTTCAGGGGTAAGATAAAATTATTTTTAAAAAGAAAATGTGATTGTGATTGATATAGTGAATATTTTCTTTTACAGTCACAGTGATCACTGACAAAAACCTATTACTGAGGACTCTTTCAAATGATTCCAGAGAGACAAAATGCAGCAGCAATGCATTGTCCTCCATGTCAAATGTACAGCTAATGAACTTTAGGGCTGCAACCAAATTTAATTCACATCATTTTCATAGCAGTAAAATTATACTGTAAGAACCAACAAATAATACTGAGAGCATGAACAAACAATGTTTTGCAAATGTTTGCAATGTTGTGCCAATGAAGGGATCCTTCTATTGTATTCATAGTGTTCAATGTATTTTATTCATTTTATTAATTATATTCATTATTTATTTAGTTAAATAATTCAGACAAGATATGATTTTAGTTTTAGTGTGTTGGTGAAATATATTCATTCTTTGAATTTAACATAACTATTTTTTTACAACTATGATCCTTAATCGATACAAAATATAATTCCAGACACACACAATATTAGCAGTCAGAAAAAATACTCTGACTTTAAGTCAGAAAAACTGATGAATTCAAAATATCCTGCAAATCAAGAGACTTGACATCAAGTCCACCTATAAAAAAACAAATTCCAGTTTAATACACTGGTACTTATTTATACTTATATACCTATGTTTGTTACACAGATGGAATACATGTCAGAGCAGAAATTCTACAATTTAAGGATCACTGTTAAGTTTTAGCCAAGAAACCCATCACTTTGTTGTCAGCTTAGGCAGAAATTGTGTTCAAACTACAACTGAACAGTGCCTGCTGTGCAGATTAGTAGTGTCAGTTGAGCTGAGTCGGAGGTGGTTGGATCTCACAAGCATGTAGCATTTATAATAGATAAGGGAAAGGCTGAACAGTCTCAACTTCACAAAACAAATGCTGGATTTTCTACACCAATTCTATTGAATTCAAGCAGAATACACATACCAATAAGTTCATAAATATTCAGACAGTGACACAACTTTTGCAATTTTGCCTCTGTACACAATCACAACAGATTTGAAACAAATAAATGAAGATGTTGTTGAAGTATAGACCTTTAGGTTTAATTCAAGAGGTTTCACAAAAACTTTACCTCAACTGTGTAGGAATTACAGCCATTTTTATGCATATTCCCTCGTTTTCAGGGGCTCAGAAGTAATTGGATAATTGACAATCATTTTCATGGCTGTGTGTGGCCTAATTATTTCATGACAAATGAAGTAGATAAAAGATATGAAGTTGATTCCAAGTGTTGACATTTGGTAGGTGTTTATGGGAACTTTTAATGTTTGCTACAAAGATGTGTCAATTTAAATGAAGGAAACCATTATTAGGCTTCAAAAATAAAATTAACCCATCAGACAGATGGCAGAAACTCTAGGAGTGGCCAAATCAACAAATATGTACAATCTTAAAAAGATGAACATACTGGTGAGCTCAACAACACCAAAAGGCCTGGAAGACTACAAAGGGCAACTAAAGTGGATGATGGCAGAAATCTTTACTTGGCGAAGAAAAACCCTTCACAACATCTAGTTAGGTCAAGAAAAGGAGGAAGTAGGTGTATCATTGTCAAAGTCTACAATCAAGAGACACTTTTATCAATGTAAATAGAGGGTTTACCACAAGGTGCAAAAAACTGGTACCACTCAAGAACAGAAAGGCCAGATTAGATTTTGTCAAAAAACATCTAAAAATGCCTGCACAGTTCTGGAACAAGATTCTTTGAATGATGACACCAAGATTAACTTGTATTAGAATGATGGGAAGGGAAGAGAAGAGGATGGAGAAGGAAAGGAACAGCTCATGATCCAAAGCCACCAAATCAGGCAGGGTTAAGGCATGGGTAGGTATGACTGTCAATTGAAAAGGGTATTGGGTGATTATTGATGATTATTGATGATTATTGATAAAAGTAGCAGGATGAATTCTGACTTGTATATGGCTCTACTATCTGCTCAGATTAAGCTACATGCTGCAAAAATTGATAGGACGTTGCTTCACAGTACAGACGAATAATGACCGAAAACATACTGCGAGAGCAACCCAAAAGCTTTTCGAGGCAAAGAAATGGAATATCCTTCAATGGCTAATCCAATCAAGTAAGCTTTTCACACTGTGAAGACAACACTGAGGGCAGAAAGACCCACAAAAAAGCAGTAACTGAAGGCAACTGCAGTAAAGGCCTGGCAAAGCATCTCAAGGGTGGAAACTCAGCATTTGGTGATGTCGATTGGGTTCCAGACTTCAGGCAGTCATTTTATCCAAATATTAAAAATACTCCTTATATTGATAATAATTTTGGTTAGTCCAATTACTTCTGAGCCCCTGAAAATGAAAAACTATTTATAAAAATGGGTGTAAAATTCCTAATGTAACATTCAAGAGCTGGAGCAGAAATCCTAGTTTGTCCAAGTCTGAGTTATGATAATTCAATGAAATGAACACTCTTATTAGTCAAATAAATTAGGAGAGGTCTGTTTGGCAGAAGTGGATTCTTGTTTTTTGGTTCATTACAATATTATGTTTCTATGGTACCTGTGTCAGTGAGGAGCTTGGTGGCCTCCAAGACCTTCTCTGTGTAGACTCCAGGTTCATAGTTGTCCATTTCAGAAGTGACCACATGGACGACTCTGGCAGCTCGGCCTCTAATAGCCCCAGCAGTGCGATCCAAACCATCAACATCTTTCTCCTGCAGAGCGATGACACACTTATTGACATCCTCCAGGATGTGGTTCTCTGGGGACATAAAACAATGATGCAGTTAGTAGTATAAATTTTCTATTAACAATATGTTTCAAACATGTCACTAGCCTGCCTAGATGGAAAGAGTCTTACATGCAAGTTTAAATGAAAACTGCCATATGACTTTGTTCATCTGCAACATAATGTAATCAAAAATGGAAAATTTTAAATGAGTAATAATGAGGGTAAAAAAAGTCAGGAAATGCTCAGCCTTCATTCTGTGTTTACATAGAGTTAAATCTAAGAGGGCCACTGGGAAGCTCAAGTATAAAATAAGGAGGGCTAAAGACAAATTCTTGGACTGTTCTTTAATGGCAAGCATGTAAAATGCAAATGTCCACTGTGTAAATTACAGTGTCCTTGGCTGGAGGTGAGAAGAGTCATTCTACTTAATGCTTAATGAGAACTTCTTAAGTGTATTCTTGACAAACAATTTGTGTGCCCCAACACATGGGACAGGATGTCAATTTCAGACGCTGTTCTGCTCATGTTTTAGTGCTCTCTCTCCAGAACCCAATCAGCCTTGGTATGTATGGTTCTCATCAGAGAAGACTAATACCTTTACAGCTGTTTAACTCCTCTTAAGAATGGTCTTAATGCTCTGTGCAAATCCATCTCAATTCTGACCAAAAGTGCTGTCTACCAATAAACAGTGCACTGTTTTCACATTTTAAAACATTAGAAATCGTGATCATTCCAACAAACAATACAAAACATTTCTTTTGTCCCTGCATGGCAATGGCATGCAAATGAATACCACTTACCAGACACACAAAGGAAGTCATCAATGGATGTTATGTCATCAACAGCATCGGTGAGTACGCGGACCTGCTTCTCCCACTGCTCCTTAAACAAATCCATATTGTCCTGGGCCACCTTACTATTGGGCTTGGCAGCAAGGGCTAACGCAGCATTAATCACCTGTAATCACCCAATTACAGCCATTAAAACCCTCAGCAACAACATTTGCATAGGTTGATTGCACAAAACCCCCCCTTACATGCTTCCGTCTAAATGTTGAGACTGCAGCATGTAACCAATTCATTCCTTGGACTGACTATATAGACACGGTATTTTGAAGGATTGAATGAAATAAAACCAATAGCTGTTTTTTTTTTGGGGGGGGGCATCTGTAGGTATCAAAGCTCATGCTGAATGGGAGTCATTAGATGAGATTAAAAAGAGTGGAGACAGGATAGTGGTGAGATCTGTCACAGCTAAAGAGGTAGAGATGAGGGACTGGCACTTAGCATGGGGGGTTTGAAGAGATGTGTTCGGTGGTGGACACATGTACAACAATACTCCAGGTATTTGTTTTTACTTTTTCCCCTTGTCCAGCACAGCTGTGAATGTTTAGGTGAGTTTTTTTGTCTAATATTCTTGTGTATGTTTACTTGTGGATGATATAAATGATGTGTCTAGATAATATGTCAGTGGGGGGCTCACAGGTTGCACAGGGGCAAATTTCTAACTCACCAGATCAAAGGCCTTGAATTAAAATCCAGGTACCATTATGTCTGTATGGCCAACACAAAGAATTCAGTTTTTAAATTTTTTTCCTCTCATCACTACCACTACCTATATACCTTTGTGGAGCATGTTATGTGACTAGTTTCAATGTTTTTATTTAAATTAATTTTTGTTTTAATGAATACACTGTGACAACACACAAATATTAAAAATAAATATTTTGGTTCCAGTTCACTCCACCACTTTAATGACACTAATGCAGAATCACAACCCTGTATCTTTCCCACACTAATTCAAAAGACAGACAGGTAATCCATTTTATTTAGGTAACTCTGACTTTGATCATAATTCAATAACTTGACTGGAAAATTGGAAGTTTGGCATATTTCCTAATAAAGTTATAAAATACTTAAGTCAGAAAAACTTAAGTCTATGTATAAAAATTATGATTTGGAAAGAATGTGGCAGACTCTCAAAGTGACGCAAAATCAGTGAAGTAGGTAGAATGTGGGCCAAACTGCCAGGTACCTGTGGGCAAAGAGTTTCCAGTTGAGATGCTGCCATGCGGACCAGCTTCACTCCTTCCTCGTTGTTGGAGATAGAGCATGCCAGGTTGGCCACCTAAACAGAACAAAAGTGCACAAGCACTCTAGTATTTAGCCAGAGCCAGAGAATGGGATTCTGACAGACAGAGAGCAACACATAGATACATAATTTAACTTAGAGAAGTTCATTGTGGTAGCCTGTGGTAGATTCTTCTCTATCAGAAATGGAGCAGCTCTGAAACACAACTAATCCCTACGGAATACAATCCCAATGCTGCGGATTAATTTATAAATCAGCTAAAATGATACAATATGATGCCACAGAGGGGAAAAAAGAGAAGTAGGAGGAGAAACAAAAGCTAAACTCCTGAATGAATAGATAAAATAATTTTTTGGTATTTGTTTTCCAAAAAATAGAACATTTCTGGAAACGCAAATGTGAGCTGTAGCTGGTAACTCAAGGATGGGGCCATTCTCAGCAACTAAATCACAAGGCTTCAAGTTTACCATTACACTCCTGGAATCAGAGAGGCAAATATTCCTGACACTTTAAAAAGCTGAGCAGCCGAGTGAGAGCTGGAGTGCTGAGGTAAGCAAGCCTTGCTTTGCAGCTACCATATTTATGGTTTGTATGAGTATATTTTCATGTACTGACCAACAAATCAAACTCTCCCACAATTATTTCTCAATATTCTTTCATCTTCCAGAGTAACATTATGCTTCTTATCATAGTCAAAAAAAAAATAAAATTAGGTCAGAGACTTTGAAGATTGCCATTGGGTGGTTGGGATGTGCTGGCAACAATACTGAAACAGAATGCCTGGGATGCAGGGAAGTGTGCCAGAGTGAGATTATCCATTAGACAGAAAATGTGCTGAAACTTAATCAATTACAAAGGCAAAAACCAACTGCTGATCACACTGTTAAATGAACAAGGACTGAGTTGGGTTTTTTTTTTTTTTAAAACAACCTGGGTCTTATTTTGTAGTTGTAGCCATCCATCTGTTATATTTTGGTGGAATGCTTCACTGGCTGCAAGAGTGGCAGAGGGAATGAGTATGTGAGTGATCCTCTCCTCCTCAGCCTCCTGAATTCTACAAGATATTTGCATAAAGAATTATAAAATTTTGCTGATGAGAAGCATTTATTCTAGTGTCCGGGTTAAACACTGAAACATTGATATAAACATATCCAACAGAGAACATTAAGTAAACCCAGAGTCTGAGTGAGAGAGTGGTTACATAAAGAAAAGAATAGCACTTTGAGAGACTTGCATTTTTACTTTCATGATCTTTCATGTCAGCTTTCTCCTATTCTCAAAGGGAAAACACCCATTTCGGTATAAAGGGACTGTGGAGGAAATCAAATAAGGAAATTTTAGCCTCAAGTCAACTATTGCCATTCCCCTCTCCATGGTTTACCATCCCATTTAAAGTGTCAGTGGCATCAGGGTCTAACAATTCTGTACAAACAATTATCAAAATGCAACAGTCTTAAAATCTCAGTTTCTTTCCATGGAAAAAATGCCTTTATAAATCAGAGATTTGCAACATGACATGTGGAGATGCCTCTATAGAGGCGTGATAACAGTGCACCATTTTTGCTGTATCATATCTTTAACAACTATTGAGAACACACTAGCTTAGTAAAAATGCTGTTTGTATCTACAGAATGCATAACATGTATATTGTATAGATTTAAATAGATGAGATGACCAACAGAGTTTTCTGTGATTAGATGAGTGTACCACTACTCTCTCATTATTTTAAAATTATGTACAGCACGTCTAGGGAATCAGTGTCTCATTTATCATGAAAAATAATTTGTATTCTTAATAAAAAGACAGAAAGCTCAAGGAAGTATAAGCAGATGGGCAGATACCAGATCGTAAATATTTCCTCTTGGCTGTCAGGAGAGGAAAGACGACAGGAGGAGGGGAGGGGAAAGGAGGAGAATGTGTTTTGAAAGCTAAATATGCAATCTCATCATTGTATTCAATAAAATCGGAGGTAAAAATGTGTGCATGTTTATTTCTATTTTAGTAGCTGTCTTGGTAAAAAGGTTTTTACAGATGCAGGAAAGGCATTAAACTTGAACATCCAGTTGTTAATCATAAATTTAATAATAAAAGAAACTAAAAAACAAAACAAAAAAAACTTTTAAAGTATATTCTGTGCAAAACTGCATGTAAAAATAATTTTAGCCCAAGTGTAATTACACTAGAAAAATAAAGAAATACAGAGTATGATTCCGAAGGTAATTTCTGGCTTTCAACTACTGATTACATTATGATAACCCCTAAATAGATATATCTGTACATCATGTCATGTTGCAAATCTCTATGAATCAAAAACAGAATGTTCACTCAAAACAAACATCATCTTATCTAAATAATAAACTAATGTCCTCTTTAATGTCACTAACATCCCTGTGCCTGGTTGAGAGCTTTAAAGTTTGGTCCATGTACAATTTAATCAATTTCTTCCTTCCCACCATTCATCAGCTGTCTTTCCATTTCATTGTCTCATTAGAATGAATAGACTCTTCTCTTTTGTTATAAGCACAGAATTCAAATGGATTGATGGTATCCAATGCGACATTACAGATTTTTGTAAATTCAGCTGCCTCTCTTGTTTTCATTCTTCTTCTGCTGACTCAGTGTTGAAATCTCCACAGCAAAGATGGTTTTGAGGTACAAACATTAGGCTCATGCTATTTTTCCCCGGTTCTTAAGATACTAAATTTCACTGCTTCAAGTGCCGACAAATATGTGAAAACCATTAAACCACTGGCCTTGACAAATAATGTCAATACAAACATCTACTGCCATAGCCTTCTTTCCAATATGAATACATTTGAATAAAGGTAACATTAAGAACAAAGTGCATTCACATTGTGAATGCAACGAGGAATATTTTAGCCCATCACAAGAGCAAAGAGCTCCTGTGGTGGCAACGTCTGTTGTCAGGTCAAATAATTTTGACTTAATTCACTCAAACATGAAGAACACAATTAAAAGTTAGTGTTTGATGATTTACACAAGGCTATGAGCAGGATTTAACCTATAAAGTAAAACCTCTTAATTGGCTTTATTTAAAGATATAAACACTTTTTTTTGATGTTCTGAGTGATGTTCTGATAAAAAAGGGTAGAGAGGCTGTTGAAGGGGTCTACAAATGAATGTGGGTCAGTCATAATGTTGCCTTCAAACAAATGTGTGTGAACTAATGGACCATTTGCCTTTGGGCAGCCTACACTTGCACAACTCATGATGTCATACACAAAGGGTCCAAGATTTGTGGCACTTTGCTATTCTTACCTCTAAATAGGGGACATATTACATTTAAAACATCACCACCTTATTTGATAAGTAATTAAACATTTTTTTTACTTCTCACTCTGGACATTGCCACTAATCATTTACATCTGTAGTGTTTGTCTTTTTTCCTGAGCAACTTCCAGTACCATTCAATACCGACTTTGCACAATACATTCCACCATTTTCATTAAGAGGCGAAAGCCAAGAGTCCTACTGTGACATACCTATTGCTCAGCTGACTGCTGAATGCTCTACAGGAAACTTTTTCATGAAAAACAATACAATGTTAGACTGCATGCCTTTGGCAATTATAGTAGCTACTGCTTATAAAAAAAACAAAAAACAAAACCCTTGATCTTAAATGATAAAACACAACCTTTGCATATTTCAGTACAAATAATAATAAATAATTTGGAAGTAATTAGTACGACTGTATCAGCTTCTCAACTGTAACTGACCTGTCTCTGCCAAAATTTAGGTCAGCAAAAATGAATCAGAACCTGCTAGCATTGGCTGCCAATTTGGTTTTCTTCATTCATGTCTTTTTTGTGTGTACATTATCTTGAAATGTTATTAGAATGTGCTTATGAATTTCATATATTTTAGTGGTGCCTAAATGTGACGCGGCTGTTGTAAGAGTTTTTATCCGAGAGAAGAGTTTTTATCCAAGAGAAGCATACGCTTTCGAATTGAACTACCCGAGTATGATAAAAGATTAGTAGGAGTTTAATTAGCTACAACGCTGTAGTTATAAATAAACTGAGCTACCAGGCTGATCCCATTTATCATGAATTTGTGTACAGCTCAGAAATCAGAATGAAAGTTTGGCCAGTTCTAAGCACCTATATATGCTTTTCATTGGTGTTCCTAGGTTACAGAACTACGATTCCTAATTTACACGTGACAAAAGATACTTTTGCTGATGACCAGATTCAGGATCTTCTGTGCTGACACCACCCAACAATGCCTCTTTCAAAGAAAATGTCTTCCAGTTCATCGTGAGATTAACTCCAACACATCCAACTGCAATTTGGAACTGGGAAATAATTCGTATTTTATGCCATTCATCCATGACATGAGTAATTTTTAACCATAGCTTTGCTTCTTCGTAATATTCCATCCAAGTGTTATAAGCAGGAGTAGTACCAGAGCATTAGGAAAGTCCATCAATGTCATGCTCTAATGCCACTTCTGACACTCTGGCCTTCAGGAGCTACTTGAGGGTTTACTCCCCAGTGTGGTCCCCTTTTCCCTCTGATGCCTCAGTGATTTCCCCAGTGAATGCTTATGGTGCTCTGCTCCAACTAGACTAACTGATCCAGCTACACTCCATGGCATCTGCTCATGGGGAGAAGTCACTTTAAAATGTCAGCATATGATACTCTGACACAGGCATTGTAGAAATTAAAGGAAAGACCATTAATGAGGAAGGCTAATATTTTTTTTTACCTTGTTGCTCATCTAAATTCATCACTTTGCTTGTCCCTTGTTTCAGCATTGTTGTTGCTATTTATACAGCATTAGAAAAAAGAAAATCCCTGTCATTTCAAAAAAACATGGTCTCGAGAAATGAGACCAGACATAGTACAGTAAGATAAGAAAGTAGAACCTACTAAAAATATTTATTTTTGTTAGTATCACTAAAGGATATATGGAGTTGGTCAGTATGAAGTCATACATCAATCTGCTGTGGCAAGGACAACATTTTTCCAGAGGTAGAATTTATTCTTGAGTTATGGTTGTTTCAATCCTTTGGTTCTGCTTAAAAATTTGATTTGCTGTTATAACCACAAATAGCAATGTTCTGTTTGCTTGCTATAGCATCATAGCATCAGATTCGAGTCAGCATCACCTTCCATTTGCAGAATGCTGCTAGAAAGTGTTGTGTGTGCACACATACAAAGTTACACACACATAACACACAGATAATAATTTCAATGTTTACAGCTTTGTTTTCATCAGAGAAAAAAGATCCCAGATTGCTGTTTTCAGAGGCTTTGTAATCCTAAAGCTGTATCACCAGTGAATCTCTGAAAATGGAGCCACATAAAGGGAAAAGAGACACTAGATGAAGACTGATATTTACTATATGCTAAGTTATAATGCTCATAACCAATAGGATGGAATTATTCAATGTTCTGTATTTGGATCATATCGGGTTATGACTTGAATGGAATCCTACTTTACCTCAATCAACTTGTTAGCGTGCTCACGGAAGACCTGTGCATATTCCTTGACTTCTTTCTCGTTGCCATTCTTGGCAGCTTCAATCAGGACCAAGAGGGGAACATTGGTCTCCAGGAAAGAGTCAGAGACATGGTCCATAACAGCTTTACGCAGCTGTGAGGAAAGTATATTTAGAAAAGAAAAAAAAGTACAGTTAAAATAATTCATCCCCTTGTGTATATGCACAGACATCTTACAAGACAGCTTGTTGACCTAGCAATACCTTTCTTTCATATACAGTATAGACACGCCAGCCCTTTAAGAGAATAGGTATTCAACTACTTGAGCGAAACTACAGGTAAAACACTTCTTTTGATGAAATATATACTGTTTACATCAAAAGCTTAGTGAGAACAAATACTGAAGTTATGTGCAAAATGGTTCAAATTTCCAACAGATAAAAACAACAAACCTGTCTGCGAAGGTCTCTGGTCTTCTTTGTCATCCGGTCAATGGCTGTATTCAGTGCATCACTCCTGTCCTTTCTTCCTGCCTGAAACATGAACATTGGAGAGGTGATAGTTAGAATAGAGTAGTATGGTGCAGTGAAAAGTGTCTCCAACATATTTGTTGCGGAAGCTGGACTGGGGTGATTAAAGACAAAAAGGAACAAATCTAGAGGCATGCTATGGTCAGAAAGGAATGTAGTTTCAAGCATCTCTCTGACATGGTTCCTTTTAAACCCACTTGCTCTCATATTTGCCTTCTCTCTTTTTCTTAATTTTTAAAAAAATAAGTAGGATAGTTGAACACCCGAAAACATGTTATAACTTTTTTTTTTTGTTTACTGCCTAAAATGACAGAATTTGCAGTAGTTTCTCTAAACTCAAACTACAATTTGTGTCATTTTTTGTGCAATTGCAATAGGACTGAAAACCTGAAAGTGAGCTGTAAAAAAAAAAAAAAAAAAAAAAAAAAAAAGTGCACTATTTTTTTTAAAGAACTCTCTTCATGAAGTCAATTTATCGTGCTGTTGAGTATACATATCACAATGCTAATTTTGTTGTAAATTAATATGTCTGCATAATCCTGTAAGGGATGCATCTTGTGAACAGACACAAAAATAAAACTAATCATTCATCCATCCATCAAACCACCCCTCCATATGTTGAAAGGTTCAATTAGAGAAAAAGTCATTTCTAAATTACACTGCAGCTACTGTTCTGGAGATACCCAGCCTGATCCACTTCTGATTGTTTTATTTATTGTACCATCTTGCTCTGGGTAAGCTAGCTGTCAAAAGTGTCCCATTACTCTCTATTAAAACACTGGAATTATTTTCAAACTCACAGCTTTGCAAGCACCATGGAGTTTTTAAACTGCAAATCGACTGGAATTTAATTAAAGGGAAAGATCAAGAAAAGGTATCCAAGTCCTGTCCAAGCCTTTGCGTCATCACAGCCCTCCTTATGGTAATTGTACAGAACACTGCACAGTATATCATTAACTTTTAAAGGTAACCAGTGACTATTCTAAATCTTAACAACTCAGATTAGGATAGGGGGCAAATAAAATTAAATTTGGAATTCTCTACATTTATATAGGTTTGCCTTAGTGTTTTCCATAAATCTTTTATCCATTGTTGCCTAAATATTTTTGTACCATAAGAACTTATTTGTATAGCCCAATATTATTCATATTTATTTATCTTACCGTCTCTGACAATCTGTTGATTGCTGCTTGTCTGTGAGTTTGTATAAGGTCAAGGTCAATTTCAAAAACTGAATTGCCCTTTCGAAATAAATAAAGTTTGTGAATCTGACTCAGTATACACTCTTTGGTCTGAATTGGCCAACAACTAAAACTGTGGGAGCCCTGGAAACACAGTTCTCAACAAAGCAAGGATTTGTGTTAAGAGGCTAGAATTGGCTCCTCACAGCTGAATGTATAAATTATGTACAATAACACTGCAACACCATTGGCCGTAGTCACACAACTAAGCACTAGGCAGTAGTCAAAGCCCTAATCACTGCTCCCCAGTGGAAGAAGAGATGTTTAGTCACATTCTGCAAACTGTTCATGCAAAAATTGAAAATCTAAAACTTTCAGGAAGAATGCTAGCAAGGAGAGAGAAAAAGAGTGAGAGACATAGATGGACAGATACTGGAGAATAATAAAACTAGAGCAGAATTGGATGAACGGAAAAGGGCAACGGAGAAAAGGTAAAGAAGCAGCTGTTCATGCCACTTATAATGCTTAAATCGACTGCGACATAACACCATGGATGGTGGTGGCATTGACCTACCCCATCCCCCACTGGCCTTTGCCCATTGGGGGGTTGTGTACATAGTTAGGGGCTGGGGAGCTCTGACGGCACTAATCCCCTGTGATTTTGTGCTGGCTGGATGCAGTGCTGTGGTAGGGCTTTAGTCTGCTCTGCCCCTACTCTCTCAATCCTATTTCATTCTGGCCTAGCCTATATTTCATTTCCACGCCAGAGGGTTCTAAAGCACTTCTTCAGGTGCTTATTATGGAGGCAGTTTCTCTGCGGCATCTTTTATGATATTCAAGCGAGTCTCTATCCACCTCCTTCAGGACAGATTTAGGAACATCCATTTTCTCCAAAACCACTAGTCCTCTGTATTATGGAAAAATTCAATGGAAATAAAGTATGCTCCAAATGTCAAATAATAACCGAGTTCATGATACTTCTTTTTGATATTTTGGCAAGTTCACTTCAGTGAATGTCAATTTATAATTTTACTTATTTTTCTTATAAAAATGCTTTTTTAAACTGCTGGAATTCCAAAGGCAAAGCCAGTACTGATCAAACAGAGGGAGAATATCCATCATGCCCCCTGAGATCTAAGCATTTTTCCCCTCATGTTTTCCACTCTCACATTCTCCAAAAGAGTCCCAGTGGGAGATGTACTCCGCCACAATAATTGTGGAGAATGACAGCAGCATGCTGGTCAGCTGACCTGGAAAGTCACAGTCAGGAGCATGGGTTGTCTTAAGACCTGAGAAGCTTGCAACAAAATTAATGAGGGGGTAAAAATTTGGTAATAATGATTTTCTGGTTACTTACACAGTTCAGTGACTTTGTGATGCAACTTAACTTTTCAGTATTTAAAATTTTAACACACAGTGGGAATTTAATCTTTCCTTTAGTACAAGTTATTGTCAGTAAAAGGTGCGACAAGGGTTAAAATCCATATCAAATAATATCACAGTTAAATTAATCAAGGTATAAAGTGAGGGGATGTGGCAGTCTCCAGCCATCTGAGGCCATGTTTAAGTAAAGATCGCTTTAGTCAAGTAAAGGAATTGCAGGGGGTAGAGTGTTAGATTTCAAGACAACTGTATCTGTGCTTCATTTTTCCTTTGGTATCTAGTCTTTTCCCATTTTAAATCTAGTTCATCACAATTACCTTCAGACCCATCTCGACTAACATTAAATAATTAAGGAATAGTCTTCATTTTCATGCACTGTGCTACAGGCTTCGTATTCTATTTAGCATTCTAAATGCTGCTGAAATTTAACTTTCTTTAAACAAAAACACATTAAATCCATTTTCTCAATACTGAAGAAAAATCATGCCTGTTCATGTTAATGTTGTGTAGAGCCAAATATTTTGAACTATATTTTGCATTTTTCAATATTTTTTTCAATGTCTCAAGTATACATTCATACATAGTACATGAACAATGGCAAAGTGTGGCTGAGATTTACTGCTGTGGTTAATTTCAAAAGCAAGCTGCCGCAACATGTTCAAGATATCGATATTCTGATGGTGACGAGCCGGGGGGAGGGAATGGGGGATACTATAGGGAGGTGCTGGAAGACTGAGATGCACAAGCAGTGTGTATGAGGCAGAGAGCAAGTGACTGAGCAAGAGAGTGAGAGGGTGTATGCTTGTGTGGGAGGGAAAGAGAGAGAGAAAGAGTAGTGATGATCGACGCCAGGCTGCCACCACTCTGTAGCAGTGAGTGGCTGCAACAGAAAGCACAGAATAACATCCCTGACTCCCTGCTCTGCTTTTTTCTCTCTCCCTGCGTCTCAGCTAGCAGACAAGGGCTTCGCTCAAAGCTCTGCAGAGGCTATGCTGAGACTGAGCCGGCGTCGAAAGCAGGATCTCTGGCTGCCATCAACAAGTTAGGGTTGGAAGACCACAGCCATGAAAGAGGAACACTTGATCTTTAATTAACCATTTGAGCTGACATCATTGCGGAGGAAGGGAAACAAAAGGGTAAAAAAAAAGAAAAAGAAAAAAGGAGGGGGGGGGTCCTAAATCGGAGTCGCTCTGGATGCAACTGATCAACTTAAAAAAATATATAAATATCTATTTCAAGGATTCGTAGGATGAAGGAAAAGATTCAGCCCTCTCTTTAAAGCTTGGATTTTAAAAAGGACTCTGAGCAAAATAACAGGAATAAACCTCATTTTTGGAAATGGAATTTCATATTTTGTTTCATTTGTGTGGGCTCAGAATTGCTTTATTTCCAAAGAGGCTGATTCATTTTGTGCTTACTAAAAAGGGTTTTTTCCCTTTGGATTTTTCTTCCATCTGGTTGCTCCAAGAGTCTACAGAAAAGGACAGTTGAATGCAGCCTCCGATGTGCACAAAAGAATGGGTAAGTTAGTCCCTTTGTATGGCAGGTTGGGACATGAATAGGGAATACAAGTAAGAGCGAGGGAGGCTGAAGACTAAAAGCTCCTCAGCCTGGTCCATTTACTGCAATTGTCCTTCATTTTTCCTTCTTCATTGACACACGAGTCATGAATATATACTTTTTTAATATCATTAGTATTTTATAGAAGATGTCACGCATGATGGAAAAACCCTTAATTTAAAAAAAAAAAAAAAAAATCAAAAGGACAGCAGCACATTTAAATAATTCTAAAAAACATGAAAAATTGATGCATGAATGACAGTAATAAACAGAAAATAGTATTTATGCCACACTCATGTGTATTTGATCATTAAATTCCCAAGTAAATGATACATCCATTAAACCTAATCTCAGAGAAAACATGTTTACATATACTGTGAAAGTTGTTAATGTAAAATATGTAAACTGGTGTATGTATGGGGGTGGGGGAATCAAGAGCACACACAAAAATCCCAATCACCTCCATGAATAAGTAATAAGTGCTCTGCAGAGATTAGCTTTCCCGCTCCACAATTCATTTTCTTATCTTTGAACCCACCCAGGTTTCCATTCAAGGTGGCCATTGGTGGGACCTGCACCAACGGCTCTGTGTCTGTGTGTGATCAGCATGCTCCTAGTGTGCCTGATGCCTCACGCATCGTGCACAACCTGCCCTCAAAAATGCCGCTGTGAGGACCTGCAGTTCTACTGCGACACACAGGGGCTTCAGGCACCCCCAGATGGTGTGGACAAGGGGGCCCTGGGGTTGTCACTACGCCACAATAGCATCACTGAGCTCAGACCTGATCAATTCTATGGATTCAGCCAGCTCACTTGGCTACACCTAGACCACAACCAGATTACCACAGTACAAGAGGATGCCTTTCAAGGACTCTACAAGCTGAAGGACCTCAATCTGAGCTCCAATCGTATCACCAAGTTGCCCAACACAACCTTCATCCACCTCATCAACCTTCAGATACTGGACCTGTCCTTCAATCAGATGACTGCATTGGAGCCAGAACTGTTTCATGGACTGAGGAAGCTCCAAATCCTCCACCTTCGCTCCAATTTACTTCGCACCACACCTGTTCGGGCATTCTGGGACTGCCGCAGCCTGGAATATCTGGGCCTGAGCAGCAACCGTCTACGGAGTCTGGCCCGGAATGGATTTGCTGGGCTTATTAAGCTTAAAGAGCTCCACCTGGAGCACAATCAGTTAACCAAGATAAACTTGGCCCATTTCCCTCGCCTTGTTGCCCTGCAGTTTCTATATCTGCAATGGAACAAGATCAGCAACCTAACATGTGGTATGGAGTGGACCTGGACCACTTTAGAGAAGCTGGACCTCACAGGAAATGAAATTCGAGTCCTGACACCTGATGTGTTTCAAACGCTGCCAAATTTAAAGATTTTGCTGCTGGATAACAACAAACTAAGCAGTCTGGATCCCCAAGTCATGGATATGTGGCAGTCTCTGGGCACCATTGGGCTGTCTAGCAACCTTTGGGAATGTACCAAAAGGATTTGCTCTCTGGCCACTTGGCTAAGCACCTTTAAGGGAAGGTGGGAACATTCCATTCTCTGCCATAGTCCTGAATATGCCCAAGGTGAGGAGATACTTGATGCCGTTTATGGATTCCAGCTTTGCCAGAATTTTTCAGCACCAGTTGTTCAGACCATTAGTACAACCACAGACGCTACTACAGCTGCAGAGATCACAAGCTCCCTGTTTGGAATTACGCAGCCGACTCCAACGCTGGACTATGCAGAGGATTTTGGGAGCTTTACCATAGTCACTACCACAACAACCACAACACAAACACCACGCACTGCTGAAGCAACTACTGATACACTGAAAGAGGCAGCTGTAACAGACGACTTCTCGGCGATGGACAACACTGTTATGACTCATAGGGTTATCATTGGAACTATGGCTCTTCTATTTTCATTCTTTTTCATCATTTTTGTTGTGTATATCTCACGGAAGTGCTGCCCCCCCACCCTACGACGGATACGCCACTGTTCGGCTATACAGAATCGCAGACAGATGAGGACCCAGCAGCGACAGCCTATGGCAGATCTAGCAACACAGGTACCCTATAATGAGTATGAGCCCAGCCATGAAGAAGGAGCACTTGTGATCATCAACGGCTATGGGCAGTGCAAGTGTCAGCAGCTGCCTTACAAAGAGTGTGAAGTATGAACACGTATTTATTCGTAAAGCTTATGGTTTGCCATTTCTGATGATACAGGGTTTGCTTTTTTTGATTTTTTTTTCCCAGTTTATGTAAAAAGCATCATTTCTACAAGTGAGATTTGAAAATGTGAGAAATGTCGATTGCTCCAATGAGGTCAGACGTGACAGTTAAGGGATAAAGTAGAGAGAGTCACAAATTTATTTTTCTATGGATGCAAAGTTGTTCATATCAGGCAGGGGGCAATCATTTTAAACGAGAAAATTGTAAACTGTGAGATTTCTCTCCACATTGTCTCTATATTCCGCAGCACAGAGAATATACTTAGCCAAATGGCCCTCTGCTAACGGAATACATTAAGTGGAGAAATGCGATTTGGGCTTATTTCTTTTACAAAGTAAATATTTGAAATCATGTTTCTAAATGCATCACAGACACTGTAAGCCAGTAACCCAATCAGTGGTGCAAATGAATCTGATCAGTCATCAGAATGCTTTTGTTTAACCGTTTCCTTGTTTGGGAGAACCATCATACATTAAAAGACTACAAAGACCAAACTCAAATTCTTAATTATAACTGAAAAATAAATGTCATTATTGTTATTATGTTACAAATAAAATAAATCCTCTCTTGAGAGAGAAGAACCCTGAAATTCTATTCTGTATACACTAATGATAATACTTTTGCCAAATCAGGCATGAGTCAATTAGGCAAGTCTATAACCTTCTATCAGATCAAAAGGGTCTCGGTGTTTCCTGTTTACATAATTTATCACGGAGGCCCAACCCCCAAAAAATAGCTGTCTTTAGTCAAAAAAAAAAATTTTCTTCCAAAACTTCTCCTGTGTAGGGATAACGTGTGCCGATTGATAAGAATGCTGGAGTGGTAAATTATTTTCAATCATATAAATTGGAAAAATGACCTCTTTATGAGACATTAGCCCATAAATGCAATGCTACTTGGCAGCTGACTCAAGTGTTGGATCTTAAAGGCCCTGCCCATGGGGGCCATGGCCACAAATAAATTTTCAACCTGTGGGAAACACTAAGCATTTTTCATCTGTGATTAATGGTTCACTGCTTAGCAAAACACTAGAACAAAATTATTAGACCTTTAAATGTACCATAACTTGTTCATGGATTCTCTAGCACCGAAATGCCATACACACTGTGACCATAATGTTTTCCAGCAGCTTTACCTAGTAAGTACATTTTGCTGATTTGCCATTATATACCATGACCACATACAGACAGAGTGTGCAATGTGAGGGTAATGAAAGCGTAATGAACAACGCAAATGCCAGATAGGAGAGCGTTTTAAAATAAAACCTTTCCCAGTAGCCCAAGCTCTTTACTGCTTATACTCTAATCAGGACTGACAGGCTCAAGATTGAACCAATTAAGGCAAGGCAAAAAGAATCTAATATTCTGTCACCCACACCAGTGATCCAGCAACATTTAGCTTGTTCAGCCACTCAAAAATAGCTCTAGTGGAATCCTCTTCCACATCACAAAATATCACTGATCCTTTTATTTTAAGACATTGTTCTTGTTAGGGATATTTGAGTTGTCATTTAAATTCTTACAAATGGGGTAACGGTGAATAATAAATAGCAGCTCCTCGATTAGCAATCACAAGTGTGAAGTTAAACTGTGGTCAATACCCTGAAAGCAAATGGAGATCCAGTGATAACCAAACAGCAAGCCTGGGTCAGGACACATTTGTATGCAGCAGGGAGAGGATGTGCATTAGCATCAGACTAAAGCTGCTGCCGCAGCTCTGCACTTCGTGTTCAGTTTGGTGGTGGGGGCAGGGTGAAAGAGAGAAATTGTCAGGAATTAATAGGACAATGGAGAGGGGCAACTATGGGGTAATGTTGTAGTTTATCAAAACCAACAAGCATTTTTCTGGCCAAGGAAGTAGAGAATGAAATGATGGATACTGAGTGACAGCAGTTTGGGCTTAAACTGCAAACTGACCACGCAGCAGCTGCTGCAGTTACAGTAGTTTTGAACTGATGAAAATTTAAGTAAAATTCTTCACACTGAAAATAGGGTGTTAGACACTTTCAGCAATATCTAAACGAAGTCATCCATTTGGTTGGAGAGAAGATTCTTATAGCAAAGCATCTTGAGGTGATATATCTGGTTTTGAATAATTAGGATGCAGATGGTTGACTGGTACCCCTTATCGGTAGCCAGGGGGGTATCATTTGTGGCTTTGTCTCTTGAGTAAGCCTGCCAAATTTGGCTTCAAACTTCTAAATGAATGTTTCTGTCAACATTTCTCTACACATGCTCATAGAATGCCTACAATAATTCATAAGAAACTGTGTAAACCAAAAATTGTTACACTTCACATTTTAATTCAATGAAAAAACATTGCAACCTGTAATCAAACTGATTTCAAAAGCCGAGCACCTCCACTTTGTCTATAATTTTATTTTCTTCCAGCTTCGCAATCCTTTTACTATTGCCCTTCAACTGTCTTGCATGTTCAAAAGTCAAAATTGAGTTGAATATTTCTTATCTTCATCCAGCAAACGTTATGGAGAGACCTCATTTTTGATAACACCAAGAATGGGGGTGTATTTGGAATTCCTATAAAGCTCTGTCAATCATTTGACATTTCACTGTTTAAGACTACAGTTGTACTAAGTGACTGAAAATCCACAAAATTTGTAGAAATATGCATCCCTTTGCACTCTGGCTCTTTGTAAACTGTTTTTGTTTCCTCTTGTAATCCTCTAGCCCTGGTCCCCCAACCTGCCTAAAATAAAAAAAAGAAAACAAGTGAAAACATCCCCTCTCACTTACCCAACCTCTTTGTGCAAAATGAATGCTTTTCTCTTCCCATTTTCCTTTTGTATTGTAAAATGTACAATTTCATATCTGTATAGTGGATAAGATGTGCCAAACTGGAAAAAAAACAAAAAAAAAAAACATTTTCCCCTCAAAACATATATTTTTTAAATAAAATGGTTATAATTTACAGAGTGTTTGCTAAATGATGGATACTCACAACAAGGTTTGGTCTTTCATCACACTTTGGTTCAATGTATAAATCTAAAGCTCATGAAAAAAGCGCCTCCAAATCAAACCCAACCTTCCATTAGGTTGATGTGCTACAGTATGTTGTGAAAATTCATAGGGTATGTGTCAACTATAACATCTTAATTTTCTAATATACTTTTTTTAGTGACATTTTAATCACAAATTTAAGAGATTAATTCCAGGTTTTTTCTAACCATGCATGTCAACAACGATTAAATCATCTAGTTTGAGAGTCAGTGTGATTTAAAAAAAAAAAAAAAAAAAAAAAAAACTTTGTTTTGCAAAACTTATGTTTTACTAAAAAAGATTTCTGAATGGCTTGACCCCTTTAAAGAAATACTGAGTAGAGATAAAGCATTATAACAACCTGGGTCCACAATGTAAACAAGACTGAAAAAACTGCTTTAAGGCAAAAGATTCAGTGTTTTTACAGTTTTAAATGTGGACATTTAAATAGAATTGTGAGAAGTGCAGAAAAATCTATGCTGTTTACTATTAGAAGTGCTGTTATGTATTTTGCTGTCAATGGCAAAAAGGTGTCTGAGAATCTTCAGAAGAAGGCTGGCACTATGTCTATTTTAATCATCAATTAATTTCTCTCTCTTTTTTTTTTTTTTTTCCAATCAGCTAGTTGAGTGTTTAGTCTCTTAAGTGTCTATTAAGTGTTAAGAAAATAGTGACAAATGGCAATTCAAGATCCTTGACTTCCAAGAACCAAAGTTTGTCCAAACAGTAGTCCTGAACCTAGAGAATTAAATTTGGTTGAATTTTTTAATTAATAAATGATTATTGAATAATCAATTAACTAATTATCCATTTCAGCACTATATCAATAGACAGGTTTTATCATGCAGTGAAAAAACAATATTCTAAGAAATGTCACAGACACATCAAACTTTAGATAAAAATTAAGATTTTGAAATTGATGCCTATTAGTCATTGGGTGTTTGCTGATAGTTGTCAGTTAATGCTCCAATTAACTGCATTTTTCCTGGTGTCTTGCAATATGGCAACACATTGATTTTTTTATACAAATCTGTGAAAAAATATAAGATTTACGATGATTAAAAAAAAACTTTCTACCCTTGTAGAAGATATGGTCATGTCAATATCTTCAAGAATAATATTAACTGTAGCATCTTAGACAAATTGAGCATTTGACTTGTCACTGGTAAATTATGCACTTTTTAAGTTCATTTAACGGACTATAAATTTTAACAAATTAGGACTAGATTTATTAGATTATAGTATTGCCAGGCAAGTAATGCCTGCACAGATGCAAGTTTGGGTTTTCAAATTCAGCAGGTTGTATGCAGGTTAAAGACAAGTCCACGAATTCTACCATGTAGCGGTTATACAAACTGGGCTATATCCACCAGAAATATCACAGAAACCCAGCATTTTGCAATATATGAATATGTGGATATATACGTGACCAAAACAATCTTTAACCTTTACGATGTAACAAACTAGTCACATTGTGTGTAGGAAAGGGAAAGTCATCTCTCCATATGCTAATGAGGGAGACCAAGTAAAAATTCCTCAACCCATTTGGGAGGAAAATTTAATTTTCCACATAGTATGTTCACATAGATAGTTTGCAAGAGAAACACCAGCCAAGTTACCTGGTTATCCAAGTAACTCTTAAAAAAAAAAAAAAAAAAGATGTTTTTCCAAGGAGACATTTTTTTTTAGAATGAGATAACTAGTAGTTATAAAATCTAAAGGAGATCGAGAACAGCTTGTATACAACTTCATGGGTCTGACATATGATGCTGACTGAATAATCTGTCAACAAACTATTCAAGTGACAGAGTGACAAAAATTTTAAAACACTTGAGTTCACTGTACATCAGAGGAGAAGTTTTGAACTTTTACATCTGTTTCTGTTATGACTTGTTTTCAACAAAATTGCACTGCGAAGACTACTAGAGTCTCTATTCCAAAATAACAAAGCTTAGGTCTATGCAGACATTAGGAGTAACAATCATATATATACTCAATTGATAACAATCCCCACTGATGTAGTCACAATATTCTATTAAGAAATTCTAATTCTATTAAAAAATATATTCCGTAGTTTGACCCCCTGGATACTGTACAAAACTGAACCATTAAAAAGGAAATTGGGATCTGGGGTTCAATTTCTTATTGAACAATAATTCTTCTGGTTACCATTTTCCATTACATTGGCTTTCCTAATTTTGGTATATAATGTGTAAGTGTGTTATGTAGGACAGCTTATTTTATGTCAAGCAGTTTAGAGATTACAAAGATTCAAACATTGTAAGAAATACAGGCTGATTTAGCTCTCCAACTCTAAGAACCACCTAAATTTTATCTGCTTTTTTTTTTTTTTGATGAGGCCAATTGAAAGCCAGATTTAGAAATTAACCTGCAGAGCGTACCGAGGCAGGGAAGGCACTAAACTGATGAGTCTGACTGCATCGCCTAAGTAGTCTGCGTGGTTCAAGGACTCCGAGCTCTTGCATGCTTCAGGTATTCATTATAAGGCCTCCTATAAATCTAGAAAATGCTTAGGAAGGACATATTGATCTGGACTCTCATCAACAAATACCCCCCCTAATGTATCTACTGCTTAACACATTTAAAACCATTTCTCAACCACATTACTGGGGGTCCAAGGGCAAACAACAGAGTCGACCAAAAAAAAAATCCTTTTCAGAGTGCTAAGGACCCAGGGGTCCCCTTGTTATATTGTATCATTTTACTGTGGAGTCTCTCTCTCTCCCTCTCTCGAATTAGGGCGCCCTCAGGTCCGCCGGAGGGACTTTCACAGGCCACGCCTCCAGGCCGCTCTTCGTTCGTGCCCCAAGTCATCTTTGTCTTCAGTTGGTCTGCTCTCTTCGCATCTCTGGGTTCACCTACGTGCACCCACCAACCGTCATCGGCTTGGTCCTTTGTCAGATTATAAGCCAGTTTCAGGCAGCAGGGCTGTGATCTTATATGAACAGTTCGCATTTGTATCTTTTAGGAAGAATGGGATCATGTGTTATAGTGACCTCCATTTTCTACTTTGATCCTCTTTTTGTTTAATAAGGTTAACTTGTTTTAGAGACACTAGTTTCATGCGTATTTGGGACTCAGGCACTAGGGCTTAGATTGCTCTTTATGTTCAGATCACTTTTGGTAGCGCATATCACTAGGATTTATGGGTGGCTGCTAGATTATATTTCAGTTAGGGCTAGTCAGATAATGCAACTAAGTAGGACTTTTCTTCATTTCTTTCATTGGTTTTTCATCTATAGTAAGCTAGGGATTTTGCATCTGAATTAGAAAGTGTTTTGTTCTGTTTGTTTTATGGTTTGGTGCCTCCCCCTGCCCATTCCCTTTGTTTGTAATTTTACATGGCTTTTTTCTTGTCATCAATTGTATTTGGATATTGAGCTGAAGCTCCTATTTTTGTTGAATTTTTTACTTACCAGCATACCTAAAAATAAACGGCAGTGCTTCCCTCACACCATCAGCTGTGTGTTACTTCCCTTATCCCTAGACAGCTATAGGGTCATAACATAGTCTGTGGACATGGCTACCTGCAAAATGCTTAACTTTCATGATGATCTTTTTGGAAAAGATGGCAATTTTACCTCACAACACACCTCGAAAAAGAACATTTTATTATCTGGCATTAACATTTTCAGTACATTCTTTAGAATCAAAAGTCCTTCCCTCGGAGCAAAGTCAGCACCCAGACACAAAACCCTTCTTGAACACCACTATACAGAATTTTAAAACAACTGAACAGAGGTTAGAGGTTAATTCAACTGCAATTACCCTAACAAGCAAATCAGGTCCTGATGCAAGCACTGGTAAGCCCAGGACCAACAGCAGTGACATTTGCAAACTCCACATGCTTTCAAGCAACTGTATACTGACACCACTTAATGCTAAATAATGGAGAAGGGTAGATACAGCAGGTAAAACAAGTATTGACTACGTCAACATTTTTCTCAGTAAATATATTTCTAATGGGGCTATTGTAATGAAATTTTCATCAAATGTCAGCAACAACCAATGCAATCTACACATGCAAAGAAATCAAACCATAGATGTCCATAAATTATTTGTAATAATGTGAAATGACACAGGGAAAAATTATTGAATACATGAAGAAAGGGAGGTGCAAAAAGGCATTTAAGTCAAGACACCAGCTGAAGTCTATCAGTAATTAGAAAGCAATCCTGCCCCTTGTCAGTGCAAATTAATATCAGCTGGTTCGGTCCCAACTGATGGCCCATAAAAAGGCATCTCATTACCAAGGTGTCACACAAGAAACATCTCATGATGGGCAAAAGCAAAGAGCTCTCAAGACCTTCGCAACCTTATTGTTGCAAAACATACTGATAGCATTGGTTATAGAGGGATTTCTAAACTTTTCAATGCTCCAGTGAGCACTGTTGGGGCCACAATCCGGAAGTGGAAAGAACATCATTTCACCATAAACCAGCCATGACCAGGTGCTCCTCGCAAGATCTCTGGAATTAGCAGGTACAATTGTTTCAAAGAAAACAACAAGTAATGCACTCAACCACCATGGCCTGTATGCACGCTCACCACACAAGACTCCATTGCTGTTGAAGCTCGTTTAAAGTTTGCTGCACAACATTTGGACAAGCCTGTGAAATACTGGGAGAATATAGTCTGCTCAGATGAGACCAAAATACACATCATGTTTGAATGGTACATCAAATCACCCCCGAAAAAACATACCAACAGTGAAGTTTGGAGGTGGGAACATCATGGTGTGGGCCTAATTTTTGGCATACGGTACTGGAATACTTCATGTAATTGAAGGAAGGATGAATGGAAAAATGTACCGAGACATTCTTGATTAAAAATCTGCTGCCATCTACCAGGATGCTGAAGATGAAACAAGGGTGGACATTTCAGCAAGACAATGATCCAGAACACAGCCAAGGAAACTCAATTGGTTTCAGAGAAAGAAAATAAAGCCGCTAGAATGGCCCAACCAATCACCTGACTTGAATCCAACTGAAAATCTATGAAAAGAACTAAAGATCGGAGTTCACAGGAGAGACCCACAGAGGCTTCAAGATTTGAAGACTTTTTATGTGAAAGAATGGGCAAAATCACACCTGAGCAACACATGCGACTAGTTTCTCCGTACAAGAGGTGTCTTGAAGCTGTCATTACCAACAAAGGCTTTTGTACGAAGTATTAAATAAATTTCAGTAAGCATGTTCAATACTTTTCCCTGTGTCATTCCATTTTATTACACATAACTTAATTTCTGAACTCATTTGTTTTGGTTTCTTTGTATGTATGGATTACTTGGCTTGTTACAAACATCTGGTGAAGATTTCCTGTCAATAGCACCTTTAGAATTATATTTTCTGAGAAATGGTGACATGCTCAATACTTATTTTACCGGTTGTATGAGACTAAGATTATCACATATCTGGGCATAAATATTTGAAAGTAAAAATTAATGAGCCAACTGCAGGCCAGCATTGCTATCACCTATCAAAACTAGGTGTCCATACTGAAAGCATCTAACTCACTGAGGTCAGCAGTCCATGATGCATTGCTTCGGTTAAAAAAGTGGCCAAATAAGAAAAATCCAGGCATGGTAAATCTGCCATTACTGCCTTCTACCCAGAAGGTAATGCTGTTAAGTTATGGGCAAATGTTGCAAATTGTGATACATCATTAAATAAAATGCCCTGCTGAAAGCACTTGCTTTAAGTAACAGCGCTGACAGCTCTAGACAAGCCTTGTTATATGTGCAGAATAAATGAATGACAACAAATATCAGTAGGTTGTCCTGAATACCTCCCCAAATTCCTGTATTACAAACACAATTGGTTAGCACTATTTTATAACAGCTAAAAGGTCTTTTGTTCAAATCCAGGTTCAGTCATTTCTGTGTGGAGTCTCAGTTTACCTCCAGGTGCTACAGTTCTACTATAGTTCAAAGATATGCAGGTCAGGTGAACTGGGAACACCTACTTGCCACAGGTGTGAACATGAGTGCCATAGTGTTTGTGTTGTGTGTGTTAGCCCTGTGATAGAATGGTAACCTATCTATGATGTATACCCCCCCCCCAAACAAGATACATGGTGTAGAAAATGGATTGATACTATTAAGTGTTATGATAAATAACTATTTAACATCTAGGATTTGGATCTGGAAGACATCCATGTTTGAAAGGCGAGTATAGAAATATGTATATTTTTTTCCACTTACCATAAAGGTAAAGCAATCCCTATTCTCTTTTGATTTAATATCAGTTTTCAAAACAGTAATTTCCTGTTGCCAAGGTCATTGGCATGTCTGATGAAAACAAAGGGAGTTGTTATAGCTGAGTATCTGAGCATGTGTGTATGTGTTAGAAACATGCATAGATGTGGTTTGCCTTCCAGTGAAACATCCATCACAGCTCAATTCATTTCAGTTCTATCGCACCTTCAAACCAATGTAATTCCCTGGCTCGACAAACCTGCGAACAGAAGATTCTAATTCTGGTCTTCTTCCAGATGGTTGACACTGGCTAGAGGACATTGGCTTGCCAGACATATCAGGATGAGAAACAGACTCTAAGGGTAAAATTGTTTTTTGTTGATCCTATTTGATTTGTGCAAGTCATTAATAAATGGGAAGGAGGAACAAAATGGACACTTCACATTTCTCTCACTATAAAAATTGGCTAGATGAAATATTTTTGCTGTTCCTCAACATTGGTTAACATGACTACTTGATTGTGACTCAAAAAACATAATTATCATCTGACACTGCAATTTCTCACAGCTCTATGGAGCTTTATCAGGTCTTTCAACCTAATGTTTTGGTTTTCTGGCCCAGAACTTTACAGTTTCTGTTCACTGTCACCATTGTCATCAGCCCCAAAAAAGCTCTAAAAACCAACTATATGCTTAGTCTGAATAGACAAAAGGTTTTTTTAAGAAGTTTGCAGTATCAACGTAAAAGAATAATCAGTGAGTATTGTTTTTATAGCTCACCTTTGCTACTCCAAAGTGGCTAAAAATGATATAAATTACAGGTTAGCATGCTTTGGCCTTTATGTTAATGTAATAACATTCAATTCAGACTTCAGCTGTGGGGTGAGCATCGCAGAAATGTTACTAACCCAACAAAATGGCCAACACAGCTTTTATGAAAAAGTTAAATGGGGGCTTATTCACATATGACTGATAGGTAATAACTGGAGATTTCACAAGTATATGGGGAGTTAATATTTTTGCTGTAATTAAGACTTTTAAAGTGGTCAAAAAGAATGCACAAATACATGTTTTATTGATAAGTGGGTGAGATAAGTTAAGATAGGTGGATGAGATATGTTAAGGTATGTATGTTTACATACCTGTAAGGTATGTAAACGTACATACCTTAACATAGGAATACTGAGTTGTAATTTTTAATTTGACACCATTAGCTACTGTTCTTTCCAGTCTGATAAGCTACCAGCTTATTGAAAGCATTGCGAACCACGGGTTCCGTAGCCTGAGCTAATGTCCCTGTACCAATATGACTACTGGAAGGTAAATAATACCAACAAGTGTGACAAATTTCAAAGCCTCAAATCACAAATTTAAGATCAACAAATGCTAAAAATACAATTTCTTACCAAATATATAAATATATTAATATAATTATGGTTCTTTATGTCTAATATAGCTTTAAGATAAAATGAGATGCATTTAACATTGCTTTCCTGCATTGCTAAAGCTGCATTTACCTGCTAAAATGCAAAAAAATGCAAAATATGGTGGGCAAATTTTTCGTATAATTGTTTCATCAAAGTTTATTGTGCCAAATACAAATATCTGATATCTTAAAACACATGCTGGTCATCTTTATCCTTTTGCTTCAGATTTTGTCCATCTGCAATTCAGAATTGTAATTTTTCTACTCAACCAGCAAAAGCTGATATCTGGGTTCAAAAGATTTTTTAAATGGGTGTAGGCTTTATATAAACTCAAAAAACATGCAAAAAGTATGAAGTGAGGATCATATACAGGGAGTTCTGATGTCCAGAAATTTATATTATAAATACAGGGGGTTCTGAATGCTTCAAATGTATAACCACAAATCTTTTTCTATGTCTGCAAAAATGGGAATCTTTCTGGAGTTTATCTTCTGAAACAATAATAAAACTGCAGACTGTATTTTCCTTCACAAAAGATAAACAAAGAAAACATGACATCTATATTTTATAGCCCTACATGTGCAAATAAGTCTTTCAGCAAAGACGGGGCAGAAACTAAAAGTTCGATCTCAAATTCATCTGCATTGTTTGTGTTGACAAGTTATCAACCTAATATTTGCAGACAGCTGGTAGCTAGTGTAACTCTGGCAGGGACAGACTGAATAAAGTAAAATGCACACTGTTCAGCTGTCTTCCACAGCTTTACATCTCATAGCCAGAGAGCATCTCTCTTCAACAAACACAAAAAAAGCTCAGATCTGTGTACAGTCTTTTTTCAGTCTATCCCCCTTTTAGATTAGATTTTTAGACCTGCTATCAGATAGTCAGCTGACAATCCTGACTTTTACAGGACTGTCAGGAGTCAAAGCAGCTAATACACCCTGTTATCATTTGTTGCGTTTTAACTAAAAATAACGTTTTCGTGCACTTTATGACTCGGTTTCTACAAAGACATTTTACACATCATGCAGCCATAACTGAACCGCTTATGACAAGTAAGCACTTTTTTTAAGAATTACCATCAGATCATTCAAGTAAAAAGGGTGATTAATCAAAACAATTTATCCAGCCCTAATTGGCAGTAATCAAAGGGTTTTCTTAAAGATTTCATTTTTAACCTGTCCAGTTAGTTTTCTTCATTCCTTAAGGACTAACCTAATTCAAAACAAGAAAGTGAGAAGAACTAGACTGCTGTGCAGCATCACATCTGCCATGTCAGCACGAATGGAATATTAGGAGGAATAAAGTCATTCTCATGGCCAAAACATTGAGCTTTTTAGGATGGAAGGCAAACTACATGCTTAACTAAGTACTGCAGCTGTATGTGGTGACAATACATTGTGCTTCAAACTGTACAAAAAAAGGTCAAGAAAAAAGAATTAATTAACATGTAGCGACTAATATTCGCTGATAAAATCGTCCTCTCCCAAAAGTCGCATACAAGCTTGTTTAAGGAAAAAAAAACTGAAAAGAAAAAAAAAAAAAAAACCTCTGTTTGGGTTAAGGGTTAAAATGGGAGTGGGACTTCAATTGTAGTATCGCAAACTGTCCATTAGTTAGGGCACTGTCTTCCTCACTCTGTTTAGCTAACGTGGAAAGAAGGGGTGCATCTCAACTACTTGCCAGCTAAGTTAATGAAAAAGCCTAGAGTTCACCAGCAAGAGATCAAGGGCCAGGTCTGAGAAACATTGCCTGAAAGGTTGTTACTGACAGCGTTTTATGGAGGCTGTAAATATACGAAAAGCCTTGGGGACACTAAATCTTTTCCCAGTTACATTGTATGGAGTGTAATTTGTTTTAATTATGCATTTAGATGAGATTACAACTAGATAAATTGAACTCCTCTCACACTGGTCTTCCATTAGATCTAGACCATTTGAATCTTCTTTGACTTTTTTCAAAATTATGTGTTTAAAAAAAAACAACAACAAAAAAACCCAACATTTTGGACCCTTCTACTACATTGTGTGTTACTTCCCTACCCCTTGACATACAAATTATTCTCACTTGCCAGCATGACGACATGTCTAATGTTTCATAAACTTGTAAAATGCCCACTACTCATCTGATTAGAGGTAACTTTATGTGGAGGTTTTTTTTTTGTCTTTGTTTTATAAACTTGAAATCAATTATTATTTTCTGTTAGGTTACATAGAGCTCATAGTATCTAGCTAGCAGGGTAGATGGTCCAAAATCCATTTAACCTAAAATGTGTTTAAAATGAAAAGCAACTATATATGCACAAAGGAATAGGGATAAAGCAAAATTCTGCCGCTCATTGTAGATGCCCAAGGCAAAAAGACAGCAAGAGTTTTTATTTTTTTGGGGGGGCGCTGCCAAGAGAGAAAGGGACACAAATCAAAAGAGAAAGATTGCAAGGATGGAGAAAATGGAAAAGAGGTTTAAGTGGGGACAAAGAAAAGTGTAAGAGAAATGCTGAAGAGCACAGAGTGGGGGACTATGCTGAGATAGAAAAAGTAAAGGGAGAGGCAAGGGTCCCACTGCAATGGAAAGACACGTCCTTTTCATGAAGGTCCAAATGATAATGTATCACTTCAAGTTGAAGGAATTTAAATGTCAGTAGCCTAATATGTCAAAGCAACCTAGCATCACACTCGTATGTGAAATAAAACCCTGACAGAAGCTAGGAACAAGAGATGCATTATTAATAAAAAGTGGCAGAAATAGTTACACTCAACACACACCATGCCAAACTGTCATGACAATATGGAAAAAACTGAGGTCATACTATGTGGCAGCACTGGAGCAACATTACCCCCATCCGCCTTTCCCCTTCAACTGTCACCGGCTGAATGGACAAGCGCTAGTCTTGTTAAATGATAAATTATAACAATGTACACAATTTCCACTGCAGGAATGGAGAAAAAACACTTGGTCTTATCCCAGCAATCCACCAAAATAATGCATTCTATATATTTATATATTTATTTATACATTTGCCACATGTCAAAGTCCACCTTCCTTCCCTGATAAAAGTTTATCCAATGGCTTGGCTGCTGAGTGAAAGTTTTAGAAGTATTAAAAAAAGGTTTTAAAAAAAAGTTGCGTTGAATAACTATATGACATCTTAGCTCTTGAGGAAAAAAAAAAAAAAAAAAAAAAAGACATTACACAGTTCCAGTCTGTAAAACTGAAATTTGTCTTGCACTAATTGCTTTCATAGTCTTATCCCTGTTCTATGAAAAATCTTGAAGCCATTTGTTGTCAGAGCAGATTCAAAATTACTTTTTTAATAATCCACTTAATGATCTGTTTCAACATGAACACAGACCTGATTTTAGATGAATCCCTTGTACATTAGTATTTTTAGCAGTTGTAGTATGCCTAACAAACTCAAACATAACTACATAAAATACATCAGTGAATATATTCTCAACCTGAATGTAAAGAAAATGCCATGTACTTAAAAATTTGCTCTGAACATCCAGTCTGAGTTAATTTGAGAAAATGTATTAAGTACACAAACAAATTAACCCCACCAACAGACAAAAGCCTTCAACATGTTATTAGCGAATAGCATTTTAACATTGTCCTTTCATTTGAATAACATATGGTCAAGAGTTTCATCTCTCCCATTCAGCCCACAGTTTCATGATTCCAACACTTTGTTCTTTGATTTGTCCTATTTGTCTGTAGCTGCATGAGTGAGAGTATGTGTATTATGGCAGATATACTACACAGAACTATATAGTATTTAGTGAATGATTTTGAAAATCAAAGTTTCAAACATTGACACGCCTCACGATAAATTTGATATGGACCTCCAGCTTTTTTTTTTTCCAAAGAAACAGAGAGGAGGAAAAATGGTGGAGGGGGTAGGGACAAAATGTAGCTAGAGGGAATAAAGAAGCAGAAGGGATACGAGAGAGACAGAATGAGTTAGGAGTCTATCCAACGGCCTCAGCTGTGAGTAAACCCATAGGCTGTAAGGGCAACATATACCGTTTGATGACTTGCACTGCCTCTTCTTAAATCAGAATAATATGCAGACATCATGGCCATCAAACCATATACAGTATACTCCCAGGTAAAATTATTTTATGTATAGGCATAAAGAGTATTAACTACTCAGAGAGGGTAAAGCTCTGCCTTAGAATGATGGCACATGCTCAACATGCTCATCCAGCCAGTTCGGCGTTTGTCTGTGTTAGTCTGTCAAGCTTGATCACAGACACAGTCGGGTTACCTGTGACAGTGTCCATTGGTTCAAGGTACCAGGTCTAAACACCAGTTATCTCACTATGCTAACTACATATTAACCACAGTTGATATGTAGTCAGCCTATACTAGGCCATCACATGCATAAGGTGGACAAAGACACATTATGTTTTCATCGGTTTCCCTCATCTGGTCAAATGAGTGGCCTAATCTCTGTCATGTTCTCTCATCATCGCTACAGTGATGGAATTTTTTTGCTCTGTAAATCTAAGTTCTCTAGTCATGACATGGTGTCCAGTGAAGTAGAAAACTCCAAATCAAACCAGAGATGCTGCATGAATGGCCTGAACCTTAAAATAAACTGGCAGTGCTCTGGATGAGCAATGTAAGCAAACTACAGCTGTAATACACAAGCATGGACAGGACCGTACTGAGAGAGAATGATATGCAAACAGAGTCGACATCTATTTTGTATGTCAATGTGCAGTGAAAACATTTAAACACACAAACAAAAGGTTTTAACTGAACAGTTTGACAACTGTCAATGACATTGTTACATTTTCAGGCTACCATTGTAATGTCCAAAAAAGTGACCAATAATTTTAAGACCAAGTACTTCAAAGTTGGTTTAAGTGACAATTCTCCACAATCCTTTTAAGTTATTTTGACTGAAATTCAAATGTTGATACAGCTACATTATTTTATTTCTCATGCCCAATGCAATTCTTAACTTTCAATCAAAATAAATCAGTACTGTGGAACAGGATAAAAAGGTGCACGACCACAAAACAGTTATTATCTCTGCCAAAGAGTTACTTTCCAGATTTCCTTAAAATCTACTTAACAGCTCCATTACATGGGGCATTAGGCCAAAGACTAAGAATAGTTCATTTGGGTGCAGATAAAACACCAATTTGCTCACCTTACTGAGCAGGTAGGCTTAGGTCACTGCTCAGTTCTCTGCAATAGTAAACACTGGGCAGCCACGCAGAAGATATGTCAGTCCTAAATTGGCACCGTTATAATGCAACTTATTTTCCGACAAAATAATGTATTTAGATAATGTTAGGTTACCTCTTGGATTAGGAAGGTCATTAGTACATGTAGTAAGGTAGGTAATCCAGGTATGCTAAAATTAGAAGCCACCTGCATTTTTAAGATATTTGCGCTTTTGTAGAACTACTGCTGTGTGTGTGGACAAGAGTTAAAATCTGTACTACTCTCACACCCTGCATGACAAGACATTAATCACAGCCACAACACCACTGTAATATTTCACAGATGAAATGCAGTTTACAATTTTTTTTACAAAGACTTGGAAGAGCAGCAGACAACAGATAAAGTTCAAGCTCATAGATAGTAATAAATAAGGCATTACCACAACAATGAAATTTTTCTGGATGGCTGGCTCACAGTGAAATTCTGCCTTTATAGGGAGGATATTTGGGGGTGGTGATACTGAATCGTTCCAGAAAAAAGAAAAAAAAATCTGAATAAGAAATCAGCTGAGTGGGAACATAATGTTGACAAAAAATAAAAAAATAAAAAAAATCAGGAGTTGAAGAACAGAGTGGAAAATAAGGAGTTCTTCAGTTTCATTGCTCCCTCCTTAATAGAAGCCTTCGCCAAAGACAAAACAATTATTTCTAGTGAAATGGTGTCTTATGAAAGTTCTAAAAGAAGATACAGTCCAAACAATCATCATTTAAACATCAAAAAAATGATACACTACGATTCCTAGACCATAAATTTATAATAAAAAATAAAATTCAATTTCTTACATCAAATACAAAGGACAACTCTCCCTGTGAGAAACAAAAGATCTAATACTGAACTAACAGAAAAATCCAGCACAACATGAAACATTCTCCACCAAACATAGTAACGACAAAACAGCAGATTTTGTTGCTGAAATTAAATTGTTAAGTAACAGAGTATTTTTGGAGAGATATAACAATAACACAGCCATTCAAATACAGCACTGATCTTTGATTTCACAATATTCATTGACTCTGAAGATTAATAATTAAAAAAAAAAGTTCAACTTATGCACTACTTATGCACTCCGTCTAGTGAAGCCATTAACCTATGCCTAAGCCAACGCTCATGAAAATGTAACTGCTGATGCGTAGGACTGCAGCCAAGTTCATATATTTGTGCTAAAAGGATAGCATCTTATGTTTTTGGATAGTTGCCAAATTACTTCTCTCACCCTAGAAAAGTGATATTGATTTAAATGACATAAGAGCTTACCATTTGTTCAACAAAAATTAATAGAACAGCCTGTTACCTCAGATCACAGTGACCTAATTTACACTTAAACAATTTGTGCATCTTGAGCAGATTGGACAGATAGGTTGGATCTTTAAAAAGATGTGCGTAAATGCATCTTCGCGGATGCATTTACTTTTTATTATCCAAGATGGATTGAAATTCAAATGCTGAAACCACTGCCATAAATGGTTTATGACCAGAAAAGGTGTAAATGGATCCATCTCTCCAAAGACATATAAGTCATCTGTTCCCTTCTCAAAGCATTACGATTTCATTAACCAAGTTTTGGAAATATCCACTCACTCCCTGATTTTCTTAATATATCAATGCTCGATCTCCAACCTTGTGATAATAACAGCAAAAGTTATGCCGTAATTGCACTGAAATTAGCTATTGTTCTCATTCCCAAAAAAAACACAAAGAGTAGCTCCAACGATTTCTACACATACGATCAAATACAAGGCCTATTGAACTACTGTGGCACCTATCTGATCCCAGAAAAGTTCAACTACTGAAAGTTCTGTGTTGATTACTATGCATTTATCTATAGGAGTGAGGGAGTACCCCAAGTTAAAGCCTGTGAAGACAATCTGGCCAACGGAGGCACATATACTGTATGTGGCTTAGCCTACATGAAAATGTCTTCAAGTGAAATGACACTGAAAATAATATATCCAGTTAGCCATAGCGTTTTAGATGCAAAGTATTCACAGACTATTTTAAACTACAACCATGGCAGCAGCCATCCAATTTAAGTACAAACACATAGATTATTGTTTGATGTGGTTGGATTTTAAGAGGCTAACAGTCCACATCAAAAGCAACAAACCCATACTCCAGTACTCCAAAAAAGAGCACATATGTCCCTTGGCCCAGAGTGAAACCCTGAGAAGCAGACAAAATGATTCTATTGTGATGTATTTTTAACTGTAAGCTGAAGCAAGAATGTTACAAAAGACTAGTATAAACACTAGGTACAATTAGCATAAATTTTTATATTTATGCCACATCACAGCCTCCAACTTTAGTATGCACCAAATGGACCAGCACCCATTTTCCTGAACTAAAAAACTGCTACAAAAACAAAGCGTTGCCCCATAGAGCCCATCACATTGTTGTTAGGGCCAGCTTATGGTCTCATGACATGAGAGGAGGATTTCAATCTGTTCTCAAACACAACATTAACTCTCTTAATACGGGTTAAGTAAATGGTATGGTAAAGTAAGTCATTTTTTTGTTGTTCAGCAAACAAATAAATATTAGGACAGAAACCAACAGAGTTGGTTTAGAATCAGATGACTTAATATTTATGACATAAAGCAAGGTAAATGAAGAAGAGATAGGATAAAAGAAGAAAAACAACCTTTTTTTAATGGGCTTAATGGACTATCCTTGAATCATGACATGATGATTGAACTTTAGACTTTAAAATGTTTTTTGACCATACAAAATGTACCGTCCAATCCTCCAATGAAAGCCAAAAGAAAACTTGAAAGCTGTTGTGTTGTGGATACAATGTAGGAAGTTGTTGTGTGGCAAGAGAAATGGAAATGGAAATGTAAGACACTTACATTGCCCATATACTCAGACAGAAGGTCCTGAAGAGCCTGGCGGACAGAATTGCATTCAGCCACAATGCGCTCCCTGCGGTCATCACGTGTGCAAGAAGAGTCAGCCATGAGGGCAGCACCACTGATAATGCTCTCAAGGCGTTCCTCCAGGGAGGGACGGAAACGCTCCTCACTAAATGCCAGTGGGTCCACGATGATTTGTTTCTGTAGGGAAAGGGGCAGAGGGAAAATTACACAGGGAGAAAAAAAATGCGAAAAGTCATCATGGTACACTGATTCCTCTCTTTAAGCCCAAAGAGAGAAGTCTGGCAGGCAAGCATAGAGCAGAATTGACAGACTGACAGGGCGGCTGGAAAACCTAAAGGGAAGAATGTGCTAAGATTTCTTTTTTTACTATGTGGCATTAACTTGGTGTACAGTTTCAGAAACAGTATCATAGTGGCCCCATCTTTAACAAAATTAAAATTTGACCCAGAGTAACAAGAAATAATGCACCATTTCTTCACTAATTAATGATATGGAAGGCAAAAAATTAAAGTCACTTTTGTTTTCAATGCAATAATACAACAACGCACACAGTACTTAAAAAGTGATGTCACCAGTCTAGTGTGGATAATAAAGAAATATAAAGTAATTCAACATTAAGACTTGAAAACCTACACGTCCTCATTTGTTTTACAAAAAGAAAAAGAAAATGTCACATTCAAAAAGAATATTTTACAAAGTACAATGTTAGCATTGGTTAGTACATTATATGATATCCTCTTTAAGACCAGGCCTGCTCTTCTGTTCTACTGATACACACGTTTGACTTATACAGCTTCAAGGTACTTTTATGGAGCCCTGCCAAGAGAGAACATGTCACAAAGTGTAACCAAATCACTTTAATCAGGACTGGTGGAAAGTTCTTCTAAGGACAAAGTCAAGAAAGAAATCTGTAGCAGCATGTCTGCAATGTAGACTACAAGATCTGTTTAATACAGCACATGGACCCATGATAAGATAGATAGATAGATAGATAGATCTGAGATACAGTGCTATAAGTGCTATAGTAACCCACTCCCCTCTATATCTGCAGAATAAGAGACAACACTTAAATGTTTGAAGCAATCCTGTTGAGAGGCAACTAGTTGACATGCTGAGGAGGCACTGCAGGGGGTTAAGGTATCACCATGACGCTTGTGGCAGCAAAACAATGACGGACAACTTTTCAAATGACACATCAACTACATGCTTTTGCAGATGGCCTTACTGTGTGGTTTATTAGGCAGCCCGCCCTTCATCATAGCCCCCTCCATTCCATCTCATCTGACCTCCTCTGCTTGCGTGTCATATTGCCATGGCAACAGGCACACAAGAGAGACACGGAGAAGGAAACAGAGAGGGGGAGAATGAGAGAGAGAGCAAGAGAGACACAGAGACAGAGAGAGACACACACAGAACAGAGACAGGGGATTGGAGGGTTTACTTGTACTAATTTTGCCTTGCAGAGCCGCACTGAAAAAGGGCTTCATCCGAGTTTTTGTAGGAATGAATTTCTGCATGGCTACCTGCAAAATCATCACTGATGCAATAGATCTGAGAGACAGCATTGTTGCCACTTGTTTTATGCACCTAAATCATTTGGCATACAATCTGAGATAAACTGTTTTAAGCTATAAAAGAATTTGACATAAATTTCAATAACTGTAATGATTTGCAGCCAGCCGTCAGTCCTTTTCCGAAAATAAAAACCTCAACACTAGAAACAGAAAGCTCAAGTACATATCAAGTACAACTAGTTTTTCTTACTTTTGGTATCAGAATACCTTGCCGTAAAACTGCATGATTTGTTGAAAACAGAAAGGGCATGGTTTTTTATACTCAGTGCTGAGACTTGCTCACTTGATGAAGGGTTTAAGAGTAATGCTCTATGTACCATATTTGCGTCTTAAGCGTAACTAAAGTAAATTTTTCATTAGCCTTGCTGAGAGCTACTGACTAAGATGGAGCTGAGAATTTTTGCTAACATAAACAGGGTAAAGCATATTGTAATGTGAGTGAAACATGTAAGTATGTGATACCTCTCACGCTTCCATTTTGACCAAGTCTCACTTGAAAAAGAGATGAAGTATTTTAAAAGACTTCCTGGTTAATACAAGCAAAATAAAATGATTTTTTTTTTTTTTAAATCATATAAGCTACAATACTTTAAAATCAGAGATAAAAAGATAATTCAAAACTCAATTACTTTTAAATCCACCTAGGTAATATTTTTAAACATTATTTATAAAATGAAAGGCAACACTGTTGAATAGTGCCAGGTTGAATGAAAAAAACGGGTCCCTTCATTCATTTGAATGGAGGAAGTCCTTCGGAACAGCAGGGGGTGCCATAGTGGGTGGCCCCAGCAAACAAGTTGATTCAGACTCAACCTTTGCTTCAACTCAACAACACCGTCCAACAAGGCACTTTATCGGCCTATAAAATAAATGTAAGTGCAAGTCCTGGTGCCTCCTTTATAATTTGAATGATGAATTTCTGCTGTTCAGCTTGTAGTTGTCACAAACCAGACTGGAGCCTTTGATGGTCAACTAAACCCTTACTCAAACTGGACCATCTGGGTTGTATTTCAATCTTTCACTAGTATAGCAACACACCCGCAACAAGGCAAGCTCCTGCGTTATTCTAACACAGGGCTGTTTTTGGTCTGAAACCATGTCTTAAACACTGCTGCCTGCTAAATGCCTAAATAACTAATCAGCACAAGATGACTGCTGTGTCTAGCAGAAGGGAGGACATAATGAAAACCTGAACTTCAATGGAGCTCCTTGAAAAATATTTTATTTGTCACTGTGGAAGTGCTCAACATTTTTGGACGCGATCTGAATATGAATTATCTCCTGTAAATAAAAAACTGATTTGAGAATATGACAAACTTAGTGTCAGGTTAATCATCTTTGGATTTATCACCACAGGCAGCATTAGGATGATTAGTTGAATGTTTTATCCAGCTGTTATCCTGATGTTGTTTCATGTCATTATGACCGATATTTCATATTTTCTTTTATTTTCATATATTTTTTATACACACACACACACACACACACACACACACCCCTTCTTGTATATTTTTTGAAGTAATATTAGGTAATCTTTTATTAAATAAGGTCTTTTAAGACAGATTCTGAAATCATTTTAGCTTCATAACAATTATATGAACATTTAGTGATCCAGGATAGGAAGAACAGAGAAAAAAATGAATTCAAATGAAATAAAACAAAAACTGTCAACTGTGGTTTTTAGGCAAAAGCTGGATACAATTTCAATAAAACTGGATTACACTAACTGACTTTAAGAGATATATAAGTTTTAAACATGAATATATGAGGGACTAGACAGTAAAATGTTAAGTGTTTCTTAGTAGATTTGGGTTCCTGTATGCAATGATTTAATACAACCTCAGTTCCAATGTAAGGATCATGCAACATCTCCCCTTCTCCAAATGAATATATTATGGTAATATTTCAGTTCGACATGCTTTTCTAATAACTACAACTCTAAAATGTTCATCTGTATTCTTTAGAACCAACCAACCTAGCAACTGCAGAGCAATGCTCAGTAGCAGAGAAGGGACAGACGTTTATTCATGTAAACTTTAATTATTTACAAGATGAATTCATAAGTGCAGCCTAATGTATGTCTCTTCCTCAAAGCCAGTGTAATGCAAATATCCGCTTGATATAGAGATAGAAGCAAATCAAGGAATGGAGTAGTAGTGACTCAAGAACATATTCAATTTACCCTAAGGCCATGTCCCAATTTGTCCACATCTCTCATCCTAATTTCCACCTCAACCCCAAAGCCTTCAAGGGTTTTGGTCATTTTATGAATCAGTTGCATTAGTTCTATAAACTAAACATCTTACCTAACTATACCCTTTCCGAACAGACCCTCATCCATTTCTGTTAATAAATAAATATTATTAATATACCTTTGGAACTGAACCTTACCTTTTTTGAGAAAATATGAGTTCTAAGTTCATGTTTTTAATTGTTCTGGCAGATAATTGGATGTGCTGGGACTTGTAAACCACTAATTCTACTTACATCAAAGTTGTTGAGAGCAAAGGCAAGTTCTCCACCTCCTGCTGGATGATTGAGTGCTGAATCTTCGTTGGTAGTGGCCTGAGCGGCATTGGAGATGCCGGACACTGCATTCTGTAGCTGCTTGTAGATCAGGTCACGGTTAGCCTTATAGGCTGCCACGTCAGGGTGCTGCAGGCAGGCGCGGGATGCTGTGTACAGCATGGGGATGTTCCTCTGTAGAACCCCACGGGCAGCAGCCATTTGGTCCTTGTGGTGGACGTCTTTTAGTTCCTAGCAGAACAAAATTAAAAGGAAAGAAGAAAAGAATGAAAAATCAAGAGTTGGGAGAAGGAATACCTACAGGGGGTATGGTGGTAATGTACTTTAGATTCAAAATGGGCCTGTCATGTCCTTATGGAGACAGTAAGTGTGACAAAGTTTGTTCTGGATGACCCAGATTTATTTCTGTCCCCTGCGGTAACACAACACAGTCATAATCAGGCCATTATAATATGCCTTTGCAATTTAATGCATTGCTATTCAGGACCTCAGCATTATATTGCAATTACATCTTCATAGAAGGAAGGAGAGGAGATAGTGATCACTGGCATAGATTTATGATATTAAAAAAAAAAGAAAAAAGGAAAAAAAAGAATGACTTGCATACATAAAACGAAAGCCTCTCCTCCAAGTGGAACACACTCAGGGCTTTTTTCCCCCCCACTACTGCTTGAGATATAATTTTAGAACAAAAATGACTTGAAACCTCATTATTTCCTGCTTTCACTTTGGTTAAATACATTTTGCTATCCATAAAAAATTGCAATTACAAGTAAAAGCAATTTTCTTACAAAATCATCAGTAATCACTTTGTCACGTTTTCAGTTTAAAGGGGAATAATACGGAGAACAGGGCTTGTCTTTGGTTGGATTTTGCAGTTAGGGATGTCATTTAGGCACTTCTGACGCATGAGGCTGGTACTCATCGCTGTTTCACTTTTTTGAATTGAAACAATTACATTCTTCAAATATTTTTCCAGTATGACTTGACAGCTGGAAAAACATCATTTTCATTATGTACCTTAGTTAAATTAGTGTCTGGATCAAGTTTGGATATTGGTATAAACAGTCTTTATTATGGAGGGCAGCCAGACAGTGTGTCAGTGGTGCATCAGTGGTGAAACCTGGTGAGAAGATTTAGCAACTAAATAACATTTTGTAAAAATCAAACACTGCTGAGGTACGTAAGACAAATTTCCACCACAAAGTTATATTATAACGATTGTGTATGTGTAATAGGTTAAAATTTAAGCCACAAGAGGCCGGCAAATGGACATTTTCAATTCTTACCTTCATTTCACTTCCAAAAAGGTATCCATTATTGTTTCTGACTGTTTAGATAATATGCCTGCCATAAAAAATGCCAAGAATTTTATAAAATTTATAATCTGAGTTCATGATGTTGGTATCTGTATTGTATACACTAGTAGTAGATAAACATTTATGTTCTCCCACCTTTCACTGTAGCTGATGCTCACTTGGTCTGGAAATACTTAAATATCCATACATGATGTACCATAGGCCAACATGGAGGACAGTGTAAGATTACTAAAATGTATACTACTTCCTACTTGGATGATAATCTTGACAAATAATGGTGCAACAGGTAAATAAAAAACACTAAGTTTTCTTTGTTTCCATTAATTAAAAAGGTATGTGCATCTTCTGGATCTGTACCAAGAACCGAGAAAATGCATTATGAAATGCATTTCACTGTTGACTACCCCTTACACCATCATGGAAAAAACAATATAGGTACCATTTCTTATCACAAGCAAATGGATTTTGTCACATTTGTCAAATGTGACAAAATGCACTCCCAGCCGACTTCATTGCAACTGATAATTGATTGTTCATGCTTACTGCATTTTATTGTCCAGCTAAAGCATGAGCCACTCTTTTTCTTGTTTAATTTCTCCCACTGTGTTACTTACCTTTCACTATGTCTTTAGGATACTAAGTTTTGTAGTTTTAGTTTTGAGCAGCAAGACTACTAACACCTATTCTGGTACCTGATGACCTCCCAACACAAATAAATTCACCTGACTCCTCCTCTCCCACAATCTGACCTAATCTCTCTTTTTTTTGAAGCATACATTACCTGCTGTCTCTTGGCAGCCATGATGTTCAGCTTGTCCACCTCTGGTTTCAACGCCTTATACTGGATTCCCAGGTCCTGCTCTGTTCCTGCATTACGCACTTTCACCAGATTGTCCTCCACCTGAATAAGGTAGATGGGAAAGGTTAGACAATACATTAAATAAGTACAGTACTTCACTGTAAGTTGGCAATTCATTAAAAAAACGCAATGATCTGTTTTTACAGTACTAACCTAGAGGAGAAAGTGTTTCTTTTTATTGAGTGAATTTAACTTATTGAAATTATAATAACCTTTAAAGAATCTTTAAAGAAATCTAAGTATCTCACCAGTTTAAGCTGCAGTAGAAGTTTGTAGACATCAGACATATCTGCCAGCACCAACAGATGTGTAACCGCTGACAAGAGGGCTCTGGCAGCACGGACCATAGTGCCCCTCTTCATAGAAGAGCAAGGGTCTTCTGCAAATTCTCCAGAAGCCAGGCGCATTGACTCGCCTGAAAATAAAAAAACAAAAACAAAAAGATCTACTGTAACTCTAAGATTTAAAGTGAAACTTCAACTAAAAACTGATTCAAAAACAGACATCAAAACCTATAACCGTTCAAAAACACTAACTGTTCTGAACTACTAGGAACTAGCTTTCATTGTCTGTCAAGCTATCAACATTTTAATTTCTGATTGTGATTTGAAAACTGTATTTCATTGTATCACAATATCACATTAAATAATTTTCAAGGCAATTAATTGTCTTCCTCTGTTATCTATTAAATCAGACAGAATTTATCATGTGTAAAACCTGTTTTTATCATTATTAGTGGTAGTTGGAATATGAACCCATACAGGCAGAAGTGGTAGTAATAGTAAGTAGTATTCTTAAGAGGCAAATAACAGATGTCAGAGCATTCACGGTCTCTTCCTGGCTACAAGTTTATTGTGTCAAAGTCTTCATTTGAAATGAATAGTAATGTTCTGGAGAGGCAGTGTGATGCATTTTCCCTGCCTGGATAGGGTCATTGTGTGTCACACAGTGCACCATGGACATATACAGACACCCGCACCTCTCCGGTGTCCAGTAATAATTTCTGCTTGCAAACGGACATGCACACACAATCCTCTAAAAAGAGGTCAAAGCCATGACAAAAGGCTCACTGTCTGGTTTGTCCAACACCAGGCTTTGTCCTACATTGCCTGGCCTGCACAGTTGACTGGGCACACAAACAGACTTTGTAGGCTCGCATTATGAACAAGACAGTAAATCCTGTAAATAGTTTATTTGAGTGGAAGCACAGCCAAATACAAACTCTAAACTAGACTTATGAACTTGTAAGCCTCCATCAAGCATTTCAGTAGCCAACCTAATGTGAAATATGGTCACAATCTCCCTTGAGTTATGATGTTGAATAATGGCCAGAAAAGTGCTTTTGTAAAACTGTCACAGAGAAGGTGACCTTTGACCTTTTGAATATAAACTATAATTGACTCATCATATTATCCTATTAGACATTTGTGCAAAATTTTGTCAAAATTAGTGTATAGTGCAGTGTCCAAGTTAATGTCTATACCAGATTGGAAGAAATTACTGCAAGGCGTCCTGAAATATCATGGTCACTAGAATGTGGTGAATATTCAGACAGCCGGAAAACACAATGCCTCAAAAACATAATGTTGTTGCTGGTGTAGCGGCATAAAAATGTCTTCTATGACTGCATTAGAGATCCAAAGCCAACACAAAGACAAGTACTGATCTTTTCCACTTTCCTGTGTTGTGGTACAGTTCTATAGACAATGAAGGGAAAAGTTCAAAGATTACAAGCAGCAACATGAATAATTTTCTTACACCAATAATGTGTGATCTGGAAAAAAAAGACTACCGAGTTTAGCAGCAGTTTATTCTCAGTCAGTTGTTGCCATCGTGCTAAATATCTTTTCTATGACAATCGTGCATTCAGAGAACAGCTCTATTTTTTGACACCACTGCTTAGAAAGAAGGGCTCATATTGAAGGTGTCCTTCTCCTTCTACCCAATGTGTGCTGGGGCTGACTGCAGCCACCTGGATCCTAAGTAGAGTAATCAGTTTAGATAATCGTGGATGGTTTCAACAATAGGATTCCAGGGGAGATATAAGAAAAATGGTTTCGGTGTGGTATTTTTAAAACAAAAAGGCAACACTGAAAAATGGATTGCAATATCAACTAAATCTCATAAAGTGGCTATGTGAGCAGTAGTTTTTTGTTATGTTTTTTTTTTTATAAAACAAAGTCAAAGCATCAGTGTATTCTCACTCCAAGATAACGAGCAAGCTGAATTTAGATACAACGTGAAGTGACTTCTTGGCTTAGACCTCCTAGAATCTTTTCAAAGACTGTGTTCTTGCCACAAGCAGTCACTGAGTTCCCAAACTGACTGAACAAGAGGCGACTATATGTGTGACAACTCAGACTCATTTCCAAACTCATCGGAACTTCACTTTCTTATTTTCCTTCAGACCATCTCCTTTCTGCCTGTCACTTTACATTCCATGAGTCCTGCAACTCAGAATAACTACATGTTTTCACTCAAGCTGAAACATTTTCAACTCAAGCAGATATGTCTATCCTTTAATTTGGAGTTTCTAACAGTCCCATTCATCTATGTTCAAATCTATCCACAGACTTTGTGTTCATTTCACTTTGAAATATTATTTAAAAAGCCAACTGAATGTCAGCATTTATCACGTTTGCTTATGTAATCAGTTTGTCTCCAGTTGATCATTACACAACTAAGTTCATATATTTGTAATAAAATATATTTTTAAGAAATTTGATAATAGACTGAAAGTCAGTGCCCAACTGTCCTCTCAGGTTTTAACTTCATCTTATTTTGCACATTGGTGGTCAATGTAATTTCTCTTTTTATAATTATTATATATTATATATACTTATAATAAGAGCATTTTTTATGTTGGTGATGGTTTTATAGTAGTTAAGCCTTGAAATACAAAAAAAATTGAATCATTAAATTAATCTGTAGCAACAAACTGCAGCCTCAATTGAGCAAAGCTGCATTCAGCTGACCAATTATTTCTCTCTCACTCACTCACTCACTCACTCAACCTTGCCACCATAGGACTGGTCGTGCCATTGCGGGCCAGCCAAAGAGACACTTAGGTAATGCGGGAAAGGAAGTGTATATTTTTATTCAGTTGAACAAAAGAAAACACTGCTGTAAAGTGGGTAACTGTGGCTTTAACAGTGTTGCATCAGCTACCATCATATCACCAAGTATTTGATCTTAAAAAGTTTGCAAAAACTCCAACAAGGTTTCAACGAACGTTTTCAATTTGTCTTTATTCTCTAAAAAATATGTCAGAAAACAGTGATTTCAAGAGCCAAGCATGCCTTTCAAATGACCGGAATTATCCAACTGCCTAAAACCACATGATAGTTGGTTTACTTTACTTTACTATCATGTCAATCCTCACATCCAAAAAGCACCGGATTGTGAATGGTTGGCAATTTAGTTTGATATTTGGCTGAAATTGTTAGTCACTTATCAGAATAGAAGCAGATTAATTTTTATGTCCATTAACTAATTGTTTCAGCCGTAAAACAGACCACTAGTTACAAGACCCAAAGGTAAGGGACTTATAATGATATGAAACAGAAAACCACAAAATCCTCATAAAATTACACGAAGTTGTAAATGTTGCTATAGTAATTTTTATTGAGAAATAACTTTGGAGCAATAATAGAAATAGTGGATTGCTTTTTCGATTATCAACAAATCAGCCACTTGTTTTCATCATTATTCCACTAAAGGAACTACATTTGCAGATGCACATTTGGAGATTAAATTCAAACTCAGTGAAGCACTTTTTGGTTAAAACAAAATCTGCACCATCAAATCTGTAGAGCAAAGATCTCACAGATTCTGACCATTTTACCCCAACAGTGAGCGAAAACAGTTTGTGCAAATGATCGACAACACAGACCTCAAACACAATCCGCACCTTCAGGCTGTTATTCCCCCCCGTGAACAAAATCGATAAGACCATTTTCAGAGGGCAGATAGTGATCAGTGCTCCTTTAATAAACTTCCATCCATCTAATGCCCACCTGCGGCCCACCAAGTGCGTGATGAAATGATTAAAATGTATATCACACAATAAGCCTCCCAAACAGCAGGACTACAAAGACACAAGAGAAGGAAGGAAGGGCAAGACTGAGACAACAAGGACAAGAGAGGGAGAAATGGCTCCATGGAGAAAGTCTTTAACAGGGTATGAAATGTCTAATGTTGGCCTTGTCCATTAGTGATATCTATGGTAAATAGAATATGATTAAAACATTCTTTTGAAAAAATAAATAACTGTAGCCAAACATCCCATTCAATTCAAATAATTTGAGAGATAAATAAACTTGGCCAACAAGACACTTCAACATGCATTTTATTAACAATCATTCTTAATGATCATGTCAGATTTTTTTTTTCCCCATTTCAAACAGCTGGTATGCCACAGCTGGTTTGAAAATGTTTTCTGAATCCATCGGGGGTAGGGGATGTTACCCTACTCAATGGCTGTATTATCAGTCTAGACACGCTCCACTGAGCAGCATGGCATAGCTGACAGGCAGGCCTAGGCACCAGCTAACAACAGTCACTGAATTCCAGCCTAGTGACAGCTTACCAAAACTACAGTAACAGTCCTGGGCATTGAGTAATGCACAGGCTATCAAGCAGCATGTCATCTACCTCCCAACTACTCAGAGCAGAACTCGAGCAGGGGACATATGACTTGCTGGGCATCTGGGATGAAGAGACACAGTGACACAGATGTCGCTTCACAAGGTGATAACAGCCACCCTCAAGTCATAGCTCCCTGGTCTCTATGGTCTGTTAGTGCATCAAAAGAGTCAGCTATCCGAAGCAGAAAGGAATAAATGAGACTTGCAAGTATGGTTGTTAAATAATGGAACCTGCTTTCATAAGAAAAACTCATTTTTAATTTCATTGGCAACTAAATCAACTAAAAATGGACTGTGTGTAGGTCACGTCCGACCAGGCAATTGGATATAGTCTTTTAAATATGTTTGACATCAGTGACATCTGCACAATTTTTCCTTCTTTTACTTTATCCCTTGATGAAGTGCTTGCATTTCCCTGTTCTGATCTCCATGGCAACAACTGCAAAGGGAAGCATTTTGATTATAAAATGGAAACAAAAAATGTCTGCACATGTTCTTCGATACCTTGTGTGGCAGAAGTGACACACAGTCACCTGGTAAACCACTAAGCAATCCAGCAGATAACCTTTTACACAGAATGCCAGACATAACTCCACCACCACCATGCTCTCTCAATGATCCACACAGGCAATGCGAGCCTCTTGGTGTTTGATGATTCATTTTTGATTTTGTCATCACCATTATAGTCAACAAGAGCTGAAGAGGCAACAAACTAATATGTTCTACAGACTGGCCCAAAGCTCAAAAAATAAATTAATAAATACATTTTTACTACTGGTCTAAGCAGGATAAGGTAAATCAAGCTGACATATTTCTGCTGCTGACAAGGGTCTATCAAAGGTCTGACACTGCTCAAAAAAAAGGTTAAGGGAAGGTTTCCATGGTAATCTGAGGACTTATATCTATTCGGCATTGGAAAATTGACACAGGGTACAGCTGGGCAATATGTTTTGAATTTATCACATTATTAAGTTCCTTATTATGATTTTGTTCTATATACAACATACTCCAGTCCTTCATCTGTGGTGCATAGTAAATAGCCAAATAAGACACTTTGTTCAATAAGTCAAGTCATGGAAAACTCTACACTCAAACAAACTAAGAAAACATTGAACCATTAATGGTAATTTCAATTGATAAATCACCATGTGATCTTTCTCTAATGGTCTAAATCAAAAACTGTGTCTGGTTCTCCACATTTACACACACGCTTACATTGAGGGCATAAGTGCATTCACACTGACAATCAAGGCAACATGCAGTGTACTATGAGTACCTAGATGGTGTACTCAGAAGTTGAGTGTGAAACACTGCACACACCCTCAATAGTCATCATCTTGCCTATGTAAAGGTCGTCAATACCGATGGCACATAATGTCCATGTCTCATGAAACAGGGTTTGCACACAAGAAGGCCAAACATCAATTTTTAAGTGAAGTGAGCAAAGAAGATAACCTATTTCGACAGGTAACAATTGCAGTCAAATGTTGCGATCTTCATTTCCAGTATGTGCACAATGACTGTGTTTGACAACTCTACCCTGTCAAAATCTACACAGTATGTCAGTAAGTACATACTGTACAGAGTGTACTATGTGGAAGCGATGGTTCTAAATTGAGATGCAGTGTAAGAATTATTAACTAGCTACCATATTTAATCATAAAGAACGCAAAGGAAAAGAAACAAATAGGAGGAGAAATACTATACAAAAGTTAAGGAATTGAGCTTGAAAAGAGTGAGGCTGGTTAAGTCCAATTACCTCCTGAGCAAACTTACACTGGGCCACAAAAACACTTGAAAGTCTGAGGGAAACATGGCTAAATTAAATCCCTGTAGAAAGCAAGGCAATGAAAGTGTACAGGCTGAAAGTAATATGAACCATTCACATGCTCAAATGAAAAGTCGTCATTAACGGGGTCCCTGAAAAACCCCATAGCCAAAGGAAATCTATCAGGCTATTTCAAGGTCATTTCACTGGGGTGGATAATATGTACAGAGCTTATGATTTATTTATCATTCCTCCTATCTTAAGAAGCACTCTGTGCAAGCTAGAAACGACACAATGTTGAAATATGTATTTTCAATATACCTTGCTTGCGGACATCTTCCACAGCAGCCGTCAGTTCATCTTTAAGGAACTGACTTTCCTTTGCAATTTTTTCTCCTTTCTCCAGGAAGTTCTGGGTAGCAGTCTCCACCGATGCAGCCAAAACATGAGCCTTCTTTGAGCGTCCCTTCTTCTTGTTAGATGGGCCCTTGTTGCTGGAGTTTACCAAAGTAGTGACCTGTGTTTGGCAGGGATCATTATGACTTCCCATGTAAGAAAATTTTAAACATTGTATTGTCAAGCCCTTTCCGTAACCAAGACCCTGCACTCATTCCATCTATTGGCTATCTGACCCTGTCTTACCATTCTTCTTACCATACAAAAAAAAAAAAAAGCACTGTTTTTACATTACCTGAGTGACCAGGGGCTCCAGCAACCTCTCCACTGCCAGAGTTCGGATCTCTAGACTCTTTGGGTCCCATTTGAAGTTGATGTTAGCTGTATTGATGCTAGTCATGGTGTCTGGTATTCTAGGGGTAAGAAATGGACGAATACATGATCAAATACAACTTAGACAACTCAAACAAAGCATCTATGCCCTTGAAAACACTGAAAATCTGTTTTCAAATGAGATAATTGTGGTTGTATGTTGTAAAGGATAGGTTTTTGCTTTGTCAAGGAAGAAAAATAACTAAAAAGATGAAATGAGTAAAGACTAGAGGGCTTGCCTCCTAAATGATTTTCAAGCTAGTCTCTAAAAGTTTGTGCAATGGTCAAAAAAATTAAAGTCCTTGTTAGAGCCAAGAATGCCTCATCTCTCACAGAATGACTGCCAAAGCAGAGCAGAGTAACTGTGGCCCAATTTCAATTTCTCTTTTCAGACAGTGACTGCAGCTCCATTGATTAGCTATCAAACATGGAGGGGCAGGGATAATCAGCAAGCCCTGAGGGCTGCTGGGCTTCAACTGAAAAGCTGGTCAGCTGTATTATGAGAACAATGTCGTAGCTAGCTATTAGCCTACATTGTCAACAGAGAGGCTATTATAGTAAAAACACCACAAGAACATTTGAATGATGGCTACCCAATGTTAAAATGAATCCTTATTTCTTGGGTGATGTGTTTTAAGTTTTGGATGGGTTCTACTAGCTGTGATCTATGACACCTTTTAAATCACGTAAAGAAAAATATGCCGGCCAGTAAATTTTTCTGGCACAACTGTAACTCATTTTGAACATGAACCAAAATTTTAAAGCGCTTCCACATTACGTTTGACAATTACTTACAAACCACCGCCACAAGGTTTGATATCCATTACATTATTAAAAGGTCATGATATAATATAGAAGAATGCTATCCAACCATAACATTAGTTCAGCTTTGATGAGCTAAGGTTTTGAGGTCTCCACTGCTGAAACCTCTATGATACACAACCAACTGATGTTACTTTGTGTTAGTTGCGTGTTAACAACACTACCCCTTCAAAAACAACATCGGTTACACGCCTCACTGCGGATAATTTCCACTTAAACTACTTCTACCTAAAAAACTAGCAGCATTTAAAACTGGTCTACGGATTTTCCCCCCCAGGTAACTGCGACATCGGTGGCACGGTTCCGTTCACCTCCTCAGACTGGGTGTGGCAGGAGAAATTTAAGAGGTAGATATCTCCACATCTGGGCCAACGAAACTAACAACCCTTTAGGCCCTTTGGGACGTACTGCGTGTGGTTTTTGGACGATTTAAACTTCTAAAAAATCCAAGCGAAACTAATACATCGAGGTCAAGCGAGACCAACTAGACCGAGTGAGCTACTTAAGCTCGATATCCGAACAAGAAGCATCGAAAATAAAACAAAAAGTTGACCCCGATCACTTGGGGCCACGGGGTCGATCAACGCTAGCACCTCGGCACTAACACGGTTACGTTAGGTGAAGTTACACCTGTTTTCGCCAATCTGACCTAAATCACTGTCGGTCGTATTCAGCTGAGGTGAAGTCAATTGGGACCGAGTTAATTAAACGATGCGGTTATGTTATATAGAAGTTAACCAATCCTCAAAAGGCGTTTTTCTTTATATAGGTCGCGGTCAACATAGCGCAAACTTATCTTAACGCACGGAACGTTACCTGCTAACGTTCAGCCGCGACACCTTGCTAACGCTAACGCTAGTCGACACAACAAACATTAGCCTTAGCTCGGTTAGCGACTCTCATGCTAAGAAAAAACTTTTTAAACGTCGCGTCAACAAGTTGTCGAGTCGACTCTCGCACCTGGCGACGGGCGCAGTCGGCGTCGCCGAGAAAACTCGATAAAACTTACCGACAAGGAGTCCGCTAAGAAAAAAAGAAAACAACTAAAAGTTTAAAAGTTCAAAATGGAGGAATGGGAATTACGAATTCCTTTCCTCTAAAGTTTTCCTCCCTTTTCCTCCCCTCCCTGACCCAGCCGAGATGGGCTCCTGGCTGTCGACCTCACGGGGAACCTCCTCTGGAAATGACCGTCGAAAGCAAATACCGGAGCCTTAAAACGCTGTTCGGCACTTAGTTACCTTAAAGTTTCGGTTAAGATCGTTTCGATGTCGCAGGCTATTGCCCAACAATGGATGCAGAGGAGGAGGAGGAGGAGGAGGAGGAGGAGGAGGCCGGGGCTGGGGCCGCGGGGCGGTGACCGAGTTCCTGAACTTCCTGGCAGCGGGGCAGGGCGACCGCAGGACGCAGGCCCGCAAAACGAGGAGGTGTTTCGGGCGTGTCGCTCGCTCCGCGCGTCCTTATATGGATTAATTATTACCTCCACAAAACTAAAATATGTCCGGGCCGAGCTGCCGGACACCCTCTTAACATCCACCCTGCAGAGGCAACTGGTTATCAGGAGGGACGGGCTCCGGGCTGTGATCGTCAAGCGAGATCCTGATGTTAAAACATCTGGTTAAATAAGCCTTGAGTATGTTTTGTCGGTTTAACGTGAAGGTTCTGCCCCCCAAGCATTTTCTCCACACGTTCAGTCAGTCAAAAGTTAATATCTCGTTTAATCCTGAAAGCAGCAGTTCACTTGGTCTACAGAGGAAACTGCCCCCCCCAAAAAAAAATCTTGGGGTGTTTTATCCAGAACACATCGCAGGTCATTTTACTAGAGCAAAGCGACATACACAGCACCATGTTGCTACCTTGTAAATCAGTCCATGGTTAGGGATTTCAGTTCCTCACTACTGTAGGGAAATGTGTTTGTCCTTTTGGCTCTTCTCTTTAGTTGTACCACATAAAACCTCACAACCAAAACTAATCAGAAAATGATCCCATTTCTCCAACCTTCCGGCATCTGATTTAGGTTTATGTTGTCATTCCCAAATGTGTGTATCCTCATGGGAAAAATCTTCCTTTTAACTATTGTTGACTGTATTCTTCAAAGTATTCTTACCTCACATACATTTGGCACACACATCACATTTGGCAGTATATATCCTATTTTGTAAATGGTAGATGTATTATTTGGAGGTTGCTTTATTTTCTTGTTGTCATTTTAAGTTTGTTCTTACAGGATGCAAAAGGAGCCTTTTCAAAAGGAAACCTGCTTTCTTTCAATGTCAGAGTGCCAGGTGTTTTTTTCAGATGTCATGGTTTTAAAACCATTTATTTAATAGTTCATAGTCCATCTTCATTGCTTCCATTTGATCCACTATGTTCCCTCTAGAGTAGCTTCGTTTCAAACCTTCTTGGAATTAATATACTACCGCATCCATTCTACGTACCTAAACTGAGAGCATGTGTTACAAAAATGTTAATGAGTCCAGATGTTGGATTAACAAATTCAAATAACACAAGTCTCCAGAGAAAGACAGTGTTCCAAAGTAAGTTGACGCAGCATCAGGTGCACACACAGTGAGCAGGTTGTAGCTTCAGTTTCTCATATTTTATTAATGTATAGGCTAATAAACATCCCTCCACAGCAGCTCTGACATTTCATATGAGATTTTTATTCAGATAGCTAAAGAGGACTTGCAGTTATCACAAATTTTACAATGACAAGGTCAAGGAAGACTGTAAGCTATGATCAGTATGCAGTAGTCGCACTTTTATGGTTTGTTGCAGCTGTGACTGATGACACAGAGACATTTGATAAACATATTCAAGAGGCAAGTATTTTGCTTTGGACTTAATGAAGTGTAAAAGCCATAAATAGATTATCTGAAGAGACCTGGTGCCACTCCCCTGCCTCACTTTTCCACCTCACTCACACATACACACACAATGGACACACTGTCTCTTTAAACAGTGGTATCATGTTAACAGAATTACTTCATGGACATATAAATTAACTATAAAGATAATGACAGAAGCTAATTTGGTAATTAACTTGCTCGCATCCTTTTCTGCACCTTCCTATTGGTGTGTGTGCTCAGCAAAACTCATCGGCTATTCTACTTACAAAAGAGAGAATATAATCAAACACGACAAAGTCAGGGCAATCAGATAAAGGAGATAGGCAAGTACACCTAACACACTTCTATTTGTTGGCTGGAGTAGGTGTTAATTAAGAAGCTCGACCAGTACAACATGAATTACAGTTCTGTGGACAGTGAGCCTACAAATGTACTCATGAAGCTCCTTAATGAAGGCCTCAGAATACAGTTATCTTCTGGAAAGACACTCCTGAATACGCGATAATAATAGGTGAAGTAATTGTTTTCTACATAGAGTTTTGACCATGCCAAAACTGAAGGGTCATGCATTAAATAGGTATACTGAATCCCTGCAAGCAGAGATATATCAGTGAACTATCTTGTGTGTAATATTAATTTCAGTAAAGAACAAAGCCACATACACAGTGTAGCAGAGATTTGTTTATCCAATTAATACTCTGTGGTGGAGAGGGATTAGATGTGGTGCAATTGTGCGTTTGAATGATAAATGTTTGTCCAAGTAACAGCTTGCTGTGAGGACAAGTTTGGGTGTCCTTGAACTTCATCTTTTTGTACCTGTTGGGCCTGACAAATGATAAGAGCACAGCATGCTATAAATAATTCCTTCTCATTATGAAGAAGTGCACATGTTTGTCACACACCGAATGTATAATTGAGCAACTGCAAATCTGTAGTGTGTGGCACTAAAAAAAAATGTTTTTTTAAATGATGGTGAATGTACAATATAATTGCATTTGTAATCAAAATGTTGGGAGTTTTTTGTCCAAAATATTGAATTTACATTAAGTGAACATAGTGTATTGAAAGTTTTGTTTTTTTTTTAATTCTTATTAGCTTTCTGCTCAGTGATTCAGTAGATTAATTTTACATTTCTATTCAGGGAACACTGCATCTTATCAAATGGCACTGCTCAATGCTGATAAGAGAAACATGGTGAGTGTCTTTCACTATTGCGTTATCGTCTATTGTTTTTGTAGATATAGAAGTTACTGTCTGTTATATCTTCCTGTCAAATAAGTTTCCTATACTTTGACATTGACCGGACTGGAAACTCCCTCACTACAGGAGGATTTTGTTCCCTGACATAAGGAACCACTGTGACTTTCAGTCTGCCTACATTCACCTGACTCATCCTGACAGCTGTCCATGGAGCCGCATGATGTCATCTGCAGGCTCTCCCTTCCTGAGAAAGACATTGTACCTTCATGATTATAAATGAGTGTGGTGCAATGTAGGCGTCCCTCTCCCACAGCAACACTCAAGGGGTGGAGAGGACAGTCAACAGGCTAGTAACACTAATGATTGTCCTTGATAGCAGTCATTTACTGTGACTTTCTAGCAGAGGTGAATACAAATATACATTATCACGGTAAATTAACAAAATTTCCCTCGGGAGAACATATCAAGCACGTTTACAGTTTGGTGTTAGGATAGTGATGTAATGGTCTCAGAAGGCAGTGGTGCCATCTGATTGGACCATTGAGAAGGTTGCAGTTCCCATGACTCAACTGCTGCTAACTCACTGCTGGCAGTCTGTTGAGCTCCACCTGCTGGTTTTAGACCATGGCCTTAGACTGATACCTTCTGTTCCGGACGTGTATGGTCCATGTGGTACCTCTCCTTGGCTTTAGAACTGGCTGGAAGCTACTGAACGATAACTCCTGCCTGTTGTGTGACCACTGACTAGCCTCTGGTGGTGTGTCATTTGTGTAAGATGGTCTGTTTTTACCAAGTGAAGCTTATGAATCTTAGATCTGGGAGTGCCCATCTAGCTGTTTCTGCTCTCCCAGCAGTTGTTTTGGTGATCACATTATCCCTGTTTCTGGATGTATTTCACAGATGGGGAGACAATAGTGTTTTCATAATCATTCTCACAGAATCAATGATTCCTGACTGAGATGAATTTACCAGCAGACCACCGACTGCAAACACACTCGTCGTTCACGGTACACACACAATTTCAGAAACCTTGTTTTATACCATAATTCTCCTGAGAGCTTCTGCCCTAATTTCTACCTTACCATGTGGGATTCAGGCTAAAAGGAAGGTGAAGAATGTGGAGGAAGCCACAAAATGAGGCATAAAATATTTCAGAGCTGTAATGAGTCACAGGTTCAGACAACATTCAAAGCGTTTTGCCCGTATAACATATTATACAGACATCTATTTGCTCCAAAAATACAGTACTCGGTGCTCCCTTTGTTGGTGTAAACACTAATGTGTACAAAGTCAGAATATCACTGGCACTGGAATAACTGAGGACAGCTTATATAACATCAGACTGTACATTACTGGGTGGCATTAATATTTTAAAAAGGAGCTCTGAGGACATCTGAGTGCCACTTTCTTTTTGTCCCAAAAATCAGTTACTTCTGTCAGCTAAATAAATAAGTCAAATTAAAATGTCATATAGCTAGGAAACATTTTTAAGTGAAACTGGTATGGAAATAGACACAGTGTCTCTAAATGCATAGAAGGATTTGGGCTGGTAGAACGTAAGATTTCTTTGAGGTTTAAAAAATTAATTATGCATATAAAAGTCAAAGTAGCACCGTAGCCTAAGGTTCCTAATTAGAAGACTACAAGGCAGCATACAGAAAAAACAATAATTCTGAAGTTAGTCCCGTATTTGTTGTTGTTGCTTGTGACTTCTAATGTGCCAAAATAGTGGAAACAGTCTATGTCATTCGCTTTATATGAGAAATAAATCTAAAAACTGGCAATAATTAACTGATGTTGATTCAAACATTATTGAAGTCTGAAACTGAGATTGGTTAGATGTTTTTTCAGAAATATGCCTATATGACTACACGTGAAATCAAAGCAGGATTTGAATATTCAATACAGGAAATGCAGCACATTTCTACAGTTTTTTAATAATGCAGGTAACACTGTCAGTGTCAATATCAACAATGCATTCACCCAGGCTTTAGACATAAGCTATCCACTTAAAAATGGCATGGGACTATAGTAGGCGGATGGAGTATGATACATTATACTGCCCTTCCATGTCAAGCGCTCCATTGGAAACAATAAAAGAAGTAGTCAGCTAATTTCCAGAGGAATTTTACAACACTGTTAGCTTGTCTTTTCCCAGATAAATAGTAAGAATGACCCAGCCAGTCTTGTGGCAAATTGGAAATTGAACCCAGCATGTGATAGACGTGACTCCCAAGTAGGCAAAATGACCTTTCAATATTAATGATGCAGAGAGCCATGACATCATCAGGACCTGATTGGGTCCATGTGATCCACACGGAAATGAAGAGATGTGACTGTTCCAGAAAACCACCTCGCCCACAGCCCAAATTTAGGGCATATTTACTTTCATGAAAAACTTATCAAACTGACACTCTAAGCTCGAGTCACTCTTTATTGGATGCAGCAGCAGCAGCAGTGTAGTAGTTCAATGGACACGTGCTCTCACTCGCCAAACCGGTCACATGATGTCTTTTTGAAATGCAGTTCTTTTTTTTTTCTTATCTCCAGCCTAAGCAGAACTGATGCCCACCAAAATTTGTTTTGTTTTTTGGCCTGCTTAGAGAGTATCTCACACACTGTTCTGTAAAATCAGATTTTCTCCAATCATAACAAATTCAACAGCCTTCTCAGAACTACCGGTCTTCTTCAGGCAGCAGAACAGCAGAAAAAGGGGGGAAGTAATGTTCTTCTTTCTGTGTTTCTGTGTGCTTTTTTTTTTTTTTGATATAGCGCAAAGAAAGGGTCATTGAAAGCATAAAATTCCCACACATCACAGAAAATGCAGCAAGGCAAAGCGATGCTCCATTGGTCTGACATTAATTCTTTCTGATGTAAGGAGTCCTGGTGGGGACGATGTCACCAGCCTCATCCTTTATTTGTGGATTCCATCTTGAGCTGTTGTCAGTCACTTTCACCTGATATGCTGCTATGATTTGAATAGATAATGAGGTGTAGAAGTGATTGAAAAGTTTTTAGCAGCACCTGATAGATGCAAATGGCATTTTCCCCATCAAGGCCTTCCAAAATTGGATAAGCATTTCTCGCTAGAAAATCTGTGTTTTGAATAATGAATACGAGATTGCAGAAAATCTGATCCACTGATATGCAAAAACTTGTATGAAATAAAAAATACACAACCTACAAATGCAACTGACATGAATGTTTTACGTTACTACCACTTCCTAATAACAACATGGTAAACAGCAGTTTTCATTCCTCTAGGAGCACTTACAAAGCTTAAAGGAATTCGGGGAAAATGTTGATTGTCAAAGTACGAAGGATAATTACCCATAAATTATCCAGTATGACATTCAAAACTCTCTGGAAATGCAATACACCTGCAACTGAAAACATAAGTTTGAAGAAGTGACAACTGAGGAAAAACACAGCAGGGCCGCGCTGCAGTTTAGTCACAAACCAACGATGCTTACTTGGTTTTGGCGGTTGCTGGGAACCTGCTTGCTTATGTCTCTGAGGAGTGAGTTACAATGTTGAAATACTGCTGGACCAGACAGCAATAAACGCCCATTCGTTGCCGGGGTCCACCACAGTAAACAATCGCTGGGTACCTGTCAGCCAGATGTCTTATCAATCATGAGAATGTGTCCACTTTAATGCACTGTCAAGAGAGGTTTATGGATTTCTATTTTGACATGTCAAAGTTGCCAATAACCGGGAATCCCATGTGTCTATTATCAAAATTTCATGATATTTCATAAGAGGAGATAAATTCTGATGTAGCATAAAATCAATGGACAGATTTCTTAGACTGGACATTTTCATCACTTATCCAGCCATAGACTGTAAATAACTGGGAGGTTGTTAGTTTTTATTACTATTGTACACATTTCAAATGCTCAAACTAACAATTATTTTCATTACTGATTCATCTACCTTCTTGATCATTTGGTCTATAGACTGCCAGCAAAAAATATGTATCACAAGTTCCCAGAGCCTATTATAATTTTTTGAAATGTTGTTTTGTTCAAAAAAGCAAATTCTAAAGCTATTGAGTTTCACCATAGAGAAGCTGGGATCAGTAAAATTTTTTGCCACTTCTGCCACTTCTGCTGATGGTGATAAGTACTTAGCCATGGAGTTAGGTACGGTAGGTACGGTAAGGTAATGAGACACATATAGGAAGATAAATTTCAAACAACCTGAAAAAGGAGTTAATATCTTTACAAATAGGCATCAGTCAACAGTCCAAAATACAGCAAAACAAAAAGTGTGGATTTTTTAAAATCTGTGGGACAATGGGAACTGATTGTCACAAAAAGTCAAAGCGTGTCTATTGTAGTAATAGTAGTAGTAATATTGTACTCAGTTTGCAAATTTGAGCACCATTCAGATGTCTGGCGTAGGTTAAATGCCAAGGTCCTAACACTGATGAACTGTATGAAAAAATGTCCAGTAATGAGGCATGTTGCAGAATGACATTTCATTCAGTGACCTTTCAACAAAAAGTCACATTTTACTTGGATGTGTACAACCAACCTAAACTAAAAGGGATTTATGTCCACGAAAAAAATGATCACAACCTGTCAGTTTACATTTTGTGTGACAGAGCTGACATCCACTCCATAGCAGCACATCCACAATGGGATAAAGTACATGGCAGCGAAAACTAATCCCAGGGTTAAACTACAGTTGACTGTGGCGCTGACATGTCTTTGAAGACAGACAAAGACAAGACAAAGTGATAAAAAAAAGACACTGTCACATTGCAGTTTCATCTGGGAGAGAACTATTTTGCTCCATTTAACAAACCAAGGTTATCTAGTGACAGGAGGCAAGCCTGAAAAAATACAACTAGCCTGTGACAAATACAACGCAGCTTATTCCCCCCCAAAAAAAGCGTCTTTCTCTTAAGTATAATGAAACCATTAAGCATGAAGCATGAAAAGATGAAAATAACAAATGGAATGAGAACAATGACCCAGCTGTGTTTTTTTAAAGAACCAGAGATGGGGAAATGGGTTTGGAGGGGCAGAATAAAGCAAAACAAAAAGCGTGGAACGGACCTAGTTAAGAAGAGGCTGTGATCAAAGCCCAGGAATATGTAGGAAATCTGAAGCCAGCCTGGGTTTTGCAGCGTCCATTCCCCCATTGCAAGTATAGGACACCAAAGAGCTTTGGATGGCCCCTTTCTCACATGCCGGACCAAGGTCTGCATCTTCAGCTCATTTCTTGCTGATTGCTGAGCTTCATTTTACTGATTGTGTTAAATGTTTCATACACTATTGGAGGGGGTATGCCCACAAGGAGGGCTTCCTTATGAAAAATTTATCCGGACAGATGTCTAGGCCTGCCTCTCCTGCCACGTGAGACTCATCTAAGCCAGCAGAGATTTGATTAGAACGCTATCTATACTCACAGTGAAGCAAGCTTCTTCAAATGCTGCCTACATTGGATTGCATTCAAAGAATATATCCCTGACTCACATAAAATGATTGCTTGCATATTTCCAAGTCATTAATATTAAAGTAATTCAGCCCCTAAGTTGAAAATCACAAATTAGGCTATAAGAATTAAGATTTTTTTTCTTTAATTTGCTACCCTTATAAACCAGTGTTTCTGATATTTATATTTATAATAAAATGCGAGGTTTTGTTCATGGTGCTAAAATCATGGAGAATTATTAGACAATTTTTCAGCTCTGCATGTCCTTTTTACAGCCCACACATTTACAGTTGCTTGAGAAAATTAAACACTCTGGAGTTGATGGAGCTGAAACAGAACAAGTTATTGAGAAATATCTCTCCAAATGAATGCTAATGTTGTGCTGTGTCTGCCTCATGTGTACATGTAAAATTTTATGCTAATAGGTTTTAATCATAACAACTTAATAAGCCATAATAAAGTAGTAGCTGTGTGTTTGTCAACTTGTTTGATGATTTTTTACCCCCTACTGGTGAAACTTCATTATTAATACAGCTTTAATTTGTGGGTTAAACATTATCACATTTCATGGAGTGTGTGTACTAAATACCAGTATTTCTCCACTTGTTGTGTAAAAAAAAACAGTCATAATCCTCAATGACGACACCCACAGTATGTGTATGTGTGGGTATGTGTGGTTTGGTGCCTTATGAGTTGGCATATCAAGACATAACATTTTTCATAATAAGTGCCCTTACTCCTCACTCCTCAGCAAATGCCATTCTATACAGAAATGTGAGCCACTTCCTAATCTCTTAATGAAAAAAAGTAGGTTGACAGTTAATAGACAGATTCCAGTGTTATGTAATTATTTCAGAATTTTTGTCCTTCTGCACTTTCTAAACTTTTAAACATAACATGAAACAACGGAACTATTCCAATCAGTGTTTGTCAGTGGATGTTGATCCCAAGTTAAGCCAACATACCAAATTTCAAAGAATTAGTACTTTAATTCATTTCAGTGAATTTGTTAAAATGTGTCTGTCACCCTCGGGTCTGGAGCATTATACCAAACTAATCACAGCCGGGTGTGTTGTCACCCTCTGCACGCTACATCTAAGTCACACACCTACACATGCACACTCACCATCTTTCACCTTGAAAGGGTAGAGATTAGCAATATAATCAAGATGATACATGTATACTAAAACAAGTGTTCCCCTGTTGACATCAAGGTCAAGTCTACATCATAGTAAGGGAGCTTAATCATATTTTGACGACCAGCTTTTAACACACGATTGACAAGTTTTTCACAGTCTAGGATACACGTCAACAATTAGTAAGGCTCGGAGAAAGATTTTGGTTATTGTTAAATGTTAATAAATAGGTCGAGTCTGGAGTCATTGTAAACATTTTGTGTATTAAGCCAGCCCTCGGTCTTTCCCTAACTTCAACCGAATGCTGTGAATGTCTAAACATAACCATAGAAAAGTTTAATATACTGTAGTCACCACAAGTGGTCAGACATTTTGACAGAAAAATGTTAACTTTTTTCTGATACATTCAGTATAAATGTATTTGCAACTTGCCTAATACATAATACTTAAAAAAACATGTTACATCAATAGATGTTGATGTTTTTAATGTTGCAAACTATTAGTGTCTAAACATAACTTGTTGGAGAAAGGGTTATCTCCTTACACTTAATTTCATACTGCTATGCTAATGCCACTCAACTTAAACATTAAATAAAATGACATCCCTGCTTGTGTTGGTTTTCTCATTATGCTGCAAGTCCCTCTCACCAGGAGGCTGCCTCCTTGCTGGGCAGTGACCTCAAGGCATAATTATTATGATAAGACCTCGTACTCAGACTAACATCATTCTGTATACTGGATGTTGTTGCAGCATATTGTGTTGCAAAGTGAATTCCACCAGGAAGCAAAGCTTACTCTCACTATATTCTAGGGTAAATTTACTCTATAGAACTCCTTAAAGCCAAGCTGAAAATGTTGATTATTTTCATTATAATGTTGTCAGCCTCAGTTCATACAGTCACAGCAAGTGACTGAGCAAGTGATTAGAAATGATTTTGCCATTTCTGTTTTCTAACTCTGTGTGTTTCTGTCGATCAAAATTTACACATCTTTTATGTGAAGCATGAGGTTAAATGGACCTGTTGTGGCTGTGTACAAACCTTTTGTGTATTAATTATGGTGCAGCGTTATCAACCTGGCCTGTGCTGTTAGAAATAAGGCATAATTAAAAATACATGTTGGAATTATTGAATTAACTGAGGTAGGAAGCATTAACTCTAGTAATAAACCTTGGAACATTATATAGCGTAAAATGTAATTCCTACCAAAAAAAAAAAAAAAGTTATTTGGAGATTTGAACTTTGTCTTGTACCTACGCACTGTAATCTGAGAGTCAAGTTTAAAGTTTGGCATATCAGATTAGTTTTTTGCATTATGCACATTTAACATTTGTTGTGAAAACTGAACCAGGTCAATTAGAACTAAAAGACAGAGGAGCACGGGAAGCTGAAGAGATAACTCTGACATTGGTTTGCTGATTGGGTAGGCTTACAGTATCTTCTCCGCACTGTACTGAAATGCAAAGTTGTTTGTGGCAGATTGGACAGGAATGTTGAGCAGCAGAGGAGCAGAGTTCAAATACAGATACCATAGCTAGAGGTATGAGTGGGTGGAAGCAATACTATTGTTACTTGTTAGTTAATGATATCAAAATGGTATCAAAATGTATGTTTCTGCTGGTGGATTTAAGCAATTTGTAACATTCAAGCCCATAGGAGAAAAGGGGAAGGCTCGAGTATGTGGTCATTGGTAAGTAATTGGCACATTTTCTATTGTAGGAAAAAATCAATGAGGTGAAATATTTTTTAAATTAAATTCCAAAATGTTATGTGAGCTTTATATAAATGTGGAAATATATCACCTGGTTTTCAGTCCATGACGTGTTGTGAAATCTAAGTGGAGCCTGGTATGAATGTGTTACATTAAACCTAAGAATGTGACAAGAGAGTGCTGCTGTTTTTGTTTCTGTATGTATGTCTCTGTGCATCTAGAAGGAAGGAGGATCTCTGGGCATGCATGACTTAAAGCATTTTTTTTGCCTCTACATACTCACCTGCCCACATACACTGATTAAGAAAAACATATTAAATCTGCAGCAATAGTGTAAATTTCATCATCTGATCTGAAAATAATTAAAGACTATTAAAGTATTCACAGCTGAAAGTGAAATTTCACATCAGATACTGCCTTTGAATTACAGTGTGTCAGTGGCAGATTGAACATTACCTAAAAAAATGTATGTAAATCAATACCGTCAAACCCACAGCACAGATACTGTGCAAATCTGTCATCAAAAAGAGTTTTGATGGCACATCATCCATCATGCTCTGATGCAAGGCCAGTGTGCTGCAACCATGGATGTGTTTACTGTGGTCCATTTACAGTGGTAGTGAGTTAATGTCAGTTGTATACCATGTTCTCTACCTTGAGGTTGCAAATGCATAGGCAATGGACTGTGATCATTCTGCAGAGGACACAATAACTGGTCTCAGCCATGCCATTTACAGTAATGTGCTACGTTATTGTAAATAAATGACTGGTCTAATATAGGAAAAACCATTTGGACACAAAGACACAGCATACAGGTAGAAAACCCCAAAAGCAATCACAAAAATAAGTGCTACATAAAGAGTGTTTTCTTCCTTGTTCCTCTCTTGTTCTCTAAAAAACAACCCAAGCATTGGATTGTAATGTTCTGGCCTAACAAAACTGAGATTGGGATTTATTTTCTTTTCCATTATCTGTGTCTTGATAACAACAAGGTAAATTATTTGGTGATTATGGTGAATGGGGAAGCACTGAGGGAATCAGTTTCCAAATGGAAACTGGATGGAACAAATACAAATTGAACATGGAGAATCTTTCTCCAGGGACACCGCAGAGCTAGCCCCTTGGTCAGATTCTCAGCCAGCTGAACAACTTTTGGATGATTCTAATTCTCACAACCCGCCCCAGTGGATGGCACCAGCCAATTCAGCTGACAGTATAAACAGCAAAGGTTAAAGCTCTATGGAGACCCTGTGAACCAAAATAGCTGGGGAGAATTTTCATTAAAAAACAAGATGAAAACTAACGACTTTGCATGGACCCTGGCTATAGTCATCGTTGAAATTCCCTCACAAAGCTTTCATCACAATGCTCCACTGACTTTGATAAATTTCATTCCGCATAGCTTCAACCCATTGATGCCCCGGCACACTCACCCTACACGCAAACATGCACACACATACACACACGCACACACACACACACACGCACACGCACACGCACACACACACACACGCACACACACACACGCACACACACACACATACAATCACATAAACAAAAAAGGGAGAGGAAAGAAAAAGAAAGAGAGGCATGAATTCCGTGCCTTCAGGAAGGTGAAGAGGAATGAGTCCAGGTCTCCTTGCTCTCCATTTCATTGCCATGAGAAAACATAATTTCCTGCGGCCTTTTTTTTAACCCCAGGGACCAATGCTCCCCTGGGCATGATACCGCCTGTCCTATATTATAGCTTTTTCATATCTGGTAAGTATCTAGGAGGACTTCTCTTGCTCTGCACAGTGATGTGATTTTCACTATTAGCGTGTTCTTTGGAGGGATCCTCTCTCTTTCAGCCGTTCTTCTAAACCCTCCCAAAGAGCTGGCATGCCATAACTCACACAGCTACCCATGCTTTGCAGCCAAGCCCAGGAGCTTCCTTGGAGGAGATTAAAGAAGAGAATTCTGAATGCATGGGGAAACATTTGCTACTCTGAATGCTTGTCTTCACTGTCAAAGGGAAACACACGCACAATAACATATGAAGGTAGAGGGAATTGTTCGCATGCAAACAAATGCAAACAAAGCAAAGTCATGTCATCTATTGCAATGTTTTCTGCTCTAACGATCACTAAGGTTGCAAACTGCTGTGTTTTAGGAAAAGAATAGAAAACTAAACTATGATCTGTCTACTCCTACGCTGTGAATACACTTCTTTCCATCTGCTATCACTGTGGAGACATAGGCCCTCTAAATTAAATGTAGCCTGTTGAGAATAAGGCTATTTTTACCCACATAGTGAGACTGAGACTCAATCTGAGTTTGAGCTGCCTATAAAGAGGAGAGGCAGTCTTGGTTTTGAATGGGTTTGAACGCTCAATCAGCAATACACTGCACTACAGAGGAAATAAGGAAACCACTTCAGTCCTGACACTGATTTCTTTCTCTTTCCTCAAACGTAGTCTTCATGATCACAGACAGTCACATGCTGTAAACTCTACATTATACTCACGGACACGAGTATCTATGATAATTTGTTCAGATGAAAGACTGGTGCCATCCACACACATTCATTTTTCTCATGAATTGCTGATTCTTCAGCGCAGCTCCAGCCCAGTTTAAGCCTCAGTATGGTTTTCAAAAGCCATAATGACTGGACACAGTCAAGAGTGAACTGCACACCAATGTAATATTGCATCAAACCACAAGAGGGGGGAGGCCCAACCTATTTTATTCCCAAGAGATAAACATCAGAGCAGGTTTAGATGACAAGCTTTAAGTAAAATGCACCGCAAGAATGGCTCACAAACTGTGTCGTCCTATTTAAGAGGAAATTTGCAGCATGGATTAAAAAGGACGCACTGGACAAACTACATGCAGGAACACCTGAGAACAGAGATAGAAATCAACCAGGCCTAAACCAGCCTGTTTTTATAACAGCCAGAAACCTCAGAGGCTGCCCGTGATATGCTCAACTGGCTGGAATCTATTATATAAATATGCACAAATTTTACATGCACATCTACTATCTGCCCAAATCTCCATTTTGCAGCAGTAATTTAGATTTGTATCATGGGCTGAAAAATAAAAGGGGTGGGGATGTTGTGCAGTGTTATCACTTGACCAGTAGGTGGAAATACTTGCATATTAAGTGGCTGAGTTAGTGCCAAAGAGCTTTTACTGCAGTGCCAGAAGCAGGAAGAAGAACCTTTAAAGCTTTAAGTTCTGACAGTTGATATTACAAACAATGTCACTTATTTAAAAATAAGTATTGTCTTGAAAATTGTATGACATGCTGTATATGTAATATTAATATGCAAAACATACTTACTATGCCATTGAAAAATACAATACACATCAGTAAAGGTTAATGTTTTTATGTCCACCTAATCACTTATTCTGGAGCTTTCAACCATGCCACATGGCACTCATCAGCAGACTGAGTTTGCTTGGTTGCTACAGAACTGTAGATGTTTAAGACTTTCATGATTCTGAGCAGCGCTATGACTTCTCTCCCATGTTGACTTGAAAGTTGAGCTTAACCTTGGAAACCTCAAACCAGTCCCAGCAGGTGCATTTACTCCCTCCTTCTGGCCATACCAAACAGACGTCTAGACATGATTTTTTAAAATGTATTCTTCTCGTGTGATCTCAGTGTTTGTGTCCCAGTATGCCTGTTTGCTTTTGCATGTCTATATCAAAAATAGTATACTGGCATTTATATTATATCAATCAAATCAAAAAGATAATATATATTTTTGAATAAATATGTAAACCTAATGTATAAAAAATAGCATTTTGTTGCTGTTTATTACAGACAACAACACTGGCATACTTTATTGAGCCTCTTTCAGAATATAGAACAATACATTATAAAACATAACCTCATCTGATTTTTAAACAACATAGGTCATGCAAAAATTATGTTACATTTAATGTACTTGGTGATAGAGAAGAGTAACGGTTTTTCCTGTCTGCCCCTTCATCTGCTATGCCTCAAATGACAAAAATTTAGCCAAAGTCACATTTTGAACTTGGTGAATGTCTAACTGAACAAGACTGTTACCTGTCAGGTATAAACTGTTCCCCTATGTCTAATCGATCTATTATTGATTCTCCCTGCTCTACAGGCTCAGTGCTTGTCCATATCTCCATGGTGGAATCACTGGAGTCCACAGAGGATTGTGTTTGAAGTTGCTGCAGGTCGATTCGCTTGTGACTATTTGCAGTGATGCAGTTTCTACTTCTGTAAAGAAAGGCAGTGAAGAGATATTAACTCTGACATGTTCATTTTTGATCCTAAGAGCTCACAGGGGAGGTCGGCAGCTGCAGACAAACACGATTTTATCTTGTGTTCATAAGATTCAAATGTGTTTTCCGTTGCTATGTAATGGACAGTATATTTAAAAACTAATCAGATAAACTGACTTGACCAGCAGCTCCATCTGCATCAGCACCTATTCAAATTATTCATTAAATTTTATTGCTGGTGGGAAAGATTTTTGCACAACCCCTGGTTGATTGGAATGACTGTGTTGGAGCCTGTATATTATTCATAAATAAAGCAATAAAATATAGATCAACAAAGGGGTGAGGTGGGGGGGGGGCAAGCCACAGTTATTTGCAGACCTGGAGGCGTGTGCGCTGCATATTGATAATTCTGAAACCCCAGAGACATAGATGCTTCAGAGAGTTGAGAGCTCTTGCAGTGGAGATGCTGAGCACTAATTCATAAAACCCACTGGGTCCAGTTGGATCAATAGAACACATGGATTTTGTTTTTTTGTTTTTTTTGATTACATCTTGGAGGTAAAAATAATCTGTTTTACTTTTGCTTATTCCTGGAAAGCTGACTGATATGCACTTACACTCTTTACAAAACCATCAAAAGACGTGCCTTGGATAAACTGCATGGAGGAATTTTATACTTTTAAATGAAAACACTTTGATGACTGTCAAGAAAAAAAAACATTAGTCCCTCACTGAAGCCTGAAGAATGAAATAAATATGCCAGTAAAACTCAAAATGACATAAAAAGAATAGCACTGAATTATGTCTATTCTACAGTGTGCACTCAAATGGTGAAACAGCAGAAATTGTGATTTTTTTCTACTTTGATTGTACTTCCAAGAAACATCTATTATAAAAATGTATAATTACATGTTGTGCACGCTACCCTGCAGCATAACTGATGCCCATCCAGTTTGGTAAAAAATTTCAGTAGATATAGATTTTGAAAACCTGGGAGGGCAGTCACTGGCTTGTGCATCTGTGGGAGTTCAGGAGCTTGGACAGGAGGAATGTTCAGAAGCTGTAATTAAAGAAGTTTTCAAGAGAATCAGAGAGGAAAGAGTCAGGCAAGACTTAAATCATGGTAGAACTTATTTGATACTTCAATTTTTCTTTCTTTAACACAAGTTTTGCTGGTTACCACTGGCTGTGTCTTTAAAAATGTGGACTTTGTTGTCCCACACACAACAGTATATCTTAGTGATTCTGTATATAGATATATGCATTTACTTAAATCAAATTATGGATAATAGTGTTTACTGTGACTTTTATACGGTCAAATGGTCATAATGTGCTCAATTAGAGAAACAGTGTGTGTGTATATAGCAAATTTACAGTAAAGCCTTCTTTACTTTCCAATTGTGGTACTTTGTCGTTCCATGTGCCGGAGGGGGAAAAGAAGGGCACCACTGGGAGCATCATTGGTATTTTAGTGGCATCTAAAATAATTTGCTAATGTTTATGGAGAGTTATGAACCTATATCTCAAACTGTGTCTTTGTTAATGTGTAAATGAATTTGTAAATAGAGACTGTCCTCCCAAGACCAAATAAAAGTGAAGGCTCTAGACCATCCAGCAACAATATTAAAACCAGTTACCCGTTTTAATATTGTGGCTAATCAGTGTATGTTCACATCAAAGCATTATTATGCATGCTAGATCGGCAGTGGCTCCTTGAGTAAATCCTGAGCATCCAGCATGAGACCATACAATTTTTTATGCTTATCTGCGCATCAAACTTGTTGGTAATGATTCAGTATTCTTTCTGTTTTTCCAGTTTATGCAGTGGGTAGATGAATAAATGGAAAAGACAACAAATAGTGTCATTGGGGATGTGTCAGTTCATGCAAACATGTAAAGGCTTAAAGAGAATAATGTCCCTTTCATTTTTTGTGAAAAGCAACATTATTTTTACATGTGAGCACAACCAGATTTGACTGAATACATTCTTAGTAAGCATTTCAGTAAAGTACCAGCGACCTGCAAAACACTAGGCCATCCAGACTCTGATCGCAGGCTGAGCAAAGTAACCTAGACAATCACCCTCCAGCGAAATCCTCCTGCTCTTTCCGGGGATCCTGAGGCTTTCCTCGGCTAGCTGGGACATATAACCTATTGTTATGTAGCTTGTAGTTACATGTGTCCAGAATACCTTTTACCAAAAGGTGTCCAGTTGTGGGCCAGTCAGAGAGAGACAATTTAAAGGTTCCCTATACTATCCCAACCACCATCTGAGCTTTTCCAGTAAGACACTGTTATCAACTGTGTCAAATCAGCCAAGTATCTTCAAGAATGAAATCCATATTGGACTATTCCACACCCTGCAGTTTACATCCCATGCCCCTGTTCAGTTCCATTGCAGGATGTGGTGTGACTGCCTGTAGTGAGGTAGAATACACAGGTGTGAGATTAAGCTCTAGGTGATATTGTAGGAGGAGAACAATGACTGCCCCGTTGCTTGACACCTGCCGTTTCACACCTGCCCACCAGCTGTCACTAATGAGTCCCTGCCTCAGCTCATCATCTGACCCGTCAGCGCCTCCTAATCAATCAATGCCAATATTTTAAAAAAGGACAGCTCTCCACCTGCGTACCCCACATTATTTTTTTGTCATTGGGACCGTACAAAACTTTTAGAGATGTGTTTAGCCTTTAAAATATGGATACTAGATTTGCGATCTGGTGTTACACTAAGCTTTCATCAGTATGCGCTATTAGTAATCAACCCTTACTACATGACTTTGAAGAGCCTAGTTTATTTTCCATTTAAGAGCCATTAGATGCATTATGGCACAAACTAGTTAGAGAGTGCTGTGTGTCTGACAGAAAAGGAAAGCTTTCAAGGTTTTATCACTGTGAAAGATTCATGGAAAATCATTACTAATTAGTGTCTCTTCTCTCTGTTTTTTTTTTTAATGTTCAAAAGAAATAAAGGCAGAGTGACACCAGGGAGGATTAGCAACATGTGGCATTGAGGTTTATGGAGAAACACAATATCACTGGTGTGAGGCGTAGACCAAATAAAATAAATACTTAATGAGGAAGAACCTTATAGTTACTCTGTAGTACTGTCATGATGTTCATAATGTTAATTCTGACAGATATATCTGCAGTGTGGACAAAGGATGTGGCCACTGCGAGCTTTGTTTACGTTTTAAAAAGCTATACTTTTTTTAAAAAATTAACCCTAACCCTAACCCTTCTTCACAAAGTGTCTATTTGCTGTACATTGTTTAGAGATTAGCAATCCTCCTCCTACAGTCCTCCTCCTACAGTCCTCCACCTACAGTCCTCCTCCTACAGTCCAATTTGTTTATAGTTATTGTACTAAAATTCATAATCATAAAAAATTCAATAATAATACGCTTTTGAGCCCATCTGAGTGAAATCTATATAAAAATCTATATCTACAGCATTATCAGTATTATATCACTGTATATTTACAGTGAGATTCAGGGTCAGTACAGAAATAGCTACATGGGGCACAAGGCTTGATATCTCGGTCAAGGAAAATACAAACCCATCAGATAAAATTCTTAAAACAAATATAAGGGAAAATATAAATCATCTGATGTGTCACTGGTAAGAGTCAAAAACAGCTTGGTCTGGGGACATTTTTTTGTGATTGTGTAACAGAGTTAAATGTTTAAATGTGTATCACGCCTGTTTGCAGCTCAATCACAATGAGAAAGTTCATAAAATTAACTTCATACGTTAAGTCCTTTAAAAGAATTTCACATTAAAAGAGGAAAGAACACAGACACTTAATTATAAAGTCAGTTTAAAGAAAGTTAACCTCCTAAATATTTGTTGACACAAGAGTGATCCCAAATGAAAGTTCCTACAAATTTTAACCTTTTTTTTTTTAGCTTTTCTCTATATTTCCTCAAAAAAATGACCTTGGGACAATGAAAACACTATTGGTGATGTGTTCCCTTCTGCAAAACAGACATGTACATGTTACTCTTATATAAAATATGAAGATATATAAAATATATATCTTCATAACATACCCCAGTATTACATCCTGTATGTCACCGGGGATTGTTAGATTAGAAAAAAGATTAGAAATTGGCCTTTTGAGAATTGCTAAGAGGCACCCATTTTTCAGTTCAAACTATCATTATTTGGCCAACATAACCAATTTTTGATTTACATTAAATCTATAAATAGATTAGCCTCACTGACAGAACTCTACTTAGCTTCCTAAACCAATGTCTTAAAAAGCATTACACACCAAACAAGATCAATGTCGGTCTACTGTCAAATCTATGCAATATGAAGGTAAACAGAGACACACTGAACATCTATATCACATACAGAGTAATCTTGACTATATAATTTTATGGTCAGCATACAAGAACCTTCAGCTCCAAAGCAATGTGTTTGATGAGTCTAAGCAGGTTAAAACAGAAGCCAGTTAGCTGTAAATTGCAGTTGCTACATTTTAAAAAATGTATTGAAACAGAACGGCCATACAGTTTGTAAATAGTAGCCAAAAGCAATATTCTTCCTCCCTTCAAGAACATACTGTACATTTTTTTCTTCTCTAAACCCAGAGGCAATTTACATTACTGAAAGAGTATTAGCTTAAATGCCAGCAAATCCTAAGTTTTTAGGTGCTTGAAGAAAACGAGTCTCTTATATAGTTAGATATTTGTAAATCAGACCCTCTATCAGAGTAGATGTCAGGTGACTCTACACAACATTAAATCCAGTTAGTGCTTTTAATGTTGTGGCTGATTGGTGTATAAAGGAATGGGCTCACCATGTTGTGTGAATTTGTCTTGCTCTATCTCCTGGAGCTGCAGAAGGAGATCACATGATTGTCCAAAGATCCTCCACAAGATCGGTGCCATCTAGCAGCCGGTGGAGAACAAAACAAGTGTTTCAGGACAAACACTGTGTTCAGACACATTTGAGCGAATCGCCTGTTGCAGCTCAATTGGTTAAAGTAATAAGGTAATCTAACTTAGACTGAGCATAAGTTGCTTACTCTATAATCTTGAGGATATGCATGACTGGATGAGGAGTTTGACATGACATGTGTTGACCTATTGCCCAGTCATACTGATAAAACTGCCCCACTGGGAGTGAATCATAATATAATTGACCATTAAATCAGAACAAATTGTGCACTATAACAACAACTTGCATGGGAAAGCACCTACAGATGGATATCATTTCTATGTGTTATGACAGAAGTAAACAATCAATGCCATGGTGGTGTCCAAGACTAATCTTTTGTCATAGCTTCAGGAGTACATTTTATTTTTATTCATATTCTTTATGTGTGAAATTTTCATGAACATCAAATCAAGTTTGATCTGAGAGGAATCCGAAAAAAAAGCTTCCTCATAGCTAGTAGTATGACACAGCTCATACAGGGCCTGTAATGTACATATGAAAAGCTCAACATTAACAAATGTAACAGGTCCAAGGGAAGAGACACAACTTCATTCTAACACACATATCCAGAAATAGATATGTAAAGAAGCTCCCAATGGAAAGCTGCCAAACCATAAAAACCAAAAAAAAAAAAAAAAAATGTAGTAATGTATGATGACATGGAACCCAGCTCAGCTCTTCTTGACCTTTCCCGTTATGTTCATCACATGTCTTAACCCTGCTTAACACAATATATCATACCATCTCTCCTAGCATTAATTATAAACACTGACCAGAACATGCTTTTAACATTAGCAAATGCTCAGAGCATTTACTGAGATGTTTATCTAATCTTGAAAAAAAACTCATATGACATCTGAGCCATGTGATAGTATCAAGTGTGAGCCAGACAGGGCTGGCTACTGTTTCACTCTGGCTGCTTCAGTGTTTTTTCTCTGGATTTGTGCTTAGCTCTGACAAAAACAGATTCTTTTAGAATGGCTCAGTTAAACATGTAGTATATATATGCTGTATATATAGTATACATATATTAGTATATGTAGTCTTTATGTAACACACATTGACACTGTGACAACTGAGGCGTTTCAATCCAAATTCTCATAATGTCATATAAGCCTCAGGCATACCAACATCTCTTTTATATACGATGTTCATTCTCGTTTTAACCATTCAGTGCAGGCAGTACTTATCAATTACTGTTGTCAGTCCTAGATCTATAGAGTGTATATATGGTCTCAGGTTAGTGTTTCTTGATTTAATAGGAAAATGATCTGATTTGGCAAGTCAATGATCAGTATTCGTGCCTGTCCATTAAAGGTAACTGCAGTTAAATCATTATCGAACAGCAGGAGCCAATTCACATTAATCACAAAAACAGTGAGGTAGGTAAATGACAAACAGTGCTACTAAAGGCTAAATTCTATGTGAGTAAATTACTAAATAAAGTATAAAAATAAATACAAATAACAGGACAAATGGAGGCTAAAAATACACAGTGTGATAAATATTCACTGTGCATTACCAAAAGCTCCTGCAACAGGCTTCCACTACAGCAACGTCATCTTCACAAAAACGAATGAAGGAAATGAGATGAAGTTGGCAGTGATACACAGTCAATTGAAAAAAACTCATGGTCTACGAGAGTGTTTTGTTATCCCTTCAGCCCTAAAGAGACAGGGACAAGCACAAGTCAATGAAAAACACACACCAGGGCTATTAATCATGTTATCCTGTCTACATGTACATTTGATACCCAGAGATGGCGCAACCCTTTTACCGAGGAAAAACTTTACACTGAATGCTACATCCCACATACAGTAATAGTGCAAACATAAGGCATGAAAAAAAGCTCCAAGCTCCTCTTTCTCTCTCTCTGCATGAGGTGAGCTACAGCAGGTTAATTCTCTCACAAAGATGATGATCCCACTTGAAATCAGTTAATGCACCCATCAAATAACTTAATGTCACAGGCAATTATGCTCTCCACTTTAATGAGTCCTCATCAGGACTGAGGGGAAAAAAATTCACAAAGAGGAGCATGTTCAGTCTTGAAGAGATCGTCTTTTTCGACATTTTTTTACATTTATGCGACATTGAATCAACACTGGATCACTGGGCAAATTGCTCAGTGCCTTTGGGGTCCCAGGTTGAAATTTGATTGTGGTTAAGAAATAGTCTGACACATAACCCATCTGTGAAAGTGCAGTAACCGAAATGAGACTGGGATATTTCTGTTACTTGGGATGAAAGTTAATAAATACATTTCCCAAAATTTTAAACTATTCCTTTAAGTAAATGCACATATTTTGGCGCCGTTGCATCATATGCACCATTTGTATTTAAAAGGAATTTAAGGAAATAATTGTATTTGTATTGTATTTAATAACTGTATTTTAGGAAATAATGGGACCAAAGTAAAGGGACAGTGTCTTTTGTCTCTGTTGCATGTCACTGCCTAACTGAATTGTCCTCATGGGATAAAAAAGTTTTCTGAATATAAATCTGAATCTGGATCATCTCTCTCTCCTCTGATTTCCAGTCATCTCTTTGCTGTCATTGTCAAACAGGGCATTATTACTGTATGCCTAGCAGCAATTTTTAAAAAATGCTTCAGCGTAGTGAACATCAAGTCACTGCTTGAGCCTGGGCATCCAGATCACAAAGAATCAAAAGAACATAGTCTCTCTTCATCAGCTGATCACTTTAAAAGTATTGTGTTTGTGACTTTATCTTTTTCTTCTCACGTTGTCATGTCTATTTTTACTCCTCTGATGTCAAGATATTGTGACCTGTTCCAGGTTTTATGAATTGCCTGAGGCCAGTGTGCAATGAGCACTAACAAAATACAGGTGGTTACGATTAAGTAGTTCCGGAAACTGTTGTGAAAAAGTAACTAATCCATTATTATCCATTATATAAGATGACTTTTAAAAGCCAGTTTTTAGACTAGGACTTACTATTCACTATTAAGACCTGCTCTGAAACTGGCCATAAACATCTAGACTTTTTACCTAGTTGTCAATTATTCATGTTTATTCCTCACATGATGCAGGTTGGAGATTTATTGAATGCTCTTTTTCAGCAGTGTCTTGCTTTACATTCACACAGGTGCACACCTTCATACTCAGGAGCTGATAAGGGCAAGCACTGCCCTCCGCTGTCGGCCATGGAGGAGATGGGAGGTACGACCCCACTAACCCCGTCTCGCACCGGTGATCGTGTTGGCAGCTGCTGAAAAGGAAACAAGGACTGCTCAGGTTTGGAGATTTGTAGCAGTCACAAGCCAAATTCTTCAAAGTCTTGATAACTGCGGTCCAGTACTATTTACAATACTGTCGACAGTACTGTTTGAGGAAAAAAGCTCAACTTTGTCCTTGCAATAGCAGGGTACACAATGATAAATGGACTGTACTTATATAGCACCTTTCCAGTCTTTTCGACCACTCAAAGCGCTTTTACACTACTGTCACAGTCACCCATTCACACAATCATTCATGCAGCACCTTTCTATACATAGAGCGACTTTCTACAAACACACACACATTCACATTCTAATAATACAACTTGGGTGACTTGGGGTTCAGTATCTTGCCCAAGGACACTTCAACATGCAGACTGTAGTAGCCAGGGATCGAACCACAGACCTTCTAGTTGGTAGACAAACTTCTCTACCTCCTAAGTCACAGCCAGGAGGGAGTTATGACTAATATTTTCCCATAAGCTCACTCAGTCTTCCCACTGCAGCTTTAAATAACTGATATATGGGCACCCCCTAAAAAACGGGTAATGGCATGAAACATGAACAGACTGAGAGTACAGTATCTCTCTGAAGGAAAACAAACTACCAAACAAAACATATATTCAACAGAAATGACGGGTAACTTTCGGGTAAATTTTTAGAAAAGCAGTTAGAAAAACAATTTCAGTTCGTAAAAACTGTGTCTGAAGCTTTTAAAAGCTAAAACTTGATTTAAACATCCCACTGCAATTATGCCACATCTCCCAGACAAATGGCTGTTGGGGATAAAAAGTTTTAATAAGTGTGATTCTGACAGTCCAAATGAAATGCACACCAGAGAAGGAGTTATCTCCTTTCAGTCAGATTTAACATTTTGTGACTTTAGCAGCTCTTTGAGTTCCTTCATGGCAGAGTTTTCATCATTATTCCTTCACTATCATTGCTCTCCTTCACGGAGAAATCGTCATAAACTCGGCCCAGACATGACTGGATGAACACATCACTTGAGGAGCTGTTATTGGTCCTGACTTTCAAGCTGACAAATATGGAGCTGCTCTGCAAAAGTATTCAACTTCTTCCCTAATTTATCCATCAACATCAGTTTTTCTTTTCACACTAGTATCATCTAAATCAGGTTTACAGTAGTTTGATGATGGAACCAGCTTCAAGTAACAGTTGACTCATAATATACTTGTTTTGTATGATAAATATTAAGAGAAATCATGTGACCTAGTATTTTTATCATTTATCACAGCAATAAAAAAGACTTAGAGTCTATAGCATTGCAAGTAGGTGTGAGGCTATATTTAAAGAGTGTTCCCTTAAGATAAATGATCAGCATGCCAACATGCTGAATTCTGAAACCAGTATAATGTGTATGATGTCACCATTTTCATTTATCATGTTAGCATGCTAAAATGAGCAAATTAGTGCTAAATGCAAATTACCACCGAGGCTGATGGAAATGTCATTAGTTTTGTAGATATTAAGTCATAAACCAATTATAGACAAATAGAAATTTTGACCAGATAAAAATACTGGATGAAACATCGAGGGATCACAAAACTTATTACAATTTATCCAAAGGGGATTAAGCTGATGAATTATGTAAAAAAAAAACAAAAAACAAAACAAAGAAACCCCATTACTATTGAAATCATTTATGCATCATGAGATAATGGGCCCCATGGTAGAGAAATGGGAATAGCCCCTCTTGTACACACAGTCACTTCAATATTACATTTAATAATACATAATGACAATGTGAAAACATGCTTTTAGTTTTTTTTGTGCAAAAAAATGGCTCTCCAAATTGTGGGCCGGTACATTCTGTTTGCTTTAATTATCCCTGAGATGTGACTAGATGTGATTGGACATAGTTTAAAAAGGCACAAACCTATGTAGGGTCCCACAATTCACCCTGCATGTCAGGGAAAAAATCAAGCCATGAAGTCCAAGGAACTCTCTGTAGACCACTGTGATAGAATTGTGGTGAGGTATAGATCAAGCCAAGGGTTAAAACCATTTCTAAAGCTTTGAGTGTTCCCAGGAGTGCAGGGGACTCAATCATTGCGCCATGGAGGAAGTTTGGAACCACCCGGATTCTTCCTAGATTTGGCCGTCGGACAACACTGAGTAACCAAGCAGCAGAGCCTTGTTCAGAAGTCCTCTGCAGAGATGGAAGAACCAGCCAGAAGGACGACCATCTCAGCAGCACTCCATCAATCAGGTCTTTACCGTAGAACTAGACGGACGCTTCAAGTAAAAGGCACATAACTTCCTGCTTTGAGTTTGACTCTCTGGTCTGATGACATACATATTGAACCACATGGGCCGAACTCCAAAAACTAACAACTAATTTTGTGAATTAGATATATAAGTTTTGTGTCTCTTTTTGGTTATTTTGCATCTTTTGTGGGTATTTTTCATCTCTTTCTGGTCTTTCTGCATTTCCTTGTAGTTGTTTTGTGTCACTTTGTGGTTGTTTTGTGTCTCTTTGTTTTGTGTGTCATTTTGTGACTCTTTCTTAGTTCTGAGTCCCTGTATGGTCGTTTTGTGTTACCATCAGAGACATATTCCAGATGTCATTCAAGGGCCCCTGACCCCTAGGGCAAGTGTCAGCTAGGCCTATTCAGTTATCTATCCATGGTCAAAACCCATCTGACTTGCTGTTTTAGTCTTGCAGACACTTTGCCAATCAAGATATTTTGGACTTGTAGACACAATCGTCATAAACACTCCTGATGACACTAATTACACTCTTGTTTCTATCTCTGGGAGAGAGGGATTTATGTTCACAGATAAACTGAAGAGAAAAGGATGATACTATGTAAATTATTAATGTGAATTTCCTTCAGGGTGGAAGTTTCCTCTGCTCTGAGGAACTGACAGAGTGGAGTTTAAAGAGCTCATTGAAGCAAGTCTACTGTGTGTTCTGGACCAGTGAGAAAAGTCGCAAAGTGTAGTCTCGATGAAGGCTGGCATGAAAATAATTATATTATTGTGCACTTTGAACAGTACTTGAAATGAGAAAAGGAGCTATCACAAGGAATGAACAAACAGTACCTGAAGTCAGCATTGGGAAAGCTTTAATATATTCCTGCTGACCTGTGGTCAGATCCCAGCAGAGCCCTCTCTGCTGAGCCGATTCTAACTCTATATCAACTACTGTCCTGTAAAGCTGCTCCTAGTGATGTCAGAACAAAGCTCCACAGAACATCACATCTTTAGTGTAGGGGGCTAGGCAGTTGCCTTTAGGGCATATTCACCATTAAAAAATTTAACTGCAATTCATTGCCTGAATCAGCTCAATATATTAAAGTCTAAACTAACCATAGTTTTGGGAAAACAAAAAAGGGAGATGTTTAAAAGCCAATTGGAATTGTGTGTTTTAATTGAAATGGTAAAAAAAATCTCTTTTTGTGTAAAAGTAATTGAAGAATGTGTCTCAAGTATGAAGATGTTTCTGTCCTGAAAGTTCCTTAGATTTGTTTCTATTTCTATCTTCCCAGTGCCTTAAACCTTTTAATTTGACCTCAAATAGATCTTTGTTAAATTTAATCTGATTGATTCTGAGTTTTATTGAATTTATTTTAAGCCTTTGTCATGTGTGTATTTATACTTTACTTCATGCTATTACTTTATTCTTAGTAAAGTATAAATTATACATGTAGCAGATAGTAAATACGAGGCGATCAGTTACGTGGAAAATATCTGCATCAAAACACATCACTAAAAGAGTTTGGTTACTCTCCAACTTAATTTCAAATTGATAACAGTGTGTAACGCGGGTCAAGATTTCTGGCTTTCAGGCTAAAAGGGGATTCTTGTGATTTAGTTTTCTTATTATGACACAGCAGATGATCTTTGATGGGAGGGAACCAGTGCCCGCAGAGGCGCGCACTGTTTGGTAAAACTCGGAGCGTAAATAGAACAGTTTTCTTCCAGGGACAAACGTGTTCCGGAGACCATCACCTGCTCATGTAGCCAGATCTGATCAGAGTTGACGTTTTCTCGTTTTAAACCAGATCTTCTTTGTGAGGGGAATCCACGCAGGGGCGAAGTCAAGGAGAAAACACGCGCTCTGGCAGAGTGCGTGAGTTTGCCGCACAAGTTTGGAGACAGGGCGAAGGCAGGAGAGCGCACGCTGCGCGCTTTGATTACGACCACACCGAGGCGATCACCAGGGACCCGAAGATGAACAACACGGCCATATTTTGCAAGAACAACCAAACCTACAACTTTACCGACCCGTCATGTCCGAACTCGACTCGCTCGTCGTACAGCCACACCGACATCGCCACTTTCATGCACATATTCCCTTCCATTTACGGCATCCTGTGCTCAGTCGGAGTTATAGCCAATGGGCTGGTCATCTACGCGGTGGCAGCATGCAAAAAGAAAATGGTATCAGACATCTACGTTCTGAACTTGGCAATAGCAGACATGCTCTTCTTGCTTGTGATGCCCTTCAACATTCATCAGCTGGTCAGAGACAGACAGTGGGTCTTCGGAAACTTTATGTGTAAAGCAGTTGTGGTGGTGGATGTCAGCAACCAGTTTACCACCGTGGGAATTGTAACTGTGTTGTGCATTGACCGGTAAGTGTCAAATCCAGCAGTGTTGCATATTTGATGCCTATCTAGTCAGTCATTGTTTTGCTCAGAGTATTTTTAGAAGGTGGTGAAAAATTACAATACCGGTCTGGAAATCAATACCAATACTAATTGTATCAACAATAACAATAATAGTACAGATAAGAAGAAAGGTAAGAGTATTTAATTTCCGCAGCCACCTGTCGCTTTACAGGTGCAATGATTATAAAAGTGGTAATCACTAAACAGTCCATCTAAAAATAAACCACTGGAGTGAGGTAATCATCTGCAGCAACTCCTGAAGACATAATGTACCTAGTATAAATGACTCAGGACATTTAAATGAGTCTTTATACGAACTGTTTGTCTGGTAAAGGTCTCCATTTGAAGGTAATCACCAGAGCAGGAGTCATTTTCAGAGCTATAATGTCACAGTTCTTCAGAGTAATGTTGATAATGCATGTCTGAAAGGTCACAAGACCAGCTATTGTATTCCGATGAGTATCAACTGTATTGAAATATACTTAACAGGCTACATAAAATTAGAAAAAGTTTTAGAAGTGAACTTTTTTCTTTTATTTTTAATCATTATAATTTTATCAACATGATTTTAGGCAACACACCCTTGTCACCCCAACAGTTCAACTACACAGATCAGCCAAAGTATTAAAAACCGGCTTCCATTTTTAATAATGTGGTGATCCATGTGGATAGATAGATAGATAGATAGATAGATAGATAGATAGATAGATAGATAGATAGATAGATAGTATCATATACATTCAGGGAACATATGTATTTTTCAAAATGACACAATTTTTGTAATTTTGCCTCTTTAAACCAGCACCATGGATTTGAATGAAAGCCATAAAGATGTGATTGAAGTGTAGACTTTCAGCTTTATCTCAAGGGGTTCAACAAAAGTATTCCATTGGTAGTTGTTCATAAGAACTTTTAAGATTCATTGCAAAAAAGTGTCGATGTAAATGAATGAGGCATCATTAGGCTGAAAAAATAAAACTAACCTATCAGACAGATGTCAGAAACTATAGGAGTGGCTAAATCAACAATTTGGTAAAATCTTAAAAAGAAGGAATATACTGGTGAGCTCAGATACACCAAACGGCCTGGAAGACCGTGGATGACGACTAAAGTGAATGGATGAAAGGGCAGATTAGACTTTTCTAAAAACCCTCTTAAAAAAAAGCCCCCAGTTCTGGAAGATTCTTTGAAAAGATGAAACCAAAATGAACGTGTACCATGATGATGGGAAGAGAAGAGAATGGAGAAGGAGAGAAACGACTCATGATCCAAAGGCACCACATCATCTGTCAGACATGGTGGAGCCAGCGTTATGGTGCAGACATGTATGGCTGCTAATGGAGCTGGGTCACCGGTGATTATTGATGATGTTACTGCTGATAAAAATAACAGGAAAAATGCTAAAGTGTATAGAGCTTTACTGTCTGATCAGATTCAGCCAAATGTTGCAAAGCTAATGGGACTGTGTTTCACAGTACAGATGGATAATGACCCAGAACATACTGTGAAAACACCCCCAAGAGATTCTCAAAGCAAAATGTCAGTGGCCAATTCATTCACCTGAGCTCAACCCAAATGAGCATGATATTCACTTACTGAAGACGATATTGTGAGATGATATAAAAACAAGCAACGATTTAGGCCGGCTGCAGTAAAGGCCTGGCAAAGCATCTTGAGGGAGAAAACTCAGCATTTGGTGACATCCATGAGTTCCAGACTTCAGGCAGTCAATCATTGACTTCAAAGGATTTTCATCCAAGCATTAAAAATAATCTTTATATTTATAATTATAATAATAAAATGGCTTTAATTCCTAAACAGTTAATGTAAAATTACTGTAAAACCCCTTAAATTCAAGCTGGAAGTCTACACTTCAATCAAATCATCATGGCTTTGTTTCAAATCAAATTTGTCAGTGTACAGAGGCAATATATACATATGATAGTCGCCTGTTAGTGCCAACAAAGACAGCATTGTTTTAATGAGTTCAAAGAAAAAATTATGGCTACTTTATCTCAGATAGCTGTGTAATTTCATTTCCTGGCAGTTTTGTGTTATCACCGTGATCTTGTTGACAAATAAGAGGAAAGTGAAATCCAACTACTTGTGGCAAGTGATTCTTTTCAGTTTTTAATCATATTAGTATCTATCTTAGCTGATTTGAGGCAACACATCAGTTGGTCAGAGTCTTTCGGATTCAACTGAAAGACTAAAAGTATATGTATCTAACATTAACTCACAGCACCAGCTTCTGTTGATGAGCAGAATGCTAAATGATTGATTTACTGACTAAAATAATTGCAATTTAGCAGGATGTCTTGGAGCAATTTTCATGAGGGTCAGCATCTCAATGGTTTACTCGCTTGTCACCAGACAAGTCGGGCATGAACACAGAGTCACTTGTAACATGTAGATAGCAAGTGAAAATATGTCATTTGCTCCGTTTCAGTGATACTCTCTGTAAGTAACGACAAAGTGGTCATTAATTTCATGCAAATATCCTAAAGTCAAATTGAAATACAATCATATGCAAAATCCAAATGGAAATGTGTTAATTTCCTACTGCTAGGTCCCCCTGTCTAAATTATACTAATTTTTCACTGAATTCACCACTTTACTGAGCATGTAATCTAGTGAGTGTGTCTTCTGCATGGTACTTGGTTTCATCATTCCCTGTCAAGGAGGAATGTTACTTCTTGATCCGCTCTTCAGAAAAGCTGCTTTTATCATCTGTGTTTGAAACTGCAGTCCAGCTCTAAAAAAGCCACTTCTTCCTCCTAGGTACATAGCTATCGTCCACCCCACCTCAGAGAAGAGGACCATCCACTGGACCATCATGATCAACATGCTAGTGTGGCTTGGCAGCTTCCTCCTCACCGTCCCAGTCATGATGTATGCCAGGGTTGAGCGCAGGCAGCATTTGGAGGTCTGCATGATGTACCTGGACGGGCCTGAGGATATGTACTGGTACACTTTCTACCAGTCTATCCTGGGCTACATCATTCCTCTCATCATCATCAGCACCTTCTACTCACTCACCCTCTACCACGTTTTCAGCTCCATCCGCCGGGTGAAACGTAAGCAGTCTGTTTGGGCTAAAAGAGCCACCAAGATGGTCCTAATGGTTATTGCAGTGTTCCTGATCTGCTGGTCGCCCTATCACGTCATTCAGGTGATCAATCTGAGCAACAATACACCCACTATCGCCTTCGTCTACGCCTACCACATCAGCATCTGCCTCAGCTACTCCCACAGCTGCATCAACCCACTCATGCTGCTCCTCTTTGCCCAGAACTACCGTGAGCGTCTTTGCCGAAGGAATGTGTTGCACAGCTCCCAGCACTCATCCAAGCTCACGGTGGTCAAAACAGATGGTTCCAGTACAACCAATGACCCCCACTACCGCTTAACTGTCGTCTAATCAGAAAGATGGGTCATTTTTGTAGATACGCATGTAAATGTTTGGCTGCTCACCTCAGAGGCAAGTAGCTTGATAAATGACATTGCCTGTGAAGCCATATTCTCCAGCTTTTCCATAGTCAGAAATTGCTACCGTGCGAAAAACTGGGTATAAAGCATGAGCCACAATCTCAACCATGACTGAAAGAAGTAAAAAACAGGTCACGTCAAAAGCTTCGAAAGAAAATGCAAGGAAAAAGAAAATGATCTTCTGCTCAGAGGAAGACAGGCATGCTAAAAAAGGAAAGTGACTGTCTCCAAGTCAAAACTAGAGGGAAATTCAGCACTGACTTCAAAGATGCACAGATAAGAAGGGACGCTGAGGAGCGACTCAGGTGTGGCTCTTTTTTTATTTTGGACTGGGAGCTTTAATTAGCATTTATACATCCAGCTACATCCAGTGTCATGGTAGTCAGTCACAAAATTGAAGGGCAGCTTGTGAGATCTTTCACTGGAAAACATGAGCACTGATATATTGTGAAGTTCTCTAGTCTTTCACTAGGAGACTTAGAAAGCTTTTCAGGGGGCTCCGGATGCATCTTAATTCCATTTCATAGCTGTAGGAATTGTTTGATGGAAAATTTGAGCTCTGCGCACATGCCAAACGATTATAGAAGCCACTTTCTAATATGGCACCCTTTGAAGAGCTTATAGGTTGTAACAAATGGCTTCATTATGGTTAATACATTATGTAGTAATTCTCAGTAGATCAGTCAAAAGCAATTAATAATAAATTAGGGCATTTTTAAATTGTTCAAAATCTATTTGACTGGTCCTAGTGCTTTCTAATTTTTAATAATGTTATAAATGTTGGCAATCCATTGCAAGTATTTAGTTTAAAATGGTATAAATGATCATTTAGTTTGGTGTTAAAGGTTTAGTCTGCCTTTGTGGGTGTTAATAGGTTGTCAAAATGGATTTTGGTCCAGATCATCTGCCAAACCACTGAGATGTAGTTTTTAAAACCTGGTATCCAACAATGTATTCTTCTTATTATCATTAGCATATCATTTGCTAACCATTAATGAAGCCATTAATTACAACCAACTTATCCATACTTGCTGGAAATGCATCATAAAACTCCAGTGACTGCTTTACACTCGGTGTCTCACCAGAAGACAAACAAGAATCTTGTCAAGATAAGGTGATGGTGGTGCAGTTGATCCCAGTGGATGTTTTACAATCTTTATGAACTAGCTACAAAATGATATATCAGACATTCAGTTTTTCTCTGCCTTTCTTTATTTTTCCACATCCTGAAGCCTCCTGAGCTATAGTTTCTCAGGCATGCCCCACTATCACCATCGGGCTCGGCTAAACAAGGGCTTCAAAAAGACATGATTAAAAACAGAAGTGGAAAATTAGATACGCACACGCTTCTTGCTTAGAAGAAAAGTTGGTGAAACTAATATTTTGAGTGGACTGAGTTCCTTGTCTTAATTTGTATAATACTGTGGTGGTGTTCTCCTCGTGTCCCATTTAATGTACAGTGTCCTTCGGATTGTGAATGTTGTTGATTGTTATTTTTAATGCGAGGCTAATCTGTATTCACTCGAACTGCTCAGGAAGGCTTTGAAATGCATTTTTTTTGACAAGGAGCTATTTTCATAATGGACTCAGAAGACAAGTACAGTGATATTGCAGAGCCAACAAAGACAGCATGAAGGACAGGTATTGCTCTTGCATTGACATCATGTAATTTGCCTGAATGTTCATTTGCATAATCAAAAGTGAGAGAGTCAGTGTACAAGAATATAATGTTTGCTTTTTTTTTTTTTATTAATTATGTTTACACTGACATTAGAGCACCAATTGTGATACACTGTGTGTCCTGTACACGATTCACCTGTCTATACGCTCAAGCAGATCACATCACGCTGTTATATATCGTTCTTCTCTGTGCTGTGTGCAAAGATTATTGGCATTGTTTTATTTTGAACAAGGCTAGGAAAATCAGCAGGGCAAAGCGGACACCTGGGCCCCGGGGCTGTAGGTTCAATTGGTGGAAATTAGTTTGTGCTAATTTGATAAAATGCAAATTTGTTTGATGAGTTTGCCACTAATACACAATATGAACTGAACTAGTGAGGGTCTTAAAGTGACTCCGGAATTTTTCTCGATCTCAGGGCTTTTACTCTAAAAGGGTCCTGTGTGATTAAACCTAAACCTAGTGACTTAAAAAAGACAAAAGAATGGTCAAAATTCATCAAAATCAAGCTCAAGATATCCAGACTTTTATGGGTCAAGCTCAAAAACTATGATTCCTACATTTCTCCTGATGCAATTAATAGCATCTTTTGTCATCTTTTTGTCAAATGCTTTCTGTTACAAATCGCAACAGAGGAAAAGAATAGTGATCTTAGACTTGACAAAAACACCTCCAGAGACAGAGATGACTTTATAGAATTGCTCTCACGACAAGTACTCCAAATTAAATGACAAAACACAAAACACTTTGATTGCCCTCCAGACAAACCCATATAAGTGTGACATCAGCCTCATTCTTCAAGCAAACCCACACTGATAAAGTGATCAGTTATCGTCCACATGTCTGGTTCACAGACATGAATCCAGTAGCTGGAGGTGCAACAGCACACTCAGTTCAAGTGTTTTTCGAGCTGACGCCACTGTTGACAGGATAATGTTTTTTCGTCTGTGCCATCCAATACTGTCACTGCTGAACCCACCGCTCCACCCTCAACTCCTCTCTCAGTGGAGTTTGTGGCTCCTTTAACAAAGTCAAACTACTTGCTTTGCTGTCAATGGATAAGAAAATGCCACTTAAACGTAAACATTTATTGTTTTGGGGAATTTTCTGAAATAATTTGTCAGCTATCATTTTTTCTTGGACATTCTCCTTTCCACACGCTGAGTGCATTACTAGTAAACCGTTATGTGTAAAATTGGCAGAATTCCCCTTCAATATTCCAGACGACATTAAGCTTACACAATAAATACTCTTTGATTCCTAGCTGATTGTAATCAAATTATCACAAACTTGAGGACAGGGGTATATCAGTGGCTTATTTTGCTACGGGGCACCACAGAGGTTTAATCCAGCCCTGACTTTGATGTGGTCTCTCTCAGTGTTTTTTATTGTTGAATAGTTCTCACCCTTTTCTAATATTGTAGTTCTGGTTACTGTATCCACTGGCCAATGAAAAGCTCTAAAGCTTATGTCTTTGTGGTATATTACTGAATGTTAATATTGTTTGTAACTGATATGGTACAGAATACTTGTACATTTTCGATTGTTTCCCAGTTGTTGTCAATGCAGAAACTGCACCCTGTACTTTGATAGTCATTACTTGAAAAAATGTCCCACAAACTGTTGTCTAGAGACTGCTTTCATTTCTTATATTTCATCGCTGCTGTTTTCTTTGTATCCTACCAACCACAAATAATACCTAGATGAGTTTCAGGTTTTGTAATTAGTGATGGGTTCAGAGGTAGGTAGGCCTAACTACTGTCATTTATGGTGTGTAGGTATATGTCCCAGAGCTTTGTCTAAAGCTTTGGGACATACCGTGGAAGCAAAAGTCAGATGGTCCACTTAGGTAACCCTAGATGAGACCTGATCCTCAACCTCGATTCTAGTTTGGATGTCATATTAACAATTACAGCTTCAGGCTGCAAAGGAATTAAAAAAAACTGAATTAAATACCCTCTGAAATATCAATGTTTTATGAATGAAAGATCTTTTTCTTGTCACAAAGCCAAAATGCTTTATGTATTCTGGCTCATCGGTGTAATTTGATTTAAAAGGATTTTTTTTAACTATTTAAGGAGATTGCCGTGTGTTAATATTTGCAAGTCCTTACTGTCAGACTGGATGAGGCTGACACAGCAAATATCTGATGCTAATGTGCAGTCTTCCCTTTGAGAAAAAAACAAAACACTGGCACGTATAAATAGAACATTCCTGAACTACAGAAAGTGTACTGTGCCACAATTACCTTGTTAGTAGTAGTAGTAGTAGTAGTAGTAGTAGGAGTACAAAAAAAGTAGTTGTATATTTGTAGAGGAAGTGTGACTTAAAGGAATACTGATCCCATGTAGCTAGTTGGTTAGCCTAGCCAAGCATGAAGACTAGAAATGGGGGTTTGCTTGCTTGGATCTGTCCAAAGTTTCAAAATATAAGAACTAATAAAATAATATAATTAAAGATTCATATCCAATTTCTTTAATCAGTACCAACCAGCAGAGACTCCAGGATGTCACTATATGTAGGCTAACTTACTAGTTTACCATTTGTAGTTTTTACATTTCTGTTATGATGTAACATAGGTAGTAAATTAACTATAAAGGCGCAGGTTGGGAGATTTCTAAAACTTTGGATACCTATTTTTTGCTATTTCCAGTCTTGATACTAAGCTAAGATGCTGTATGTAGCTGCACAGACATAAAAGTCCTATCAATCTTCTCATCTAACTCTCAGCAAGAGAGTATTACATAAGTAATATAATTAAAATGAATGGCCAAATCAGAAAATTCAATTTTTCTGATTGAACTTTCTTTGCATATTTACAAATATAAGAAAGCTTTAGCAGCTTTAAAAGAACATGGGGTGTAGAAAGTCTGTATTTAGATTAATGTTTCATTCCATTTTGAATAGAAACTACATTTATTCCAAAAATAAAAGTAAAATAGTGTCCCATCTTACTTCGTCTGCCATTGTGTATGGGAAAATTGCCTCTGGCAACCTTTTTCAGTGTGATTTTCAGCCCTCTGTTCAATGTCAGATCTAACAGCTTGTGTGTTGACAGTTCAGTATTAAAGGTAAGAGTTAAACATGTCATTTTACCCTCCTCTTCACATTTACTGGAACAAGCAGCACCTGCTCTGCACCAAAAACACATTCCAGCCCTGATTCAATGACTGGTTGGACAAAAGGCCCTTTGTGATCGGGGCAAACATATAAATCACATGATTTCTCCTCAATTCTCCCCTGCACTGGATTCTCTTTGCTATCTCAGAGAAGCAGATCCCTCCGAGTCCCACCGGTGACAACATAAATCAAGTTTTGGATTCCTTACACTCATACCTCAGGTCTGGAGAAAAAAAGCCAAACTTTTTTTTGCCCCCTACATTACAGGAAGAGCTATCATCAAGAGCCCATGAAAGATGCACATCTGACAAATTGTCCACTCTGCAGCTTAAACATTAAAGAAGATCACTGAATGTAGGGTGAGTGGGCAGGTTTTACAGGGCTTCTCTGGCGCTCAGGTGGAGAGTTACGGCTGGTGAACCAATGTTGACTATAAAAACCTCACTTGTAAACACTAAAATGCTGTGGTAGCACAGTGCTGTCAAAATAACATAAATATTTCGCTTTAATGTATTGGCCTTTGGAAGTGGATGCAGGGAGCCATCCTCTAAATTTTGGAGAGAGAGACTACAAATGAATAGCATAAACATTTTAGCTCATGCAACGTCAACACCCAGACTTCACCCAGTTATCATTCCCTGCAGCACTGCTATTTCTATGTTGTCAGACTGTGTTGCCAAAGATGACTCACAGGCTATAAGAACCATTATGGGATGAGTTTTGTTAGTCCCTTATGAACCATCCTGCTGTAAATAATAGAAGAGCAAAAGCTGATTAATGCACAACTAAAGTGTGTAGCTTTTTTTGGAAATTTCTGAGCCTTTTATTTAAAAGTGAGACTATAAATTTGTGACCTATTTTCAAAGATGTATGGCTTCAGTAGGAACCAATGGGCTGATTTATACAAACAGGGTAGAGAAATAAGATTCTATTGAGAGAAAGACCAATACAAAGTCTGTTTTAATCTCTTCATGGGATTTGTCAAGAATCTGAAAAATATGGAAAGACACCAGCCTCATCTTTTAAGCAAACCCATACTGTTGATGTGGGTCAGTTATTGTCTACCTTGACTGAAACAGTGCTCTTCCCTACCCCTGTCACCGTGGTCATTTACATACAGCAAAAAGTCCGAATGAATGAAAGTGCACCACTTGAAAGCCACAGAGGACAGCTCCATTCACCAGAAGAATGAACAGCAAAAACATGTATTTCACTACTGCATTACAGTCAGCAAGGTCAAATAGCACAGATTACTATTTGTGAATGTAGAATATGTACAGTGCTGTTAGCTGCCTGGCTGCAAGTGACAGTACTAACTTCCCCCCACGGGCAAGGGAGACTTGCAGGTGGATGCTGGGGTGGAGCTGGGGCTTTTGAAGTGCTATATGAACAGCAGACGCTGCCACAGCAAATGTCAGCATAGCTTTCACGTGAGCAGTGCGGCAGCAGGCATGTCAGCAGAAGCGTGAGCAGACAGTACAGCACCATGATTAAAAGCATGAGATGAGTGTGCCATGTAAGTGCTTCAGCTGACTTCAGTTTTCCGTCTGTACTGGTTCACAGACATGTGATTCCTGTGGCTGGAGTGTAAAGTTGCTGTAAGGGGCCACACAGGACACTTGATACTGATCTTCAACAATTCAAGTACAAATTATACACGAGGGCACTCAGAGGCCCGAGGAAAAGTAATCTAATACATGAAGCAACAGACTAATAACAAATTGAAGCCAGGTACAGCAGAATCACTGTACCGCTGAAAAAAATGATTGCTGGTGTTGGTGACTCAGATTATTTACATGCACACAGGAAACCAGACAGATGTATGAAATGAGCTTTAAAAAATTGGATAAAGCATTTGCATGCATTCCAAAAGTCTCATTACTCAATGTCATTTAGCACTTGTCTATTTGAAAATGAAAGTGAATATGTAAATATTTACACAACAATGATGTGATTAAATGTCTCCTGCGTCCTTTGTTTTCATTTGGCAAACAACCATCAAGTGCATCACAGAGATCATCTGGTAAAGAGTGTGGTCAAATCAATAGACAGTTTTGACAAACAATTTCCACACACTTTGCCTGGTTTAAATGTGGTTATTCTTTTACCGCCTGTTCTCTGCAAACATTTATCACAAGTGTTTCTCTTTGATACATCTTTATCATTTTGCTGTCAGAAAACTGCAGGACTAAAAAAACAGTGAACTTTTGAGGATTTATAAAGCTACTTTACCATGGTTAACAGTAATACAAGGGGTGCTGCATTGAAATCCTCAGTCAAATGACTGCTTTGTACTCATGTAGTCATATACCAACACTAAGAAACAATATGTCAACCCCTCTACTATGTGATCAGGGTAAAAACTGATAGATCACAAAGAGAAGTGTTGGCTTCTTCATGTTGCTGCTACACAAAAGTACCTACCAAGTTTGTCAAGGTCATCAGTGGTTTCAAAAACCTCAGATTCATTCACTGTGGTGAGTTTTTTTACTGAAGTTTGATTTTCAAGTGTGCAAAACAGTGGTTTGGTGTGGATAGAAGGACAAAATAAAAAGAAAACATGTTTTCAGGTTTATCTCCATCAGTGTGGTCACGGCATAAAACCCCAGATTACATGCAATTGATCGCTAATCAGATTTCTCCTCTGTGCCTCTGCCTCGAATGGGTCTCACAAAATCTGAGAGGTTTTTCTTTATTAGAGCTCACATTCAGATATGTTTTGAAGTAGTTCTTTAGAATCTGCAAAAGCACATTCCAGCTCTCTATTAGAGAGAGACTGAGAATGTCTTGTGATGTTGTTTGATTTTTTTTCCTCTCAATGTTCCCAACGATGTTCATTGGGGTTGAGGTCTTGTGACTGCTGAAGGAAAGCCATGCGAGGGAACACTTGTTGCTATTCCCTGGATGTAACAGGACATGTTTAGGCTTATTATCTTCCTACAAAATAGATTCCCTGCAATTCAGTTTTAAGTCAGGAGGGATTTTACTTCACGTCCCTGCAGCAGACAGCACTTCTCTTTGATCAGTGTGGAGATTATCATTTGCAAGTCACTAGTCAATTCAGTACCAGCAGTGTTTGACTCTAGGTCATAAGCAAAGCTGCTTGTGGTTGTTTCTGCACTGATTATTTCCACTTGAGTTCAAAATTTATTTCAGCTATAAAAAGAAATTCTTTCCAGGAGTTTGGTAGTTTGGTATTCTTCTGGTCTATTTGGTCCTTGTGGTTTGGCTTTCATTGCTTCATCAGTGATTTGTGACTGACTGTACTAAAAGGACCAGGATGGTCTTTAGTCGGCTGACTTTCTATATCTTTATATCTGGATCCAGATGTTGTTCAGGGCTCTTACAGTAAAGAACTCACATTGATATTACTCTAAAATGGTGTGGTGACATTATATCTTCTCGTCTCTCTTTGGGTAACAGCAGGTTGGATTTGTCACCACTGCCACAGATATCGGGCCTTATGAAAAGATATCACATGGGCCCCATGACCACAGGCCACACCATCCCTGAAAATACAACACTGTGCAGACATGCATGTAACTTCATGCACCGAATGGAATTCACTATTTGATGCATGACTGATACCTTCTATATGAGAAACCACTAGTTTTATCGTTCATTGTAAATAATATATTCAATTAATGATGATATGTTAATAATTTGGTATTGACAAAAACTCTAATGTTCCAGTATTTTAGTTCCCCTTTCAGTCACAAGAGCTTAGAATCCTCCTACAGCCCTTTAAGATATTTTTTTAGCACTCAGGACAACAATTTTAACTCCCAATTATAAAATTTTCTTGAAAATGTCACAGCCAACAGTGTAGCTGCAATAGAAATCCCTAATCAAACTAGAGCACCATGACTGATAGTACATTAATGTGGTTCAAAACTTACAACCTTCAGTTCTCTCCCTTGCTTTCCCTCCTCCTCCTCTCCCTACCTTCATTTCTTCAATTCCACCCTTATTATATTTCCATTAATTTAGATTAGATAAATTTCATTAATTTGTTACCCCTGCACAGTGATGGGTGATGCAGTGCCCCCCCCCACCAACATTCAGCACTATAGGCATATGCCTGTGTTGCCTGGGCTACAAGCTGACCCTGATCACTGAGCAAGTCAAGAATGACTGGCAAAAAAGAGCAGCCCAGCAGAATATTAGATTATGATTATGATTACAGTGAATCTGATTTTAACACTCTCATCCTGAGGAAATTATATTTAATTGCCACATCGGAATGATAACTTAACTTGAACTTGAATCAGTCACTCAAACAAAGCAGCCATGGTAAAATAAAATGAAAGTAGAAAAGTAAAGAAAGCACATAGGTTTGATGTGCAAGGTATTATCGCTGTGCAGTCAACGTTTGACCATTTAGGTTATAAAAAAACCTCTTTCATGGTGTCCTAGACTAAAAATGCCATCAGAGAAAATATAAAAACTTGTCTTTTAGGTTATTAGCAAACATTACTCTGGGATAAGAAGAGAAAACTGACAAAGCTGCTGATATGTGGTTAATTGTGTGCATCAATCATTCACACTGGAAGCCATTTGTGCACTGAATTCAACTCATAAACTTGAAAGAATAAGTCATGCCTTCTGTATATTTGGGGATAATGATTGGCCTTGTACTGACAAACACCTTTCTCCAGGCCTTGCCCAAAAAGATTCTAGAGTTACAAAGCAAAGCCTGTCTGTCCGGGCTTCATGAGCACTGAAATAAGAAACAAATATAGAAAGTCTGTGCTGAAAGAATGTTTTGTGTAATTCTTGCATGACTTAAAGATCGATAACGTGTACTGTGGTCCCATGAAGGCTTGTAGGAAAAGTATGCTCACTCATATTAGGTCCTCATTCTCTGTATCTTACAGAGACTGAACCAAAGTCAACAGCAAGCTGCCCAGCAATTTTTTTTTTTTAGCCAAGGTCAAGTAAACAAGCGTATGTACGGAGCCCCCATCTGTAAACCTGTACTCTCTGTTTACAGTGCCAAGAGGTTGCAAATGTGTTCTTCATTTCTTTTCACTTGACAAGTTATGACACTTTATGACACTTATTAATAGTCTTGGCTTCACCCGGTTTTGCGTGAGCCCTCTCACCGCAGTGGTAGCACTATTGACCTGATTCTATCCGGTGGGATAGAGGTGTCTATTTGATCCTACCCTCTCTATTGATCAGCACATTAAAGACATCAACAACAAGACCGCCTCTTCTCACCTACGTACCATAGCTAAATTCTGTCTTTTCTGTTCATGGCAGATGCTGAGATCCTAACTCACTCCTTTGTTTCATCTAAAACTCGATCATTGTAATGATGTGTTTCCTGGCCTCCCACATGCCCATAACAAAATTCTTCAGAAGGCTGCAGCTAGAATTTTAATGAAATCAAGAAAATTTGATAACATTAAACCAATTTTAGCTTCCATTCATTGGCTCCCTATTCATGTCAGATCAGACTTCAAGGGGCTGTTAATGGCATTCACAATCCTAAGTGGGCAGGACCCCCAATATCTGTGTGATCTCCTTAAACCTCATAACCTGAATACAGAGCCCTTCCATTCTGTCTGTTCCCAGAATCAAAAGCAGTCAGCAGGCCGACTTTCCTGTTGTGCCCCCTGTCCTTTGGAAGAAAAAACTCACTGCTGACATCAGACAGACTGACTCTGTTGGAGGGCTTCAAATCAAAACTCATTGTTAAGCTTTAACTTTCGGTTAGCAGCTTACCTCTTTTATTATTTCAGGCTTTGTACCTGTTACCGTTGTCTCTCCTCCTCTCACTCTCTGCAGATTTTTCTGCCCCTAATGATATAGAGTCTGCACCTGTGACTGCAGAACACCTCCTCCCAAAATTATTATTATTATGAGTATCATTATTACTATCATAATAATTATTATAATTACCATTACTACTGCTATGACTATTACTTTACTTTCCTATGTGGACCCCCCCCCCCCCCCAGAGACTGATTTCCATACCAACCTTCATAATGCTTAGCATCATTTAGAATATAATGAAAAGAAACAACCATGACTTACTTCACGTGTGTTGGGCACACAGAAAGTTTACATCATGTCTTTTTCCTTCAAACTAAAAAAGAAGAGAGTCTCTGTGGAGTTTAAACTCTCAAGCAATGAAAGCTGAAAGTCTGTTAACATTGTAGTTTGGTTCTCAATATTCCATAGAACAACTCATGCTTATATGTTCTAAAGTCATCTGAAAAATAACAGGGGACACTATGCTGAATTAACTTAAAATTAACAAAACTTATATATTTACATTAAGTTAATGAGGAATGATTAGCTCTTTCATGATAATCTCTGAATGTTGTAATGATTCCTTTTTACCTACTATATATTTTATTTATAGAACTTTACTTGTGTGACTTTATGAACTAAGTCGTTAAGTTTCCCAGGCTCTTAATCCTTTTTTCCTGTGACACATGCAGCTGTATCCTGTCTTATCTCAGACAAGCTCTGTATTTCAAGGACAGAATGTAGAAGCTGCCACTGTTTTTTTACGTGTGTGAGTTAAAGGGGGCATGAGGCTTGTTTGCTTGCTATAAATACACTTTAACACAGGTTAATTGAATGCTCCAGACAAAACAAGACACGTGCTCTTGAATACTGTGGCAGCTTTCCTCCTATTGTGTAATTCAATTGTGTAATACAATCCTCTCTGTGTATTATTTTCCTGTATTCGTAGAAAGCGCAACATTTCTTGGGGGCTCATCCAGAATCACTGACCCGCTCCTTGCAGTTCCCGGGGGAATTCCTCTCTTTTTGCAGCGGGTGGTCATAGGACTGAGGAAAACCTTGAGCCTATATTAGCCCGAGGTTTCCTCGAGGTTTCAATTATAAGGGCACCCATGAGTGAAGAACCTTGTAGATGACCAAACTCCATGCAATCCAAGACCTGAACCATTACGGAAAGGTGTTTGCTAACGCTCTTTAACACAGATTAATTGAATGCTCCAGACAAAACCAGACTTGTGCTCTTGAACACTCTTGAGACTGGTGGCAAAGTACAAATGAACGCCAATTAAAATGTCCACCAAGTTGGCCCTTGCATGAGGTAAAGTGAAACCACAAGACTGGAACAGTAGCCGCCAATGGAATGTTGACCCAAACTCAAACTGAGAGACACAGCTCACCTACCTATACTAAAATATCACTGGTAAGTGGAAAACCACGTTTTTCTTAAGAGAAATTCAGATGTGCTCTTTGAAAAATTATCTTTATGTTGAGTGTAAGAAAAGTTCATTACATGATTTACAAGAAATATTGTATCTGTGTTGCTGCTTCCTTTCTGATTAACTGATTAATGTTATGTAACTCAGGCAGATTTTTTTGGAAAATGCATTTAAAATTTTCCACCTTTTAACATCATGAAGTTTTCTTCTACTTTCACTGCAGATAGAAAAGTACCCATCAGGTCTTTTACCCATTCCTAAGTTGTTATATACATCCTGGGTGTGGGATGTTTGGCCTGCATGGGCATAAATTCCTGAATGTTACAGTTTCATAGCTCACTTTTGTATTCCTATAAACAAAGCATGGCTGAGAAGACAAATGCTGCCTAATAAGGCAGCACAGGTCTCCTTCCTCACTTAACAAGTAAACTACTGCTCAGCAGCAGCGCACTCGCTGTTTCCTTTGGTCAGAAAACTTCAGTGTTTTTCTGATAATACATTTTATGAGCAGATCAGTTCCTGAATTTTCCAGTATGTTGGAGATAGCTATGCATTCAGTGACCGTTGGACACAAGTCTAAGAAAAACAAACCAGTGTCTTGTTTTGTTTCCATTTGTTACCTATCCATCAAATACATAGAGTTAGCCAAAAAATAAATTAACACAGCTTATTGCTAGAAAATATATCACACAGCTCCCATATTAAAAACTCACTGGCAGAACTACTGAAAATGATTTGTCTTGTATCCTGAAGGTGTTGCAAGAATCCTCCAGAATCTTTCATACTACATTAAACGCTCACCAGAATATCTCCATCTGCTTTAAACTCATTAGCTAACATGCACTTATTGATGCCTCTGAATCTTGTTACTTTCTCTGATTAAGTGCCCAGCGAGGGGCATTCCAGTCACCGAGCAGCCCTGTGTTGGATGGTAACTCTGGGGTGAAATAACTGAGATTGACTATTGATCAGGTGCCCATGTCCAGCCCCAAGACACCTCAATATTATCAATTCCACATCTGTTCTGTCTCCTTCTGAGCATGGCTGATGGAGCGATGGCAGAGGATGGGACCATGCTGCGTGAGGTGTGAGTTGTCATAATTCAGTGTACACGAACACACACGCACACACTCACAGAAGCCAGTCGTAAGAGGTTACACGCATTGATCCAAATGCAGCATAGTATCACAGTTTTGATCATCTATATTAAGCAAGGTGCGAAACGTAGATTAAATTGCAGGGAAATGCATTAGTGTATTGAAATGAGTTAGGCTCGGTTCAGTCCACTAAATCCAGCCTTTTTCTGTCTGCAGCACCAATTTAATTGAACTGTGTCAGCAGCATTAAAAAAAAGTGGTGCTCTGGCTGAAAGAGAGGATGTCTGAGAGTTATATTGATTAGCTGCTCCTGGAGGAAGGGATCCTCCTCATCACACTTCCTGGCAACACCTCCCATAGGGCATCCATCTTAATGTGATATGACAACCCTCAGCCATATCAAAACTAAATCTGGACATCGATTCCGACATTCAGTGTCAGCGCTGAAAAGCACTTTTCTGCTTTCATACGCACAGCTAGATGCAGGGGTGTTTGTCCTGCTGAGAAGGACTCCTGCTGAGGCTTTACATGGTGTGCGCTGGACGCTGAGGCCTTCCGCCAATAAAAACACTTTTTCTGAATGTTTCTGGCTGTTTGCATGTTACCTTTTATTTAACTACCTTACCACCAAACAAAGTCGTAAAGGTTATTCAGAGTAAAAAAATGAAAAGGTCAAGTTCCGTTTGTTCTCAGTAGTAACTGAGAACTCTGAGATTAGCATTTTTTCCATTTCTAATTTGAATAACGTGCACTTTAAACAACAATTGATCAATAAAAATAAAGAATCCCAGAGTAGTCCTGGTGTTGCAGTTTACTTGCCAGAGAACATACTGTTCGACTTGTGACACTTAAATATTGGTCTCAGCTATTGGCTTAGACCTGAGGAGGTAATAAAGGGCCATAAGATGAGTTTTGGCAGCAAAAGCCGGTAGAACAGTTTCCTAGGTGCAGACACTCAGAGCACAAATCTACTACATTTAAAGTACAATTACAGCCAACTGTAAGACACAGTACAGTCCATCATCATTCAAACAGTTTTGGTAATCTGATGGTACATGTGTGTTGTTTAAGTTATACTGAATGCAAGCTGTAGGGTATTTTTTGTTACTGGAGTTTACGGTTCAGCTTTATAACTCTGAAATGTCAACTTAATGTCTGGAAAATGTCAAGTTTTTTCTGCTGTCAACATTTTTGATGTTACTGATTAGATTTCATCAAATTTTACCACGTTCATCCACCACAGAAGAGTATGTCATGCTTTCAACTGAAAAATGCAGAAATTTGCCAGAACATATGAGATGTCATAAGGCTTACATATGACAGCAGTGTTAAGTAAAAGGTTCAGGTCTACTGGAGAACACTGTGTTTTTGTTTGTTCTTTTTTTTTTTTTTTCTTTTTACCATATCTGTATTTTGTGTCTTGTATGCGTCTCATTAGAAGCATCTTGTGGTGTCGTGTTACAGTATATAAATAAACCTTTAAGGATTTACAGAGTCAAAGGATTTATTTGTCACATACACAAATAATATGGTATACTAAGTCTGTACTACAAGACAAGTGTGTAATAAATAATAATTTCTAGAATCTGTGTAAAAAAAAAAGTTGGTCAGTTGGCAAACTATGTAATAAAATAAGATGTTATTATACTTACTTTACTACATACATTCAAAGAAATAACAGAGGTTCATCCTTGAACTTGGAAACAGCATTTGAAAAAACGACAAGGACCTATCAGTAGCTGTATTGGAACTTTAGATCATATCGCATGATCTTCATCAGCACCTGGACCTGACATGGAACTGTTTGTATTCAAATTTCTATTTTTTTCTTTTAAGAACTTCTCATCCTTGTGCAAGCTCAATCTGCTGATGAAGATTATGTTGAAAGCTGGACTTTTCTTGAAGTATGAAAGAGCCTTTAACTGGGCCATGAATTTGATGAATCTTTTTCAGTAACTTCCAACGTCAAGATAAGCACTGTTGTTCTCTGGTTGAGCGCCCAAGTGTGTGTTTACACGCATGTTGTGCTACATGTGCCTTTTCATGCCTCTGCCATTCCCAACCACTACAAAGGTCCCTTTCACCAAGATTGCCAGATTGTGTTTTGGGATCTTTCCTGCACAAAAAAAGAACGATTCAGTTTATTTGGCTCCTAGCTACAGTAGCTATCAATCCTCGACTTCACTAAAACCAAATTCAAAACAAGGAGTGTGATTAAACTGCCTTGTAGTAACACATTTTAAGATGGGAGATAAGCACAAGCACAAAAGAGGGCAAAGAAGAAGCATGAGATATCGAAGAACGTGTTTCTCACTAATATGACTAAGACTTCTTGGGAGCTAGATATATTATGTATGCTCGCCTTTAACATATATAGAGGAGTGGTGTGATTATGAGCATATAACTGTGTCGATAGGTATCAACATTTGATGCCAAATAAAGATTAAACTCTTTGGTATATGACTTGTGTAAGGAACTCTTATTGCAATTCAGTTTCAACTGTTTATAGGCCGTCATTTGCTGATGCCTTAATGCTGCATTTGGATGTGATTTAATAGTCTAGAAACTGGACCATTAACTCATTAATTAACACAATTCAAGGCCCTTCAAAAAGCTTTACTATTACAGTTTAATTATTCAGTATTTTTGAAACAAAATGAGACTTTTTCAGGGCCCTCAGAGGGATCAAAGGTTTGGGACCTTTCCCTTGAGTTCCTGGCTGCACTGTGACAATACAAACTGACCAAAGTATGGACCGAGCTAACTAGCTGACATTTACCTGGAAGGACTTCGACTTATCTAAGGAGAGGTTTGTTGGCAAGAACTTTACCCTCATTAAGTTGTTGACTTATGTTTGGAGGCTTGGTTCCACTCCAACCTTGCTCCCTGTCCCGGTCTTCCTGAGCCGGTCGCCTCAGTCCCCGACCGGTCAAGCCCCTTGTTTCCCATCCGGCTAACTGCAAGCATGCTGGCCTCCAGTCTGTCTCTCATTCGGCCAGCTTCCAGCCAGCTAGTCTGTTCCAGAGAGGGTTGTCACGTCCAACTCCAACCCTGTCCCTGAGTCAGCCGACGTGAAGCCTGCTCCAGGTTCCCTGCCAGTTGTCCGGTCACAGCTGTTCCAGATCTCCAGTCTCTCCTGGTCCTCAATCAGCAGCCTGGCAAACATCTTGTCTGTTCCTGAGCCAGATGCGCCCTTGTCGGTCGATGGGGACTGGCCTTTACCTTTGGCCTCATGCTCAACCTCCAGAGGGATTCTGTCTTCGCCTTGAGCCTCTAGGGAGATCCCCTGGGCCATCCGGCCAAGATCTCCTGCACACCCAGAGTACCTGCCTCAGCGTAATGTTTAACTTAACCACCAACTCAACAATCAGCTCTTTTTCCCAGTTGGGGACATGGCTTTTGTGCACAATGGGACAACTCCCACCCTACCGGTCTTTAATCTGAAATTTATCGACTAAAGTAACTTAAGTCAGTCTAAGACACACACACACAAAATCTGCCCAAAGCACTATTTATGTGTGTGTGTGTGGAGGGGGGTGTGTGTATAGCAAAGATAAATATTCCTGCTAAAAATGGGTGACAAGCAGTTAGCTCTTGTGTGATTCTGTCTTTAAAGCAGAGACACTTGGGTGAAATATGGTTATTCTGAGATGCTTTTTCCTTTAACTTAACCCGGTGGCATGCTCCTGTGACTGAGCTGCCAGCAGATTAAGAGCAGTGCTGTGAGTTATGTGCTCGGGCCTTAATCCTTCTTTCCATTAATTATATTGAGGCTCTGATTCAATAACTGTTTTTTAGGTAATTGCAGAAACTCATTTAATTACACCATCAACCGATCAGTTCTATTGGACCACAACACTCGCCACAATACTCAGACATCATGACATAATTTGATGTCTGTATCGTCTGTCTTGTCTAAGAGAAGGCATGATCCGCAAGTCTGCTTAAACAGACTTGCGGATCATTTGGGGACACAACTCCAGGATAAAAGATTAAATCTCACTGTTTTCCTCACCAGAACTAGATAAGAAAACAAATATGCTGTTCTTCCCATTTAATAACAAACAGGAAGGAGCACACCACAAATACTGCGACTGCACTGTGTGTCAATAACTCCCCCACGCCCCTCCATCTCTGCCCTCATCGCTCTGAAATGGTGCCTTTAACACACCACATGAAAAGGCGAGGAGCTGAGTACTGTCATGTGATGTCTGTTTCTCGAAGTTAGCTGACGCAGATGTGACGTGGCCTGCTACTGAATGGGCGCCTTTGACGGTTCTCTCCGCAGGACGCATCAATGAAATCAACTGCTGTCTATGCCAGCTAGACTAACAGCCCTTTCTTTTCCCACCACCACCTAATGCTTTAGTACTCCTTGATGACAGATGTTTGTTCGGATCAAGCAGTGTCTCTGTGGTGGCTTTAAAGCTTTCCGCATATTGGTCCAAAGTTGTGGCTTTCATTCCCATGTGAGCCATTGGAAAGAATTTCTATGCGTGCTGAAATGCTATAACCCTGTTTTGTTACAATTTGTCTGATTATTTTGTGTTTTGTTGATAAATAGGAGGGGTTTCGTTGTTGTGCATGAGATTTTTCACTACGTGTTGCATTTATATTGCACAACTTTAATTTGCCATGGTCAGCCTGAATTTACTGAACACGATCAGAATTCAAGTGCAATGTTTTGAGACTGAAAAAGATAATTGTTTCATTTAACTTGGCTTTTCCCTGCTAAATTCAGTGAATCCAGTTTCAGTTCAGTGGTGATGCACCTTAAGGAACAAGAGGCTTTCCTGCCCTGAGTGTCAAAAGGAGGCCAGTAGCCCCCCCCCTAAGATTTCCAAGAATGGCCCCACCATGTTCTTTAATTGGCTAATTACAAACTGTGCGGATCTAACTCAGATGCTCAGACAAGGACTACAACAACTTAGTGAAATCCTGAAAATCAGTTTAAGACATAGAAATGTTGCCATGTAAACACAACGACAGTGGCAGCTACTGCAAATTTTATACTCATGCCACCTAGAGGCAAGGAGTGCAACAGTTTGTCTTGTTTTACATAGACAGCTGCTGTTTTTGTGATTTTCTGCTGTTGCACCACCTGTATTATCAAAAAAAAAGAATATGTTTAGCAATAATTGTAAAGTACCAAATAATAGATTTTAAAGTGCAAAAAGATGTATAAATACAGCAAGATTTTATTAGATGTTTACTGTCTTGAGCAATAGTCATATGCTATGACTCTATCAATAGATATGTATGTTTCATTATTGACACCAACACAAGTTTACACCTAAAATATTTAGTATCAAAAGCAAAAAAATAAAGATAATAAGAATATATATACATATATATATATATATATATATATATATATATACACACACACACACACACACACACACACACACACACACATACACATCAGTACATTTTCTAGGTAAAGAAATGAAGCCCATAAGGAAAAGAACAGCCTATCTAAAGTAAAACATGGTGGAGTTTCTATCATGCAGGGCTGCTTTGCTGCCTCTGGTACTGGAGTCACTGAATGTATCAAAGGATTGATGAAATCAGAAGATTACCAAGGCATTTTAGAGCAAAATGCCAGAGTGTCAAACAAATAGGTTTGAGGTGAAGGTCTTGGGTTTTTCAGCAGGACAATGGCCCAAAGCCCACATCCAGCAGCAAAAAAGAATGGTTGAAAAGATGGACAGTTTTAAACTGCACAGCAATGAGACCTGAACTAAATCCCATTGAAAACTGGAGAGAGGGGAATTTGTCATTGAAAGAAGGACTCATGCAACTTAAAAGAGCTTAAACACATTGTGGCCAACAATTATGCAATATATACATACTGTGTATTTGTATGTATGTCTGTATATATTATATATACCCACGCACACATATACATTTATGTATATAAACATACACACATATATATATATATATTATAAATAATATGTATTAGATAATATAATAATATATAAATACTATATAAATAATATGTATTAGTATTATCTTAATGGCTTTTTGGTTTTAATATACATATTTATGTCAACTTATATCTTTATTAATTTACCAAAGCACAGAGTAACTGGTGGGACAATATCCACTTTGTCCACATTAAGGTCAGTAGGTCAGAAGCATTGGCATTTTCCGTGCTCTACTGCAATGTGAAGCAGTATATGATAAGAAAGCTGCAGTGGCAGCATCTTTAAAGTAAAAATGGAGCAGGGCCTGATGATGCCTTGCAGATGCACAATACAATCTGATGATTACATTATTAAGCACCACTCATGAAGGAAATGGAGTGCGTATCTATCACTGATATCACTGAACTGTATCCTTATAATAATGTTAAATGGTTTGAAATTGTACGACAAACTACTGTGCAGATGTAAGGAAGCGAATTGTTGCTGCCTACTGTACGTTGTGCTTCCTGTACAGATAAAAACATGCAACCACTCATCTTTATAGGATTCATAAGGCTCACAAAAAAGGAACTTTAAATTAAATCAGAGAGGAATATAGGTTACAAAAGCCGTTGCCTTGAATCTGCATGCTTTATGTAAAAAAGGTATTCAACCAAATTTAGCAGTTTTCAAGGTTTGTTTGCTACTGTTCCCTGTGGCCGGAAACTGTAATATAAAGGCCATAAAAGCATTAAAGCTTTTGTCCATTAAGTTGTTTTCTCATTGTCAAGGGACCAGGTCCAATTTGTGCATCCCACTGGAGTGGAGTGTTTTAGCTTTGAGATGCATGATAAAAAAAAAGGTCTATAATCTCTGAAGTCGGGGGATAAAGCAGGTAACTGAATGGAGTTGTAGAGTTCTAGCTGCTCTCCAAAAGTCACTGATGGCAAGAATACATTCCACCTGAGGCTGTTTTGTTTATTATAATTTATTTAATATTTTTCCTCAAAAGCAGTTTTGCAGCTTTACAGGATTAAAAGATGAAGTCACAGCAGAGATGTGTTTGTCTCCCTCTATTGGCTGACTCATCCATCATACGAAAACTAAGCATTTATTCCCAGAAAGCTTGAAAAAAAAAACCAAAAAACTACAGCGCAGTGTAAGTAGGACTAAACCTGTGGCTTTCAATCTTAACTTATAGTCACAACTTGTAAGTGCATAGCTGTTACCAGTAGAAATCCTGCATAAAAATGTAAAACTAAACAACTGTTATTAAAATTAACCTCAAGTATAAAATATACTGTAACATTCATTAGCAAAATTTTAATGTAATACCTGATCAAGGTAGAGCAAATTTAATCTAGTTCATCATATTGTTTGATAGTTTTTAGTTCGTAACAATTTACATTTTATTACCTGGCCACATATGTATTGTGTATAATCCTTAACTGTATAATAATCTAACTACCTGTCAAATAAATGTAATTAGGTAAAAAGTACACAATTTCCCTCTTAAACATAATGGAGTGGAAGAATTAAGTAACATAAAATGGAAATATTCAAGTAAAGCACAATTACCCTCAAATTGTAAAATACAGAACTCAAGTAAATATACTGAATGGCCATGATTGAGTAAAAAAGAAAAAAAAAACACTGCTGTTATCTTAAATCTTTTAATATATGAAAGAGGCATATTTTAACACAATATACAGTGTAACAGACCATGTCCCACAGTTTTCATTTACATTTCTTTACAAGGTTACCGTCAGAGTAGACGGGACTTAATTGAAAGAATAAAAACATCAGTATGGTTTTGTTTGTTTTGTTCTCCTGCAATTGAGACTCAATTGAAAAACTTATAACTAAGAAGAAACAAGTTTTTGTTGCCCAGCTGAATAAAGAATTCCTAGTGGTTTCGGTTTAAGATCATTAAAAGTGTCAATCACATGATTTTCATTTAAATAAATGTCTGTTATGTAGCTATCTATCACTGAATGAGGTAACATAATAGTGACTGAGCCTATGGCCAACTGATGAAAGAACTGTAGTGTTTATATATTTGCACTATCATGAACTGGGTGTTTGTGGCGACATTCCTGGAAAAAAATGCTGTACTGAGTTACTGCAAATGCAAACCAAACATTTCCCACTGCTGCAGCTTCACATTAAAAGCATTTAACTGGCTTTTAATTTGAAGTAGTTACAGGAAATAGGATGTGTGTTTGTCAGTAAGCTTATAACTTATTGCTCTTGTTTTTCAAAAATACACCTACAAAACAAGATTGTGGCATTTTTGGACGGTGGACCAGCTTGACATATTGCAGGTAGTAATGCAACGAGAAGGAGCAGCCACACTGAGCTGTTAGATGAGGAGCTGCAGGCGACAGGCTGCACACCTCCCACTTCTCAGCAAAGTAACCGGCTCCTCTTGCTGTGCCCTGCTGTTCACAGACTCATGCGTGCAGCATCAAATCAGATCACGGCTGCTCACACAATGATGGCAAAGGGACAATTACTGCCTTACTTCTTTATTAAAACAACAACAGTTTGTTTTGCTGCACCAGGAATGCTTTGACCTGTGACATTAAACTACATTGGCTGTTACCAACAGTAACTACCCGTGTCACCAAATCAAACTGGACTGAAATCTTGAGATTGCCACTTTCACTAACTACTGTATTCATATTCTCCAACTGTGAGCATATGTGAGAGGACCCAGCTTTTTCATTCCAGTCAGATCACCCTTGTGTCTTGATCAAATGTCATGACCTGGAATGGAAATGTCAGTACTAATAACTGTGATATTGCTGTTAATATGCTTACGAACGAGCCAATTATGCTGCTTCTTTGTGCTCTGATGTGACCGGTGTCTGCACAAGATGAGGTAAGATTTCTGAATGTCTGAAGTGCTGCCCGGCTTTGGATGAATTATCCACAAAAACTCCTCAAGACATTGGCAGACTTGAAAAGGATCACAGGACAGATTTTCCGAGTCACAATGACAGTCAGTTGGTATTACATGGATAAGGAAACATTTTAAAAGTCAAATCACCCATAAATGCATATGATGCAAAAGAAGTATAATATCAATAGAAGATTATCAAAACTCGGTAAGAAGTGATGATTTTTTTTAATGATATTTAGAAATCATCAAATTTTTACAGCTACTGAAAAGACATTAAAAACCAAACCATTATTTAACTGGCTGTTTTTGGTGATTAAAATGCTTTGGGACTGCATATAAAATGTCCATGTTGGTCTGCACACATGCCTGGACACAGAAGAAATGGAATGCTTACCTGCTTTCATGCACACTAAAACCAATTTAAAAAAAAAAAAAAAAAGCAAAACACCAGAATAACATATAAAAATTAAAAAAAAAAAAGACAACTCACTATTCACATTCCTAAACTTCATTTGTGTTGTGCATTTTGCTGCATAAGGGTAAAGATCATTTCTGACTGAGCGTGGATCAGTAAGTCCATGCTGATATAGACTTATACATTCATGGTATGCATAAGGCTCCTCCTCAGGAATAATTTAACTGCCCAGAGGGAAAGCAGAGAAATTAAGAGGGTGTTTCATGATGCAAGGCTGTTGTGATAAAGGACAAAGCATAATTAGCATTGTTCTCTCCCTCCCCCTTTCCCCTAAAGTCAAGGAATACAAAACCACACATACCCAACGCTGTTAAAGCACACATACTCCAGAGAGTCACCTTTGTAGAGTCTGCATATTAAAGTCCTGCCATGCTGCTACTACAGATTATTATGGCACTTTAGTCCTCATTACCAAGGTGACTGTCTGATCATTGGCAGATCCATACAGACACAGTGATGGCAGCAGAGAGGGAGCAGGAGTGCTTTTTGCTTTAGAGTTGCAGCTCAGTACTGCACAAGAACTGACACCTGTGGCCTCCATATGTCTTTAGCCAGATGCTCAGCATCACTCAAAAGGCTGTGGTCCCTCTTTTCTATCACGTACAACAAACTGTAGAATCTCCTTGCATGTATTAGCAGGGGGGGGTTGTTTGTTTTCTTTTTTGAAGGGAAGGGGCTGTTCAAGACCCCGATCAAACATTTGCATTTTAGACTTATTTTAGAAAAGATGAAAACACTTCAAAGATTTGTTGAACTAATCAAAATCACACTTTGTTTTAACCCCACCAAAATTTAAACTAGAAAGGTGTGGAGGGAATCAGTCTGTACCAGAGTGGTGCAGACTGATGTACAACAGTTGGTGAAATCAAAGGTGCCCTTACACATTTAGAATAATAGGATGAGATGAAAAAGATACAACAAATCATGTCATGTCAGAAAAATATTACAACTTTGGATGATAGTTTACTAGAATTTCAAGTTGTGTTTTATCCCATAAATGTTTTGATCAAAAGGGGAAAAAAAGGGAAAAATGTCTGATTGCTGAAATTATTGTTTAAAAATATATCAAAATGCTTTGAAACAAGTGGAGTTAGATCAGGTAGGGTTCTCATGAGGGAGCAGGTCTGTTAAAGCAACATGTAACTTGTCATGTAAACCCAGAAGGCAATCATTAGGTGCACCATGTATGTGTATATATGTAGGTGTGTATGTATATCTTCTAAATGGCATTGTGCATTGCCTCTTAAAAGATGTTTTGTTTCTATATGTATATGGTTCTTTGTGTTTGAGTAAGTCCCACCCAAACCCTGCCTGTGCCATGTATCTGAATGACTGCTACAACCCGAAACAGCTGTACTGATTAAAAGCTGAGAGTAATGTTTAAAATTATCAAGTGAACCCAGTTATAACTACATTCTGTGCAGTTTATGGACGAGTTGAAAAGCTTTGAGATCATCTTGTAATGTGAGTCAACAGTTTTGTTTTTTTATAATGAACAAAAAGGGAACAAAAGTTGAGCACAAAGTGTAAACTTGAGAAAGAACAAATAATCTAAATATTTCCTCAGTCTGGAAATAATAACAACATGGCAGATTGTTCAAATGTCATCATATGAGACTTGTTATTAGCTTGGTTACTGCACTACATATCAATAATCTAGTCAAAGTTAAAGCAGCATTCATGTTATATTGAGACTGTTGCTAATATCAAAAGGTAACAGCATGTATTTACTATTCTATTTTTTTTTTTTAAAAAACAGCCCAAACAAAAGACACAACATTGAATTAAAGATAAAAGTGAGTGTAAGATTTAAAATTTTTGTTTGAGTTCTCCTTTCAACTGGCACTTCCAAAATAAAGGGACAATAAAATCACATTTTAGGTGTTTTAGAAATGCTATTTGTTACTGTTGGAATTGTAGCCTGATAAATCCTTGGCAGTTAGCGTGTGGTCAGCTGACACTATTTGGTCTCCATTAGGACTTATAATAACATCAACAATAAGAAGGTATTTCGCAGCTGACTGATGGGTCAGAGGTAAAACTGGTGCCTGTTCAAGTCAAACACTGAACCCAGGATATAAATCTGTGTCTATGAAAAGACAGCAAATATAAGTTGAATAAAGGACATCTTTAAGAACAGACAAAGTCTTGTCATTATACAGAAGACAAAATATGAGCATAACACAAATATGGTAACATTTAACGAGTAAAAAGGCCCCAAACTAGCAATCCCATGTGCTTGAGGGACGCTCAGAGATAAACAACAAATTCTATCATTAAACCCTTTTTCTCTCTTTAGCATTGCCCTATGATCCCAACCACACCAGGCCATTCCTTATAATCCTATATCCTTCAGCAAATCAACAGATAATACAATTACTGCAGGGCACCAGGAGGGCGACTTTCGCGAAACTGTCAGTGTTTTTCTGCATTAAGTTAGTTTATCCAAGTTCAACAGACAAGGATGGAAAACAAAACAGATATGCCTTTAACTGGTGGCAGAAAGTACATATTTTCGGCCAGGCCCTGAGGTATTGTGGGGCAGGGTGCAGAGATTTCAATGTAAGGAACAGGAAGGAGACAAAAAAAATATCACTGGAAAAATAATGGCACTTTTTTACATTTTGAGTTAGAATTTAAATATCCTGAATCAGTTTGAAGTTGTAGACATGACCAGCCAGTGTTGACAGTCTTTTCAGTGGTCATAAAAGGTCATGGTGGAGAAAAAATACACACAGAGTAATCCATGTGTGTTTGTTGGCCAGCCGGCCGGCCGGTCTGCCACCATCCCCTTAAGCAGGAAGTGGGGATAAGGATGTTTAAAACAGGTTGTTTTTAGAGGAGCTATTCAACCCCTCGCTGAGTGGAACAGAGGCTTTGTGACAAAGAAACACTTGACCTATATAAAAGAGGCTAGTTGTCGCCTTTCATTTGTATTTTTTTGTCTCATAATTTGGCCTCCATTCTCTCAGCTGACCGAAGTCCTTGTGCAACTGTGCCCCATAAATACATTTGTCCAAAGAACAAAAATCAGAGGGAAAAAAAAAACAGGATCTAACTTTAAAGTAGGCAGGACCGTCCTCTTTATATTTAGGCTAAAATCCCAGCTGGATGGTAAACAAAGTGTTGACCATTTGGTCAACAACTCCCTCCCTCCCTTCCTTCCTCTCACCCTTCAAGTGTCACTGATAAACAGGAAAGTAAACACTTTGCATATGCTCATCTGCAAGTGTAAGTGTGTATGTGCTGCTTAGCTCAGTGGCAAAGTGGTCAAAGAGACTGAGTTGAAAGCTCACGGCTCTCCTTCCTCAGCTGGATAGAACCGTTTGTGTGCTGTGTTGAACTGGTGCCGGCCTTTGGGGTGGAGCTTGCTTGCTTTACCTTGTCCTGTCACCAGTTGGCTTTTACAGCTTTGACATCACTGACAAGGTTTTGAGCAAGGCAGATACCAAAAATCTGAAGAGGAAGTCACAGACAAGTCATGTTTAAATAAAGTGAGATCACACTACAAAATGTTATACTTAAAAAAAAAAAGACTGCTCAATTGCAGGGGTTTGATTAACGTTATCTATTCCCACCACTAGATGGCAGTAATTACACAAAATCAGAGCCTATCCACACTGTTTTGAGTAAACATCTACCTTAAAATGCAGGTTTCCTCCTTTGTATGTCATATGAGTAAAATGATCAACGAGAACTCCTTACCTGTAAAAGTGCAATACCAACAAAGATTCCAGCTACAATAATCAGGTTGTCCTGAAGCCACTTTTCAAACTGTCCAACACAGCCCTTGGTGTAGATATATTTCTGCCGATCCAGGTCCTTTTCAAAAACAATTAACAGATTAGGAGCAAATCAAAATATAGGTGAATAATTTTAGGTTTGCAATTTTGCCTTTTTGCGTAATTTATACACACATGTGAACTTGGACCAATGACTAATGCCGGACAAAACAAATAACACAGATAGCCCCGTGCCCACTGACTCTTTCGGCGCTGAGGGCATGAGGAGTGAGTGATAACTGAGTCACTCTCAGATTACAATGTGTCAGTGTCAGGACATCATGGAGAATATCAAGGCAGTATATTCAGTTTCTCTGTGGATCCTGTCTGGACTGAAAAAGCAGGCAGAAGCTGTTTCCTGATAGTGGACAGATGGGCTGTTTTGGTTGTCAGATTCAGCCGATGATGTATGTGGTCTATTCCGTGATGGAAATAAAAACATGTGATTTAGAGCTGCAAAGACACTGAATGGGAGAATAAAAATGGGTGTGAACACGACTATATACAATGCTCTCTTTGTTACTCTTAGAGACAAGTCAACCAGGCAGACCCTTTGTTCTCTTGCAAAACTTGAAAGCTATCTTTTAACCAATGGGAAGTAAAGGGAGCCCCTAGGCAGCCAATAAAAAAGCAGGAAACACTATGTTGTTCTGGCTGTGAACTTCCTCAGAAGCTATTTCAGCCCTCTGCCTTTGTTGTGCTGCTGTCCTCCTTGTGTCTCCTGCTCTTCCTCTTTCACATCCTGCACTTCGTAAAAAAGGTGCACAGGAACTTACTGCACATCACCGATAGTTTAAGCAAAATGTCAATGACCAGGGCATTGGAAAAAGAGTAAACAATTATTTCATACCAAATCAGTTGCGGGTGGTGCACTGTATTACAGTGTGCCTAGCAACAGCGATTCTTTCTGACTGCAGTGCAGTGAGTTGTAACCACCACACCCACACACAGAGGAAAAGGGAATGGACTGGCATAACCCACTGAGTTGCCAATTAAAGAGCGTAGTAAGGCAGCTCTCTAGGCTAAAACGGGAGCCTAATTATCCCTGTTAGAAGAACAATCTGTTATTAAGGCAAGAGGCATGCAGAGGAGCTTGTGTGCTACTTAACCCTTTGGATCCTCTGCGTCTGCTGAGTTGGCCAACGGTTTCTGGGCATTCATGTTTTTTCTTATTTTCAAAAAAAGGAATATTTTCTACATCTTTCCTATAAGAATGTTAAATTTCAGGGATATTTATTTCAAATATTCCATTTTTACTATGAGGTTGAGACAAGGAATCAAAGTCAATTCAAATGCCTAACTGCCATTCCACCCTCAACAGCTGCTTAGATCATGTCAATCAAACAGTTTTGCAACTCGTTAATCAATTAGCCCTGAGGAGTAATTCCGATAGGGAGTCCTGCATCGGTTTAACCAGAGAGGCTGACACTGGCTGCCAATACTGCTCCAAAACAGCCACAGTCTGCACTGCGAACGAGAACTGGTTCTATTTACCTGCTATAATTTTCTTTGACTTTTTTTTTTTTTTTTTTTAAATAATCGAGATGTATTTGAAAAATGACATAAAGCACAATAATCGAATATTTTCAGAAAGCTATATCCTGAAAACAGAATAAAAGTACAGGGTTAAGTATATAGAGACCTCTAAAAGATCAGAAGTGGTAGAGACATGTCTATTGATACCAACCCCTTTACGCCGAACATCATAACCACACTGTGTGTTGATGACATCCTCCTGTAAAAGGGGAGAACAAAAAATGTGAGGTAATTTGTCATTGTTTAATATTACTATTTCACATGATGGTTTTTACATGGTTCACATGGTATATAATGTTTAATGATCACTCATATATGAATGACAGGAGGAGAAATTAAGAGAAATAAGAACTGAGTGTTGTGGAGAGTACTTTAAGTTATCACAAAGTATTGATAAACAATTATGATGGCAAAAAATGGCTAGAATGATTGCAAATTATTTGTTTGAAAAACCTTAATTATTTCACAGTACTTTTTACATCTTTTACTTACTACCTTTTCTAAAGGAAATCTTGTAAATCAGGATATTTGTTTATGTACAATTAATCATCTGTCAATATTGTTGAGTGACTCACTGCAGGGTCTTTGACACAACAGGAAAAGGGGACTCCACAGCTCTCCCTGCTGGGGTTCAGAACGGTGCAGTTGAAGTATATGTTCAGGTTCCAGTCGTCTGGCCCATGAGCTCCACAGCATGACCACTGAGGTAGCAGCAGCAACAACAGAGATTTAACAGCCAACTCTGGCTAACAGATAAATTTATCTTCTCTGATCTAGTCTTGAAACAGCTCTTTACACTCTGGCTCAGATCAGCCAGGGTGGGTATCATCTACAGATAGTGAGACTTTACAGTATGACATGACAGAGACCAGCATTTTCAAACAGGGGCCAATTAGCTTAACTGTTTCATTCATAGTATTGGATAATCACATTAATCATGAGATTTACTGCACAGCTACAGCAGCTGAGCCATTCTCCTCTCTGACGTAAACTGAGTAGTTTCAACATCTGATCATGAATACATATGAACAACGAAATATCTGAAGAAGGGTGTGACTGCCAAGAAACATGAGATGTTAAATGAAGTTGTTTTTATTTCTGTTAGTGACAAACATGTTCAATCAGTAGGTGTTGGACTCACATATTCCTGGGCAAAGTCAATAAGGTTCTGCAAGTCGATGTCATCGCGGTAGGCCTTGACATTATTGTTGATGAAAAAGTTGAGCTGGTCTTTGATCCAGTCCTTAAAGACGAAGGCAAGGATCCCTGCAGTCAGCTCCAAGAAGAAGATCAAACCCAGGAACACCGAAAACTAGAAAGTACATGACGCACATGCAAGTAAATACACCTCCCCGACACACATCCCCCCGACACACATACACACACACAAAAAACAATAAATCTATCACTTCAATCAGGAAATCTGGGTACACCTAAAATAAAGCCTGTATTGTAAAGGATCAGAACAACACTTTTGTCCAGTATTTCTTGTAAAAGAATTAAAAGCCTCCTCTCTGATGTAATGTCCCTTTGCAGTTCTAGCCTGTTTTGATTTGCTGAGTAAGAGCATGGCAACAAAAAAATCTGCAGTCCCAGAGGTACCATAATATTATCCCTTTACAGTAAATGTAGGAGGAGACAGAGATAATGATAAATGCACAAAAGCCACATTAGCTGCTCACTCTGATGCCTGACCTCCTGCTGCTAATGGACATCAGCTGGAGTCAATAGCTACTCAGAATCACAGCCCACAACAAGGCAAGTTTGTCTCCATCAGTACCGTGTTATCAATACAGCTCAGCCCAAAGATACCTCTCAAAATCGTAGTGTCTTGGCTTTGGGCTTTGCAATAATTCTTAGCCTTATTCAGATCAAAAGCAAAAAGGTGCTGATAAGGAAAACATTGCTTGAGACAAAGGAAATATTTTGGTGACATGAGGAATAGACCAGTGTTTCTTATCATTACTTTCTGATGAAACGGGAGTCAGTTTAGTGGTGAGATAACACATCTTTGTGCCAGACTACCCACCATTACATTTGGCTTAGGTGGTTCAAAGTGACACCTGCTACACTGACAGCCTCAGCTCTGGTGTGAACTGCAGCTCTAAAGGGTGTGAAATTGTTAAAATGGTGTCAGTTCTCAAAAGTATTGGGTGCTGGCTTACAAATTTAAGTAGGAAGGTGTTCTCTCTGAGTGCTCCAATACACCCAGCAAAGCCCAGGATGAACATGACCCCTCCTACAACGATGAAGAGCCAGACAGGGTCGAAGCCCCCTAGATCTGTGATGGATGACAGATTGGACAGCACACCCTGAGGGAAAGGAAGAAAGATAAAATATCGGTTAAAATTCCAACTATAATATTGTCTAAATCCTTGCTATTTCTTTTAAAAGGTCTCATCAAAATTTGTCCCAGTACAAACACACACAGTTAACCTTGAATAGATTGTGTGGTGTCAAAGAGAAAAACTGAGAACAGCCAAGATGCCAACTGAGGTTGCACTGCATGGGGGGCGGCGGGGAGGGGGTGGGTGTCAACAATGTATTTATCTACTACACGGTTTAACTCTCTGGCAGATCTCTGTCCTGCCTACAAAACAAATAACTTTTATCAGGAGACATACAATTCAGAGCCTCCGCAAACGTTCACAAACAGACATCTGTTCTTCCTCTTTGCATATCCTGTCCCCACAGCCCCTCAGCCACAGTGTGTCCAACATATTTTCCTGTCAGTCTCTTGCCTGCATCATACCTTACACTGGCAAAGACATGTTTTATCTGCACTAACAACCATTTCTCAAATATATATTAGACCTTGAAGCAGACAGGGGCCACTGGAAAATGACTTTATGTCTCTGGGTTGAGTGTTGTGACTCACGCATGATTTCTCACCATCTCTTCATGTATTCCCACCCAAAAGGGAACCCACCAGAGTTACTGTCTGTAAATCATGGGTACCCACTCTCATTTCTAACATCCTGTTTGCTTGTCACATATAGAGCAAATGTCAAACACTCAACTAAAGCCCAAGAAGCTGAAATCTCATGCTGCTTACGAAAAGCTTCCACTACACTGAGCCAGGGGACAACTATAGGACAATAATGCATTCTTTTGTTTTATAGCACTGGTACAGAATAAACTGCCTTCATTTGAATTTAAGCATGAGGCCCTGAAACAATAATGTAGTCTGCTGCAAGCTTGAAACTAATCAACTTAGTCACTGAGACCCAAACTCACCATTATGCCTTTCCAGGAGTCGCTATTCATCATTTGGCAAAATCCCTTTAAATTGTTCACTCTGTTCCACAAAGGTACTCTGGTGCAGGCCAATTTGCACGGAGTTCTTAACCAGACGTTACTAATCAGTACATGCTTCCATACTGGTGCAGCATTTACTGAACTAACTTGTACAGTTTTTAGCTACTTAATGAACAAATTGACTATATACTCTATTTGAAGAAGTTTTTAGTGTTGCCATGATACATTGCACATGAGAGCTTGATAGCAGCTCCTTACATTTGTAGCCTATACACTGTGGGAAATAAACAGTAACCGAATTTCAAACAACTTTGGAGGTCCAGTTCATTTTGTGACAGACTGTCACACAACACAAAGCATTAAATTCCTGATGGCTGTGAGTCAAATGAGTTTGTAATTCTGGCTGTACTAGTAGCTGTACCCAATTTTAGCTCCTGTTCAATGACTGGAAAAACATTAGCTACACACAGGCTCAGAAAATCTTGAAAATTTACACATCACATTGACATCACATCACCATAGTTCATTTCCTAAGCCGACCAATTCCTGATCACCGGGGCCATAATAGGGTAGTAAGAATTTAACTGCTAAAGAATTAGTGCCTCTATGTCCCTACACTATTTCTCATCTCAAAAGCCCTCTAAACTCTCTCCTGCAAATTGCACTTACAGCTTATTCCAGCAGGAACATAGGGAGGAATTTGAGCTATGCCGTTGAGTCAGTCATTTTGTACCTCACCAGTGTGTGTTTGTGTTTGCATGTGTTTATACTTACCTTCTCCGCCCATGCCCACAAGCCTATGCCCAAGAATGCTGCTCCTAGTAACTGTAAAACAAAACACACATAAGAGGATCTGCTGTCAGATAGTTACTCATTAGTTAGACCCATTTTAAGTCCTCCAAGTTTTAAGTATCTGAAAATGTGGTTTTAACCCTTGAATATTTCTAAATATTAGATATGTGGTTGTGTCTCTGTGGTAACATATGTAATCAATCAAAACAGCTGTGTTCAAAGCACAGTTTTATTTATTTTTGTTAATGTAAGATTGATCCATAGTAATCCGTGACATCACCTTTTCCCAAAACAGCCTCATCCACAACAAAAATGAGAACAGCAGAGTCAAAACAAGTATTCTTCTAAACCTTGCAGATAATCAAATATAGCGCTCCCATCAATTAAAGAAAGAAGTTGACAGAGAAAATTGGCTTTTAGTGCCTTTAAACAATAGTGAATTCTGAGAAGATGTCTTAACTTGCTGTGGACAGAATGAATCATTCCATCTGCAGGTTATTGTAGGTTAGAGTCATTGCACTAGACCTCTTAACAGGCTGGAGGATGTGATATCCTGAGAGTTAAGGAAAATCCCTCCGGTATTTAGCCTCACCGTCAACGGAAGGATGAATACAGGGCTCACATTTTAAAACTTGCCAAAAAAAAAAAAGGACAGGTTTAGTGGCTGAGATGGCCACAGTACTAAATCACGCTATGTACAAATCCAGAATTATACAGAAACAGCAGTAGGGCCTCAAGATTATTCTAGTCAGACTACATAACAGTAAACTAGAATTACATGTGGTTGTATGCCTCTGCCAACCAGTCAAGTTGCAGTTTACATTCATGTCTGTAGAGACTCCTATATGCAGTGAAGACTTCGAGGGAGTTTAATAAAAGGCATGAAGTATATCTAATCATATGCACGATTGTAGTCTTAAGTTACGGCCAAAAATTTGTTTTGTGAGGTAAGAATGATCTTGACCTTCGCCCAGCAAATCCTAAATCAGTTCATCCTTGAGTCAAAGTGGATCCTGATGTGTCGTGTTCAAGAATGAGATGGGCTTGAACTCAGTTAGGGCTGTGAATGAATATTCAATTTTTGATTTTATGAACAAATTATTGGGAAAAAAAAGAAAAAAAAAACTTTGATTTTGAAAAAACAAAAAAAACCCCAAAGAAAAACGATTACGGCTGTCACTATTTCTCATATGAGCCTTGGCTGTTGCACTGAATGCACTGGGAGACGGACAGGAATCACATATCACTTAAAATGACTAAAAGTTAAATGAAGGTAAGATGAAACAAGCAAAAAAATCAGCGACAACTTGTAGTAATGATGGCAGAGAGCTCACAACCCAATTTGGGCACAGAGAGAGTGATTTGCGTATTTGTAAGTAGACAAGAGATAAAGTTGCAATCAAGCTATGAAAGCAGTTAACGGACTAGTTCCAGCTCTAGCAAACTGAGGGCTCATCTCAAAAACATGTACCTGAACACTTAGGTCTCTTGTTGTATTGGTTTGCCCTCTTATCGACATAATTTGCAAAAAACTGATATTTAAATGGTTTGAACCCATGTGTATTTTTAGAAAATTCGAACATCATTTTTGGCCCGGTTGACAGTGGCAAAAAAAAATAATTCCTCTGTTCACAGCTGTGACTGGTGCAGCAAAAAACTCCCATTTCTGGGTTACTCATATAATGCTAGGGGAAATGGACTGTACTTATATAGCACCTTTCCAGTCTTTTTGACCACTCAAAGCGCTTTTACACTACTGTCACAGTCACCCATTCACACAATCATTCATGCAGCACCTTTCTATACATAGAGCGACTTTCTACAAACACACACACATTCACATTCTATTAATACAACTTGGGTAACTTGGGGTTCAGTATCTTGCCCAAGGACACTTCAACATGCAGACTGTAGTAGCCAGGGATCGAACCACAGACCTTCTAGTTGTAAACAAACTTCTCTACCTCCTGAGTCACAGCCGCCCTGACAATGCTATGGTCTTATCAAGTGCTTAGCTGCCACAAAATGTCATTCCAAAGAGATCAGGGATGGTAATCAACTTAACAGAGACATACTACAATGGCAGAGCCTGAAATATAACAGCTCGATTGCAATTACGTTAAATCATATTGCTGGGAAGCTGATTAAATAAAGGGAAGCAAGTGAAGCGATGGCAACCCGTCGATGCACACGTTACAAGACCGAGAATGTGACAGTATACCAAACTACATCATCAGTAACAGTGATGATGTGCTGCTAAGTTGGCCTGGTAGTTACATAAGCAGTTGTAGTGGAGGTTGTGGTGGCTTCAGCCGGAAAGTGACATGCGGGAAGTCCAGGTGAGCAAGTGGAGAGGAGTTAAGATTTAACTGGCAGAGTGAGGGCATTAAACCCTTTAGCCTCTGACTCTTAATAATCCATATATATTAAAGACAGCAAATAAAAACCCTGACAAAGAAAGCAACTCATTTTATACAACCTCACCTTGCATATACTTTTACAGAATAGCTTACTATATACTTTATTGCAGATAATTTCCAATTGTGCCAAATCCATTAATTGTCATTCCGAATCAAAGAAAAGCTTATAATGTTGTTAGGGGTTTGGGGTTTTTTTTAATAATTAATTGGGATTATTACATTTGTGATACCGAAAATATAGAACTATCTAAGCAGCTCCATCAAGTTTGGCTTCAGTCAGACAGTGATACTGTCTAATGATTCATAATTCAGTACTTCTGAACTATTGCTACATGCTTAAGGTTTTCAGGGATTATTCTACACTATTAAATGTCTAACTTCTAAAACGGTTGGCCTAGAGTTGCATATTTGTCAACTGAAAAATCCGAGGGCAAGCTAAACCACAGACACACCTCTTCTTATGGAAGAAAGCTCAACAGCACCACAAACTGCGGCCTCCAAAGAGATAATAAAATTGTATCAACATGTCTTCATTTCAGTTTAGAAAAACGTGAACATTATTACCATCACAAAGGAAGTATTTATTGCAGGACTGTAGTATTAGACTGCATTAGATTTAGCTAGATGCATGAGTGTCTAAAGAATGGTTATTTAATTTTCTATCACATCAAAATGTACATGAAAATTTAAATATTACAACTTATGTAGTAACAGTTTTCTCATGGCTATTTGGGTGAGCCAATGTTGAACAAATATTTTTCCATATTTGGACTTTACTGCTCTGTTCTCCAAATCAAAATTAAGTTAATCAGAGAATCTGCATACAGTATGCAACAAGCTGTAGTTGCAATTGGTTGAAGTACAGCTGTCTTTGTTTAAAGCAGACACAGGAGTCCGACTTTATTATCAGATGAAAAATAAATTACTTTTGGATGTTACTGAATTAAGCTTTTCCAATCCTTGCAGTACAAAGGGAACCAGTATGTGTCATATAACAGGGTGTGACCTTTTTTGCAACTTTTAACTTGCTGTTTTCTAAGGTAGCACCTGTAACTTTCTAAGCACACAGTCCATGAAGTAGTGTCCTTGGAACAACCCGAAGGTAAAATGACTGCGCCTCTTGGAGATGAAATGAATGTTACCTTGAGGCGGCCCTTCAAATAAACCAGAGGAAGCTGCCCCCAAACTGTTTTAATTTTGAACACATCTTCGGGAAATCGCTCAACACAACCAATTGTATGGATTGCATAATTATTACCAATCCCAAATATCAGAAATGAAATGTTAAAATGAGAATAATCTACTACTACTACTGTCAGAGAGGATTTGATGCCCTATTTATGGAGGGCTTGTTCAGTACAGCCTGACAAGGAAAAGAAATTAAGAAAGGTATGTTGTACTGTTATATTTTTTTGTATTCTCTGAGGGTAGATCCTTTCTATCCAGTGCCCACATGGCCGATGATGGCTCACTTCTATTCCTCTTTCTTCTACAGGAGAACACAGCAAGTCTATGTAACTTCAAAGGATAATATCTGGAACACACAAAAACTTTATTTCCTTCACTACAGCTAATATCTATCGACGAAATACTTGGGAATCAATGAAATTTGTCAATATTAACTAGAGATGATTAAGAATATCTTGAATTTAAGTAGGGACATTACCAAAATCTAGTGCTGCCTTCAAGTGCTTAAAGAAGTATCATTATACATTATTAGAGGAAAGCAGATATTTCTGATGATACCAGAGCTGCAGAAATGCAGCATTAAGGGGGGAAAGAGCACATAATCCATGTTTACCAATGTCCTTTGTCTTACTACTAATCATAAAGTGTTTCATGTAAATTACAGGCAATTCAAATAAATATACAAATATTTCTGGCCAATTGCTCAATTAATTAAATACAAGAAACCCTGTAGGGACACTTCCCCTCTCCCCTCCCTTCTCTCCTGTTTTTCAATGTGAACTATCCAATAAAGTAGTAAGAAAAAATGGCCTCTTCATTCTGGTGCTTCTAAAATAAAACACCAGCCAGACAGCAGTATCTTACTTTTGTGATATAATTTTGTTATTATTTCTGGTCAAAAGTACTTCTATGCATGTTCCCCTGCTACAGCTTAGGCTACACAGAAGGCACCATTAAGTGAGGCAGCTACAGAGGTATCCGTACCTGGTAGCCTGTAATTTTGTAATTTTGGTTTACTACCTCTTTTTCAGTCAGTGAATATTTCTTTTAATTTCATTTTTAATATACATTATAACTGAGCCATTTTCAGAGAGGCCAGAGTGCTGAACTAAACTAAACTCAAAATCAAATACTGCAACTCATGTCTATTTGAGCAAAATGAGAAAATTCAGATAAAACTAAATTTCTTTCCGTTTGGATCTCATTTTTGAAGAGTCTTGACCAACCATTAACTCACAGTACCCCTAAGTTGTATTGTGAAGTGTAAGTTAAGTGTAACATGTCAGCCTAGAAACCATATTCTGATAAGCTGTATAATCTGTTTGTTTTTTACAGCCCTATCTGCATACACAGTTTCCTCAATGGAACAATTAGGTTTGGAATTAAGCGAATGTGACTGAATGAGTACATTGAAACTGAACTGAACCTGACTTTTTGTAGTGCTTGTGTTACCTTTATCTAACCTTTCCCACATTATAATGCGGGCAGCCAGACACAAATTCAGGTCGGCTGGTGGTAATAAAACATAATGTGCTAACCTCTATCCCTGCTGGTCTGACACCAAAAAGTCCTCCAGATAATCATTGTTTTTTACTGAGTGTTGAATAAAACAAACGTTCAGACGTACAGACGTTCATCTCATCTCTGTGCCTTCACAAAATCTAAGATCATCTAAAAAATTTAGCAATAAAACCAAGAACAGTACAGCACTTTGTACTTTTTGTTCCCAGTTAGTTTACACTTCATTGCTTCTGTTTGTGAGGGGACAAGGCGTTTTAAAAGCCTCTCAGGATTTCTTTCTCTAAATCTCAGCTGATCTTGTAAGTTATTTGTTTCCCTGTCCTTTGTGTATTTTTATCCTACTATCAAATCCCTGAGCCTTTATCACTTTACTTCTAGGTTTTATCACTAAGCAAATAAAGTCTGGAACAAGACGTCTAAGCAGGTACAAGATCTGTACTTATGTCTAGGTAACTAGGCAGTTACTCAAATCAAGCTGCTCAGGTTATTTCTCTGTCAAGCACTGCTGTAAGATGCGTGTCTGAGGAAAAGGGGCTCCTCTTCATGTGGACATAGATATTATCAACACTTGAGAAGATGCCTCTCTAAGCCAGCTGATCCCATTAACCTCAACTAACTAGCAGACAAACCAAGCTTCACACTGCCTGAATGCACACACACACACGCACACACACACACAAACACAAATGCAGGGCCCTTAGACTAACTCAAGTGTGACTGCCCTTTCAACGACTCCCTAAAAAGCTGAATATCTAATGTGTCCAACTGTGTGAATGTAGTCATCTTTTATGACACGATAACAGCACTACTGCCAACAGGGCAAACAAAATGTGAGGCTTGTGTGTCGCCAAATCAAGATAGAGCTTGTATTTTGCATTCACACTTTTCTGCACTTGTTACTGCATAATCAATGGATGTATTTGACTGAATGATTACAGCAGCATGTGTTCAAAGTTTGATTCAGTTCTAAAATGTATCTGACTGGAATGGAGTATATAGTTGAGTCTTAAGCTGCAATTGAGAGAACATTAGACACTATTCAATGCCATTATATTGTATGTGCTGAGTAGATCCAGATGGACTGTAGTTCACACAGTATCAGAACAGAAATCTGAACAAATCAGAAAAGAAAATTTCCTTGTGAATGGACTTCGTCTCCCTCTTCACATTTTACTGTATCTGTGGGAGACTGCAAATTTTATTGAACACAAAAACAAATTTATTCTCAGACATAGGACTAGAAAATAGAAAATAGCTGTGACATACACACACTGAGCACTGGGGAACACCTGCACACCTTCCCCAACCAATCGAAAGTCATGCAGATACAGGACAGGAGCTTCAGTTGATGTCCATATCAAATCACAGAATTGGAGGAAAAACGTATGATCTCAGTGACTTCCGACTGTGGCATGACTGTTGATGCAGGACATGCTGGTTTGAGTATTTCTGGAACTGATTTCCTGGGATTTACACACAGAATAGTCTCTAGAGTTTGGTCAGAATGGTCCAAAAAAAACAAAAAACATCCGATGAACAGCAGTTCTGCCTTGTTGATGTGTGCTGACAGAAATGCTACAGTAACTCAGATAACCACTCTTTACAATTGAGTTGAACTCAAAAGTATCTCAAAATGCAGGACAAGGCCAGCCTTTGGGCTACAAAAGCAGAAGACCACGTCAGGTTCCACTCCTGTCTGCCAAGAGCAGAAATATGAGGCTGCAGTGAGCACAGGCTAAACAAGACCAGACAGTTGAAGACCGGTAAAATTTAGCCTGGTCAGATGAATGTGGATTTCTGCCGAGGGGCTCATAGACCCAACTTGCCTTGTGTCAGCAGACCAGGCTATTGGTGGTGGTGGTGTAATGGGTGGGGAAATGTTTGGTACTGTTTGGGTCCCTTCAGTTAATCATGGTTTAAATGCCACAGCCTATCCGAGTATTGTTGCTGACCATGTACATCCCATCATGGCCACAATGTACCATCTTCTAATGGCTACTTTCAGCATGATAATGGACCTTGTCACAAAGCAAAAAAAAAAATAATCTCAAACTGGTTTCATGAACATAATGAGTTCACTTACAATTATTTTTAATATTGATTAATCTGCTGATTATTTTCTGAATTAAACAATTAAACATTTTTTCAGGATACTGCCCAAAAATAGTGATGATGCGGATTTTAATTAAAAGTTTAAACAAAAGCATCAAATCTTCACATTTGAGAAGCTGGAACCAACAAAGGTTTGGAACCAGTTAACTTAATTCGCTTAAAAAACAAAATGACAATTGGTTGACAGAATTATCAAATAATTAACTAATTATTTCAGCAAAAGTCTACTATGTTTTCCTTCATTGCAATCAGAGGGGCATATTGCATACAAACTATATGCAAACACATGAAAAGGTTTCTCTACTGCTTTCCACCTGTGATGTGATCACTCAATGGCCATTTCAGTGCCAAATGTGAACAGACACTTAGAGCTGTAGCTGGCTAATAACACACAAGCTGAATCAAAAAAACTCAGGAACTTAGTTAGAGCTTAACAAGCTCTTAATTACAGCATGAAGAGCTTCCAAACATTTAAGCAACTCGGGCGGAAAACATGATTAATTGAGTGGGTGTGAGGAATGTGTCTATTCTAAGGACAAGAGAAGGTGTGATGTTCTTGGGTGAGAATATCTGACTGTAAACAGCAAGCTCGGGTGCTGGAGGAATTCACACAAAGGAAGAGCACTAGGTTTTATTGCTCTATTTTTTTCCCAATATTTAGGGTCTTACAAGCATTTTGTCTGAATTTAGGCAAGCCTGACAAGATCACTTTGAGAGAGACAAATGGTTTGATTTGTGGAGAATAAACCCATCTCTCTCTATTTCTGCAATGCACTGACTTGTCTGTCAAATCCAGTTTCACAGCACACAGACACGAGGAGAACATCTTCTAGTGATTATTAACGGAAACAGCCAGTGAGCTGGAACTTATTCCACAGTTTCACAGAGAGCTCAGACACAGGACTGTTCGCTTGGCCTGAGTGTCAAACAATCTGATAGAAGACAAGATGAGTCAGACACAACATCACATCTCTACGACTCAATATTTCCTGGTTAATGGCTCAATTCAGAAATATCTGGCTTGTGGCATATTTGCTAATTCGTATTACTTCACATAACACAGGTATAGTGTAAGGCTCCTACATTATGAAGGAGAGGAATGAGGAGGTGGGTATGAAAGGAGAACAAATAGGAAGAGAGCCAGAGAGCGAGAGAGCCAGATGCATGTGGATCCCATGTGCCTGATGAGTCCTACAGAACAAGCATACGAGGGGAAAAAAAAAACACAAATTCACACCCGGTGCCTCCCACGTCTTTGTTATCAGCATCCCTCTTTGTGCGTTAGTGGGTGTGTGAGGGAAGAGAAACAATACTGTCCCACTGAGGCCCAGCACTATAATGGTGAAGAGAGTGAAAGGGGTGCTTGGAAAGAGGAGGGCTTAGTGGTATTCAGGCCCGTGTGTCTTTTTCCTTCAGACAGTGTGTGGGAAGACCCTCTGAGGCGCACAGACACGCCATTCCTTCACCCACAAACATTGTAGTACACCAGTCCTTCAGAGGCAACACAGATGGGCGAGGAGGGAGGGCTGAGGGACACTGAACAGAGGAACTTGTCAGACTGAGGAGGGATAAAGACGGAGGGGAGGCATTGTAAAGGAGACGTGGGCTCACTCGCCGCCGCGGCTGCCGTCCCATGCCATTTCTCAGACTCAAAGCATAATGGCACCACTGCTTACTGCCATGGAGAGGAACAAACATGAGCCACACTTTAGTGTCTGGCTGTTTGCGATCTGTCGACTCCACTAACTAGTCTGACAGGTTATCAAACAATCATCAGGTCCCTTTTCCCCTCTAGTAACTTGAACCAGCCCGCGAAGTATCTAAAGAGCCTGGTTAGATTTGTGTCTACACTATTAGCCAGCTGTTCATTTCATGGGGTTTCATGGGGGGGGGGGGGAGTTTCAGCTGCTCATAGGTCAATGCAGCAATAGAAGAAGAGAGTTTAACTTTAAAAAATAAATAAAGTAGTGGTCTGCTACAAGAAATTAATATGGTATTTTTATGTCCTGGCAACAATGTTAACTTTTGAGCTAATTTTAAAGACCTGTATTAAACGTAACTGCTGCCTTGCGCCAAAAATTAATCTGCCACTTCCTCTAGGTCAATCAAGCTTAACTGTTATGCATTTAACCACATATTAAGAATAACCCAAACCGACAGGAACATATGGCAGGAGAAAAACTGGCTGAATGCTTTTATATTTAAGCCAACTAACTTTTTTTAATAACAGGAGGAATTAAGTTGAGACTTCACGGGTCATTCGAGTTCAATTCGCCAAACACCGACGTTGCTAACGTAGCAGTAAGCTAACTATTCCAGAATGTCACGTTACTTTAATTTAGCCCCAATTAGCGTCGTTTTTTCTTGCTATACTGAGAGGAAACCGGCACAAAGACCGCATTTACTTACCCAGAATATAATGTTGAATCCAAATAAGAAGTATTTCACGCAGCAACTGACTTCTGCTCCTTTTAAATGATGGTGTTTTCTACTCATTCTTCCAAGGATAGTGGCGGCTATCGGATAAGCTAGGTAACTAACTACTGCTACTACTACTACTACTACTACTACTACTACTGGTACTTTACAAGCTTCGCCAAATCCGCAGTCCTTGAGCTACTGAAGCCGATGTTAGCTGGCTCCATTAGCTAAACAACGCCGAGTTTACTCGCCGTTACAGCGCAGAGTAAACTAAGCATATGCCGCTAATTTATCTTTTCCTCGCTTTGACCATTAGCTCGCTAGGCCAGCTAGCTCGCAACTTCTCCGGTTAGCATTACCAGCTAACAACAACAAATCCCGGGACGCTCGAGTTGGAGGCGTCCAACCGCGCTTCAGTCGTGATTCAACTTGACTGGCGTTAGTTTCGTGGCGCACGACTGGAGACCGCGATAAAGCCGAGGGGGCCTTTCAGCTAAACGACTCCTCCATTATCTCTGTTCCTGCATCGCCGCTTGCAATCTTCATCCTTGTTGTTTTGCGCTGTAAAACAAGCCCCTGCTGTCAAACGAGGAAACCGCCGCGTCGCCTTTCGCCCTTTTCACCTCAAGAGCGGCACCTTGTGTCCCGGTCGGGGTCTTCGCTTCACCTGGTCGACAGCAGAGCGAGGAATGGAGTCGACTGATTTTACCCCCCTCAGCTGGAAAACGACATTAATTTCTGACAAGTCTAACATTTATTCATCAAATTGTTCATAAACGTTGGCAAAGACAAACAAAAACATGGAAACGGTCTCTGATCACATCTCACCCTCGCATGACTCTTCGTACTCGACGCTGCCTTTTCCCTGTCATTCTTCGTCAATCTGTCTGTATACCTTACATTCATTTAAGCACATAAAGCAACATATACTGTATACATTGTGTTAAAGTGATTATTGCACTGTGATAAGTATGCATATTATTTATTTATTTATTATTTATTTTAATAAATTTTTTATTTTAAAATATTATTTATTTTCCATTGATAAGAATGGATAATAAACTGTTAATACTCTGACCGTGTATGATAACGTGAATACCGTTCGTCCTACCTATTGCTGTTTTTTTGTTATGGAAAAATAATGTAAACTCATTTAACATACTGTTGTCTAGATCAATATTCATTATGAATCCACTGTATTGTTAATTTCGATCCTTTATTAATACAGTGAAAGGAGAACGTCTCAACCAAAGTCATTCATAGTTCAACAGGATATATTTACACACTTTCCACTTTGTCTGCCTCTCTGTGCCTCAAAACTTCCCACTTTTCCTTGTGTAAGACCAGCAAATATGATGATCAATAACAGTCAAAACCGATACCCCTTTAATCTGACGCTATTTAACTGTAATTGTGACTGTGAAGGTATGTTTGTTGTGAAGATGTAAAAGTATAATGTTCATTTAGATTGAATTCAAATATCTATGGTTATTCTAAGTCTTAGCACTCTTCGGTATGTAATAAGCATACAAGCCACAGCAACTGCTTTATGTGAAAAGCTTGTTCTTGTCAGTCCGTACTATGAATGTGACTCATGTAAAATACTAATACTACCTTGATACAACATTACCATTGCCCGGGATCAGTAGTCAAAGTATCAGAAAGGTAAGTTGTCTACCATTAGTCTGAAAATCCTTTAATATTTGATCCATCAGCAAAAAAAAGTCCAACTGAGCACAGAGAGGCTAAGTGCTACATTTAGGTTAATAGATACACAGGTGCAGCGGGAACTGCCAAGGTTCAAAGTTTAATTCATTCAAAACTGAGGGAAAAAGTTCATCAACAGTGTTGTTATTAAAGACTACATTTCTGTTAATGTACCCATCCCCAAAAAATAATCATATTTATCAACTGAATAAATCCTATATTTTATCTTAAGGTCTAATTTATATATTGTATATATATATTATATATATTTATATATGTGCGATATGTAACACATGGGCCATAGTACATTTCGTTTCCAACATAGAAGCTGTGCTAGAATCTAATAAGTTATAATTAAGGATAATATAAGTGATCATCCCAGTTAGTGGCTATTTGTACAGTGCTCACCATCTTGTGTCTGAAGATGAAGATTACTGTAATATAAGTATAATTCATATATGCACTGACACCGGAAGAGTATAGGCTTTTTTCACAACTCACATTTCAACTTGTCTTTGTAGCAAAAGAGAAGCTGTAGTAAAATCATTAATGAAGGCTCTGTTAACCATGCAAACATGCATAAAAGCAGGGCCCTGGCACTGGATAAACTAAATGCACTCTTGGTAATTGCACATGTGCTTTTCCTGCTTTGATATGTTAAAATTTCTGTCATGAAAAGGATTGAAATTTCTTCTTACTCTGATAAACATCGGATACTAGAATGGAATCGTATCCTTAACTTTTAAGTTTTTTTGCCCACAGCATTTTCTGCCAAGAGAAATTACTTCAATTTAATAATATGACCAGTTATTGGAAAGAAAATAGAGAACACGACAGAATATATTAAATGTTCATTATGATAAACTGTTGCATGTAGGGAAACGGTTCAAACAGAGTTTCTTCATTTGAAATTCTGTCTGGGGTCCTACAGATGGCAGTCTATGATAAATCTGGCTTTGGTTTCTTTTTACCCTGAGGAGTTGCTGTTTGGGAAATTTCAGTCCAGTAACTATTGCCACAAATATGTAGCATGTTGCACTGATAATACAGCTCAGCACTAGATGGTAAGACGAAATAACTCCTCAAATGCTGTGGTTGAGCTTGTGCATATGTCATTTATTTGGCTAACAACAAAGTTTATGTTGTTGTTGTTTTGTTTTTTTTTAGTATGACTTAAAATCAGCATTTTATAATCATTACAGCTACTTAACGTTTACAAAATATACCAACTAGACTGTCAGGGGTAAAATAATAAAACAATTGACAAACTATGAATTATTGAAATTGGTGTGTAATCACTTTTTATTTTGCATTCATTTTCAGAAATCATAGAGTTATGAAATACAACATGAGCTGTAATGATAAAATGCAGGAATGCAGTCACAGAACCAAAAAAAAAAAAAACAACTAAACAGAACAGAACAGTAAACCTGCTAGAAAAACTAGAAAATGTAATGATTTTTGTCTGTTTGGATACTGGAAGATTTGAGCCAGGTTGAAACCAATCCATGACAGTGATAGGCTAAATCCTGCTGAAGGAGCCACGTCACCGTGTAGCAGGTGTCCCCGTCACTCCAAAGACACACTGAAGTAAATATTTAGAAATGTGCTGATGCTTCTGGCCTGAATGTCAGGGAATGAAGCAATGATCTGTTTTGTGTGCTGGTACAGGACTGGTCAAGATGGGAATGGTGTAAAAGGCTTTCAGTTATCCAAAACTTGAAACCGGAAGCTAGCTCTGGTTTTTAGGGCAGCAGTCAAGTTTACATTTAATTGCCACCATCATATCAACATGTCGCATTGTGCAGAAATGTTCTGATTTTAGCAGTAGGATATTTGCTTGTTTTATTGTGAATTACTTCTATTTTAGCAAATCAAGTTTTAAACAATACAAACTTAGCTGCTATTATAGAATGAACAGAAGTGCAAATCAAGTATAAAAAGAAACTTTAAAAGTTAAAGATAATATACATTAGTTTTATATGTATTTAAAATACATATCATTCCTCTGATCCTTTTCCCACAAACACTCTGATCAATATTTCACAACATACAACATTCTTTTAACTGTTTTCCCCATGAAAGTTTAACAATAACATCTCTTTGTACCTTTCCTACTTGTGTAACATACTATTTACTTTTATAATCCTTACCAAAACAGGCATTTTGTAAACTAAGTACAGGTAAAAAAAAAAGGTTAATCCGTTAATCCGTTCCTGTTAAGAAGAAGAGTGACTGTTTATGATCTGCAAAAGCAACAAATTTAGGCATACATACATCAATCTCCGAAAGTCAATATGCCATTAATTTTGCACAAGTCCTCAGCTAACATTTATTCATCAAATTGTTCATCATCAATGTTTAAACATTAGCAAAGAAAAAAAAACATGGAAACGGTCTTTGATTACACAGGTACATCTATGCCCCATCTCACCCTCACATGACTCTTCATACTCAACACTGCCTTTTCCCTGTCATTCTTTGTCAATCTGTCTGTATACCTTACATTCATTTTAGCAAATGCAGTACATAAAGCAACATATACTGTATACATTGTGTTAAAGTGATTATTGCACTGTGATAAGTGTGCATATTATTCATTTTCCATTGATTAGAATGGATAATAAACTGTGGTTAATACTCTGACCGTGTATGATAACGTGAATACCGTTTGTCCTACCTATTGCTGTTTTTTTGTTATGGAAAAATAATGTAAACTCATTTAACATAGTGTTGTCTAGATCAATATTCATTATGAATCCACTGTATTGTTAATTTCGATCCTTTATTAATACAGTGAAAGGAGAACGTCTCAACCAAAGTCATTCATAGTTCAACAGGATATATTTACACAATTTCCACTTTGTCTGCCTCTCTGTGCCTCAAAACTTCCCACTTTTCCTTGTGTAAGACCAGCAAATATGATGATCAATAACAGTCAAAACCGATACCCCTTTAATCTGACGCTATTTAACTGTAATTGTGACTGTGAAGGTATGTTTGTTGTGAAGATGTAAAAGTATAATGTTCATTTAGAGTGAATTCAAATATCTATGGTTATTCTAAGTCTTAGCACTCTTTGGTATGTAATAAGCGTACAAGCCACAGCAACTGCTTTATGTGAAAAGCTTGTTCTTGTCAGTCCGTACTATGAATGTGACTCATATAAAATACTAATACTACCTTGATACAACATTATCATTGTCCAGGATCAGTAATCAAAGATGCAGAAAGGTAAGTTGTCTACCATTAGTCTGATGGAACTTGATCAGAAAATCCTTTAATATTTGATCCATCGGCAAAAAAAGTCCATGAAAACTGAAATAATTCTTTAATTGACATCCAGCAACACCTTCACAGGTCAGTGGACATGGTGGTCCTCTTCACCCTCAGGCTGCCACCCCAGCCACGGGGACAGGTGTTGTAGGAGTGCAGGCCAGGTGATCGGAGGCCCGAGTCTTCAGACTCAACAGAGGCATCAGAGTCAGTGAGAGAACGAGTGTTGTAAAGCCTCACAGGGGAGCAGATCCTCTGTGTTGGGGTTGGAGGAGGGCTGGTGTGGGTAGGGGACTGGGCCCCCAATGCTCGCGACTGGAAGGGGCTGATGGGTGGTTTGTGACAGTCATGGCCGTGGTAGGAATTTCCCAGAGGTGAGATGGGGAGGCTTTGACCGCTCAGTGCACCAGGGGAGGGGCTGTTTTTACGTTTGGCTGCATTGATGATGTTCTTCGCCAGGAGGCGATGGTTGGCCTTAGAGTCTAAGTTATTAGCAATGGGGGACATGCAGCGACTGTCCTTGGTTGGGGGTATAGGAGAGTTGGCAGAGGATGTGTACAGAGGTTTAGTGGCGAGAAATGATAAACCTGTCTGAGAGAGTGCAGGAGACTGGGAACGTGAACCCCAAGGAGGAGATACAGGAGATGTGACTGTAGGTATATGGGAGGGTCTAGATGTAGAAATGGACACAACAGTAGAACTATTCTGGCTTATTATTGGGGATTGGCATCTTGATCCCCAGGGAGAAGTAGTTGTAGAAGTTTGGGAGGGTCTGGATATAGGAACAGAGGAAATGGTGGAAGTCTGGGCATTGTGGCTCACCATTGGGGACTGGCATCTTGAACCCCAAGGAGGTGAGCATGGAGAGGTGACTGTAGATGTTTGGAAGGGTCTGGATGCTGTAGTGGAGGTAACACTGGAAAATTTGATATTCTGACTGATCATAGGGGATTGGCATCTTGTACCCCTGGGAGAGGAAACAGGGGAAGTGACTGAGCGGTTTGAGGTAGGGATGGTGGTGGAGCTGTGATTAGCATGGAGGCTAGGAGTCCAGGTTCCTGTGGTCCCTGGGCTGCTGAAACGTCTGATGAGACTCGGCGTCCTGGTTGGTGTGGATGTCTCACAAGGGGTTTCAACTATGGGGGACTCCTTTGGTGTCTGTTGGCAATGACAAATGATGTGTTTTAGACTGTTAAAAACTTACATACACAATTATAACACACAAAATAATAGATTGTAAAGCTTGTACAATATGGAAATTATTCGGCATTCTTTAAATACTAAGATTTGGATTTGACCATGTAAAAGTGCTTATGTTAATGCATTGCATGAACTCAAAAAAGACCAACATTTTTCTGTGAACCTTGACAAATCTATTCCATATGAACATAATTTTAGCTTCAAAGTGAGCCTGTTTTGATAAAATTGTGTTTATGTGTTCAGTCTGAGCTTCAATGGCAGTCAGGTCATAGGAGTGTATTCCCATCTTCTGCACATGTTTCTTCAATAAGCCTGGCAACCAGTATCCATAGACCTGGTCTTTAGTGTCTCTCTCAGGTTACTGTCATCTGGCCTTCTTGAGGTCTTTAACCTTTAGAGGGATATGAAGTTACTCTACTGAAGCAAAGGTGGCATTCCATGTGATGCGAATACTAATTATCTAACTAACTATCTCTGCTTGGGATAATGATAACAGAACAGTCTATATAATTATAGAGAGAACTGCTAAGATCAGTATCCTGAGAAGTTATGGCCATGTAAGATGAATGCTAGTGTTCATGTTTCAAACGTTTAGGACATCTGTGGAAGAAACAAGGCACAGGTCAAGGGTCATGTCATTTGTCTCAATTTCTGAACCCCTGAAGACGACACAAGACCAAGGCTCAGGTCTTACCATAAACACACATAATCCAGATTCCTATGATAGTGTAAGATGTCTTCCAAAGGCACACTGAAATAATTATTTTTGAACTTTAAATGTCACAAACTGTGTGCCAAAATAAACCTATCTGTGTGCATAAGGGTAACATTGTATCTATTAATGTATTGAAGTGTTCACAGTGATTGCAAGAAAGGCAGGAAAGTGAAAAAAACACTGAAAAGTGAAATTAATGGTTGAGAGAACTCAGTGAAGTAAGGAATTGAGAAAAAGGAGAAGGAGGTCACAGCAGAGTGTTAGCATAAAGTTTTAATCAGAGAGGGAAAGATTCACTTTAACACAAAAAACAGGATAAGAGTCAGCAGAGGAGAGCAGCAAATTAAGATTTATGAAGTGAAACATGCATAGCTGTGTAGAAACAACAATGATTTATAATGTCCTTGAAGAAATACTTGTAGAATTACTGCTTCAAGTCACAAAAACGATATACTCTATATGTAGGTCCATGATGCAAATCATTATGCAACCTGCAGATCTGAGACATCATATAATCCAATTGCACAACATATATTTTGGTAGAAAGTGTGGGAAGGCAGAGTATACAGTACTACCCCACAGACATAAGGACATAAAAGGTGCTCTCTTGCTCTAACTTTCATGTCAGTGAGCAGCATTAAATTGCAAATCACAGATCATAAAGCAGATGCCAGACCATCTGTTAAAGTGCTTTGTGAAGCAGCATCACCCTGGCGACCACAGAACTAGGAGTCAAAGTGGAAAAAGTGTGAGGTTGTTTCTAACTGAAAATGGAAGATTTTGGAGTGTTGACCTGCTTAGTGGCTTTAGGTATGGCTTTATCTGATTGCAGCAAGGCAAAACTACAGGTAATTTTTTTTAACTTTTTGGGTCTTTCTTCATGTGTAAAAAATAGACAAGTAAAGATTCAGTGCACAATTGTAAAATAAAAATCAATTATATATGGAAGCTATAGCTTAAGGTGGGTGATTACTTGACAATTAACAACAATGTTTGAACTTAGTGGCAATAATGTAGTATATGTATCTTGTAGTGCAAGGAAATTATTTAATGATATATATGAGGATTTAACATTTCACATGTAAAAATATTCAATTAAATTATGTATCTAAAATGAAGGAGATGGTACGAAGAAGGAAGAGGCACACATCTAAGAAAAAGTAGTGAGTGCAGTAGATAGTAAATTTTAAGCCTTCTAAGATTAGTTTTAGTTTTGCAACCATGTGAATAATTCCTTCAACAGATTCAATCCTTCTGATGTAAACAAATTTATCTAAAAGTGATACAGAGAGGGTCTCCACACCTGTGGTCTAATCCCTGCCTTCTTCGCAGAAAATGTGGGTCTTGGTGCCTGGACACCCGACCGGGGGGAGGACACTTGCTCTGGAGAAGAGGCAGGCATAGGAGAACTGATCCTTGGCTGCCCAGAAGCTGGATTTGACACATATGCTGCTCCTCCTGTGGGGTTGTGAGACAGCTGAGGAGACAAGCATTGGGTACTGAAGTGAGAGGGAGGGTTGGTAGGTGAGGAGAAGGGTTGGTTGGGTATCAGGTTCTTGGCCTGTGGTGCTCCTCTTGGTAGCATACTAATGGGATCCTTGACTGGGTTGAAGGTGAAGAGGGATGAGTTAAGCTGATAGGGCCGGTGCCTTGATAGTTCCATCTCTACTTTGGAGCATCCATTCTCTAAAGGAGACGGCTCTGGAACTGGCTGTGGTGCTGGAGCTTTTTGCCTCGGTTTTTGCTTGACCACTTGTTGGGCCTTTAGGTTTTGTGAAAGCTGAGCACTCATGTCAGAGTTTTTAGCAATAGCCTTGACCCTTCCAGGCATGTTGGATGGGTAAACCCAAGATGGTGGCAGAGACATCGTGGGCGAAGGAGACCTAATTTGTCCAGAATTCTGATTCTCAATGACATATTTCTCCATCCTGGATTGACGCTTGGCAAACAGCTCAGCCCCCTTTCCTGAAACATTGGTAAGGGTCTGTTCAGGCCTGTGCTCTGCCCTTGGTCGGGTCCTGGAGCTCTTAAGGCAGGAGGCCCACTCTGGAGCCTTAGCCTCTTCTGCCCGATCTTCTTCCTCAGAGAGAAAGTTTGAGGCCTCTGCACCCAGAGCCAGTAACTCTTCCTCAGCTGTTGGCTCAGGAACAGATATATGTCCATGTTTCTTCCTATCATCCACACCTTGCACCAGAGAGAGCAGCTCAGGGTTTGGAGCTACCACTGTCTTCTCTCTGAATGTGAACATTGACTTCCTACTAGCCCTCTTAGCCGCTACTTCTTCAAGTATTCCTGTTTTGATTGGTGTTATTGGCTTCCTCTCTCCAGAGGACTGAGGAACAAAGGTGGGGGGCTTTGTGGCTTTGGGAGGGCCATAATCAGGCATTGGTGGGTGGTGAGATACAGGAGAAACATGGAATTGGGATGGTGGATGGGAGGAAGGCACCACCACAGGAGAGCCTGGAGGTCGACTGGAGTAGTAGGTCTGCGGGGGCTGGTTTGTGAAGGCTGGTAGAGGAGGTGTGGGATACGATGGAGGCGGAGGCGGAGGTGAGAACACAGCAGGTTGGGGAGCATTGATAGCAGGCAATGGAGGGGTTGTGTAAGAAGGAGGAGGGGGGATGTCCATGACAGGGCTGACTGCCTCTGGAGACTGCACTGTCGGTGGGGAAAAAAAGGGCCTGGCAGTTCTGTTGATGATGGCACTTGTCTGCTTGGATATGGACACAGACGTCCTCTCAGGTCCAGAGGCACTGTGGCAGCCATTAAGAAGCATTCCACGGGGAGCTGGCCCTGTGTGGCCCCCATTCATCTCTGCTTCCCCCTCGACATGTTCCATCATGACTAGATCAGTATTATTACTTCCAGGGGAAATCTCATCCTTGACTTCGTCCTCATGGATTTTATCTCTTGCCTCTTCTTCTTCCTCCTGCTCTTCCCTGACAGGAAGGAAGTGCCTGTCTTGGATAACACTGCCCTCCATGTCCTCTTCTTTGTGGAAATCTTTATCTGGTTCCTCCATGATATCACCTACTGTAGGTAGCCTTACGGGTGGTAAGAGGAGTGGCTTGGTAGAGCTATTCTTTAAGTTGAGATCTCGATCTTTTTCCTCACTGCTTCTCTCTGCCCATGTCAGCTTGTTAGATGTGGGGTCAGTTTTCACATTCTCTGCTCTGTCCTCTTCTGACCCCTCCCCACTGCTTTGGAGCGTGAAGGCGTTGACTCTCTGCTTGCGGCGGTTGAAGAGCTGCACACCTCTGGAGCTGGAGTTGGAAGGGATGGTAAGCTGAGCAGCAATGATCTGACTCCGGACTCGAGCCTCTTTGAGTTCCTTCTCTGATAAACTGGCACTCCGTGTCAGATCTGGAGTGAAAGAAACAGAGAGAGAAAGTATAAAGCCTTATCAATGAGAGAAACAAGGGATTTTGTTTTTTTATTTCACAACAGAGATGTTTTATTAATGATCAAAGGGACCCAAACTTTGGGAGACTTACATCAACTATTAAAACAAATACCACTCCCTATGGATCTAATTAAAGCCACACCGCTTTTATCTACAAATAGAGAGAACCAGAAAGGACAAGTTTTTAACAAGTCTTGGATTTAATATTTTCCTTTAAACTCACATAATTGTGTCTGCACAACATGTTTCTTTATTGTTCTTTGCAATACTTGCGATTCCAACCAATCCAGTAAGAAAAATACAGCTTTGAGGGCACTTAACTCAGCAGACCGGAGCTGTAGACAAAGAGCTAACAGACGTAGGCGGGGAAACATTTCAAATAAACAATTTAATAGGGGAGACTCAAAGCTTTTTGGCTCAAGTTAGCAAAAAGATCCAGGTCACTGTCTGGCATAGTACCAAAGAAATGATCTGTGTCTTACACCAATTCTGCTGTTTTGCTGACTGATTTGAAATTCAGAGCTAAAATATGTCTGTGTTAAAATTGACAGTTTGTTTTCTGAGCCTAAGAGCACCATTCCAGGCAGTGGAGCTATTTCCTCTGCCATTTGCAGTAGTCCCTCCCTGAGCATTCCTCCACTGCTGAGAAAACTCCCTGCCTGAGCTTCCAACATGCCTTTGGTTTCTCTCTGTAGTTAATTTTTGCAATACTGCAGCTCAAACCCTTAATAGACCATTTTTACAATCTACAGCTTCCAAAAATGACATCTTTCGACTCCTGCCTATAAAACATACTATACAATCAAATGTTCCCATTTTAAATATAGTGACCACATTGTGATTCAAAGTTCATGAGAGGAAAATCAAAGCTTCATCTTTGCTTTTTTTTAACAAAATTAAAATGTAAAGTCATAGACTCTTTGATTGACATTTTAAAAAGAGAATAACTCATTGTTGGGACACATCTGGTAGAGCAATCATCTAATTAATGTAACTCTAACTGTTGGAAGCTACATCACACCAGTAGGTTTCTCAGACAGCTGCCACTGCCATGACTCTTTCTTCGTTTAATAAGGTGATGGATCCAGACAGCTACATTATTTGATGTAATCATGTGCCAATCACAATAATTACGCATAAATCAATCACTTGTAAAACTGTCCTGTGTTACTCACTCTGCCGGCACTTTTTCCTGGCGCAGAGTATAAAGCTAACATGATCATTCCCCCAGTAAAGGAATAATATGCATCTGTCATTGATTTTACAGACTTGAAGTCTGCCCTGGCCGTAATTGAATTAACTCTTTGTAGGGTACCCTTGAGTTCCTTCTACATAAACTTAAATTTCAAGAGTATATGTGTATTATCTCATTTTTTATCATATTTTCTTAATAAATGAAGAGGGACTGAAGAGCCCATTAGGATTATAAACATTCGCATCGCATTTACATCCACAAAATTACGCCCTTTAACAATTACAGCGGCTATGCCTGCAGGGAAATGTATCAGTGTCAGTGTCAGCCAGGTCAAATCAATCAACCTGACACTGACAGAGGAAAGACCGAGCGAAACACTTTAAGAGGTACATTTATCAACCACCTTACATATTTGTGACAATAATATGACAAGGATAAAAGCATTATCACACAACCTTTTAAATGAGCACTCCTCTCTTTCTATTGGCATGAGCATATATCATTTGTTTTATAGAATGCAGCTGAGAAATGAACCAACTCTATCACAGAGGTACTTAGTGTATATTCAGAGAGACTTTTATCACGGTTGTCTGTTTGGGTGGCAATATCTCCACAGGTTCCAAGAAACAACTTCTGTGTGCCATTTACTCTTCATAATTCATGCTACCTTAACGTACTGGGGTAATGAGGCTTGAGATAAAAGGTGAACCAGACTGCTTATCAAGTAACACACAGGTGCAAATCCCAACAGTGATTAATACCGTGACCAAAATATAGTGATACAGTGATATTCCTAAATTTGGACTTTTGACAGTTATTTTAAATTTTTCAGTTGATTGAATTTGCAGAAAAATTTAGTCATAGTCCAGTTAAATGACAGTAGCCTCTTAGCCATTGCATGGACATGTTACTCAACTACAAATAAACAGGAGTAAAGAAATTAAAGAAATTAATGTTAAAGTTTATGAACGGTAGGCAAGTCTTCTTTTACAAAAACAACATACTTCTACGCACAAGTCATATTTTTTCTCACAAAAATGTCCACACACTGCTTCTCAGTTTAAATTCGAGGCTGTAAAATATCCTAACGATTCCCGAGTTAACTGAAAGTTTAAACAGTCTTGTCAGATCTACTTCAGAGCCTAATCTCTTACCTTTTTCATGTCAAAACTCAGAGCTCAGCTGTTTTGTAGTACTTCCACAAGAGTTTTCAATTTAACTGCGTCTGATGGCTTCACACCCCCTTTCTATAGCGAGACACGGGATCGGGTTTCTTTTCCCTCCGCCATCCAGTACACAGACAGGCAGACAGGCAGACAGGCAGGGAGGCAGGGAAGGAAGGAGGGAAGGAGGGAAGGAGGGAGGGAGGGAGGGAGGGAGGGAGAGAAGGAGGGAGGGGGTCTGTAGCTGGAGACTCTGCTGTCTGTCATTCAATCTCCAGCACTGTTTCGCTTTTTCAAATCTGTGTTACTGCCACCTCCACAGGGTTTCCACTAATTATGAAAATGGAGACAGGCCTCTGACAATAGATCTCTGTTGATAAAGTACTGATGTAGCTGTTTTGACAGATCTGGAGAGGTCTCCAGTCAATGACGAGTATGGAGCAGCTTATCTCTGTGTAATGTCCTGTGATGGCAGGGAAGTGTCTGACCCTTGCTGCAGTCTTTAAACAGGAGATAGAGATCCCAGATATACTCTAATTTATGCATGTATGGATTAGACCACTGGGACACCAGAGCTCCAGAATCTGACCTCTGCTGCCCTCCGATATAACCGTGTGTGTTTACTGTGCGCTCTGCCCTGACCAAATGTCTGCCCTCTTTGAACCCTCCAGGCCCTGAGCTCCAACCTGCAAGGGCAGGATAGGAATTTCCTGTCCTCCAACAGAGACAAAACTCAGCCCTGAGCAACTTTCTCTACCTCATCCTTCTGCCCTCGGCCCCATCCCCTCATCACTGCGTGGGTGAGAGCAGACAGGAAAACTCCCCCACAGTGGGAGGATTTAAGTCAGGGGGCCAACCCTGCATTTGTGTATCAAAGGTCAGATTACCCTGTCGGATGTTATCTTTCTCCGGGCGATGGCTGTGGGGTTAGCGGGATGACAGCACCAGCCCCTGTGGGTGATGTGTGAATCGGTATGGAAAGACAAGGATTAACAGGGGTCCTGGGATCTTACCCAACTGAATTTGACCTCAGCTCCTGGTGGATCCCATGGGGGATATACAAGACCAGAAATACAAGACCAGCCCAGACGTTGAAACCAAGCACTGCTGCTTATGGTGCTACTTTTTTGCATTATGAAAGGTCTCTTCAGAGGTATAGTCGGCTTTTATCAGGGACATGGTGTTTTGGGGTTTTTTTTGGTGATTTGTGTTCCATTTGAGGAAACTAACTAGTGAGTAATGAGCGATGGGAACAGTCTTGGAAGTAAAGAGCCTGTAGATGTTTTACAGGGCCTTGGCTACATAACAGTTACTTGATGGTCATGACCTTTTTGTTTTGCTTCCCCAAAGCACAATTGTTTTTACTCTATTTGAACACTGCATCTGACAAACTTGTCACAGCCCAGAGGTAATTATCTCTCCAGCTGACCATTGTTTTGTTTTTTGTTTTTTCTTAATATTGCAATTTAACAACATGATATTTTGCTGATATGATATTTGCCCTTCTTTGGGAGTTGTGATAGCAAAAAGAAAGTTCAGAAGAAGTTTCCAAACAGCTTTTCCCACAAGTTAGCCCATTATTGTCAGTGGCTGTGTTGTAAATTAAGACTGCTCTTCAGCAGTGATGCATAATGGCATTTCCATTGCTGTTAGGACAGCCTGTATTTTTACAGCATGGAAACAGATGTTTCATAGAGCACTTCACTGTGTCAAGTTACACTGATGGGACAGAGTTGCCTGTTTTCTCTATTTGCTGTCTATTCTTCTCAGATGTAGGTTTTCTCATATGATGAAATGCTAGAGCTCAAGCTATAATGTAGCATTAAGGCTGCACTACAAACAAACCACTGGAAAAGTATTTACAACTACATTTCTGTGTCAGGAAGTAACAGAGAAACAAAACACTTTCGTGTTGTACCAAATAAGGACAGAAAATGCCAGATAAACAAACACTTACTTGTTTTGCGGCTCATTTGTTCTTTGTTGAATCCTGTCGTCCCCCATGATGCATCGCACTCTGTCCCAGGAGTGTACATGTCTTGTTTTGCCTCGAGAGGTTTTCTCAATCCTCCTGGACTCCAGCTCACCCCTCTCCTGATAGACTCATGTCCCTTCTGCATCTCCATCGCTACCCACAGTTAAATTCTGCTGCAGTGGAAACAAAAGCCCTCAGGAGGGAGAAATGTGACTGTTTCGTTCCAGTCAGCTTAATCTTCTCTCCTGATAAGATGAAACTAGCAGTCCCGTTGGAAGAGGGAAGTTTCACTCCTGACTAGCAGGAGGTGAATATGTTTGGAAACACTAAAAAAAAAAAAAAAAAAAAACATTCAGCAATAATCCTTCCAAATGTTGTTCTGTAGTCAGCTGAAATTTGATGGAAGAATTGTATTCTTATTTTGGTCCTCTTGAAGTATTATTCTTTATCTAACAGACCTCCCAGGAGGGTCAACTCCAATGTGCCTTGGATGAGTTCCCATGGACAAATGCCATGAAAGTTGCACAAGTGTGTTTTTTGCTCTCTTAAAAATCTGGCAAAGAGGGAAGAGAAACAGTCCAATCTTCCCTATTTGCATTGCTCTAATACTCCGTTTTTTTCTTTCCCAGACATTGCTCTTCCACCGCCGCTATTTTGGTCTCCAATACATGCTTTTTGTCTGCATCCCAATCTCCAGCCTGGTGATTATTTTTCTCTCAGAGAAAAGGATTTGCCCTTTATCTTGGAGATCATAACTCTGAAGTGACGTGAAGGGGAACTGAGTATACGGCAGCTTCCTGCTGTTAGGTGCATGCGAGAAATAACATTTCACTCTGGAAAGGTCATTCCTGGTTTGTATTCAGAGCTCCATTGCATTCAGCTAGAGTTCCTTTATTTAAGTGTACTGTGTTGTTTCTTGACACGTTGCATTGAAGCTAGATACAGCCTCTAAACATAGGATAAAAGGTTTTATTTCTCTTGTTAATTCACAAAACCATGATTCAGAGGGAAAGTTCTTATTTATTTTGGTGACTATTTTGATAATACTGGAACTGAGGATTCATCATGATTTCAGTAACCCTGTGGTAAGCAACTCCTCTGTTCAAAATTAGTCTTGCTTTTTGACTTTAGTTTTAGTTTGGTGAACCAAACTTCAGCTTTTGATAAAAAGACAGGTTGGGGGGGGGTAACTACACTACATCCAATCCATTTCAATGTCCATCTAATCTCAAGGATTACCTGTAAAGAAAAAAAAAAAAAAAAAAGAGAGAGAGAGAGAAATAGGCATGTTTAATTCATCTATTCAAATTTTAAAACCTTCCATACACTCAGTTCTGTTATTTAAATGTGACATTTACATGGACAAAAGCTGGAAAAGCTGGTTACATCAACCCACAAGTTTGGCAAACAGCTGGTACAAGAATCCTAGTTGATCGTCCTTCATCACCCTTTGTGTAATGGCATGAGTTTCAACCCACTGCTTTGTACAGGAATTAAAGTATTATCTTGATCGTTCATGAAATCAGTCCAAAAGACCTGACCTTTGTGTCGACAGAGAGTCTGCGGTTTTCACAATTTGGAATGAGTGACTGTTTCTTGAGAAAGTGGTCTGAGGAACATTTTGATATATGCGGCTTGGCTCATCTAAGTCTTTTGATGAACACTTGTTGACTCCAAGACTCAAGTCTCAACAAGAATCCATTTATGAGACATGAAAGTCCAATTCTCCGTCCTTCAAGATGAAGATCAGCTTTCTCACTTTGAACTGTATTCAGGCTAAAAGGTTGGAAAAGGAAATGAGGCGATGCCTTTAAAAGTCCAAACATGATAAAACTAAGTGATGTCCCCTAAGAAGGAGGGAGGTCACAATTCATTTTTGCTTTGGTGGGGGAAATCTGAAACCTGCTAAAAAATTAGCTTTATTTACGTGTATGGGTCTACGATGAGATAGAGCACATTGAGAAAGTGAATATGGATCAAGTATTTCCATGAGGCACGAAGTGAAGATACAAAGATTTTGAATGTCCTACATTGACATCTGTCGCATTGCTCCCTCTTATCGGATAAAGCATTTCATTGGATCAGCAGTATCATATTCCCCCACCAAAGCTAATAAGACCTACTGGCAAAGTTTGTAATGATAAACCGGTGTTTACACATCCTTGTCCTTGATCAGACTTGCCTCTCCTTGAAGCTGATCAGGGTTGCATTTTGTTTTTGTTGGTGAGTCACCTCTGTAAAACTCTGGAAGAGTGGGAGGCCTATGCAGAAAACTACACAAATAATGATTATTTTGACATTTCTTTACAGAGATTCATCAGAGGCATAGCAAGCGTTCACCTTTTCTTAAAGTGTGAAAGCACCATACACTTGTTTGCATCCCTTTAAGTGTGTCTTGTAGAGACGCTCCCTGACATGACAGCTGAGTCATGACAGTCTGGAGGAGGACTACTCAATGGCCCCTGAAGACAATCAGCCCAAACAAAACCCTGCCCCACCTCCCTGCAGAAAAGAAACAAAAATCCCCCACAGTTTAGCTTACTGGTGTGATCATGTCAAGTGAGAAGAGATGAAGGCCAGTATTGTTTGGACACTCTGACAACAGTCCTTTGATTCCCCCAGATGTGTGATCCATTTTGGTATCAATCTGGATCTCATCTGGAAACAAACTTTGTCTTTTTAGATTAGATCAATGTTTTCTGAGGTGAACACATGTTGAGGGTGTGCTCTGCTACACCGCTGCCCCAGAATGATTAAAATAGGGTTTAGTTATTGTCTTTAATCTAGTTTGAAAATATTAACTGCTGGACAAAGAACAGATGCAGCTAACTCAGCATTGACATCAGCAGAGATACCAACATATGGACTCCTGAAATCCTTGTCTGCCACAATCTGCTATTTTTTTCTTTATCCTAGGTTGTTAATTTCCAGCTTGGGTTTTGCGTGCACCCCCCCCCCCCCCCAAACACACAGACACACTTGAACTGATTTGATCATATCTACTTTCCATACCTAAGATCTGATGTCAACCTCCCCACCCCTCAATTACCTTGAAGTTCAAAGGGTATTTTACAGTGCCCACCTGTCCCGCTCAGCCCCAAACCTTGCACACTTTTCCTGTACCACCCAATGACCTCCATGATTAGAGCCAAGGATATCATTTACAGTCTGGCCCGTAGGCTACTTTGGTGTGTAATCACAGAGTTCCTGTACATCGTCAACTTATGACGGGTTCATAGGCAGACAGCAAATCTATCCCACAGCTCAAGGCAGCTTGTCTCGAATATTGATGACAAAGAGGAGAAATTTGGCTGCCCTATAAACTATAATCATTCATTTGTCCTTCATAGCTTTTGTCTGGCACATTTTTTACACATCCGTATCAATAGCCAACTTGCAGAAAGCATGTCAGTCACCAGATAACTCATATTGCGTGCATATTCACCTCAGGTGTGACATCTGTACATCATCAGTTCCTCTCAGTGCATATGGGTTGAAGTATATGAGATGTGTGGATTTAAGGTGAGCATGCATTCCACCCACTATAAGAATTTAAGGTGTATCAGGTACCAGGGTTATAATGAGAAACCTGGTCAGGACACTAACTTTCAATAAGTGAAATACCTCAGGGGCAGAGCATCTATGTGTCTGCTATATCTTGTCTTAGCCTGGCTCCTTTATAGTTTTTGAATGCAAAAAAAAGAATGCATTCAGCTTTAACTGGTAAAGGCTTTAACAGGGCCCTTTGCTCTCCTTCTTTCTCTCTGACTTAGACAAAGGGCCTTTCAAGAGCACTTGCAGCACTATGAAATAATTTTGGGTAGTGCTCCAAAACTGGCATTCCTGGTTCATAATTCCTCAGGAGGCTGTGATAGTCAACATGTCTCTGCTTGTGCTGGCTGATGACTGACATCTAAAACATTGCAAGGCACAATGAAAGTCACAAATGTCTCTTTCTCTGTTTCACTTTGCTCTTCTAGGAATCCTGCAAGTGCATTCATAAAATATGCAGAAGAAAACCTTGTAATGAAGTGTCTGCTACATGTGCTCATCCTACTCTCATAGTTGCAGGTGGAACAGTTCAAGAGGCAAAGATAAACACTACACTTCACTTGAAGTAGGTGTGTATGATTCAGTGCCAAGAGGGAGGAACCTTCTAAAACAATCAGAGTCCTAGTCTGAAAACTGTTAGACATAAAAGGCAGGAATACAAGCACATTTTAAAAATGTAAGGACGTGTTCATGTCAGATCAATACTGTAGGAATTATTTGCAGAATGTTATTGACTTTTCGGCAGTTACTCTGTTCACATTCAGGTGTTTGACAAACCATTTTTTGCCGTGTCAAAGCATCTCCGGTTGAAGCAAAATGTAAGGGGTATCGTGGCCGAACAAAAGCTACCATTGACCCCCTGCAGTTTATAGGCCTCACCTGTTGTGTTAACAGGAAGCAGTTACTTATATACGAAACTCAATACAGTCTCCAGCCTGGTCGTTAATTGGATACACCCTCTAATGTTACACAGTTCAGTTCAAGTCTATAACCTGGCTACACAGCAGGCTCCACAAAGTCAGGACAATAGGCTCAGATATCAGTGACCACAGTGCTAATGTAGCTAGTCAACCCCCTCTGAAAGCCTGCAGCCGGCACCGAGGGAAAAAAACAGCAGCCACAGATGTTTGTCATCTACTCAGACAAAGAATTTCAAAGTTTCCCTCTTCGGTTACAGTCCACTGCATCCCTCTGCTCTCTCTCTCTTTCCAAACAAAGATAATGTCTTACCCTGTAAAGATAAATATAATGGGCTGCAGGTGACAGAGTCTGCAGCAATCACAGTTTCCCAGCGACAGATAAAATTCCAGGATTTGGTACTCCTTCCTGTTTGGTGTGTGGCGGCTTAGTCATGCTGCTCACCTGTACTCAAGTGGGTCTGGCTGTTTGAGGCAGCAAGAGTGCGTACTGCCCCTTTTCAGTTCCTACGACTCTGCACACACACCTCCCCCTTCTACCTCTCCTCTCGCTCCCTCTTACCGTCTCTCTCCCTCTCTCTCTCAATTGAGGCAGACGACGGATGGGGGTGGGAGGGGGGTCAGCTGGAACACAGAAGGCTCTTTGTCTGGGATCTTTTCATATGGTTTCCTTCAAGCTTGCATACTGAACACATTATGCTATAATATATTTTCATATTCAACACAGTGATGTTGGGGGACCAGTGGGCCCCACTCTGTTCTCTTCCCCCTTCTTTTCCTTTCTTGACCAATTTTCCCGCCATGCTCACTGGACAGAGAAATCAAAATATAGAAGAAAACTATGCAAGGAAAAGGTAGAACCAAGTTCCTGCTAAACCCACAGAAATACAGAAAATTATTTCCTCTCAAAAACTGAGAAAAAACATGAGACGTGAAGACCCTATGGTGCTTTTTATAATGTGTGCAGATTGCTCTGTGGAGCAATTCAGAGACATTCATTTGATGTGAAGTGCACAATTTTTAGCCTCTCTTCAGGGATGTTGATCCTAAAATTTATGAATTTAACTACTTCAGAGTATCAATTCACTCAAAAGATCCCAAAGGTGCCATAAAATGTAAAAACGTAACATCCCAATCATTACAAATAATCATATCCTTAGATTAAGAGATCTACAGTTTTCTACAGAGGAGTGCTTTTGCACTAATCTTCAAAATGTTTTGTCCTGAAACCTGGGGGCCCTCTGTGAGATGAGGGCTGCCATGAGCAGTGGATCGGCTGGGACTGCATGGCTGTGTCATATAATGGAAAATGTGTATCTTGAATGTCTGCCAGCCTTTAGAAGTAACATCCTGATCAACCTTCAGCCATAAAATAAACTAACTTCACTTGATGTTGCAATTATTCTGCTTGTGGTTCACCATGCTTTCAAACAGCAGGGTCACACAAAGTTTACCATAAGGCAAACCTTCACTATCAAACCCGCTTTGGGTCATGAGCAAATTGAAAAGCATGTAAAATTGTTCCTGCATCTTCTGTAATCCTGAAGTTGCTGTTGCTTGGGATTTTGGTGAGACACGTTTCCTCAAAATTTTCTCTCCACTACCTCTCCACACCTGATGGATGGTCCTGCCAAGCTGCTCCAACAATCCATCACATTGAGGCTACTTTAAGCAACATCTCGGCCCTGCCTCTCCTCCTCCCCCAACATCCCCCTTCTCCTGCTCCCACTCTCCCTCTCTGTATTCTCTGTATCATTTTCTTCTCTTTCCTCACACATCTTTCAGACCAAATCGATTTTCCTTTCCCTTATCTCTGTGTCTCCTTTCTTTACAGTCTCGCTTTAGGTTACTTATTCCTGTTTTCCCCTCCAGTCTCCCTATCTTTATCACCATTCCTGTGTTCTCTCTCCTTTGACCGATCCTCTCCTGACTTGTTTATATGTATATGACCCCATGCAGCTGGGAGAGCAGCCATTAGCCTCTGTGTCTGTCTTTTGGGCTTCTCCCTATCGGCCTCTCCAGCAGCCTGCTTGGCTCTGCTCTTTTGGCATGACTCTCTGAAGGGCAGCTGTGTGTGTGGGAGACCAGGGAACTGAGGGAAATGTTAGCACACATTCCTTCAGAAGAGGGGCTTTTGCTGCAAAGAGAGCATTGTGGAAATTCCTAAATGATCTGGTTTGCATTCCCTCTCAAGTCGGGTCCATCTACAGAAGTCATTAAAGAGCGTATGCAATAGCCAAGGCCTGAATTGATTAGAATCATACACAGGCCCCTCTCCCCTTTCTTGCTCACCATACCATTCCCTCAGCACATCCCTATGGATGTAATGGGATACAGCCACGGGGCTGTTCAAAGGCACAGCTTCAGGATAAACAGAGAAAGGCAGAGAGAGAGAGAGAGAGAGAGAAAGAGAGATAATTCCCCATGCTTGGGGATGTTTTGATGGGTAGATATTCCTCAGTGATTATGAGGCACAACTCAGGCAAGCTCACATCTCACAGTGTGCTTGAGAGTACACCTCCATACCAACTGTGTTGATTACTGATCTCCTGGAAATGTACGTAGGACTAATTTGGTAAAGACACACTGCCTGTGTTTATTTTCAGTCAGCTAGACATCTGTATTTCTCATAAATTTCCTCAGAGGGTGTTCTGGTCTGATGCAGTGATGAATAAAGCCTGCTAGAATCAGGGTGTGTCCACTTGTGGTACAATGATATATAGTACTGTAAGGCCACATTTGAAAGAAACAGCCCAACAGTTTAATTCCTAGACAGTATCAGCCCAATGTTTTGCCTAATTGTACAAGCAGGCTTGGATTCTAGCCTTGTGCTTGCCAATACATTAAACCTCACACAAAGTGTCAGAATCCAATGTATATGCTAAATAAACTCCATGGCACAAGTCCCACTACAAACTAATTTTCTTTGGTCTAAATTTCTCACACAAACAGAGCAGAGCATCATCTATGAAATGATTGTGTGCCAGACTTGGACTCACATCACCATAAGCTTATGGTGGGAGCCCCAGTACCTTGATTAATACAAAGACTGAGACTGAGCCCAAACCACAATCAGCTGGCTCAGTCGTTCTGTCTGGGTTATGTCGAAACACACACAGAGCCAGTGCTGCTATTTAGACATGACAAAAAAAAGAAAAAAAAGGAACACAATCAGGTATAGCACCACTGCATCCTTTAATATGTTCTTGGCAAAAATGCTTCTCAGACATGAGGGAATCAGAAATAAATGCAAAAAGAATTTCAGGGGCTTGCCCTGGACACAATCAGTATTTCCTTCACTGCCAGCGAGTCTGGTTTTAATTTCTAATCTTTTAATGTAATACACCTCTGGAGTTGTCTAGTTCAAAATCACACTCATCAGTGTTCACATGGCTGCTGCAGCCTAAAAAAACAAGCACCGGATGTTGAAAAAAAGAATTTCGGTCAGTTTGATTTAGTATGAGTTTATTAGTGGAACAGTCTTTTTGATCCCATGTTTCCATATACGGAAAATGAACCGCAGAAGAGATCATGTCAAAGGTATGTTCCCTTTAAAAGCTGAATGATAATCTGCTGTGAGAAACTGAATTAATACCCTAGGTCTCTCTCATAGATAAGTGGTTTGGGTGTGATTTGCACTACACAATGAGGTACATGTCTCTTACATGTAGTCCAGGTTGTTATCTGTACAGGACATTACTTAATTCAATGGAATGTCATGACACATTTTTACGCCTTAATTGTGCTATTGTCATGTTAAGTGTTAAAGAATTAGGGGAAATGGGTGGGAGCTCAAGTTTTTCAAATATGGCCCACACACACATACTGTAACCCATCATTATGCAACAGCTTGCTTGTCTTTTACATGCTATATCTTTACAGCATATAAAGGTCTAAACACTAAAATAATTAAAACTGAGCATTTCATAGCTCAATATGCATCGGACCATCATATGTACAAGTTTATGGATTAAATAATGTGATATTCCTGTCTAATTCTGTTTGTTTCAGCCCATTTCCATCTAAATGCCTTTCAGATTTGTAGCTGGGCCTCTCTGCAGATGGGATAGGAACAAGGCAGGACTTATTCTCCCAACAAGAGGCGCACTCTTTGTTTGGATCAGCGCTTTGGAGAATGTAATCAAAATTTACCGGCAGACAAAAACAAAATGCCAAACACTGATCTGGTTCACTGTCACACAAGCTAAGGACTTAATCTGTGTCACACAGTGCAAGGTCCTGACAAAATATTTATTCATCTTCCCTCCTGCAAATTACATTAGTGTGTGAGCCTGAAATATCTGCCACAGCCATTGTGAATGTGTAATGTAGTGAAATGTCAGGAAATCAGAGACCCCAGTGTGTGTGTGTGTTTGTATGTGAATGTGTGTGAACGTGTGTGATTATGTGAGAGAAAGAAAGAATCATAGATAGAGAAAAAGAGAAAGAGAGAGTGAGATAAATTCAGTGTCTGTAGCCTAGTCATAACATTAGTGTTTTCTATGTGGAAATTTACAAATCACTAAACTAAAACAAGTTGCACCACACAAGCTATTTTTTATGAATTCCCATCCACATCCACTGACTTTTAATGATATTCATCCCCATCAGAGCTCTCTATGTGTTTATTTGTGCACTTACAGTAATGTGTACCCCACACCGCTTGCATTGTGTCTGGGCACAATTAAATTCATACCTTCATACCTCCCGCCATCTGGGCTCTGCATGGTCTTCTCACTTTTTTACTCTCAGGATTAAGAGAATATGTTGAATCATTTTCCACTCTGTGGGCTCACATCTATTCTCAGGACACTAGAGGCCTTGTTGTTTCATTTTTTCTTTGTCTCATTCTACTTTTCTCGGCAAAAGTAAGCCACTGAAGAATCTCTCAATTGGGAATAACTTACTGTAACAAGATTTGCTGAGTTAATGTACAAATAACCCAGCTGCAAAAACATTCATGTCAAATGATGTCGTTAATATTGAGCCATAGTCAAGAATGATTTCATTCATAATGCAAAATCAGTTCACAGGGCTTATTCAGGGAGAAATGTGATCAAAGAGCAACAACTGATGCTCAGTGTCATTTTATTTGCCAGACAGTGCCTGAACGTAAGCCAAACGGTCAGGCTATGATAGGTGTTTCTGCTGTTCAAATTTAAGCAGTCACCACGGTATGCTCTGCTCATCACTGTCACTCCACAGCTTTAATGGTCTTTCACAGACCTGCAGTGGATCCCATTACTCTGAGCCGAGTGAAGATGCTGGCAAGGATATGACTTTTCCAGTAAAGAGAAGGTGCTAAAAGAGTCAAGAGAGGCCGGTGGACCACGGGAGGCCAGGAGATTCAGAAGAAGACCCCTCTGAGCTGCCTACCAGCTGCCTGACAGATGGGACTAACAGAAACACACACATCTCACGTCTCACTCTCACTAGCTTCTCACTTCCCTTATGAACAATGATGAATAAACAAAAGTTCGGATGAGTATTTTCTCTTTAGTTCTGCCCAGCAGGATGGGATCAATCATACTTGCATTAGAAGGCGAAGAAATTACCCATGTGTTTATCCAGTGCAATGAGCTTGAACATAATGCTTTTCATATATGAACGGTATCTATGATGAATTGTCATGGCACTTACCCACAAGCAATGGGAGCTTAGTAACCCTGTTTTTATGGCTGTCAGTGACTGGTCCATTTCACCGCCATGACTTATCCAATAATGGTTTGTACCAGTAAAAAGATTCAGAAATCCCCAAGTCAAGCCCCAGAAACTTTTAGGAAAGAATTTCCTCTGTAAAAGTTATGGGCAACTTGATCACACTTGTACGTAAGGGAAAGATTTGACACATTCATGAGAGGTCACATGCGAAGTGAATCTGTGTGAACATTAGTTTTAAAAAGAGAGTGAGATCCCCAGGTTTTATGAGACTCCGACAAAATAAAAGAACAGTGGAGCATATTGTGGAAGTGGTGGACAGCCAGACTGTCAAAGCGTTTGCCATCACTTTGGGGTTTGCATGTGTGTGTGACTTTATGTTTTTGGATGGAGGGAAGATGTGTGGTCACATATTACCCTCTTTCATTTCTCTGATTTCAATAGTCTAGGATAAGAAAATGTTCTTCATGGTGGTTTCCAGCCTAAACTCTGAGAACTGGTCTGACTGAACAGATTTTATTCATAACTCAGTGATCGGAGCCAATCAGGACTAAGTGCAGCCCTAGTGAATTCACTGAAGTTAACTCTATTGCAGGTAGAGTTGCTCAGTATTAAAGAATACCGCATGGTGAAAGACAGTATACCACAAGCAAATGCAAATTTTTCATTCGCGTAATTACTCTGGTAGATTTTCTTTTTCATCAATAGAGACAGAAGAATTTGTTTTTTCATTTCAACCTGTAATTTTTTTTTGCCACTTGGGGGCAGTGGAAACAAGATGTGAATACAACACCGAGTTATGGGTTTAAAAGAATGAGCTGAAAGACTCTAAAATGCTTTGTCGGGAACTGCAGACTTGGGTGATATTTCGCTGCGGGTTCATCACTAAAAGAGACCTCTTTAGCATTACACATAGTCATTTGAGCTACTGTTTATAGCCACTTTGAAATAACAAGTTACATCAGGACAATTAATTGCATTGCTGATATGAAGGAACATTAGTAGTGCAAGTAACTAACAGCCTGTCCCTGTTTTCAAGCCATTTTGTTTTACTCCCACAATGTTGAGTGACAGTGTACTAGTTGCACTGGGACTGATTTTCCTAAAAAGCTGGACAGACTTTTACATCCCTAGCAGAGGGGGGATCTATTGAAATAACAGCAATTATCTCTGTTTGTAACTTTTGGGCTAACAATCTATTATTACATCCCAGAATCTCTATCTGCCTAATTTGATATATTAGGTGGGTAATCAACTTTATATGCCTTCGTGATCAGGGAGGCAGTATTACTGTCGACTCATGCTGAAAGGAATTAGCTTCTGTGAGTGTGTAGTGTCCTCTCCAATCTTCTGTCAGTGCCAGTCACAGCTCAGAGGTCTTGTAATCACTGATGGCAAGGTGATTGTTTATTAAAGATGAAGTTTGGGATTTTTTTCTCAATCGGCACAAGTATATTCTCCAAAAGGTTTACTTGTGTAATCTTTACATTTAGACATATAGATATTCTGACCAGGAAATTTCTTGTTCAAAATATAATTTTGTTTTCGTATTGTGCTCGTGATTGTTGTATGATTCAGAAGTATTTAGTATAGTTCTTTTTTAACAGTCACTATTGATCAGTATGCAACCAAAGCCACAACAAACCAAAGCATGTCCTGTATTACTGTCTGTACTGGATTGGCACATAACATGGTTCACTATGACTGCATTGATGTTAAAAGATTTAAAGTGCATGGGACTCATGAGTAGGGTAATTATTCTAGTCTTAGCTTTTAATCAATTTATTCAAATTTTCAGAAGTTTATCATAACGGATAGAACCTCTGGCAGAAGTTATGCTGCTGTTGCATTAAGAAGTGGTTACATTTTAATTTAGCAAATAGACTCAACTTTTGTCTACATAGTTTAAAAACTTTACACAAGTGGGAAGGATATAATAACAGCAAAAATCTCTATATTTCATCTTTCCAACTGTTCTGTTTTCTGGTCTTTAACAAGAATTACAGCTTTCCAGTTTCCAGGGCCAGTTGCATAGTAACAGATTTTTAGTCCTGTCTTTTATTTTTCATTCCAAATAAAGTAAGAGTAAAGAAGCCAATGAAGCTCTTCCTTGGTTCTACTCCATCAACTGTGACTGTTAATGACACATAACTCTTAAAATCGCTCGCTTGGGAAACTAAATACCAGACCGGGCTGAAAACATTCTTTAATACCACAGGTGGGTGACTCAGTCTATAAAAATGCATTGTAGACGGACAGTAAATCTCTGAAGCTGGTAAAATTCCCTTCACCCTGCACCTGCGAGCCATGTTAGGTTCTGGCCAGGTAACTCAGATGACCTTCACTTTACACTCTGTATGTGCTGATGTATATGTGTGTAAATACAAGTGTACTTGCTTGTCCATGCACACACACATACACACTTTTTTACCACAACTATTAAATCAGCCTCAGGTGTGTAAGGCCTCCTGCACCTCACAGACAGCAGACACAGCCTCACCTGGATGTCTGGAGAAGACACTGCTGCTCTGACATCACTGTCTCTTCCAATAAATGCCACACCCTCCATAATGTCCGCTCCTGCACCTGACCCCTGGCAAGCACTCAGCAAGGCAGGGAAATTTAGAATCAATACCCAAAGTATTCACAGAGCATGCAGAGGAAGTGTTCTTTCCAGTTCAAGGTGAACTCATTTGTTATTGTTAAGAGTAGGTTTCACCTTAGGCCATCCAGGTTGTTTATCTATAACTGCCTGTTAATGCTTCTTGGGCTTAGTCCCATCTGCTCAGCACATGGGTTTGAGAAGAAAAGGCTCTCCGCTCTTTACAATGACCAATTAAGAAAACACGTTTTTTTCACCTGATACAATTTGTAATGGAAAACCTATCTACGCCTCAAGAAAGCCGCTCAGCCACTACTGTTACCAGCCACCCACCTGGATGATACCACCCTGGCTATTTCATGCTCAGAAATGCAGCACCCTAAATGAAAACAGACATTAGAGGATGGTTTTTTTAACCATCTCACATAAGCTTGTTTTTAAACTTTTGCCCCACTGACATATAGTTCATGCAAAATGCTGAATTCTCATAACCTCTCTTATGTGGATGCCAAACCCTGCAGCTCTCTTGATTATTGCTCTTCCAGTCAAATGCAGGCATTCCAGACAGCAGCAATGACTGTTGTAAATAGACACAACATGCTTCGACAGGCTTCCTACATGGTCTCCTATTCTTGTGACAGCTTCTTTCCTTTACTTCTCTCTCTATTTTGACTTTTATCTTGTTTTTTTCCTACTCCACCCACTTTATTAGCGCTCTTTCAACCACAGATATTCTCTGTGAGCCGTGCCAGTTTGGTTCAGAAAATGAAGTGCGATAAAAACGTCCTTTCATAATCAGGCCAAGGTCTGAGCCGTTAGAGGTTGCTTTCCCATGAGTTCCTTTTGCATGACCTAGGGTTATTTTATGTTAATGGGAGTTAAAGTCACAGCTCTGTGGTTTGCCTGTCTGTCATAGTCAGAGGGATGAAAACAAAGCTTTGGAAACAGTAAAGGTGACCACAGAAGAGATGAACCCCAAAAATGGGCAGATGAGTGACACATTAGTTATGCTGTTTTTTCTGGTGGATGCTTTGAAACCTGCATAATTTTCGGATGTCTGTGTGTCTTTTTGTACACATCTGCAAGTCTTACACCGTGTTTTTTATGGCTGTGTGCATGGTGGTATTTGGTGTGCACTTACAAGCATATGTGAATACAATGCGTGTCTGCCTGTGTGCGCAAGTGTGTTTAGTCTACAAGCAGAGGAAAGGAGCTGGTGGTTTGACAAAGACAAATAGCCGAGGTTTGTTCCTCCTCTGTGGACGTGTATCAGCACATGATCTCATCACTTCCATTTTCATGCTGTCGGCTGGATGTTGGTCAGTGTGCTCTGGGCATGCTCAGGCACTCAGATATAGTACATAATAAGTTTGGTGATTGAAAAACAGAGGGATAGTGGGGAAAAGACAGAGCGAGGTTGGGTGCAGTGGGTGATTAGATAGGCGGTATGCCATTGTCACAGGACAGAGCAAGCTACTTTGTGGTATTAGAGTGTTAACTACATGTGCAACATCAGCGCAAAAATATGCTGAGCAGCAGTAGCCATTTCTTTTGTGGAGAGAAAATCATTATATTCAAGTTATAACACACACTTGAAGGTGGCAGACAACAGTAAACAAAAGCCATGAATGCAAATGAAGTCGGAGAATATTGGTCAAAACTCAAAGCTCAAAATTCCCAGCTGCCAGTAATATGTGTTACAGTGCAGCTCTATTGTTTTTCCAGAGTAGAGCAAAAATTTGTCACATGCATAATTACTTTGGTAGATTCTCTCTGTTATTGGTAGAGGCAAAAATTATTTATTTTATGTCACGATCTGAACACAACACTGAGATATTCTCACATTTTAAGCTGTTAGGGCAAAATTGTTAGCAAACAGTCACTTATTTACACACAAAGTAGCAATAGAACACCATTAGTATCCATTTGAAGCTGTGTTTCTTGCCACCTCATGAAGATTTACTCTCCTTTTAGCTCTGTGTTTGGTCTCTCCATCAACTCCTAAAGGAAATACTAACTTGTCTTTGTTTGGTTGTTCACAGGTGGCATCCAGTGCGATTTTTAGAGCTTTTTCTCTGAAAACAATGGCATACGAGCCATGAGAGTGAACCAAACCAGTAAAGTTATGGGTTGAAAAACAAAAAAAAAGAGCTGAAAGCTAATAAAATGTTTTGTAAAGCTGTGCAGTGTTTTGGGATATTTCGCTGTGGTGTCAACATTATGAGTGAGCTCTTTCACATTACACATAGTCATTTGATCTTTTGTTATTACAGAGAACATTTGTTATAGCCACTTCAAATACCAAGTTACATCAGGACATTTAATTTGCATCGATGATATGAAGGAACACTAGTAATGCACCTGTTAAAAATGATCTACAGCCGATCCCTGTTTACAAGCCATTTTGTCTTAATCCCACAATGTACAGCACCACATAAATAGTGTTTAATGCCGCCATATGACCATGGAGACAAAATCAACTCTAGGCCGACAGTAAATTTGTTAGTTGGCTCTGAAGCGAAGCGTAATTTGTTATTTTCGTTTGTGTCTTATCACAGTTCCTGTAGTCTTGTTTCTCCTTGCTTCAGCTCTCTAACATTTCCCGCCATATTTGTTTGATTAAGAGCACATCTGACTTCTATTAAAACTTCCACTCTCAGATCCAGGGGCTGCATTGGAGCTGGATGGAAAAGTTCCTTTTTTTTCCTCTTTGTCCCCTATTTTTTTTTCATTCCGCCAGAGGCCAAACTGAGTGTTCAGGATAGAGAGAAGCATCTGTCTCACTGTGAAGAGTTAGGGTGCTGGAATAAAGTGTTGGAGTGTTTTCTCATTAACAAGTTCCAATTTTAGTGACACACTCCAGGATTTTGTTACTCAAAGTTCAACATATCATTAAATGAGCAACTAAATGTTTCTTTAATGGTTTAACCAACACCATTCATGGCAATGGTTTTTGAAAGATTGCTGGATAAGTGCTGTCTGCCTTTGGCCACACAATAAAGCCCTCCGCCGAATGCCATTCAAAGCCTGGGAATTATATTAAAATGGATGACAGATCCATTGCGCTCAAATTTCATAATTTAATTTTCCGATGGTTAAAAGAGAAAGGAAAAAGAGAAAGGGAAAAGGAAAGGAAAGAAAAAATTGTTTTTGACAGTAGTGGACATGTGCTGACCGTGGCACAACCAAATGGCCATAGAGGCAGCCATAGACTGAAGCCAGCAGCGGCCAAGTGGGCCACTGCCTGGCAAGGACAATAGGAAGTGATATGACTAATCCGCGGATTCCAGGGAGGAAATGATACACTGTGGAAAGCCTCAGAGGCCTTGAATCCCACAGAACATCAGGCAATGTGGAATCCACCCCTGAAGGACAGGAAGTTATTTCAGAAAATGGGCACCTATTCCGATTCTTGTACAACTATCCATCTGGCCAGCTTGTCACTTTGACTACAATACAGTCTGTGATACAAGAGATGAATTCTGACGGACTGCAACAGTTAAGATGACACAGCCTTAGTTCAGCCTTAGTACCTCCAAGCACAGTATAAGTGTCAGTATGAAGACGACAGTGTCTGTCTTTTGGCTGGTTGGTCCAATGCTTTCATCCAGGCCAAGATATCTCAACATCTATTAGATGGATTGACAAGTACTTTTTTACAGACATTTGTGTTTGCGACCATGGTGATGTCTCAATTTTTTTCTGTCATTTGACTCAGTCCCCCGCAAGATGAATTGTAATAACTTTGGGGATGCCTTACCTTTTGTTCTAGCGACACCATCAGGTCAAAAATTTAGTTTATCCAGTGCATTGGTTTATGACTAAATACTTCGAGTAGTAATGACATGACCCTGCGCACTTTGTTGAAATATTTTCTAACATTAGCATGTGAAAACACCAAACTACAATGGTAAACCTGCCTGCAAAACATCAATATGTTAACATCATCGCTGTGAGAATATTGGCATTTAGCTCAAACTACCACTGTGCCTAAGGACCACCTCACGGTGCCACTAGCATGGCTGTGGAAACTGAGAATTAAGTGCTTCACCATCTGACAATTCCTTATTCCAGACAATGTGGTAAAGGCTGTGAAACACGATGTGGAAAAATAAAATTTACAAAAAATATTATTCCATTAGCTGACTGAAAACACAACATGAAAAATTCAAATAATTGTAAAAACTTTGCTTTCGGGTGTTTTGTCAATTTATTTTGATGGGGGACAATTATTGTTGGATTCGGGATCTCAAATATCTACTCTATGTAAATAGGCATGTGCATGCACCTCCCAAGCCTGGCTCTAGACTGCGTTTGTTCTTAATATGAACGGTTTATTTAATAAATGTGGGCAGAAGTCAGAAACATTTTGACTTCTCTCCAGATTGATCAAAATGTGGCACACCATATGTGATGTATTACAATTTAAGCCCTGTTTCATATTGGCTATCAACCCCTTGATATTACTTCAGATTCGTGGCACTGACAGACCAGCTCGATCAAGTCTGCATGTTATCTTGTAATTTAATTGTAATTTAATTAAATAAGTAATTGCTTTTTTGCCAAAAAAACATAAATCATGTCAGCTGCTGGGAGGAAGGAGGAGGAGGGAGGAAGGAGGAGGCTGACCCCGAAAGGATGTCAGCCTCCTTCGGGACAGGGAGAGGCAGCCAGGCCTGCGCACTCTTGTCAATTGAGCCATAACCATAAATGAAAACTGACAGTTCAGGATGCTGAGACAACAGATACTGGGAAAGTAAAGGTGAAGTCCCAAACCTTGACCCCGATTAAGGCAATAAAGCATGCACTGTTGGGAAATATCACGGAAAATTATTCGACTTGTAAGGGGCACTGAAAATACATCAACTTATTTCATTTTCATATTGTATTCCGCAATTATCAATCCTTTTTTGTTGAATATATTTCATTTTAGTGTACTCAAAGTGAAGACAAGATGTCAGATACCATATGGACACATAATCGATAGTAAGATATTTCTAATGAACAAGTTTGACATAATGTTAATGCCGGACTGGTTGCTTGTTTTCATAAGTCCCTATTTCCTGCATGTCTGACTCTTTTCTAGGATTAGCTAAATGTTTGCTATGTCCAACTAAAACAAAGATGACGTTGGTAGCTTGAGTACTGCCCTAAACCAACCTCCAATCTATCTGCTGATCTCAGCCTAGATCCTGTCCAGACAATACCCTGCTTCCCCCTGCTGCACCAATCAAAACACATGCCATTATAAGGCAGCTGGGGGAGAGGCCTGGAGACGAAAAACAAGTAGAAAGCAGAGGGAAGGTGACAAAAAGAGAAAGGAGGGAGGAGGAGAAGGCATTATGACAGAAATACCAGCGTTAGCTGTTACTGCTGAAGAGCCAAAGTCATCAAGTGAAAAGAGGCATTTGTGTAGTCTATTTCAACCACTCTCTCATCCTTTGTTTAGTCTTTTGTAGTGTTCTCATGCCTATAACCCTGCTAACTGCATTGCCTCTACTCTCCAGTGCTCTCAAAGAAAACCCTTTCAGTGGGATAGACCAGCAGCCCTCACTCGCCGCCGCTGTGCAGACCAGTGCTCTGATGAACTGAGGGGACTGGGGCTGCTGGTTGGGGGCAGTGAAGTAGGTCCTCCCCTGGTACTCTGACAGAGTCTCTAATCCATTTAGGTCGAGTCCTGGCAGAGAATCTGAGGTCTGACAAAGCCCAGCTCTGTCTCTGTGATCCAGCCCACTGAGTTTTAAGCTTTTACAGATGTGTGGAGAAAGTGGGCATGGAACAGGCCCAGGCTGGGATGGCTGACTTACTAGACGAAGGGCGCTAAATCTGCCTTTCAGCAACAGCCTAATGAATCCTTCGCGTCTGCTTCCAGTCTATTTTGCAGAGCGAGCGTGGAACTAACCAACACACACAAAAAACTCAGAAAGCCATTGTCTGGTGGGTATTTACAAAACTGATATGGTAGGATTTGTATATGAGCGTATCCGAGCCTACGCTTTTTGTTGTGTACAGGGCAAGCAGCCAAGTGTCTTATCAGCCCTGATGTTGTCTATCTTTGGTTCGGTCCCAATGCTCTTCAGAAGTAGGAGGGTCTGATGAGAAATGTAATTTCTTTTGACTCAGCATTCCCCTAAGATCACTCATGGGCGATTGTCACGCTTTGGCCATCATGTAAACCACTGGAAAATCTGGAAAAATGTAGCATCTCCGAGATCAGAAGAGTCATAGCAGCCATTACACCAAAAAGGATATGGAAGACATCAAAGCAGACAGGAGAAGTTGACTTTGATGAGGAGCAGTACATCTAGATTATGTCACGGCAGGTGAAAACAAAAAGATTTATTCAACATGATGCCGAAACAGATGTCAGTAGTACGCGGTGCCATGTGAATGCCCCTTTGTTTCCTTTTCCAGTCAAGAAAATGAGTTACGGGGGGGCTGTCATGGTGAAATCCACAGTCGGTTACTCTTTAAATCAATTCTGTTTTGCTCTGAACGAGGCCAAACGCAAACTCGGAGGGACACAGCACATCATGAACCTATTAAAAGGTGAAGGAATGAAAACTGCCTCCTCTGCTGTACTACAGTACAATCAGAGGCACATGAGCTAGAGTAGTAGATAATCATTTTAATAAAAACTGTGCCCGTGAGCCAAGATACATTCCTACTAGAATGGAGGGTTTAATTATATGTGACAGCGTTCAGGGGTGAGTTTAGGTGATGGATAAATGTATGACACATTAATTTGAAATGGACAGGATAGACGGAGGGAGTGTAGTAAAACCAGGATGATAGATGATAGACTTGTGGCTTTGGGTGTGTGTGCAGAGAGATGGAGTTCATGAGGATGTGGCAGTTGGCAGAATCAAATAGGTATGTGTTAGGTGTAATAGCAGCACTTTCCCTGTGCCATTTCCTGGCCACCTGTTTGCCAGTTAGCATGAATAGGAAGATACTGTCCTTCGCTATGTTAGCATCCCCCTCAACACCCTTTCCTCCCTCTCCTCATCCTCCTTCCCTCCACCTCCTCTTCCTCTCTGCTCAGATCAGTCTAGCACCAATTAGGTCAGACTCCATTTGAGAAAAACAGTAACCCACAGTAGTCATCCTGCCAAACATTTCCTGAGAAATGAAGCAAGGTTTGGATAATGTGTGGGCTGTATTTTCAGACTCTCAGTTGGGTCCAGCATGTCTCATAACCCTAATGTTTCATGAGGACCATAAATAGTTGGGGAAGTATTGTAGAAGAAGTCACTAAAAGAGGAGTAAAAGTTTATCAGAAGTTCAGGAGCCAATAAAAAAAAAAAAATCCCATCTGGATGCATAAAAGGAACAGCACATCAACTCTCTTTTTAAAACCAGTTAGACAATTTGGGAAATATGCTTGATAACTTTCTTGCCAAGAGTAAAATAGGGAAGATCGATACCACTGTTGCTTCCGTCAGTTCATTATGATACTATAGCTAGTAGTAGCTAAGCTTAGCATATAGCCTGGAAACACCGAGGCTGGCTTTGTCTGAGGGCAACAAAATCCACCTGCCAGCACTTCTAAAACACACTGATTAACCTGCTGTATCTGTTTAACCCTTACAAAAACAGAACTGTAAAGAAAACAACTTCCAAGCACTTTTACGGGGGGTTACGTGCTGGACTATTTCTTCTTCTGTTTTCGTACAGATTAAACACAGAAGATATAAAGTGTTTATTAGTGAGCTTCAGAGTTCGTGGTAGCCAGGATAACCGCTTCTCTCTTGTTCCTATGTTTATGCTAAGCAAACTGACTCCTGGCTCTTGCTTTATATTTAGTGTAAAGGAATGAGTGTGGTATTGATCTTCTTATCTAACCCTTGTTGACAAAGCAAATAAGCATGTTTCCCAAATGTTGAACTATTTGTTCAAAAGATTTAGGCTATTCTATCATGTAAGGAACATCATACACGACAAAAATAAATAAATAACCGCACTAAACACAGGCAATATGAGCAATCAAGACTGTAAAAGACCGAAAACCCACACCACTGCAAAATAACAATGTTCATTGTGTTTGTAGAATCAAAGGAAGGATAGGACTATTTCTCCTGAGATTTAACCCAAACCAGATTGAATCAGTAACCATCACGTATGCATTCCAATGGTAAGTCTCATTAGTGGCTGCAGCCAGGGTCAACTGACAGTTTGGGTTCTACCCTATTTTCCCTCATAAACCTTTAGTAATGGAAGGCAACACCGCCGAAGTCATTAAGACAAGTGGAGACAGAGTATGTGACAAATACCTCTTTTTATAGAAACTGCACACCCACATGTCGAAGAGGTGAAAGAAGATATTCCAGTGAGAAGTTAGTTCAGTTCAGGATATTTGACGGCAAAAGTAAAATCATAGCACAATACCAGGAATCACAGCTGAACATAATACAATATTTTTCTTTCTCACTAGAGAAGGACTAATACCAGGGTACATTAGTCAGGGTTAGAAAACACTCACGGTAGAAAAAACATAATTGGTGTGTAAGTTCTAAAAAGAGAAATCTCAAAAATATGAAAAAGTCTTCAAGCGCAGAATATACAATCATGTCGTCACAATAATATATATGGAAAATATTGCCTTAGGTAACATCTTTGGCAGCAAAGTGTTATTTGTAAGCTAATCAGGTATTGATATAACAGCCATCTATGTTATGAGAGTATCCCTGGAGACACACCCAAATATAAACAGCTTGAAATACATGCCCGCCAATCTGGCCAGCGGCAGCCATCTGGCCCTATCCAGTTACAGTGCTGAATAAGAAAATGATAAAATAAATAGCCAGCAGTACCAAGTTCCTGTTCAGGCTGACTCGAGAAAACCACCTTCTCCTGTTCCAGCCCGCAGATGATCAAGCCAGTGTAAGTGCTTGTTGATAAATTCAGCACCAAAGTCCCTGAGGTGTCTGGGATTTAAGGGGAACTGATGGAAGGGGTTTTTGACCTGTTTTAAGGGGGATGTTTTAAGCACTAAAAAGTTGTTCCCGGGTTTCAGTTTCCTGGCCCACTTTAAGTCTATGTGCTGGCAGAAGTGCCTGAAAGGTTTTCACATCTGGCAGCAAACCTGGTTTGCTCAACTCCTGGTCTGCCGAACTCACAAGCTCAGCTACTCTACTGTTATTTTTACTCACCTCTAATTAGTGGCTGGGTTGACCGGTAGGAGAGAAAAAGGAGGGATGGGCAAATGAAAAGATAGGCAAAGGAATAAATAAAAGAAAAAGAAAAAAGAGAAATCAATAACACCTGTGAATAAGAAAGAGGAAATGAAAATCTCGGGGAGAGTTGAGAGACATAAATGATTTTGTAGCAGAAGGAGAAGGAATGCTTTGTTTACCTTTGCATGAGGTCATGTTATGATAACCCTCAGCATGAAAATATTTATGAACTCAGTGAAGTGAGGAAAAAAGGGCCGTTAATAACAGATCATGTTGGACGTTTGCCGGCATAAGTTCCTGTTGAAAGTGTTGTGCAAGCTGCACCATAAACATGAAGTCATACAGTCCCAAGTCCTACAGCTTACACCCACACTCAAATCCTTCTCAGACACATGTTTTTTTACTCAAACTCTCAATTTTGATGGAATATTTCAACAACAACACAAAATTCTGATTCTGATCGGTATGAAACTACACCCCGGAGGTGGTCCCTCTTTCAACATTCAGCCAACAAAAAGTTTTCCAACACTGAACAGAGTGATGCTGATCCGTTGGGGAATGTGTTGCTCTTACTTCAGGGGGAACAAGGTCAAGTACTCAGGGGTCGACCTCATCCATCCTCTGGCAAATGGAAAAATGTCAGGGATGTATTACTGCTGCATGGCCGGGAGTGCGCTCCCATATCTGTAACCATGGCTGAGCCGCTGTGTGCAGTTAGCAGTGAGTCATGACTTTCCATTTTGTAGCCCTGCTAATACTGACATTATTGTGGATCAGATGTTGCCTACTGAATACTATTAACACAAATGAGAGTTTACAGCTGCTGACAGACATGGAAAGAAGACACATGTAAATTCAAATGATGCATGTCTGAATAAGTGAGATCCTATGAGGAGTCCTTGTCGCTAGGTCTAAACCATTATCAGAGGATGTTCTGCAGGAAAGGAGTGACAGATGCTTCCGATTGGTCCCAGACCAAAATATTCCCCTCCTCTGAAGACCTATTTTCCTCCCTCAGGGCCACTCTCTCTATGCCCATCTTCCATCTTCATTATTTCACCTCCTTTTCTTTATCCTCCGTCCACCCTGCAACCCGACCAAGCCACTTCTACTGCACTTCAGTACCATTACTCAAAGCAATGGCAGAAACACATTGGATAAAACCAGATTTTATTAAGATGTTGTTGTCAGTGGTAGTTGTAAAAACTTGGTTTATATTATCATCGTACTTAAGTGATTTAAAAAAGTGTTTATAGTCCTACATACACTGACTTTGTTTCTCATTTTCACTGTCTTATACACACTCTCCCAGTAAGTCTTCTCAAAAGCTAAATTATGATATTACAAACAACATGTGAAAATCCAGTGAGGCTCGTCTTCCAGCAGTGAAGGTGGGTTGGGTTGGGGTTAGGGGATCTTAGATGAAGCCATTGTGCCTCATTTAAGTGACCCCCCCCCCACCAAAGTCAGCAGACTGGCACCAAGATTATCTTTCCCTCGTAGGCAGGAAATCAAATCTGTAAGCCCCATCAACAGGAAATTAAAGAGAACAACATAGTTTAGACAAAAGCCATCAAGTCCAGTCCACCCAGATCCTCCCAGAAGGAATATCAACCAGTGACAAGACCTGGCAATGCTTGAGGATGTCCTTACAGGGAAACACTCCTTAAGCATTTCAGTCTGTAGATAAACAGCAGCCAGAGCCCCCAGACAACAGACATCCTCCTGTAAATAATAAATGTTTGGAAATTTCTACCTCAGACACTAGTGAATGTCTAGTCCCAAGCCTCTTGTTAGACCAATCAAGGCTCATTTCATACATATCTCTGTCTTTGTTTTTGAAAATAGTCTAATATTAGCTCAAGATGGAAGGAGTTTACCTGCCCAGAGAACAATCTGTCCCACTGAGAAAAATGAATTCAGTTCAAACACTGTACAGAGTACACAGCCAGTTTTATACTGCACATACAATGGGATTTTACAGATCCCTATTATAGTTTATAGAAGAAACTCATGAAATCTTTACTTTAAATATTCAGTGTAACGTTAGAATTCTGTAAAATCAAATTGGAATTTAAATCTAATAAGAAGAGGGAGAAATTCTAATTCACAAATAGGTCACAATTAGCCTTACCTTATTATGCATACTATAATTTTATTATATGTTCCTTGTTTTATTGTTTCAGCGGGGACGGCAAATTACAATCTGGCTTAAATTCCTTGGGCATGACTGAAAAGTCTAATTTAGCTCCGCGTTGTTTGCTGACTCTGTGTGTGTCTGAACCGTGTTTCCACAGCTGAGCATCTGAGCATCAATAAAACTCTTTTACAGATGATTTTTTTTATCAATTCAGTGCTTAGGCACAGGTTTTGAGTTTGTAGTGTGCAACTACTAACCCAGATCAATTTAGACTTGATATAATCAATATTGAATCAAAGTGCAACCCGACCCTACCTTCATGGCTGCATCAGTAGCTAGATGATTCATGTTATCTCACACTCACACTTCATATATAAATATATAGCATTTGTAGGAACGGCTGACAGAATGTGGCTGCAGTTACATCAAAATAAAATCCAATATTAACACTAACTCAATCCATTCAACTCATTTTACAGGACTTATACACTTTTCTAGTATTTATATTCACTTTGTGCTGCTGAACTGCTACAAATTAATCCTTTAACCCCTCAAAAAACAAGCAATGCCTGCTTTTGATCCCTCATCACAGGTTGCAGTGTCACTGAAGTCATTTTTTTTCTTCCGTGGATTTTTCTAATTTGAAGGATTGGCAAAAGGTCTGAACAGGTGAATGTATGTATGAATGTTCTATAGTCAGCAAGAAAATAAAAAATATAAAAAATTCTGTAACAGGATTTTTCTTCATTCCTTTAATCACATCCGATGGTGAGTTATCATGGGGTCGGGAACAGATGTTTGAAATGATAGTTGTTATACACATCATACAGCCTACAGCATGTTGTAAATATCTCTCAGGCACAAAACACACTTTTATGTATGAAGCTATGATCTTGCCAGTAAAAAAACAAACAATATATGTTGATATAAACACATATAACCTGTACCAATCATTGGTTTCACTACTTCGGGGGTTGAAAAGTTCCATTGGCAGGGGACTTTTATTGTCCTCTACACTTTTTAAGAGCCTTTCCCCCTCTGAAATTTTCCACTAATAGATTCTGAGACAAACTCACATCTACAGTTTGTAATTTCCTGTTCCTGCATTATAAACTCAATGAAGTTCTCATTGATTCCCAATATTGATTTAACATAGCCTCTACTGGGCTAAATACCGCACTGTTCACCAATGGGAATTTGTGTGCATGTAATTCCTGGATGTGGATATCTAGTATTTGTGGTGTAGTGGAGGTGGGTCATGTTGGACTGGGCTTCTGTGGGTTTGGCTGCACAACCCTGGGGCGGCTGTACGGCGAAAACCAGCAACTTCTGTCTTCGACATCAATCCAAACGTTCTCTGCTGCCAGCACACTTTCAGTAGGACCTAATGGGGCTTAGCTGTTTAAGAAGCCTCTGGCTATACCAACCACAGTGAGACAACAATAGTGCTTCTAGTACAAGTGTTGCCCTAATTGAAATCCTCTATCTATTGAACTTGCATTATTGCTGGCGTACGGCTGAATTTCTGTGGGGCATGTAATTCATTTTGGCAATTAATGAACCTTGTTTGGGTGGATACTTGTAGATCAAAGAGGATTATCCCCAGATGACCATCACTGAATTGAAGATCTTAGTGTGGCAGGTGCAGAGATGCATGTCTGCCACCTCTAAAGCTCACTAATTAACATGTTATATCTTATTTGTTTAATCTGCACAAAAAATAGGGTAATGATGTATTTATAAATATCAAAAAATGAAATATAACATGTTAATCAGCTTTAAGATGCCTGTATGCTTTTCCAGGAATCCTTGTCAGATGGCCATTAGCTTTGGATACCCCCCTCCAACACGATTACTAAGTTGGATTGGAAGGGCTGTGTAAGACCGTTTCTTTCACTTTCCAAAATCAATAATTTAAAATTCACACCCATTTCATGCAATGACTGGCGAGCTGTACAAAACACATCATTCAAACTCTATTTTCTAGTGTATCCTGGTCCTCAGAGTGTTCCCTTAGCAGTTACTGAGCAGAAAGCATGCTTTCAATCCTCTGATGGCTCTGGTGGTTCCCATGAGGTCCCATGAGGTCCCAGTCTGTGGCAATGGCCTTAGCTCAAGGTGCTGACATACTTGTGCCCATATATATGTAATGCAGCCGGTGAGCGGCTGGGCAAACGGTGAATGAAAGCGTAGACTGGACCTGCAGTCTGCATCTCTGTCAGTCAAGGCAGAAGATGGGCTGTGGGGAGTCAGCTGCTTTCTCAGGACGACCTTTTTCGACTGGGCGTCCAAAGTCAACATTCAAACCTATCTACAGCCATCTGAATGCAGACTGAGAGTGAAAGCGAAAATAAATGGAGGGAGATGGAAAGAAATGACAAAAAGTGCATTGGTGGAGCTTTTTTCCCCCTGAAAAGCTAAGGTTTCACAGGTTTGGCTTCCCCAGCTTTGGAGGCCCACTTGCCTACTGTTGTGCATTTGGGTAGACATCATCAATTATATCTAATTAACCAGATGATGGTCTGGTGAGCAGAAAATGAAGGAGGTGATTAATCACTCAGGGCACCTCGGGACCTACGTCTCAACCTAAAAAAGGGGAATGCGAATTAAAAGATTTCCTGATTCTTTTGTGCGTCTCCTCTTAATGTTTAGAAACAGGATGTGAACAAATCATTGCGGTCCATAAGCGGGGAAAAGAGAGACTCCTCTCAGGATTATTTTGGCAGTATCTACGCATCTGACAAATCTAACCGAGAGAATACACCTTTATCCTCATGCATGTACAGAAGACCCTGCACAGTTAACCCATGAGAGGGGTAGTGCATAGAGAAACATACTGTACTCGTTCAGGCTTCCACTGTATATCCCATTTTTTATAAGATGGCAGGAATGTACTGTCCCTGTTGAAGTGTAGCTTTTCTCTTTCTCTTTTGCTTGCATATGTGGGTGAGTTACTGGTGGTTGGGAGATGACGTAGTTGTGGAAAGGTCCTGGGTGCAGTCAAACTTGTAATTCAGTGAGGAATTTTCATCTGGTCAAGGCTGGCCGGCTCTGTCTTTATAAATAAAGATGTAAGTCTTTGGAAGAGGAAAACAGAGTAAGAGGAAAGGGGACATGAAAAGAATAAATCCTTGAGTAACCTACTTACTTACTCAACACTGCTGGAAAACCCTGATATTAATTTCTAATCCCCATAACATGGTCAAAGGTCAAATTTCTGTGCTGTTTACAGTATAAGGTTCTACAAATAAGAACAGGCTGATGCAGAGCATGAAATAATTTAAGTCTTGATCCAGGAAAATATTATCTTGGCCAGAGGAATCCAGAATTTGTCTTCCAGACAGTGTTTTTGGGGATCATTCAAGGTCTGCTCATGAATCAGTCATAAGGTTACTGCACAAGTCTCCATATGCCATATGCATTTCAGTCATTTTAAATCAGTAGTCTTCTCTATTCATCTAAATTAAATTATGGCCATGACTATGCATAGAAGTTCAGCGTGCAAATGTTAATTTCTTTCAATAAAATGTGATATTCCCAGCAGGGCAGCAATCCCCCCTCCAGCAAGTGCATATACGGTATACCACTGGAAGTCGGCTACTGCTATCATCAGCTGTGCTTGCAGTGGGAGTCTGGGCGGTTTCAGTGGTACGCACTCACCCCATGTGTGCTTTATTGCCTCATCTTTGGGGGTGATTTATGGCTCTAATACAGGCCACTCTTCTGAGCTGTTTATATCTGCGGAAGATGAAAGAAAATCACGACTTTATTACCCAGATGGAGTGGGTCTGTTTACACAGCAGGCGGACCTCGTTGGAGAGCTACAACAGGCCTGCATCACACGTATCTGATCTGCCTTTTTAGACGTAATAAACTGTCCCCCATGCGAGTAAACCATCACAGAAGAGAACTGGTGTGTGTTAGATACAAAATGGTATCTGCTTGAGCACAAACTCGATTACTGTCAGCTCCTGATGTTGACAGACATTTTATCCTCATGACTCATCCTGGAAAGAGCACCCATCCTTGCTTGAATTTCTGTTAATATGGTTCCATCTGGATCAGAGTGCCTTGTGCCTTCACAGTCAAACACATTACTATCATCAGATGTACTGTCTCAACTTGTAGAGTAATTGAAGACAACAGCAAAAAGTGCATGTCCCTGCATGCTCTTAACGTCTGTCCTACGTTCTCCTCCTTGAAACTACCTAAAAAATCTGTTTGCCTATAGTGCCATCCTGTGGAGATAACGAATACAGGGATAAGCACACAAGAGAGGTACAACTGTGACAAACAAAGTGCTTTAAAATTCATGTCACCTATATATACAAAACAGTCAAGAGGTCTGTTACAGTATCACATCATTTTATTAGCCAGTACAGAAGATTAAACTGTATTGTAAGGCTCTGTTTTTTCTAAGTTTACACACTGGAGACCAAAAGTGACAACAGCATACGATACACACTGACAGGGGGAGTCAGTGATGTCTACAAACCATAAAGTGTCACTTTCAAATCAGGAAATAGTGTCTCAAAACGTTAAACTGATAACACAATGTACTTTTCCTATACATCCTCTACTTAGTGCCAATAACAGTTACTGTTTGACTTCAGAAAAATAGTAATATTATGGGCAGGTATCGCCTTCAATGCGACAGCAACATTTTGATAAGAAAACCATACAGGATCAGTAACTGTGATGATATTGTCTAATGTGTGTGATATTTACTACAGTTGAAGCATGCGAGTTAATACAGTACTACTGTCTGCAGAAAAGGGTGTTGACAAGTATACACAAGCTAGAAGCGCAGAGGTGTGTGTATGCTGCACAGCTGGGAATTGTTCATGTTGTTCTGTAATGGTTTCTGATTCTGCTCATGGATCCCACTTAGTTATTCTCCACAGTTTCTATAATCTCATTGTTATATTAAGGTACAATCACTCACTCGTCTTTGAACATAAACTGCTAATACATTTATTAAGACAAAATGTGCTCCAAGTGTGGAGACAGAAGCTGAGATCTTGTAGCTGCTTTGCCATTAAGGACACCGTGTGTAACAGTGACAAATCCTTTTTCACACTTCAGCCAGAGCAAATGTGGTATTTTTAATCAAAACAACGAACACGTAATTATATTTACTGTATATGTAAGGAATTGTTTTTTTTACTGATAGTTTGTGCAGTGCTTTAGATGAGGAAGATGGTAATGTGATGAAATACAGCATATCGACCTGTTTTTGGCACTGCATTTAACAACACAAAAAAAAAAAAAAAAAACTTGAAGCCAAGTTAAACTTCATGCATCTATCAGCTGTTCTGCAGTCAGTCCTGGTTTCATATAGTTTTATGAACTGGGCGGTTTAGGGAGCTATCGATCAATCATTGTATGTTCCAAAATGTATCGGATAAAGCAATTTACACTGGGGAAAAAAAAAAAGAAAAAAGAAAAAAATCAAACAGTTGTATGTTAAGTAGATCCCTGATCACTCTTACACATCAATAAGCAGAATCAGAAGTCATTTTTAAATTAAATAAATCCACAGTTTAAAGAAATTAGATCAAAGAACCCAACACTAGGACTCTAGGACTGTTGATGAGAGTATACGGAGTATTTATGTTCAGGGAGCCAGGGGGCCGAGTCTCAGCTCTACATGGTGTGTGAGCCAAATGGCCTCAGCAGTATTGTCGGCTCCTTCCTCATTCGGCCTGATGGGAGCAGCAAGGTTGCGGAAGTCATGTCTGATTTTAAATGAAACAGTGACATCTGCATCCTCTTCTTTCTGAGGGATCACTTTGATGAAGAAACCAATCTTGTTGGATTTCCTGAATGCAACAACACTGTGGAGAGGACAGAGTCCAGGTTAAGAGTAAGTAACCTCACACTATTCATTTTTTGTGTGTGTGCATGTGTATCCACTTACTCTGGGTCATCCTGGAAATCCTGAGGTTCAGCCAATTCATCATACTCCGCAGCAGCATCCTTTCCTGCCAAGACCAGTTCCTTGCCGGGAACTATGACCTGAACAAAAAAATACAGTTCTGACATTCAGTGATTTTCAGAATATGCTGGGGGTCGACCGGATTTTTAATTCACCTTTTCCTCTTCATAACATGCTACTGTAGATTTCAAAGGTGTCTTGTTTAAAAAAAAAAAAAAAAAAAAAAAAGCAAAATATTACACATTTAACAGATTGGCTTTAACTCTGTGATATCTGATTAGATATACAGAGCTAAAACAGTTTGACAATTCTGGGCTTATTAAATTTAAGTGTTGAAATGAACCAAGGCAGTTATGAAATCTGAGCACTAATATGGGTTGACCAAAATTTCAATTTTAGTATTACCTGCATTTGGTTTATGGGGGAAAAAAAACCCTACAAATTTTGCACAACATATAAACACCAATAACATCAATAACTTTATTTATTGTTCATGCAATTTGCCATAAACTATTACATTATAGTGATATTGTATGGCTACAATAAATATTTAATGTCAAAATTTGCCAAAGATACAGTCTTTTAAGCTTGGGACTCTTTGGAAGAAAGCCCTTGCATGATTCAATTATAACCACTTTTTCAGTTTCTTTAATAGTCAATGATCACTTCACTAATTCTGAATTAATGTTTTCACCACACATGATTGGACAGGTACCATTTTCATCACCACATCTGAAAAGTTTCAAAAATCATAATTGGTTCATCTGGTGTGTGTGTGTGTGTGTGTGTGTGTGTGTGTGTGTGTGTGTGTGTGTGTGTGTGTGCGCGCATGTGTGTGCGCATGTGTGTGCGTGTGTTCTTACTGCTAAGTAAACATTCATTTTTGTGTTGGTGTGTGTGGGTGTGTGTGGGTGGTGGTTGATTCACATTTACTGGTAAAAACCAATCTACGCACACAATCATCAACAAACTAGGAGAAAGTGCAATTGGAATACATAATATATATGCAAGAGGTGACTGAACCCAGCCTGGAGAAGAGCTGGTCGGTAAAATCAACTGAGCATGACTCATTGTGGTGCTCACTGCCTTCCAGGTGTTTGAATATCAGATCAAGCAGAATGACAGGATTGTGCACTCTGTCTAGCCTTAATGTGAATGGAAATGGGTCATGAAGATGCACTGTTTTGGCCAGGAGCTCTTCCTTACCCAGCCTGGCCTTCTTCATGACTTCATCACTAAAGAGGCCAAGAAAAACAGCCTGTCGTTACAGAGGGCCTCGCAGTGGCTGCTGGCAACGGGCAGCTCAGCGTAAATTTTTCCACAGGAACACAGCACTCATAGCTGTGCATGTGACAGCTGACAGATTGAGGTAAAAATGGGAGCTAACTGCTCTGCATATGAGATGATGTGAAATATAACTATTTTATGAGTAACCCACAGTATGAAGGCGCTGACCACCCTGCACTCTCTGAAGCTCACTGGCAAGGTTGAAGCAACACTGTTTTGATGTAACATGCAATATTTAAGAGCAGCCAGGTGGTGAACAAATGCCACAATCTGCACCTGTGCCAGTTCCCTTATATTATTCAAGCAGAATGAAATGATGCTCTTTCCAGCAGTTTCAAATGCCATTCATCAATGGTTGGCCACCATGTGGGGCAGACACTCCCAACCAAGCTGACAGACCCACAGCCCAGACAAATACCTTGGCACTAGTGTTGATGTCATCAGGATCTTCCTCCTCACAGGCCACCAATGTGACGTGGGTTATATTCTCCACTGGGTTGGTCAGAGTCAGCAGCACTTGGCTCTCCTAAACAGATAGAATGGAAAAAGGTTAACCCCTTCAAAAGCTTAGCGAGTTCACGGAAGAGGCTACGCAGAGCTTGAAGGGGCACTCAAGCCTGAGCTTGATACCTCAGTGAATGTCTGGGGACAAGGGAGTCTTGTTGAGGAATGGCTAGCAGCATTTGTTAGATGCTTTCCAGGCTGTCCCTAGTATAAGTTCATCAATCTTCTGGCGTCACACTCTTGCTTCTAACAAATACTAAGAGATGCAATCCCTCTCACCAGATAGTTTTACATCCTAGTCTTAAATTGAAGCTACTTACTCTCACAAGCATACACATTGATAATGGTGTCTGCACTTTGTTTAAATCAACTTTTATCATCTTGTTGCTGATGTGATTCTTCTATTGTTTTTACTTCTTTCGTACTTTTACTGTGTTCCTGTTTTGTATAGTCTCATTGTTAAAACGGAAGTCTTTACAGCAGTTAGTAGAGTCCTGTTCATCTTGGGTATAAACGCTTATGCCTGGACTACAAATTTATTTTGCCGTAGGACAAAAACAAACAAAAGAAAAAAATAAAAATTGAGACTTACTGAAGTCAAAAGTTAAAATGCATTTTAACAGTATGTCAGAGACTGAACATTAAGGGTTAATATTAAGAAGAGAGTGAATCAAACATGTACAAATATATATTTCCTAAGCCAAAACCTTTGCACACACTGACCTTCATGTACCGGAGATTTGGAATGGACATAATTCTCACTTCTGGGATATAGCTCCTGTGGGGAAAATTGGCAGAAGAGTCCAATCAATGCCTTGTGACACTCAAACACACTTGCAGCACTCAACACTTACATTCAAAACATTATTATAAGGGAAAGCGAAAATAATTATAACAATTAAGTTGATTAGACTGGACTTTTCATCTAATACAGCTTTTTCTTTACTACAACTGAAAATTCAAGTAAAAGGTAGAATGAGTCAAATTTAACACTGCAAAGATAAAGCAACACAGTAAAAATGAGTAAATGTATTGAAAACTCATATTTGCAGGGGAAAACAACCAAGCAATGTAATTATAGACCTTTCAAAATTGATGCTATATTTGGTGATTTGTGCGATTTTTGCTGGCTCTAGTTAAAAAGAAACTCCTGAATAAACTGTTAAAATTACCACATTATAGTTTAGGGAGGCAATATTTTGTTTTGCAACACACAGTATGAATCATGTCAAAACATTTCAAAACAACAAAATGTGTTTCATATCAAACTAAACATGCCTGAAAAATTCCCTGAGCACGTGCTTAAGGTTGAAACTTTAGAACTTTAATCTAATTAAAACACATCAGGCTTTTGGGTGATTAAGATGTTTAATTAAACATAAACATGTGTTATTAAAAATATATAAATAAATGTAATTTGTATATTTATTTATTTTTTAGACAGAATCTGATGACCCATACTCACACAGCCACCAGCTGAATTTTAAACTTGATTGAAGTAGGATTAAACTCAGGCTTGCTCAAATTGTGCTCACATTTCTAGTGGAGGAAAGTAAGAAAACATCATCATTTAAATGTCATCTACATAAAAGCAACAACCTTTGACTGATACAGAGGAGTAAAACCCTGAAATGGGACTGACCCTGCAGCGCAGTGAGCGCTTCATCAGAAGGTGTTTGTGTCTGGGGTGGAGCTGTGATGCCCCTGCAGGCTGGAAGTCAGGCTGTAGGAGCCGCTGGCGCAATGTGGTCACTGAAAAGGGCACATAACTCAAGATTCAACCCAAACTCAACTAGAGGGCTGTGAGTTATCGTTGTTTAAGGAGTTCTAGACAACGATCTTACCCTCTGGTAAACTGATGGGCCTGGTATAACAATCTTCAGGCAGGGGCTCCACCTCATCAAGGGCCTGGGCAGGCTCGATGGTGATCTCCCTCTGGTCCTCACCCTCTTTAAGTCTAGTGGAGTTACACAAATGATGGCATTCCATGTGAAAGAAAGCTAACTACACTTTAAAGCACAGTGTAATTTTCTTATGTTTAAAACACTAAGACCACATACCAAATACAACAAAAACACACTAATTGTACAGGTGGTTTGGGGGGTTTTTAGCACACTGATTTATTCTCGTTAACTTAACCTATATCTTACAGTACACTGCCACTGAGCATTTTCAAAGACTTGAAACAGACTTGAGGTAGGCCAACCTTTTAAAGAATGAGACCACCATATTGACATAACTGGTTTCATGTGTCCTAGTTTTATTTCTTGGATCTGACAGCATACTTTGTCAATACAGTGCCAATTTGAAATTTTCATATGTTAAGCAGGTTCCTTGAATGCATTCCAGTGAGGAGATTTAAAAATAATCCCTGTTTGCAACCAAAATACTATAAGGTGATGATATAGCTTGGAGATAAAAAAATTAGGGGGACAAACTGTTCACTGTGAGTAGAGTACCTTTCTATCTCAAGCAGTTTCAAGGTTCTGCTAATCTATTTTCAAGGTAGACTAAAGTTAATGCAACAATAGCTGCAAGAAGCAATCAATTCATCTAGTTCACCAATAAAAAATACATACACAATCTCCAGTGACTGGCATGATACACGGGTCACTGACTACACAAGGGAGCTGTCCTTTAAAGTTACATAAGACTTACTTGAAATGAAAAGTTTTATGTGTTGAGTCAAAAAAGTGGTAGTTCTCCATTGTATAATAAAAGACTACTCACGAAAGGCCAGCCAGGCTTGAAATGGGAGCTCCAGACCTCTGCCTCTGCAGTCTGGTTCCAAGGCCATATTTTTCCTGAGTGAAATTGGGAGGGAAATAAATAAATAAATAAGATCAGGCATTTTCCCCGAAAATTGCAGACTGAAGACAATTTATCAAATAACCTAATCTACAGCCATTATTCTACATGACTACATTTAACACAAGGTCTTGAACTGAAAAAGGAATTTATGAGAAATTTAATAAATAAAAATGGAAAGTAATGATATTTGACATAAAATAAATAAATAAATAAATAAATAAATAAATAATACAATTTCGTTTGTCTTGCGGTAAGGGACAATAACAGGAGCCATTCTGCCCAGGACAGTGGAAAAGAATCAACTTTGACAGACCAACGGCTCGGAACTTAACTAAAAAAAAAATATTTTTGATTTGGTTACAGTCTTCTATTTCTTATTTCCACTCTAACCAACATGAAGGCTCCCATTGTGTGTATCTAAGTCTCATTTACCCAAGAAGACATTCATGTGATCCGTGAGGTCACTTAGAGACAAAACATATTAGACAGGAACAGATAAAAACAGAAGACAGTGCTACTGTAAAGATGAGACTACCCAAGTTGTGAAAAATACAACTCACCACCACATGAATAGTGTGTTGCTGGGGGGTAAAAACCAAAATATCAGAGTGCATAAGCAAAGAAAAAAGAGAGAATAAAGAACCAGGTGAAACAAAGCGACTTAGCAGACATTAGTGGCATTTGGTGACATGCAACCGCAACAGAAATGCATCAGTGATGGAAAACAACAGCAGGACATCACAGCTTAGGTTTTTAACATGGTACTGTTACAATACAAGAAAGACTGGTTTACATAATGGAAACCTAATTATTGTCAAAGCAGAATGCAGGAGGTGTGAAACATGTGCTAACAAGCCCAAGAAGCATGAAGACCATGTCCACACTAGGGCGACTAATTTAATTTTAAAAGTGTACATTTTGGTCTTTCACACACACTAAATTGCCCCCCCCCCCCGTTTTCTTGAATTGTAAATGTGAATGGAAAACTTTCTCAAAGCAACATTAAAAGTATGTTGCTCCACATGTAAAAAGCACATTCATATTTATCCACTTAAGTATGAACATGGTGTCAGTCTTCCATTCCAACCAAAATTAAAACAGCCTATACAGCTAAGCATTTCCTCCTGTTTTGATTAAATGGTGTACTAATCATATAATATCATTAATGGTACATATACACATATGGCACTATACACATGTAACATTACTGATATTCAAGTAGAATATTTAAAAGTAGTATCAAATCAATCTTGCATGATTGTTGATTTATGTTTTCCAATATTACCTACACATTTTGTTACAAATTAAAAATGGTTAGGAAGAAGATATAGATTTTTGAACTGTTGGACTCAGGGGGAGCAGAGTACCGAGAATGCCAGAGGCATGCACTGTCGTCTCCTGGCCAACTTCTTCCTGTCTCTCTCCTGCTTCTCTCGGTGAGCCAACTGCTGGTAATACTCAATCAGCTTGTTGATCTGTAGGGACCAAAAAATTGAATCCAGAAACTCAATCATCAATACTTTATGTATTTTTTTTAATCCAACAATAATCATGAAGAGTTGGGCCAAGGTAAACCAGGCACTAAAGGATCCTAGCACTACATAATATTTGGTCACAGCAGCAAAAGCTCAATTGAACTGTAAATTGTCAAACATGGCAAAGTATGGTCTTTTTACATCTATGAATGAAATTGACTTTTAGGTAAGACAATACTCCAAGATAGCATAACAGGTAAAAATATAATGTCTTTTACTTCAACAGTTGGTTAACAGACTTTAAGTTACTTTGTGCCATGTGAAAAAGTACAGAATACTGATCAACTACAATAAATGAAAGAAAGACTTATAATTTGGAACAAAAGTTGAAGGTAATTTGCTTTAACAATCATTTATGCTATAAAAAAATAAATAAATAAATAAATAAATAATACAATTTCGTTTGTCTTGCGGTAAGGGACAATAACAGGAGCCATTCTGCCCAGGACAGTGGAAAAGAATCAACTTTGACAGACCAACGGCTCGGAACTTAACTAAAAAAAAAATATTTTTGATTTGGTTACAGTCTTCTATTTCTTATTTCCACTCTAACCAACATGAAGGCTCCCATTGTGTGTATCTAAGTCTCATTTACCCAAGAAGACATTCATGTGATCCGTGAGGTCACTTAGAGACAAAACATATTAGACAGGAACAGATAAAAACAGAAGACAGTGCTACTGTAAAGATGAGACTACCCAAGTTGTGAAAAATACAACTCACCACCACATGAATAGTGTGTTGCTGGGGGGTAAAAACCAAAATATCAGAGTGCATAAGCAAAGAAAAAAGAGAGAATAAAGAACCAGGTGAAACAAAGCGACTTAGCAGACATTAGTGGCATTTGGTGACATGCAACCGCAACAGAAATGCATCAGTGATGGAAAACAACAGCAGGACATCACAGCTTAGGTTTTTAACATGGTACTGTTACAATACAAGAAAGACTGGTTTACATAATGGAAACCTAATTATTGTCAAAGCAGAATGCAGGAGGTGTGAAACATGTGCTAACAAGCCCAAGAAGCATGAAGACCATGTCCACACTAGGGCGACTAATTTTAAAAGTGTACATTTTGGTCTTTCACACACACTAAATTGCCCCCCCCCCGTTTTCTTGAATTGTAAATGTGAATGGAAAACTTTCTCAAAGCAACATTAAAAGTATGTTGCTCCACATGTAAAAAGCACATTCATATTTATCCACTTAAGTATGAACATGGTGTCAGTCTTCCATTCCAACCAAAATTAAAACAGCCTATACAGCTAAGCATTTCCTCCTGTTTTGATTAAATGGTGTACTAATCATATAATATCATTAATGGTACATATACACATATGGCACTATACACACATGTAACATTACTGATATTCAAGTAGAATATTTAAAAGTAGTATCAAATCAATCTTGCATGATTGTTGATTTATGTTTTCCAATATTACCTACACATTTTGTTACAAATTAAAAATGGTTAGGAAGAAGATATAGATTTTTGAACTGTTGGACTCAGGGGGAGCAGAGTACCGAGAATGCCAGAGGCATGCACTGTCGTCTCCTGGCCAACTTCTTCCTGTCTCTCTCCTGCTTCTCTCGGTGAGCCAACTGCTGGTAATACTCAATCAGCTTGTTGATCTGTAGGGACCAAAAAATTGAATCCAGAAACTCAATCATCAATACTTTATGTATTTTTTTTAATCCAACAATAATCATGAAGAGTTGGGCCAAGGTAAACCAGGCACTAAAGGATCCTAGCACTACATAATATTTGGTCACAGCAGCAAAAGCTCAATTGAACTGTAAATTGTCAAACATGGCAAAGTATGGTCTTTTTACATCTATGAATGAAATTGACTTTTAGGTAAGACAATACTCCAAGATAGCATAACAGGTAAAAATATAATGTCTTTTACTTCAACAGTTGGTTAACAGACTTTAAGTTACTTTGTGCCATGTGAAAAAGTACAGAATACTGATCAACTACAATAAATGAAAGAAAGACTTATAATTTGGAACAAAAGTTGAAGGTAATTTGCTTTAACAATCATTTATGCTATAAAAAAATAAATAAATAAATGAAAAGGGGACATTTTTAATTTGTTGTTTGTGACACATTTGTGGCCGAAGCAACTAAGCAGCCACTTAGTTTGCTTTTATTATCTGTGGTTGAAACTTATTGTGAGACATATCTATTCAAAAACAAGTACCGCATTATCAGGAAACATGTGAGCAACTCGAGAGAATTTAGATGACCACAGGGGAAAACTTACCCGCTGAGTATGAGGGTTTTCTGGTTCCTGCCATCCACCGCTAGCTGCAGTCAACCAAAAAAAAAAAAAAAACAAAAAAACAAAAAACACGAGACTCAGGACAGTCAAAGAGCAAATACAACCCAAAAGACCTTTTTCATGAGCTTTACTAATGAGTAGCTCTTGAGTTACAACAGAACTTTAACACAAGTTAATGCGCCGGCATTGCTGATGATTTTTATGCCAATTGTAGCCAAAATATGAAAATAATTAAGACAACATTATTATGTCTACATCATATGAGCACCCACCAACTGATTTGTCGGCCATTCCCACATCCCTGGAGGTCCAGCGGCAGAAGCCACAGGCCAGGTAGTAGGCCTTCTTCATGGCCGTCTTGGTCGGATCATCAGGCAAAGGAGCAGGGATGTTGGTGGCCCGGGTGGACAGTGTGTGCATGCAGCATGGGCAGTCGAAACAATTCGCACACCTACAGTATAGCACACAGATCATCAGGGATAAATTGAGAGGACATCAATGACATAAACAAATTAAGAGAGATACGAATGACCCTAGTGAGTGCTGTATATAAATGTATCTTTCTATATGCATCATCTGCAGGTCGCTTTCACCTGTTCTTCTTGAGCTTAGCTTCTGCAGATGGCATGTTCTCCAGACAGCTCGGACAGTAGTGGGAGTCCACCTTATCACCAGAGAAAAGAGCGTAGGAGAGCAATCAGGCAAACTGTGCATCCACATCCTAAGACTTTACTCTACGTTGGCTAGCTAGTCGTTCGATTTACGCTGTCTTGAAAACCACAGCTTAAATAAAACGAGATAATGTTTACATTTGGTTAGCATTTATTAAGAAAATGAAGCACAAACACAAAAGGAGAACCGAACAGAATGTTCCTTGTGTGTCATGTGAGCTGTCACTTGTTTACACAGAGAAACCTCTTGACTATTATCCTGAAGTTGCCACAGAAGAAAAAATCTGTATCACTCTGGGTGTGGTGTCCAAAACAGCTAGCCACGTTAAAAGGCCGACGGAGCGGACTTCAGCTGGGCCTGGATCTAAGTCAACGCACATGTTTGGTGCTCGTTGATCGTATATATACTGCTCGTAGTCTTTGTAAACGAGCGAACCGAATAGTTTAGACGTTGAACTCTAATAATAACAACAACGAAGCTAGCGTTAGCTTGCGCTTGGCATAACGACGGAAGTTAAACCTTCAACTACAACCAATGAGATGAGGAGACCGGCTTGATTGACAGGCAGTTTGCCCATACGGTGTGCGAGAAGGTCGGATTAGCCCCGCCTACCCGTCAAAGCTACTAGCTAGCCGGCTAACAACAAAGTAGCCGCCGACCGAGCGAGGCTAACTGCTAGCTGGTCACAACGGGAGGATAATACGGGAAAACGTCAGCTCACCTCGTGAGAAACGCATTCCAGCGACCGCAGCTCGCTGCAGTAGCGACAGAAATAGAGCTGAGACAGCGGAGCCCTGATCCTCTTCTCCCCGCGGACCAGGTAGATGACTCGGTCTGGCTGCAGAAGGGACGCCATCTCCGGGCGGCTCGGCCGAGTCCGAGGGCTCAACGACGGCGCTGCCGCTTCCGATGTCACCGCCGGTTATGAGGCTCCCTTCGTCGTCTTCTTCTTCGGATTGTCCTGCAGCTCGGATCCCGGGCGTTGCTCTGCTGCCATCTTCCGGGGTCGGTCAGCTCCGCGGCGGTCCCTCGTCGGTGCGTCGGATCAGCCTCATCGACCCTGGTCTCGTTGCACAAGTCGACCGAGCGTCTCCCGCCTCGTCCCCCATCGCCACACGCCAGCGTCGTCTTCATTGCTCCTCCTGTCAGCGCTGATCTCTAATTGCTTCCATCGCGTCTTTTCTGCCACGTGTTTCCTCAACAATCAACAACAATCTGCTCTGTAGTTTCTGATATCGTGCATCTCCCGTCCAGCCAAAACTTCATTTATATTCTTTTCCCCATAGTTTGTGCTAATCCAAGTGATTAAAAATATAGCTGTGAGGCAGTTACATTTGGATATAGGTCTTACAGTCCTGAGTCAAAAATACAGTAAAAAAAAATATTTCAGTGTTGCACAAAGCTGTGTCATTAATGCGTTTTTTCTACATAAAGTTAAATTGTTTAATTAAAAATTGATAAAAATCATTTTAGAAGTTTAACCACTACATATAAGATGTCCTCCATTGCACTGTGAAATCTATTCTCAATGTGTGAGCACTGGAAGTGGCATTCTGGGCCACGATCGGTTTCCAATACTCGACCACGATCGGTTTCCAAACTAGTAAATCATGTTGGAGCATGCATATCTTAAACTCCAATTTAAGCTGAACACAGAAACTCTTTTCTCCCTCAGCCGATGAATATGAAAAGTCTTACAGTGTCAAACTCTGCATGATTCTGCACTGTAAAGCTCAAACAGCCAAGGGAGGTAACAGTAAGCAAAACATATTTTTAAGCAGAGGGGAACTTTAAGAAAATATAACCTAAATCACGAGTTTCCTTTGATGGTTTCTTCATACCCAGCTTGAACAAAATACTGAGGTTCCCAGCTCAGTATTCACCACCAGCAGCACTTAAAAATACTCAAAAATTACTCAGAATGACACCAAAAAAAAGAAAACTGCCTGCAAGTGGCGCAGGTACTATGTATGACAGGGTCCTTTATGTGCCTGTAGCCCATGGTCTCATAATTCATCCATGGCTGAACCACACTGTCTTTTTTGATTTTGATCATAATTTGTGCAAATCAAAGAAAATAAAAAGTAATTGTAAAAGACAACTACATTTGGCTACGGATCTGAGAGTTCTTAGGCTACCTGCATTTGTTGAAAATTGTCATTGCTGCTTTAATAGTGTCCTAGAAACAGGGCCTGTGAGTCAATTTGAGATCATAACATTTGCAAATTTAATTGAGGATTTTTCCCCTTGTAGGCTAAACAATATTCATTACGTTAAACTGATAGACCATATTATAGTATTACAGAGATAGACGTAATTTTCTCATTTGGATGCAGTGATGCATGTGAACCAGTTCCTGCAATCTAGAGGTTATTATCAGTCAGCCCAACACATAACTTGCATCAGATCAGCTGGGGAAGCTGATACAAAGGTACATTTTCAGACCGAGCATGTGCATAGCCAGTGTGTGTCTCAGACAAATATTGGAATAAATAAAGTGAAATTACTGACGAAATTCAGACATTTTGAAATAGGTTTAAAATAATGGCATTTTGCCTGCTTCCACAGCCCAGCGTACAATAAAAAGACTGTGCCTGACCAAGACTGTATGTATAATACGGTTCAGAACACAGTAAAATATGGTCATCGTGGCCTCTAACAGGACTGGAAAAAGGCCTGTCAGCCACCCGAAGGGTGGATGGCCAACTACCAACTCACCATGGCAACAGCTGATCCCAGAAAGGTGAAATGATCCATGTAAAAAAAAAAATTGAAACCAATAATATTTCTCCTCTTTTCAGAAAAGGTGACACATATCATTTTGTATATGATACACCTCAGTCAGGCTCAACTTGACGTTCAAAGAGGATCTTTTACTTGTTATTTTTATAGACAGGCCTGTGTGTTTTTCCCCTCTGTCCAGTCTGAATGCTGTTTATGAATGTTCACAGTAGGTTAAGCAGCAGGCACGCTCAGAGTGACAGACACACACAGACCTAGTCAACTGTGATCGCTTTATTTTTGGCAGATTGTCTTAATCTAAAAAAAAGGTGAATGTCAAGACAGAATATTATTTTGTTGTTTATAACTAAATAATAATTACTACGTAGACGTATTATCAATTGGCCCATTAAAAGCTCAGTCAAACATCGGTTGCTCATTATGTGAATGCTCTTAAACGAGAAGAAAAGTGATAATCATCCAGCTCTCCATCCATATGACACCTACGACATCTGTTTTCACTCATTCACTCGTTCACATTCATTTATCCACGCGTTGAGGCCTATCGTGCGCTCGGTTTGCGTGAGGAGAGGGCGTCGCCTCCGCCAGCTGCGGGGCTCCTCCGCCCCCCGGCCAGAGGAGCCTATTTATCCCGGGGGACGGACGGGGTCGGGGACAGACGGCGCCATGTGGCCCCTCGCACCGCCGCCGCTGCAGCCGCCGCTGCCGCTGCTGCTGCTGATGATGATGCTCGGTCCGCAGCGACCCTGCGCCGCCGAGGACGAGTTCATAAAGGTACGGGGAGGACGGGGGAGGACGGGGAGGACGGGGAGGACTGGGAGGACAGGGAGGACTGGGAGGACAGGGAGGACAGGGAGGACAGCCAGAGGCGACGCCTCCGCGGTCTCCACCGATGCGCCGTTCACACCTGCGCCGCGTCGAGCTCGGTGAACTTGCGGCGGGAGAGAACGTGCGATGGTTGGAACTTAAAAACAGCGAGAGGCCTGTTTTTACCTCAGTCATAATTTAACTTAAACGTCAAAACCAAAGCAGTAACGTTCGCAATAAACGAAGCAACAACATGAGAGTGGGCGAGTTTGCGTGTTTGCGTGAATCCGGTCGGTACACTGTGTGCCAGTTACAGCCCCTGTCCTGGTCCCTCCTGGCCATTTTAGTTTAACTTCCACCAGCTTGTTTTTGCAGATGCACTTTGTATTGTTGTGTTTTTTTCCAGAATGTCCCACGTGGCAGTTCGGATCATTGAGCTCTTTCTTTCTTTGCCAAGAGTGTGGTGAGGTCTAGTCAACAGCTGGAAAAGTCTGCAGCTTCTGTTTTCCCTTTCTCATACACACACTCAGGGTCATGTCTGTTATGCATATGCACTGTCAACTGTATCTAGCCTGGGCTGTGAGTTTAATTTAATTAATTGCCTCTGGTCTTTGAGAGCAGTGTTCTCCTGCTCTGTTGACACTGGGCTTGTGTTGTCTAGTTGGGCAGATGTCAGTAGTCCAACCTACTTAACAACAACAAAGGAACGAAGGGGAAGAACTGTGGGAGTGTTGCAGCTGTCCCTAATGTGCCCTGTTTGACTAAAGCTTTTGGATGCATTTGGTAAAAAAGGCTCCTGACTACTGAAACAGCAGATAAATGGTCTGGTTGACCTTCAGGGCCTTGTCAAAATTTCCTAACACACTGAATTTTTTTTTTCAGGAGAAACAAGGATAATCAGCTTTGATACAGCAAGGATATTTCCATACTCCCTCATAACAAATAAATTGGACTCGTGTAGGGCTGCAAGAGCTATTTTAAATATGATTGAATCTGCTGATTATTGTATCAATAAATGGTATAAAATGCCTCAGAGTCGAAAAAGAGAAATTCAGATGTCTTGTTTTGTCGAACTAACAGTCCAAACAAAAAAATACTTATTTGCCATCATGTGAAAAAATGTTTGCCATTTTTGCTTGGGAATTGATTCAGTGTATTAATCAGTGATCAAACTGGGTACTGATCAATTTTCTTTTGTTCAACTAATCGATTTTTCCCATAATTTGTGCTAATTATTTTAGTTCTATAATTCTAAGTTTCATGATCTAATATAAATATCATATTTGTTATATTGCCCATCAACATCAACTTATCTGTCAAAGAAGTATGGATCAAAAAGCCAGTGTTATGTTTATTTAGATATTCAATACTTAGATTCATTGATATATAGCACCACATAAAACCATCATACAAGTTTGTGGTCAGTGTTTGTTAAGCAGCAGTCTATATTTTTTAATTTTTTTTTTTTTAAATTTATTTACAAGAAATGACTCAGATGAAAATAATCATTAAAAGGGGTGTGTGACTAAACTGTAGCAAGCACACCCCCATAAACAAACATTTGTATGAAGCGAGAGTGGTCAAATCCATGTCAAGGCCAACCACTGGCCTGAACATTTGTGTTGTAAACAACCATGTACAAATCAAAAAGCAAATAATAGGCACAATGTCCTGCATGATAAGTCCTTATGTAAAGCTTTTTTTTTTTTTTTTTTTGCACGCATCTGTGTTCACGAGCAAAAATACTACACGGAAAACGTACTGGGTAACTGTGTTTTTCTGTTTGCCAGTTAACACAAATATAATTTGAAATGTGTCTGTACCCCCAGAGGTGTCAATACGTAGATGGCACCATTTACGATTACCAGGCAAAGACGCTGAATGGGAGTCACACTGTGAACTTGAGCGAGTACAGAGGCAAGACTATCCTAATCGTCAATGTGGCTACGTACTGAGGACACACCTTACAGTATGTTGGTAAGAAAACAGCACCCGAACATCATTGTGTGTAAAAAAAAAAAAAAAAAAAAAAAACTTAAAAGAAGATGCTTCTCCGCCCAAAGACTTTTAACTTTTTTCTTTTCTATTATCAGAATTGAATGCACTACAGGAAGAGATGAAATCACGTGGACTCATCATTCTGGGCTTTCCCTCCAATCAATTTGGGAAACAGGAACCGGGGAAAAATCATGAAATCCTGCTGGGTCTAAAGTAAGAAAACGTTCTCTTTCAGTGCAAGTCAATCTCAGATCAGCCACAATGAAAACATTGTTAAACAAGCAGTTAAGGATTAAATGTGAGGTTGAAACAATGTACTATATCATTGCTGTCTGAGAAGAAGTTTTTTTTTTTTGTTTCAGCAAAAGTCAGCTTTTTTTTTGGAACTTTAAAGTGTCTTCAAAACAGGAGAAGCCCCTAAATGTCAACACATATTGTAATGTGTTGTAACACATGCACCTTCATAGGTGGATGTAGTGAGGAATTCATAACATTAAATCAGGGAAAATGTCCTTTGGAAACAAGTTTGGTTTCTGTTAGTTGCCTCTCACAAACACAGGATATACATTATTTCCCAGGTTCCATCAGTCATCTTATATCCATAGCAAAGCCTCTGTATCAACTGCGAGGTTTTGCTCAGTGTGTAGTGAAGTAAGGGCAGCTGCCAAGTGGCAAAGTGCTCAGAGGCCTGCCCGCTGATAAGCTGCCCTCTTTCTTGATTCCAGGCATGTCAGACCAGGCAATGGATTTGTTCCAAACTTCCTGCTGTTTGAGAAAGGTGATGTGAATGGAAGAGACGAGCAACAGGTTTTCACTTTCCTTAAGGTAACTTGTGGTCTGCTACTAAAGTATATGATCTACAAATTTAAATTTATACTGTATGTCAACAGAGGGAGCCAGTGGAGGAACCAGTGTTTAACTAATAGGTTTCTGCAGCTGTGTGCAGACTCTTCAGTCAAACACCAGTCTCATTTTACCACCATGTGTCACTTTAGGCAGGGTGCTGCTTGAGATTTTCTAATCAGTGTATACATGAAAGAGACTACTGTAACTTTTTACCTGATAAGTCAAACTGAATAGTACATCAGTCTGTTCACACCTGCCACAGAAGCATACACACAACTAAACCCAGCATGAGGTGTTTCCAAATACTGTATAAACTACTAGTTTTAATATTTCTGAGCCACTGAAATTTTTTCTGTTAGTTTGCTGGTTGTACTGGATGAACAGTACCCCATTTTACCGTTCTTGAAATGATCAATTTACCAAACAGAAGAGATGTTTTGCAAATCAAAGTCTGCGCCCATGTAGATCTGGATGGAGGTTGTTTACTTGCCTGTGTACTGTGACTCTGTTGCTCTCATTATAGTCCTGTGCTTTCTGCCATGCAGAGCTCCTGCCCTTCAGTCGGGGACACCTTCGGTAACCATGTCTACAGATTGTTCTGGGAGCCTCTGAAGATCAGCGACATTAAATGGAACTTTGAGAAGTTCCTGGTGGGGCCTAAAGGGAACCCTGTGATGAGGTGGCACCATAGTGTCAACATTTCTGTGGTTAAAAATAACATTGAAAAGTACCTAGACCGAAGTTCCACCCAGGATTTTTAGATAGCTGATTCATCATATAGAATTGTCCATCTAATGAAGTAACTGTAATCAGATGCACAGCATAAGTAGAGCAAAGCTGGAAGAAAAAGAGTAATGTTAACAGTTTCAGGATCATGAAGATAGCATGCTGAATGAAGGAGAGGCTTGAAAACAGGAAACTCTGTGGTGCCTCTTCAGAGTCTGGGGTTCAGGTCAGCTCTTCAGTGCATTCAGGCTGCCCTGCAATCTCACAGCATCATGTCATCTTCCATTCCCAGGACCTGTTAGACATTACAGCCTAAATATTGATTACTTCCAATAAATCACACAGAACAAACTGACGCGTAGACCTTCCTTTATAAGCAATGGTTAAACTCTGGGTTTTATGTCATGCGAGGTGACCATGATGTAGCAAATTTGTGGCTCCCTGATATTTCTATCTTTCAATAAAAAAAAGGACAAAATATGAAAATAAGCAAGCAGGGTAAGATACTAAGAGACACTTAGAATAGATTTATTAAGCCAGTCAAATACAAAAAGTCTCACATGTGCTTTTGCCTACAGCAAAAAAAGGGCTACAAACTAATAAAATAAACTGCCAGTAATTACAGCAAAACCTTTCAAAGTGCAATTCTGCTAATGTCTCATTTCAGCTCTCACCTAACAGGATTGTTCCCTCTAACTTCATAACTTATTTGCTTAAATGGAGCCATTTCAAATTCATCTGCACACATTTTGAAGCCCTTCATCTGACTACCTGATATCCAATATTCTCAGGAAATCTTAGTGGGTATTGAGTTAAATCTCGATTTGAGGTTATACCTTTTAAAAAGGTGAAACAATAGCTCGAGGTGTGGATCCCCTGTCTGCCATCAGGGCTCTTGACCCTCTCTCTCCTGACAGAGAGAAAGGTCAGACATCCTGGCAGAGGTTGTCCTCTGAGGAGCAGCTGTACCGATGTAACACCGGATCCAGGACCTCCAAGTACTGTTGAAAATCTTCCCCTTTCTGTTGTTAAAGAGGAATTTGAATGCTTCAGGTCTACAACTCGCTCACTTAATATGAAAAATCAGTTATTTGAGGAGGAAGAGGAGGATGCTCCTCGCTGCTGCCTAAGGTTTTTAGTGCTGTAACCTAGATACTGCATGTTGGCTTGGGGCTAATAGTACAAGATGCAGCAAGATGAGGATGAATATCAGAATGAGTGATCCAATCAGTTGTGGTCAAGTAGAAGTGTTGTGTTTAATGAGATTAGGTCCATCATCATGGGGAAAAAATAGGTTGTGTATGTATTGTGCATTGTGTACTGTGTCTGATACAAACATACAATGTCAATAGCTACAATATATTGGGATTACACTAACAACATAGAAAGAACAGCATTACTAAAGACAATGATTTACACTTAGTCAATGCAACTATCAAAACAGCAGGTTATAAATAAATTATCAATAATCACAATCATGTTTTTGGTATGATACCATCAAAATTCATTTTCCAAAATTTTTGTATTTCAACAACCACTTTTGAACAGTTACACGTATGGGACAGTTCTATAACATCGATGGTATTGAAGAAATCTTGATAAAAATCAATCAACATTCACATTGTAAATTCTATGATTCAATGTACCTATATTATCATTCATTGTAGGAATGAGCATATGCAGTCTTATTCATATTGGGGAATGGCTTCCTGTAACCCTACAAGTAACAAACTAAGTGTAAGGTTGTGACATATTTGCAGACAATCACATAGGTATATTTTCTGGAAAAAAAGAACAATGTTAATTATTCCAACCTATTTAACCAATGACTTCAGTTCCTGATTTAAAAAAAAATAAAATAAAATAAAAAAATCCAAATAATATTTCATATATATATTCAGAATAGCGAAGTGTTTCACAAATAGCCTTATAAAACGCAAGTATAAACAACATTACAATAGGATATCTACAGTTCAGTAGGAAAATTATAGATCAAATCACACCTTGTCAACTCAAAAACAAACTGATTTCATGCTACTACCCAGATTCCAACAGGTGGGTACGATGATGCTTTAGTGCTTTCCAGGGTCAATGGTCTGTCGCTCCCTTTTTCCAAATCCAGCTGCTGTGGCTGCAGCTGCTGCTGCAGGTTGATCTACAAATACACATAGGAAAAAGACCATTACCCGTGCAGTTATTTAAATTAAATACTGTAGAAGTGGCCATTGCGTGAAGTAATTTAATGATTCAAGAATATACAAAAAGCCCGGGTGAGTGATGCTTTGCATAAAAGATGCTTACAATATTCTGTATTTTTCTTCTAGCTAAAGCCAGATATAATTTATTCCTTTCTGCCATAGACCTCCGTTGTTACCATTAATGTACGGAAAACACACAAATGGGCCTCATCATTGTACACAGTGATATTCATCTATTATGAATTATGGAGTTTATCTCGAGTCGGTCCCAAGACACTGTCCTGAGGCCATGAATTTAACTCGCAAGTACTGATCCTAAGCTGAAGAAAGTCCCCAACCAATGTGCAACATATACTCCTGTTTAGGTAGCATTTACTATAAACTGGTGTCCAGGTATTTCATGACATTATTTAGCCTTTTTAAAAATGTGACTATATATAATTTGTGACCCATTTGTAAAGATTTACATCTTCATTATGAGCAAATGGGCACACAATTGAAGGAAATAAAAAAAGTATTGAGAGGTGGCTTGTTGCTATGAACACATTGTTGTTTTTGATCTTTTAATGGAATTTTTACGAAAAAAAAGGGGGAAATTATAGTAAAACCAATCTTATCCTTGAGCAATAAAACTTTGTTATGAGTTACATTTTGTACAAAGTATATGAATTATCGATTGAACAATTGTATATGGGTTGCTGTATCGTACCTGCATTCTCTGGTGGTGGTCTTGAACTCTCTCCAACTGCTCTGGCCCCTCTGGGCTGTGGGAATGAAGACTGCCAAGGAAAACCCTGACCAAAGAGAAAGCACCACCTTAGTTCAAACCACTAAATATCCTCATTGATCATAACCAGAAGCCCTTAACTTTGCTGTAACCTGACAGTTGAATTGAATGTGAGCGTGGCTACATTGAGCAGCAGTTAGACCTAATCACTTCTGCTTGTTCCACCCAACTGATAGGGGGAGTAGAGGTAAGAGAAAAAAGAGCCTTGTTTCCTCAGTGAGCTGGAGTCACTCCAGAGAGAGAGACAGAGGGGCCTTAGAGGACCCTTACCGGGGTAACAGGCTGGAACTCTCGCACAGGGGGCGGCGCTGCGGCTGCTGCGGCTGCTGCTGCGGCTGCTGCTGCGGCTGCGGCGCCTGCTGCATTAGGCATCCGGGGAGGGAAGTGTACGGGCCAGCCCTCAAGGCCCTGCGGTCCCACCTGCACAAAGGGACCACAGTAGGGAGGGCTCAGCGGGCCGTTCACTGAGCCTGACGTGGGGTCTGAGGTACGTCTTTCCTGCTGCTGCCCCTACGAGGGATCACAAGTACACATGTGATCCCCAATCAGTGCATGGCTGCTACTCTCAGCGAGGTCAGTGGCCCTGTCATGGCATGGGCCACTGCTGACCTTCAACCCTACTGCTGCCACCTCCCACTGAGGAGTGGGAATGTTCCACCTGCTGATCCCAAATGCACTGACAAACATGCTAGCTGGAGTGAGGCTCTTGTCTTGGAGTACTGATGAATCCACTATAACTTATTACAGTCAACATTTAAGTGACTGCATTCTATCACAAGGGGGTGCTAGTCAATTTTTACCATAACTTATATACTATTAGATAATGCATCCCAAAGGCTTAAGGAGTAATTTTCAGTGAATGCTTAGCTATGCTTTCAAGCACAGCTAAAAATGACCAAACGTTTCTATATGTCTGCACTACTCCCACGGTCAGACCTGAGCAGCAGCCAGTACCTGTTTGTGATGCATCTGCAGTCTCTCCAGCTTACATCTTTCTGTACGTTCTCTCTGACACTCGTTCTGTGCCTGATGAAGCTAAACAACAAACACACAGTAAAAGAAAACAACACAAACCCCACATTAGAGAGCAGTTCAGTTATAAAAGTTAAAGAAATTTAAGATGCAAAAACAACTACATCATTCCTTATCATGCCACATACAGGAGAAATCTCTAAGTACAGTTACCTGATTTGTCAAATTAGTAATCTGACCCTGGAGTCTCTCCACCTGCCGCCTCAAGTCCTCTTTCTCCTCATTCATTCGTTCTCTGTCGCTCCTCTCTTTTCTGAAGTCTTCTTCAAAGATCTTCACCTGAAGTGCAAAACAGTGATAAAGCAGCTGAAGAAATGTATGAATGATTGCAGCAGAACTATGTGTGTGTGTGTGTATGATTGCCTGTCTGACCTGTTCCTTTAGTACAGCAATTTGAGTGAGCAGTTCCTGTTTCTTTAGGTTATTGGCTGCATCTGCAAAGTTACCCTGGCCAGGTGGTTGTTGAGAGGTCGAAGGGGGGTGCAGGTTTAAGGCTTCCTCTAAAGCCTGACATGAGACAAATCAAGTGTTTCAAAGAAAGAAGAAGGAAAAAAAGGAAAGAAGAAGAAAGAAAAATGTCTCCATCCTTCATCGCTCTCTGTTGCATTTCCTCCACACTCACCCTGTTGAGGCGTTGGATCTCCTTCTCCTGGTACTCTCTCTGTTTGCTGAGGGGCAGAAGTTGATCCTGCAGATAGCGAATTTTCTGCTTCAGTTCAGTGGTCTCAGAGTTGAGACACTCCTTTTCCCCCTGAAACACACCATAAAACATTGACAACACCTTTCTTAAGATATTCTGGAAGAAAAGGAGTGTATTTTTTTCTGTGCTTTCTGGCTTTGAAATGTTTACACCTACTGAATTTCACCTATACTTTGTGTCCTTGTATTCGCACCTGTACATTTTCAATCTTGGACTTTGCTAGCAGCAGCTTCTTGTCATAGTCACGCTGTCTCTGCTCTCGCTCTGCTTCCAGCTCAAGAACAGTTTTTTGGGACTCAGCAAGCCTTTGTCTGAGGTCTGTGATCTAAGGGACAATGTAAACCATTTTGTTAAGGACACGCACACAAAGATTCAGTCATCAGCTGGTTTATGTGTTAAGATACACCCTTAGATATGTATATAATACAAGGCAACAAGAAAACATCTGCAAACATAAGCTGTTTTTTGTGTGAAATATGAACAAAGTTAGTGACGCGCATGGATACATTTAGGGTTCTGCGGTTTAAACTCTAGGCTGAATGGTGTCCCCATCTCAACAAAGTGTGAATGTAGGCTAGCTCATGATTGTGGATGTGTTAATGCGTAGGTGTGTGAGTATGAGAGTGTGAGAGTGTGTACATTTGTGTGTCTCTGCTGCCCTCTGACTGCACCACTGCAGGAAGTCAGTGGGTACAAGAGAGGTGAGGGGAATTCTTACAGAAGTGTGACAGGCCTTGTGGTAAGTACGCTCAGATAGCAAGCTATTGCAAAATTGCACCTTTTCCACTGGACAGGCACATAGAAAAGAAAGAAAGAGAGAAAGAAAGAGAGAAAGAAAGACAGACGTATGCACACACACACTTTATTACCAACTGATGCATAAAAACATTAGAGTCCTGTGATCATTAAAGAAAAAAAATCCTTGCCGTTTGTAATTTCACTTACTTAAAAAAATTTGTCAACTTTAACAGTAGAAAAAAATATGACTATTCCATTCATACAATATAATATGTATACTTTGGTATAACAATACTCCAACTATTAAATTTAAAGCCTGGTAGCAAGATAATCTTGGTATCGTTGGCATTTTCTGACACTGTAGTCTGGCCTAATTTATCCTTGTTCAGAAAAAATACAAAGACAGAAACTTAAAACTACATTCAATCACTTTCAAAATGTATTACTACTAATAAGAATAGCAATAGTATTTCATGAAATGAAGTGACACTTAATTATTTGAAGCAATTTCTAACCCTTAAGTCAGGAGGACACATGGTTACTTAAATTGAAATGAGTTCAGTGGAAGACACAGTTGAACAGAGTTCATTTTGAACCTAGGGAACAGATAAAGGGCTGCCTATGCTAAGAAATTATGTTATTTAGTTGGGACACTTTTATGGAAGATGCAGGATAAAAGAACCCTGACATGTGGAAGGAGTCTTTAGACTCTCACACAGGCCAAAGTATACATTTTTTAGAAATAAGACATAAAAATGAGACAAGTTTACTTGGTGGATTGATATGAACTGATGTGATTTCACAAGATGGAACAAATGTATTCAAAGTGAGCTTTGAAATGATAAAAAATGAAAATGTTTTTCAAAGGAATTCGGAGAGAATTAGGTATTCATTCTGCTTCAACAGCTCTATAGCAGTCGAGGACAGCTCTGGGTCTTCCCACAGCCTTCATAAAAGCTGTAAAGTCATTACTGTACCTTCTGTTCAAACTGTGACTTCATGGAGTTCCACTGAATGTCCCACTGCTTGTTCACCTCAAGTACCTGTAAGCAGTGCCAGAAAGTGAAAGAAATGACACTTAACATATAGGAAACAAAAGACACAGAGACTTTCCCCTATGGCAAAAGAGGATGAGCAGTGAGTTCAAAAAAAAGACTCACATCCTTTCTCTGCTTCTCCAAAAGCTTGATCTTCTTTTCATACACTTCAGCATCACACAGTTTAGTTGGGGTTTTCTCTGTAGCTTTTCCACTCTAGGGGCAACAACAAAACATTCCTCAATCCACAACATTCCTCCATTACACACCCGCTTGTAAACAGAGCTTGCAAGGAAGATTTATGTCACAAATTCATCAAGAAAACCATTACTAAATGCATTTCTAAAAGGGGAAAAAATTGTATACTGCATGAATATTGAAAGCAATGTGTAGTAATGTTTTATTTGTGCGAAACAAAGTTTTGATGTGTGTGTGTGTAAGTAAAGAATTAAATAAATAAATAATTTGCTCTGTGATTTAAACTACCTTCTGCGGTGTGGTGGCCTCCATCTTATGTCGTACAGCAGCAGATTCCTCCTTCACCGGCTCCTCTTTGGCTTCTGGAGCCTCAGTCTCAGATGGTACAGCAGGTGGTGGTGCTGCTGCTGCTGCTGCTGCTGTTGTTGTTGTTGTTGCTCCTCCCGTGACAAGCTCCTTAAGTTTCTGGTTCTCCTGTCTGAATCAGCAAGAAAATTAAAACTATGTGAACAATGTCCCTTTCCAGAGTTCACAGAAGTTTTGGTACAGCTTCAAGATGTACTTTGGGAAGAGCACCACTTAGGTGTAGTGACCCCAACAGAAAACCCTGGAATAATCCCTCCCTTCAAAAGTGAAAGCATGGTCATCACCTTCCATGATCACATAAAGAGAATGTAGGGTTTTGTCATCAAAAAAAACAATGGGAGGCTGATTCACCCTATACTCAAAAGGTCAGCAGAAACAAAATTCTACCAGTTTAAAAAAAAAACAAAAAACAAAAAAAAAAAACAAATACGCACGCGCGCACACACACACACACAAGAATAAGAATTAGATGTGACAGTGTCTGTATTGTTTGGTTAGTTGTAGGGAATATCCTGCAAATCTCACTGCTTGTTCTTTAAGATCTTACGAACATAAAAGGTGCTACTCTAGCAGAAGAAACACAAAACCAAGTCAAATGAAAAAAGAAGGTTAAACATTACCTCAGCTGCTCCAAGTCTCGATTCCTGATATGATGGTCCTCTTCCATTTTCTTTCTTAGCTCATTGTTCTCCTGTCTTAGCTGCTCACAGAGAGTCTATAATCCAAAAAACACATCAATTACCATATTTAACATCATTCTATATAATAAAGTCCGTACATTTTTTTCTAAATACTAAAACGTGGCCAGAGGCTACTGCCGTCACACAATGGTACGACACAAAAGGTACTTATGTTGGAATAATGTACATGTATGTGAACTGAATTCAGGAGGAAATACTTTCCACCTCTATGGCTCAAAATTTCTGACACACGATCCAATATTTAGACATTTTCATCCCACAAACTAACAACAATGATTTTCCTGAGGGGTTCATGAGAGGTTATGTAAGAGGTTTTGAAAGAAAGAAAAGGAAAAAAGTCCTGTAATGCAAATGTGGATATGACCATCATTATTGTAAACAGTGCTTCACTTTCACTTTTGTATATTAAAATACAGCCCATAATGTGTTTGATAAATTCCAAGTGTTAATGTGCTCCCACTGGTGCTGGTTTCGAATGCACAAGCTACTCTTCATGGTCCTTAAAGTTTATATCAAATATTCTTCATGGTTACTTTGCTTTTATTGTTTGACAAAGAAATTAAATAAGTTCAATTACATGGTTTCAAAACAGGAAGGGTTCTGAAACCAAGTCCAACCTCAATAAACATCTGGCAACCCTATCATCTAGGCAAGTGTTGTGCACTTGTAGTTGTGGTTCTTTATGGGCCAAGTTCACATGGGCTACTGTATAAGGCAGTGGTGAATAAACACTTTCCAGAAAAGAATATATAACTTATTTCATGTATCATTACATTGAAAACAAAGAACTTTGTTGTCCCTTCCCAGCCTGCAAATAATATCTGCTGCAAAAAACTCTTTCTGAAGTCAGCAGAGATGAGGGACATTTTACTGTAAAGTATAGCTACTGAATTATTTCATCTGACATTTGATTAAAAATAAATAAATAAATTAAAAAAAAAAAAATCACACTGAGGTATTTAAAGCCCAACAGCTGTTGACTGGTTTACAGTTAACACATTTAATGTAAAAATAAATTTACATTTATCATAATAAATCAGTTTATGCTAATTAAATAGCTCATAAGCCATCTTGGAGAAATAGCTTAACTCTAATGCATAATGGTTGCTTTGGCGTTTTTTTTTTTTTTTACGTTTTTCATACAGTTGCTGTGTCACTTACCTGTAGAAGGGAGGTCCTCTGTTCATTCTTTTGGACCTTAGAGGAAAGATGGTGAAACTCCACAGCCATGCGACCGAGGTGTGCCAACAGTTGGTTCGGGTTGGATTCCTCTGCGAATATGCTGAAAGAGCTCTCTAGTCTCTTCAGCTGGCTTGCTAGCTCGATGTTCTCCTGAGGCAGGAGGGGGATTACTCCTGCCACTGACCCTGCCTGGAGATACCCACGCAGGTAAACAGTCAGCCCTTCCTCTCAAGCTGACTCAGAGGGTGAGCTAACAACTACATATCTACTTCAACCAGCACAAGACTGAAAGAGCAACATGTTAAAAGAGTCATCTTGATACTATTTCTATGAAAAGCAGCAGCTGATTAGTCTGGAAAGTCAAACCAGTTTGTCCCATTGGACTTAAGTTTATGTCTCAAACTACATACTAACTGTTAACTCAAATGAAGAGGGTATGGTAATACTATTACTAAAGCATATGGGAACAGTGTCAACTTAGGCTACACAATTTTAAATTATGTGACAATCTAGTCAATTAATTTTGTATTGTAGTCCTTTAACACATCCCCTAGGATGCAGTGCGTAAATGAATCATAAGTGTAATTCTAATCAGTAATAATCCTGGACTTTCCCCTGGCTGACTCAAGCTGGAGCTACCAGTATTGAGTTTGTTGATGAGTCACTACATCAAGGATATGTTCCTAATATTGAGCAAATGAAAAAGAAAAGTTGAATTTAGTCCAGATAAAATGATGAAAAATAATTACTTTTGGTAGCCTGGGGCAGGAGCATTGATACTCTAAACATGCTAAATTGTGTGTTAAATTGAAAGCTTCTTGCAAAATCATTCTTCCTAATTTGTGTCACAAGAAGTCTGGTACGTACAGTCAAGGCATCTTGAGTCTTCCCATCTATATTCACAACTTCAAACTCTGATAAGGCCTCCTGTAAAGACCAAAAAGTAGGTAGCACCATGGTACATGCAGTGTACACAGTAACTGCTCATATAAGTTTATAAGAATAAAGTACACATTCAGTTGAGAGCTGCCAAATGTCAAATTCTAGGCCCTTAAAATGTCTGCATCATTTGTTATTTACTGTTGTTTTTTCCTGAAAATCAAAAGCTTTCCAAAAAAGCACAAATTACTTACACTGGGCTTCTCAGGCTGCAGGGTCTTTCCTAAAGAGCTAGTTTGCTCCTCCTTCTGCTCTGCAGTGGGGTGTAAACAGGTTTTACCTGTAATATGCCACACAAATACCAAGCTTAATCCAGGTTTCAGTATGTTAGAACAGGTTACATGGTTACAACACTGTACGGAGTCATAATCCACACTATGAAAATATGTCTGCAAAGTTGAATTTATCATTTCTATCACATCTGTGAAACCTACTTTGTGTCTCAGTCTGAACTGGCCCTCCCATACACAGACTAGCAGCAAAGCTGGAGGACTTGAGGGCTTCGTTGTCTCTCACAAGTTCTTCCACTCGTTGCCGAAGCCTCGATGCCTCTGACTGAGACTCTTCCAGTAAATCACCTGCAAGTTTCAATGAGATCTTTTCTCTGTCCAACATCACTTCATTTGAGTTTTGCTTGATCTACCTTTGAACCATCTTTTTTTTTTATCTTAACAAAGACCAAAGGCTCGAACTACTAGCAGTCATCAAATTAAATGTGATAGAAATTCAGTAAGAAATGACATGCAATTAGCATTTATCTTGTGAGTCACAAGAAGAGCATCTAGGCCATTCACATCATTGGAATGCAGCTTTTCAACAGACTAACAATGAAGATCAGGTTTTACAACATTCCGCCGTATTTGTTGCATGACAAATTCCCTTCTGCATTTGTGTATTTTGACTGGAAATTCAGTTATGTAATGTGTTATATGATCTTATATGATCTATTATATAATGTCTCTGTGGGTACATTAAGTTAATATTAATCATTCTTTTGTTGCTAATACAAAATGCAGGGCGAACTCAGTTTTCTGTAACAGATCTTTCAAACTATAATAAAGAAATGAATGCCTATCTGGAAAATCTGGAAAAACTAAATCACCAGGTGTTAACAGACAGAACAGATGTGCAACACCAAAGAGCAGCTGGTCTTAAACCCTCTGTCCACAACATTGAGGTAACTATGCTGTATTTAGGAACCTACCTAAGCTCTTAAGTCCCTTCATCCGCTCCCTCAGCATGTTGTTCTCCTCCAGTAGCTGTCGATAGCTGCTTCCCCCTCCAGCCTCCTCTCGGGCCTTGACCTCACTCCCACCTGGATCATAGATGCGGTACGGGCCTTTCCCTTCCATCGCCGTCTCTCACTTCCTAGACATGATCCTCTGAACTGTGGAAAGAGGACATAAAACTGTTGCTTTTAACTTGGTTAAAAAAAATATATCTATATATACACATATAATTTACCAGGCACTACTCAGCAGAATATTACAAAACAAATGAAAGAAATAAGGAGAACATGACCATTAAATAAAGACAAAAGTGCTGATAGTAAACCTAAACAAAGAGGACTGAGGACTACGTAAAGACTAAATAAACAACTTTAAGAATGTTTCTATTGCAAACAATCACATTTGAATCCTAAATGAAAAATACACTGCTCAAAGAGTCAATTTGAAAGTATCGTGATCAGCATAAGAGCAACCAACATCAAATCAATACAGAAATGTTCATACAATGGAAGGCAACAGCTGAACAAAGGCATCGCAGTACAATGCATACTGAACTAGAAATCCCCTTGAACCACAATTTATTCTGAAACAATATTACAACCACACAGAAATATAGCAAACGGTGTTTCTGCTACCTCTCAACTGCAGATGAAATAAACATCTCCTACTCACTCGTCCCACGGTATGTGCTATACCCGCTCTGTCTCAGCTTACGATTTCTAGCAGGACGAGTGCAAACTATCGGTGGAGACTAGTAGAGAAAATGAAGAACTACCGACAGCTTCGAGAGGACAAAAGCAGCAGCAGCAGCAGCAGCAGCATCACCACCACGGTGCTAACCTGCCAGAGAGAAACACACCGACAACCATGTTCTAACGTCCCCGAAGACCAAACGTGACAATTACAACGTTCCTATCCGAGATGGGGGGAGTGGGCAAAGGCAGGGAGAAGGAAAACACGATACGTGAACCCCGCTAACAGACACCCTGCGGACAGACAGGAGTCAAAGACGGCGCGATCCGGCTAACGATAGCTACCTTGATCGGCCGAAGAAGGCTAATATTAGTTTTCGCTGTTGTCATGCAAATTGCTAGCAACATCCTCGTTAGCCGTGGCTAGCTGACGCTAGATGACAGTGCGGGAAAGGAAAGCCGCCGGCCCTCCTTGTTTACCCGCCGCGGATGCTTATATCGACGCGGTAAGTCGGTGCGAAAGCTTCGCTAAACGACAAAAAACCCGACGAACAAAGAGGGCTGTTTTGTTTTTTTTCCCCTTCCCCCCCGGGGCCGGGTACCTCTCAGCTCGCTGTGGCCTCTCGCCTCTCGTCTCTCAGCCCAGACATCTATTGCGGAAGTGGTCCGCTGGTCTGTGCCGTAACCTGGGAAATTCCACCTCGCAACGTTTGATGTAAACAGCGATGATTGACGGCGGAGCGGGCCAATGGGAGCGCGGCCCTCCGCGGGCGGGGGCGCCCGGCGCCGCCGCCGCCGCCGACTGTAATGTAAACAGAGGAGCGACAGGATGCGCGCTCCCGCGCCGTCGTACGGACTTATTTATCATTATTATTATTATCATTATTATTATTATTATTATTATTATTGTTTTACATCAATGATCAAACCTGCCCGCATCGTGGATTTTTTTTTTAAAAATAGGTAAATAAATGTAATATATAGCAACGAGGCCCCGCGTGACATAGGGTCACATAGGTTGAGTAAAACTGATCAGTCAAAAAAAAAAAAAAAAAAAAAAAAACAGCCTGATTCACAGTATTTCTATTATAAGAACTTCTTATTCTTCTTTTTAACAATTTGTAACCCGCGCCCCCGTAATTCTGGGACTAACCCGACCGTTTCACTGAATTACTTTTTTTTCCTCATTGATAAATTTAGAGAAGGGGCTGCTGGGGGTTTCTGTGATTGCATCACATATTTCCTCTGAGCCAGCGGTGCACTAAGGCCTGGTTCAAGTTACACTGCGCTTTTTAAGACCACGGCATTGTTTAACTGGAAATATCCTGTGTCAGAACCAAGAGTTAGGCCGATTACATTCATTATTGATTGAGCGGATTGTCTGTAAAATATCACAAAAATAGTGAAAGATGCCCAGAAGACTTTCCCATAGCCTATGTTGACACATGCAGACCAGTTATTTCATCCAATAAACGGTATAAAACCCACGGGTATTCAGTTTAATTACAGGGAAGACTAAGAAATCCAGTGAGAAAAATCATGTGTGAGAAGGGGTGGAAACAGTGATTTAAAAAAAAACAATCTCTTAAAATATCACTTTAGCAATGAATCGAGTATCAAAATAGTTGCAGATTAGAATTTATTATTCAACTAAACGTTTCAGCTCTAAATGTGATATGTTAATATGATCTGGGATTTCATTGGAAATTTTCGTCTTCTTGAAGTCCGCATTACCCTTAAGTTATGCAGTTCTCTGAACCTTGAGTGTCTCACCTGTGCACAGTGAACAAAATGTCAGGCCCTCATATACCTTGGATTAACATGATTAATCCAAAGTAATTGTTTTGTCAGTTTTGCACAGGTATATCTCCTGAATTAAACTCTGCACTTCAGTTGCACTCATGCCATCAGACAAAATGTAGATAAATACATCAATATGTTCTTAAAATACCATCTGATTAAATAGTTACCTGGCATTGAGACATCAAGTGTTTGTCATATATCATGCAGCAAATGCAACATGTTCAAATGTCATTTCAGTCTGAGGTCGTTTCACTAAATTGTCTGAACTTTATTGCAGGCCTCATCTAACAAAACATGAATAAGTTAGAGCAATAGTGACATCTTGTGGGAATTAACAATAGGGGAATCTGTGGCCATATTTCTTCCTCAGGGAGTTACAAGGGCCATTCCTCAGTTAACTGGACACATAAAGTACTTCAGATTTATTTCAGCATGCGATAGCGTACCAATAGACTTAACCACACAAGGGTAATAGGCAATGCTAACTGAGTATATGCATGTGTATATAATGGGTCGAAATTATTAATTTAAATAACAAAACATCTTAAATGATCACAGGTAAAAGTACACTACTGCCTATCAACAAAGACAAACAAACAGCCACAATAATGATTTTTAATTTCAGAGCATCAGCCTTGGAGGTCTTATCACAGAGCATGATGTGTATTTATACTACACAATACATGGTGTGATTCACGATAAGTCTAAATTAATCAGAATCACGCCTTTGTTTTTATCTTTTATGTAGCTACCAGTACTACATCCTGTAATGCAAAAAAAAGTGCACATTGAGGGTGTACACCAGTAATACTGAACTACTGAGGCACAACAAATGATAAAGCTGCTGTAATAGGGCTATTTTAGTAATATCCTTAGGAATTATAAAAAGGATTTCACTATACCGTTCATTTCTCTTTGACTTAAGATCTCTGATGACTGATTTAAATTGGAGTGGATAGATAGCCTGTAATGTTTGTAGTCTTTAATAGCTATATGTGCTTTAACAACAATAAGCCTTATTTGAAAATCTTTTTCATACATGAAATGCCACTTAAACCGATGTAGATTCAAGTAAGAAGTCACATGCATCAAATAAAACCACAAATAACAACAGACAATGACATTTTAGACTTTATAGTGTGTGGACCAGTAGTGACTGAAACACAACAGTAAAATTTGTGAATGCGTCCCTCAGAATCATCAGTTGGCTACAGGAAAGAGCTGACAAACGTTTCACATGGCTCACACGCAGAAGTTGTTTTTTCCTTGGTCCATTGCCTGCCACCAAACACCTTGTCCTTGTTTATTAGTGCACAATGTTTCCATCTCAGACTGCTGTGATGTGCTAAAAATAACGAACAGGCTGCTGACTCTAAACCTGCCAACACAAAAACAAAAGCCTGAGGATACAGGAAATGCCACCCATCATTTAGTCCTGCTGGCCAGAAAATTGGGGACTTTTCTCCTCCTGCCTACATTTTCAGAAATAATATTTATGTACAATGCCATAAATTATGTGCTTCATTGCACATAGACAGGAGAGTGAGCAGGTGACATGTGAGAGAGAGTAATCATCAGACTGAAGCCAACGGTGTTACAAGTATGTACCTCATCCTGCTGAGACACAGGAGTCTCCCCTCTCCTTCTAGTAGCAGAAATCAGCAGCTGATAGTCATTAGTTCTGTGCTACTTAATACAAACTGTTCTTTTGTTCTCGAACTAGCGACTCCAGCTGTGTTCTCGTGGCCTAAACCAGGGCAATCCTTGAAGCAGTCTCTAATGCTATGCAAAACATATGAACAAGATGTGCAACAGCACTAGATATATTTCAGTTTAAATTCTGAAAGGCTATTTATATAATTTTTAAACTAAACTAGATTGAACTAGATTTAAACTAAAATCTAGACTTGCTAGCTTATGTATCAATTATAATAATGATTACATCTTTTTAACTACATTCTCTGTGGTTTTATCTACAATTGTTTTGCTTGTAAAAAGGTTAAAATCTTGTTTTGCTCTTAACATGGATTTGGCAACATGTCTGTAGAATTTGATCTGTTGATTTGTTATTATGAAATATAAACTTAAATTTAAAAATAAATGCAAATTTAAAAAAAGAAATAATCATCAGTTTTTAAATAAACATAATATAATAAACATCAATGTAATAGAATTTTTGCCTATGATTAAATAGCCAGTAAATACCACAAAATTATAGAGCTAATGGCCTTTTTTTTCTAGCATATAGAGCAGCAATCTATATTTTCACTGTGTTACATTTGCCTTCTAGGTTACATTCCAAACAGAGGATAACAACACTAATTTCAGTGACAATATAAAATCATTTTAACCTGCAGTGAACTAAAAAAAAGACAATGCCATAAATTATGATAACAAATTTAACAGCTTCTGTTACTATATCTCAAATGTTAAACCAAATAAACAACAACTCACCCACACATTTAGCTTCTGTCGGAGAGGCACTTTTTAAGGAAACTGGTGAATAAGGGGAAAGCAGTTTCACTGAGACTTGGGGAATTCCCATAACCCAGTAAAATTGCCTGAGCTGTAGCCCACGCTCAGCCTGAACAGAACCTGGTGTGTGTCCAACTGTGTGGTGCCTTACTGGGTAAAACAACACATGAAAAACAAACTATACCAAAGATTTAAAAAAAATAATAAATAAAAATGATTAAATAAATATTTCTAATTCATTTTTGTACATGCTGCACACATGTATGTCAGCAAAACTGATTAAATCGAAGAGGCCACAAAAATATGGCATGCAACATTACAAGGGAAGCATTCAAGAAGAGTGTGCAAATGACCTCTAATATAAAGTAACTTGTATTTACAGTAAAGTAAATGCAGTACAATATATTGCTTGTTTGCATGATCACATCAAAATGACACCATAAACTGGAGACTGTAGTTAAAAAAAAATTCAAAGGCTGGAGCAACACCCATTGACTCTCTCTGAGGACACAACAGCTTTAAAATATGTAAACTGCAGTCTATCTAATTAATGCTGTGCAAGCTGTTCTGAACAACGCCAAAGAACAAAGTTCCCCCAGCCATCAAAAGGGAAATTTCAAAGTGTATATTTTGACAGTGACAGCATATTAACAATGTGCCATTGAAGAAATCTCTTAATCTTTTATAATTATCAGCAAATGGAGCAATTTCATGTTGGGTGTGCCATTAAAACTGGAGTGTAACTGACTGCTGCAGACTCTAGTTGTTGCCTAGGATTTTGGCGTACTGCAGGGGATTTCCTCGCCACATACGACTTTTTTCTTCTTTCCTCTTTTAACTCAAAGATAGCTTGACAACAGCTGCACTCACATATATGCAGTGAACCGAGACCCTGACAAGAACAGACAGCTGTCTTGTACTTTATTTCTGCATTAACAAGACTACAAGTCCAACTGAGACGCATGAAATGAAGCATAATGTTATTACATTTAAGTGCAAATGATATATTTTTTCTTTGCTCTTTAAGATGCATAGGCATAAAGATTGTTCACTGATGGCTGATCATCAGGTAGCTGAGGAAGTAGTGTTATACCTCTCCAGTGTGTTTGAATGTAAAGGAGCAGAGTGGTTGAAAGCGCTTACACGAGCCTGATTTGTTTTTGTTTTTTTTAACATTAAAAGTGTGAGAAGAAAAGGAGAAGGCAACACTTTTTAATTAAATTTATTTAATCCAGGAATATCTGATACCTTAAAATCACATTAATCACTGGACAGCTAACAGTCTGAAGGCACTACTTGAGCACTTACTACTCTCAAATATGCTGTACAAGTGAAGCTTCTCTCTACACTAATGCGGACATCTTAGTGTTACATGTGACTCTGTAAAAAAAAAAAAAAAAAAAAAGACATCATCCAGACATGCAAGACAGTCAGACGCGAGAGCAGAAAACTGGCTTGAAAGGTTGGGAGGTCATAGGTCACTTGGTTTTGGCTGAGTAGTGGCAGCAATTAGGAATACTGAGAATACACACTGACGTTAACCACTACAGTTTCAGTCTGCGATCTCTTTTTGTCTCGTGGTTTGTAACTGAAATCTGTGAACGAAGCTGCAGGGACTAGCAAGGTTAATCCTCCCCTCCACAGAGCAACAGCAGGGTTTTACGGTAGTCTCCTGAGGTATCACCCTGAAACGTGATAAAAAAAAACAATACACACACAAACACACAGGAGGAGTTTGAATTTGTGGAAAACACACTGTGTTCATCATGGTTATGTCTGCTGATATCTAGTCATCACAGGGCTTAAACTGTAATTTGCCAATTTATTTATTTATTTACGTGACACATAATAGTAAAATTCTGTTTATCTTTCACTAATGATGAATGAATAAGAGTCATGGGAACAAGCAGAAATCTGCAAAAGTCACTTAAAAGTGGAATTACCCCTTATATCAGCTGACACTCAAAGATAGAAATTTCTATTTTTATAAATGTCAACCTAATTGTATTTATCGGTTTCTTTTTAAAGGAATAGTTTCTAATTTTTGGAAATTAGAGTTATTTAAGAGTTAGGACAGAAGATCAATACTACTCTCATGTCTGTATTGTACATGTGAAAAAAACAAAGAGCTGCTTGTTAGCTTAGCATAAGGACTGGAAACAGATGGAAACAGCCAGCCTGCCTGAAGGTAACTAAAGGTGTATATTGTCAGTGGAGTTCCCATCTAGACATCGGATTTGCATGTAGCTTCTAATTTAACTCTCAGGAAGAATGCAAATGAGTGTGTTTCCTGAAATGTCAAGCTGTTCCTTTGAATAAGAATTTTTAAAAAATGTACCAGGTTGTTCTGAGATGTCAGTGGTACTAAATTTTCTGTACGTTGGATGAAATTGCCAATTTATCAAATAAATACAGAGGCATCATACTTGAGAAATTGCTTGAATTTCTTAAGTCTCTTTTGCAACTGAACCTGACAACCTCAAAATATGCTATTAAAAGAACTGTCTTGCTAAATAGAACTACACAATACAAAACAATGTACAAAAGATTCTAAATTTCACTCAATACTCATTTTAAAATACACAATGCATTATATAGCAACCCTTGCTGTTGTATAATCTGATAGTGTTTCTGGTAAAGCCTATCCAGGGCACCCTACTTGCTTGTGTTGTATTGGTGTCATGGTGATTTCTTTTGTAAATTATCATAGAACTGTTTCTGAGTACTTCCTGTCCTTGTGGCTGTCAACCAATCACACAGCGGATATAGAAAGGAAGTTAAACATGCAAGGGAAATTCCTAAACAGCTGTGCTGTGGCCACAGACCCTTAGTCCACCGCAGGAACCTATAGATAACAGTTCCCCACCACCTCACCACAGCAGCAGAAGAAGGATGTGCGACCCTTGCTCACAGACAGTACTGACGCAGGCTATGAGAGAAAAGCTACACAGAGACTCACACATGAGATAAGAACACAGCAAACCAGCAAGGAGTGTTAGTAGACAAAGACTGAACTTACAATCATAGTTTCTACCTGGATGAATTCATGGAGGGAGACATCGTGTGTTTCCTTGAACTCTTTACGTACGTTGAAAAGGTCAATCTCACTACGGGACACCATGATGCGAATCAGTGCCCTGTCGTCTGTACCAAGGCCCTGTGGGAGAGTTCAATAGATACTTCATTTATTCTGATTTACTTACTGTAGCTGCTACTGTCTGAGAGTGCTCAGCAGCAGTACTAGCAACAAAGTACACATAAAACCAAAAAAATCTATTACATGCACCAACAAATATGACCTTTTCACTTGCTTCATCTGGTATTCAATACATTGGTTATGTGCTATAGGCCTGCAGTTAGAATTATACATTGGCAGAAACTTCACTGTGAATGAAATACCTTCATGGCTTTGTACAAACGGTCTGCAAAATAAGAGGGCTTGTTCTTTACACTGCGAACTGCAAAGCAAAGAGAGAGCAAGCAGGGACTGAGGAGTAGTCACAGAATACATCATACATCAGCAGTAAAAATTGTGACACAAGGAGAAAAAAAAATTCAGTGGTAAAGTTGGTCATTACCTATTGCATAAAAGGCATTTTTCACATCTCCTGACATTTCTTTTTTGATAATTTGTTCAATGTCCTTATTGGTGTATCTGACAAACTCTTGGAATACTGTGAATAGAAAAGAGCATGATCAGTTGAACAGTTATATATCAGTTACATATCAGTTTTATTTATATGTGTGTATATATATATATATATATAAATATATATATATATATATATATATATATATATATATATATATATATATATACAGTAATTAGTCAGTCACTATGATCCATCTGTCTTGACCTTTCCTGAGATGAGGGAAGCTTCTGGTGCACAGAATACTCATGAACTTCATCTCCATGTCATCAGACTCTGCATTGCATGCGTTGGCAAGTTCCTGAGAAGTTCAGGAGGAACAACAGGAACAAACATTTAACACCATTCTTCTATTTCACCATTCTAACACAATGAAATATTACACTCATACTTTAACCGTAAATCACCTGGGCATCTGCATTTGCTCTTTCCTCATCCACAGGGCCCTCCTCTCTTGCACCCTGAACAGGTGAAAGGTGAAGGTGAAATAAAACTTATTAATAACGTGCAGTTTTATCTCTTAAATGTCAGTGGTTCACCAAGAATATTTTTGTTCTTTGTTAAATAAGTAGTGTTGAAAGAAAAGTGGAGATGATCAATGAGACATTTTAGTGTCTGATACTGTCAGCAGACAGACTGCCACCAGTGGGTGGGTGTGGAAGTTAAACACAGTCTAACTTCTCATGATGATAAACATTACCTGAACAAGAGAAACAAGAATGCGGCAGAAGTGGCCCGATGTGTCTGACTGAATTGCTTCCTCCAGAGACTTCTTATAGGCTGTGAAATGATATATTGCATGTAGAGGGTTTCTCAAACAAGAAAGTGATTTTTAAAAGCCCTTTTTTGGGATCCGACTCACCATCCTCATAGGCAGCAGCCATGGCTTGTATTTCTTCATTGCTCCTGGTGACCAGGATCTCGATCAGCGCATGTTCATCTGTCCCAGCCCCCTGTGAGAAATTAGTTTTCATGGTGAGATCTCATCACATAGATACAAAGGAGTTTCACAAAAACAAGGACAAACAAACCCAACGCTTAAACAGGCACCACACTACACAGCTAGAAGGAGAGTGCATGTCCACCATTTCTCCTTATAGGTAACGACAAAATCTAACTTTTGCCATTTTTGTTCCTTTTTCCATTTGTATTTTAATAACAGACCTTCCTCATACAGTGCTGTTCACCTCATGCCCTTGAATCAATGAGGAAGTGTCTAGACTGAGTCACAGTTCAGCACAAGCATACCCTGACTTTTTTAAGCCTATATAGCACACCGGACCTTTCAGTGCTTATGAGCATTCAAGATGTGGAAATACAGCAAATAATTGTTTGTATTGGATTTTTAACTATAGGCCTTCCGATAAACAAATTAATAAATTGCTCTGAACTCAATTTGTCTGTTCAGATGAAAGGGTGAGTCTGGTTTCTGCACAAGGAAATCATTCAGTGCTTTATAAGTAAAAATGCAAAGTTATTCAATTTCCAAATACTTTTTTGAGTTAGGTGTTCTGAATCAGCTGTACCTCAATTGCCTTTCTCATCATTTTGGCATCAAACTCTGCAGGGGTCAACATGAGCCCGATGATCAGCCTCTCTAAGTTCTTTGAGAGCTCAGACTTCAAGTCCTTCATCAGATCCTGAGAAAATTAAGCAAAGAAGAGATTTTTAACTGTTCCTGAGATTAAGAAATGTACTTGTTCACCAGAAAATGAAGGGATGTGAAATGTGCTCCAACTTGAATCTTCATTCATTGATTTTTTATTTTCAATTATTCATCTCTCTCACCCTCCCCAGTAGGGATTTGAACGCCTGTCTTATCTCTTGCCTCTGGGCATTGCTTCTCTGTGCAACAATGTCAATGATTGCATCCTCATCCGTTCCTATGGACAAAAAAGAGGTAATGATGGTCATAAAATGTGTTTTGTAAAACTGTAGTTGCAGTGTTAATATGTTGCATACCGAATCCTTTCATAGCTTTTCTCAATGCTTGTGCATCAGCAGCAGGGTCAAAATTGGATACCGGGCGGACTGTTGGCCTCAGCTGAAGTAGTGGAAAGGACAAAATTAGAAGAATGAGACTGACTGTTAACACATATACATGAACATAACGTGAAGTGGCAGTAATGCACAAACACTTTGTTAACTTTGAATTTAATACACCAGATTTGTGAGCTTAAAGCAGTAAACACGCAGAGGTCATGCAAAATGGAAATTTTCACAGAATGGTACATTGAGAAAGAGTATTTAGATGATAAGCACTCTGAAACAGCATACTAAGCCTTATGATGATTATCTTTTGACACTAGCGGGGGAGTGTGCCCACTTGAGGTTAGAAGCCATGACACCACCAACAATGTAAAGGTGGGTAGGCTGAAACACAACTTAGTCATACAAAGCGTTAGTGAGAAGGCCTTTTGTTGGCAAAATGCTGAGATCTTTTTGACATTCGCTGTCTCCAAAGGAAGAAGCGAAGCAAACCTTTGACAAAAACTTTTTGTTTTTCAGTGAACAGCATTCTGATACTATCCTCCGTTAGACAAAGCCTTCACTGTGCACTCATGGCAGTGTTAATAGCGAATGTTTGTGGCACTGCAAGATGCAGATCTTTGCCGGGCCAGCGGATAATTAAGATGCATGCCACTGCCAAGCTAAACATGCACAGAAACATCTAAAGTGAGAACAAATGGGGGCCCAAACCTGGACTTTGGTCATGGCACTCAATTCCCACATCCTGTAGGCTATCTGAGCAGCTTCAGGGAAGAACTCTCCAGCTAAGCTGCAATGATCAGTTTGACACAATACAGCACACTCAACAAAGCCGAAACCTCATGCATTATATGGTGGGTACATCTCTAGGAGGAGGAAACGCTTATAAAACAAGCTTAACTCTACTGCTTTTCTTTCAAAACAGTCTTTGGGCATCAACTTAACCAAGCAGTTCATTTGTCTCTGCACCATTCTAATGACAACAAGCTTCTCCTGTGATGGCAGTAAGCCTTTTTGGAGTCGTACCATTTCAGGAAACAATAACTCCTGAAAGGTGGTGCTCAGGCACCCTCTTCTGGTGGCTGCTGTTGCTTTCAGCCATACTTAAACTTACTCATCATCTCCTCCACACAGATTAAGCAGAGTCCTCTTGTAATCCCCTGATGTGTCTTCCTAATGGGTTTAAACATACGCACAATTATGATGATGTCAAATATTATTAAATCTTAAAAGCAGTTTAAAATCTTTGTAGCTTTTTTTTTTTCTAACCTTGATCATGTTATAAAGTGATTTCTCATATCTGAGGCGGAAAAACTCTCGAATGTCCAACATGTCTATTTCAGAGCGACAAATCATGATCCTTATCAGTGTGTTGTCAGCTGTACCGAGACCCTGGAAATGAAGGAGAGGAGAAGTCTTGAGGGGCAAGATAATGGGGCAACAATAACCAACTTTAAAGTAGAGGGAAAATATGTTATAATGACTATGTTGCAAGGGCAAATCTGTTTACAAAAAGTTTCGGAACCAGACTGGCTATTTCTGGTTATAATGCATTTACCTTCATTGACTTGTAAAGGCACTTGGCAAAGAACATGGGAATGCTCCTTATGCACTGAACTGTGATAAAATATCAGAAAAGCATTCATTGACAACTTGACATTTTCCAGCCCTGAACATGAGTAGTACTCTCACTGCAAAAACAGTCTAAGTGTGCTGCCAGTTGACTGCTTCTTACCAACAGCCAGCATCAGCCTCTCAAAGTCTCCAGACAGCTCGTTCTTAATGCTGTCCTCGATGGACAACTCTGCAATCTTCTCGTATGCATCGAAAACTAAACAAACGAGAGAGAGGCAACATTATATGAGGTTTGTATCTTAATGTTACGCTGACGGATTGGTGTGCAGGAACTGTCATTTCAACAAGACACTTTGCCAAAACTATTTACAAAAAAAGTGATCAGCCTGTACTGAAGCAAATTTATCCAAAGTTACATTTCCTTTTTTCTTCTGCCATCTTACTTCCTGTCTTCTCTTAAAGAAAGCTCCCATACACTTAAAGGAATTGCAGTTATTAGTGTGAGGCTCATTATCTGTATGATTTAAATTATTTAAACTTCAGTTCTGAACAGCAGGCCTCAGTAAGGCACAATATCAGAGGAGTGTTTGATTAAGATACAACTTATTATTCCGTGACAACACTCTTACAACAACTTTCAATGTGCCATTGACTCCTGAGAGACAAGGGCCACAACTTGAATGTCTTATTCCTTATTGTAGTGTTAATTCCTTGAGAGCCTTGCTCACCCATGCGAAGGTGGGTCACGCTGCGATTTCCCAGAATCATGATGAATTTGGCCTCATCGGTCCCCCACTGCTCTTCTCCTGCTGCAAACAGGTCCTAAAACACAGGATGACATAATCTTGTAATCTCTAATCTTGTAAAAGCCTAGAAAAATAAACCACAACTAATGTTACAGACAAGGTCCTTATGCAAGGCTTATTTACTCTAATTGGTAACCTGATCTCACATTGTTAATTAATGTCATCTGAGTTTTGAGCCATGCTAGCAACATGGCACCAGGGATGGGATTGTTGGTCAGTATGTCCAGACAGCAATATATCAACAAATATTGGACATCCATGTATATTTTAATGAGACCATTAAACTGTCACCAATACGTTACTTTCAAAATAAAGTAAAATTATCTTAATCCATCGGATGAGTTTTTCCTACTTAAAGTTACAGAACCCTTTGAAAATTCAATGATATTTTAAATGGAGGAATTAAGTATTAAGTCAAAAAGTTCCTTGCATGTTGCACTTTTCTATCAGTCATAAAATTTTCATATTCTCACTTGTGCATCCTGCTCCACCAAGTCTGCGTTCACCACTCCTGATTCATCTCTGGTCCCCTGAAACCATGAGAACAAAGTCACCATCTGACCAAAACAACAAGCAGCTGATCAGTCAGTGGTTAAAGGTCCTGTGGGAAAGGACAGTCACTGTATGGCTGACTGGATATTTTGCTCTTGAGTGAACTGACCTGAAGTAAAACAACCAGCATCTTCTTGAAGTGACCTGAAGTGTCCATGATTATGTCTTCCTCCATGTCTCTGCCATAGGCTTAAGATTGAAAAAGATATCACTATGAAATGTCGATAAATGCTGAGAAAAATTATTTTTTTATTTAAAGTTACCTCTTATTTAACATGCCTTACCATCCTTGTATGCTGCAACCATCTCATGTATCTGGTGGTTGTTCCTAGATGCCAGGATTTCGATCAGGCACTTCTCGTTTGTTCCAGCTCCCTTAAAAAAGGGCATGAAGTTAAACGCAAAAGTAGCTTCCGCTTCATTTGATGTGACTGAAGACTAAGAAAGAATCTGACTGTGAGGTAAATGTCTTACTTTTATTGCATCATGGATTTCTTTGGCATCATGGTAGGCTGGAGTTCTCATCAGACTCACGATGAGGCGCTCAAATTTGCCTGTCAGCTCATACTTCAGATCATCAATCAGGTCCTAGTGAAACAACATTATATTTCTGCCTATAAATTTAGGAAATTACTGAATGGCATGTAAGTAAAACCATCTTGAAAGAGGGGTTTCTATTTTGGCAAAGATGAGAAATGTGATGATCAGATGTATTCTTGTACCTTTCCAAAGTTACACTTGTATGCTTCAATAATTTTCTGCCTCTGTGCATTACTTCTGGATGTGACCAGGTCCAAGATGGCGTCTTTGTCACTACCTGAGAAACAAGAGGCAGTTTGTTCAACGACCACCATCTCAGGCACATATCAGGAACTGATCTCCAATTGCATTATTGTCACTTCTCCTGGGGGAAATTCTTTGTTTGGTCATCGAGCCAAAGAGGGGATGGATTGAAAGGCGAACTGTGCCTCCACAGTCAAAAAAAACAGAGGAGTGAGGTAACTCACCAATGCCTTTCATAGCATTGTAAAGGGTCTCAGCGTCAGCACTGGGATCAAAGTCCGTGGCCTCTACTACTGTGCCTCTGAACACCTGTAAGAAAAATAGTTCAAATGTTTTTCAGAGGTGAGACATTTCTAAGTGTGATGAATCAAGGACAAATAGCACAGTGATGTCTAGGGTGTTTGGAGCGCTGACACAAAGCACAGAAATACAACTTTTACACACTAAAGTTACAGATAAGGAAGTTACAAAATACGTGGTCATGTTATCTCTCTTTCTGAGCCTCTGTGGATACTGTAAACTTATCTGAAGTGTGCCTGAAACAGAACTTCTAATGATGTTTTCAGGGGAATAAGCCTAAACTGTGGCTATGCCTTATATGTGTGTTAACAGCACCCATCTGAGCTGTGGCTATTGTGGTGAGGTAAATAGTCATGGCTCAGTGAAGTCGAACCAAAAACAAATCTGGTAGAAAAAAACAAAACAAAAACCAAAGAAAGTTCAGGCAGGGGACACAACATTGCTTTTTAAAGAAATGAGTCTGTATTTCTTGGTATAGGATAAATATAGTATTTTCATTTATTGCCAAATTAGTAGAACCAGCTTTAGGGATGGCAATAAATCCACAACTCTTTAACAGATTGCCATGAAATTTGGTACAGACATTCATGTCCCCTTCGGGATGAATTGCAATGACCTTGGTGATTCCTCAACTTTTCATCTTGTGCTGTTATCAGGTAAAGTAAGTAAACAATAAACTAAGATTATGATCATTTATTCCCCTAAACATCAGGATGCTTGCATTGTCATTATTAGCATTTTAGCACACTGATGTCAGCATGTGGCTAAGAGCCACTAGCATGGCTATAGTGTTCACTCCTTCAGCAACTGTTATGACTTTGCAGATAATGCTCACCCCAACCCCTGGTAAAAAAACTTCTTTTTTTTCCAGCTTAGAACCTTGAGAGAGAGGTCGGCTGGGAACCGTCTCAACTCAGGGTCAGGATATTACGATTCACAGTACACTTTGCTTTTTCAGAGTCACTGTGTGAGTAGTGGGCTGAGTAAAAGCGGCAGCGACAGGACGCTGGGACAGGAGGTGAAGCCAAATCTGCCATTACAGCAGCTGCCTGCTTGCACCTGTCTCACCCCCAACAGATCAGAGGAAAACTTGCTGCTGTGTGTGTGTGTGTGTGTGTGTGTGTGTGTGTGTGTGTGTGTGTGTGTGTGTGTGTGTGTGTGTGTGTGTGTGTGTGTGTGTGTGTGTGTGTGTGTGTGTGTGTTTGTATGTGTCTGCGTATGTCTGTGTGTGTGTGTGTGTGTGTGTGTGTGTGTGTCACCATGTGTGTGTGGCCAGTACATGTGTGCAGGGGCAGTGGGTGTGTTTGAGTGGCAGGGAGTCAGATTGCACACAGAGCCCCTCTCTTTACAGGGGTCTAACAGAGAGTGGCTTAAACACAATGAAAGATGTGAGACTATAAATACAAACGTCTTGGGACACATTGAGAAATGTAAAGCTCTGAATAAACACATTTTGGTAAAAACGTATGTTACTGCTGACACTTGTGAAAATTATTACAGCTCTGTCTTTTAGGTTCTATAAAGTTGTTGTGCTATAAACTCATTCACTGTGGCAAATAATAAAACCTGGCCTAGATACTGAGAGCTCAAACTGCAACTGCTGCCGTAGAGATTGCTGCTGCATTGAGGCAGTCGGCCAAAATGTTCTCCGCTCCCTGCTGAGGGGCCACTGCACATGCTCTGAACCTCCGCTTTACTACAACAATCATCACTCTTCACGACAGCTGGAGAGCTTCGCCCACATAGCAACGGGACTGCAAATACAAGCCCCTAGCAACAGGCTTCTTAGCAAACTAATGGAGTTTTTCATGATATGGAAAAACCCTCATGTGGATTTGATATATGAACTAAATTTCTACCCTCCTATAGGTTTGTTTCTTCTGTTTCCAAGGCCATAGCTTTGTAGAGTTTATTTAAGAGCGAGTTTGTGTTTCACCTCAAGTATGACCAGAATGGAAGTAAACTGACTTAGGTTTGAATAATTTTAGAAAGTCAGTGGCTTTGGGAAGATGTGGAAAGATGGAAAGGTGTGTCTATCAGATGTGCAGATTCCACAGGTTGCACTGACACCCTACACTGCTTCCTTTATGACAAGGAGGCCTCACATGATGGCAGGTGGCAGTAAAATGATCTCACCCTGTCCAACCTTCATTCAGTGGTGCACAAATCCATCCATGTTCCACACACATGAGATCTGGTTAGCAGTACGATATAGTCCACATCATACTTACATAATGCGAGCCGAGAAATGTCCGGGCCACTTACCATTTCTATATTTGGTCTTCTGTGTCAACACTGTGCAGGAATCGATAGTTCCGGGCCTAGAGAGAGAGAGAAATGCTGAGGTAGGACTGCAAAGCAGCATTGCAAAACAGCCATGACCTGGTGAAGGTGTAATTCCCCTTCGATGTGTGTAAAGTTGTGTTGCAAAGAGACATGACGATCCCTCATTTCCTGACTTAATATAATTAGGTGGTCTGCTCAGTCCGTTGCTGGTTAAAACTGATCTCTATGCGCATTAAGTCAGAGCAAGAGCACAGCAGCACTGCACCAGAAAACAGAACAGGGAGACCATTTTATATTAGACTAGACCTCACAGTCACTTAAAATGATATGTTGGGGGATCGAATTTACAAAGCAAGCCGGCAGGAAAACTGTTTAATCATGTTTTCCATACTAACATAACCTATAATACAGCCATTCAGGCAAGTTAAGTTACATGTTGGCACCGCCCTATGGAGAAATTAGTTCAGCTGACTTTCACTCACTACAGTTTGGAATTTGGAATCGTAGTATAGAGTCACATTGAAAATAGAATAAGATTCAGGTAATATTAATGTGAAAGCACAAATGTAGACTTTGTTCAGGTTCTCCACAGATAAGAAAGAAAAAATGAGCGCATGCAGGGGTTGAATGCTGTACTGTTTGTTTAAGACAGAAGAGAAGCTCTCCAAAAATAGCAAGCAGAGCTTAACTTCATGTCAGAAATAAGGTCTGGGGGAGACTGGGCCTCTCTATATACAGAGCCACACCCTTCTTCTGAAGAAATAACCCCCGATGCTTTACATCTAACTATAGATTTTATAGATCTAAAGTTGTTTTTTACGCTGAAACAAACAAAAAAAAAAAACAAAAACAAAACAAAAAAAACAAACCCGACACGTTTTAGATACACCGGGCTGCCTTTCCTGCACATTTACTCCCTGGCTTGGTTAAAGCAGGGCTACGGCGCCGGCTGCTGCAGTTTCACCGGCGCCGTCGGTAATGACGCTGCCGAAGAAGCGGCCGGACACCGGACCGAGGATCGGAAATCAGCGTGAAGGACCAGACGTCCGCCTACCTCCTGGGCGAGGGGAGCGTCGGTGGCGTCGGTGTGAGGTGAGGGGGGGTCCTGCTGTCTCTGCTCCGCCAGCCCGGTCGGTCTGTCTCCCCGTCCGTCTCCGGAGGTCCCGTTACGTGTCCGTGACGCAACTCTTGACTGCAGCGCTCTCTCGCGCAGCTTCCCCCAAGTGTGTGTGTGTGAGTGTGTGTGTGTGTGTGTGTGTGTGTGTGTGTGTGTGTGTGCGCAAGCGCACCAACCTTAACGTAGCGGGGACAACAGCTGATCGCAGAGACAATACGGTTAAAAACCCAGGTCCCCGGGTAACATCAGCATCCTCTCCTCCATCCTCTCCCGCTGCAGCATCGGGCGCCGGCAGCTCCCTCCTCCGGCGTTTCGTTTTGAAAGTCATGTGACGCCCGCAGGAAGAAACCTGCGAGCTGTGGAAACTTTTGAACTTTGTCACAAGACAGACTTCAGATGTGATTTTGAAGGGAGCTCGACGGCCGGAGCCAGAGGCCGCCTGCTCTATTTCTGTCCGGGGGGGATGGGGGGAGCAGGGGGGAGAGGGAGTTATTTTCCTGGAAGAAGACCCACACTTCATGGCAGAGGCATAACGACTTTCATCCTGACTGGAAGTCAGCCCCACTGGCATGTGCTGTAGTTTTTTCTTTGTGGTTACTATCAGGGTTTCGCTGGCACCACTCGACCCCCAACCACCACATGCCATTTTTGCCCATGCCTCCATTTAAAGAGTTCACGTTGAGCCCGGTCTATTAAAGAGAAATGGTTATTTCCACTTGCTTTCCCAGACTTGCATGTAGACATATCGTTTGATGCAGGGGCATAATGTTTAATGTTCCCTCCACCAGTGTTGAGAGTGAGAGGGGGGCCACATGAGGTAGACACGTATGGAGGCGGGAGGCCCGAGGAGACCTGGTTTTTGAATACTGACCTCTTCTGCTTTGAAAATGCACTGCACACTGATCGTGAGCACCTGACTGTAATTCAGGCAAAGCTGGGAAACTTTCGAAATACCAGTTCAAATATTGCAACAACTACTACAGAAAAAAAAACGACGGTTATTCCTTTTTGGAATCATTAACAACCCCAGGCTCACAAAAAAGGCTATTATGTTTTATTATTTTCCTTGTGTATATAAAACTGTTTAAATATTTAACAAGAAAATATTTTGGATTCACTTGAGTTTTGATTGCATACATAATTTCACAATAAACAGTATTATTTTTTTCTTCCGCCACATATTTTTACCTTAACTAACCATTGATAGTTTTTTGTTGTTTTTTTTTTTTTTAAACAATAATAGAGGAATCTGGCAACTTTGTGTAATTAAAACAGACACTTTTTTTTTCTAAAATCTGCTTATCTATCCTACATATTCATACATTTGAATCAAAACTCAACAGTCAAAACAAAACAAAATAACAAATGAAGCTAGCACAAAAGCATTTCTGACATTCTGAATGGGATATGCTGTTCACAGTTCTCACCCTGTGCCTACTATGCAATAATGAGCACATTATGATCCGAACTGGTCGGGAGTGAGAAAGGCTACTTTGTGAGTAATTCCATTGAGTGGGAGGGTCAAATAGGCCAGCTTTGTATATATTGCCGTAAAAATCACGTTTCCGTCATCCAAGTCAACTGCTTGGATATTTTTGCTTCATCTCGCTGTTTTCAGCTCACAGTCAGCAGTCACTCCACGTGGGACTGAAGACAAGGTAAAGAGCTTGTGTATCTACTGAATAAGATTTACCACCAGTAAGGCAGATTCAAATCAACGTCCTATGCTTTAATAATCATCTCTAAATTTGAACGTATACGGTCACATTTATCTGTAACACTTTATCTAAAATACATCTGTGAGCGCACTGTAGGGCAGCCATAAATTACACATCAGTGATCATTAACTGAGCTTCACTGTGATTATCCCTTTGATCATAAAACTCTACATCACGTGCATAGTAGCTAGTATTTAGTCAGGCATTACCCCATTGTCCCTCTTGAAATGGTATCTCGACCAGGAAAATTCAGCAGATAGGAAGCCTGAGTTTCCTCTCTTGGTCGAAGGTACTTTGACTGTCCACACAGGCTCCCTTCCTTCTTGCCTTCTGCATACTGAGGTACATGCCAGGAGGGATTAGGTGAGCTAAGATCCCCTGATAGGAGATGCAAAGGCAAAAGCTACCTCTCAGAGAGTAAGTGTACAGCCTGCTGCATGCATAATCCATAAAAGCTGCTTTGTCCTCCATTGTTTCATTAACTAACAGGACTGTTCATGGGGCAGGCTCACAACTACAGGTCGAGATGGGGACAAGCAGGCAAACTCCAGACTGCTCCATAGCTGCAGCAATAAACTCACACCCTTGTTTCTTAGGAAAACATACATGTAAACACATACAGTATAGATTTAGTGGCATTATGTTTTGCCTGAAAAGCAACAGATCTGCATATTTTCATTTTATGATGAATAACCACTGTTATATGTGTAAATGTCTAAAAACAATGTGTAGTTTGTTTCTACTAATGCCGCGTTGAGACTTTTTTTTTATTGGTTCTTTTTCGCGAAGGACAAACTCCAAAGTCACGGAAGAATGTGTAACTTAAAGTCCTGGATTATCTTGAAGGCACAATCACAAAAAGATTATAAAGCCAACAGCTCTCTATTATATTACAGCACGAGTTACCCACTCGTGCAAATTACCCTTTTCTTTAATTATGTTGCCAAGATAAGAATGAATTACAAATGAATCTCCTGCATTCCTCAGAAAAGTTAGAGGAAGTAATTGTGTAAGAAGCTGAAGGTTGAGTAAAGTGCAGTCCCTGAGCAAGGTGTTGGTTTCTACATTGTGGGTGGCGATGAAAATTCCAGGCATCAGCATTATCATATCAGGGAGGTGATAAAGAGGGGCACATATAAAAGAATAATGTGTTTTAGGGGAATGACGGCTTCTATTAATTGTCTCTTCTAAGCTCAACTGTGAGGCTTGGGATTAAACAGAGGAGGTGAGTGCAGTCATTCTTATTTTGTGCATAAAAGTTAAAGTCATTAAAATTTTAGTAGGCCAGTTGATTTTTTGAAATACATTTTTATCTTCTAAATCCAATTATGTATTACAAAACTGAATTTATCTAAGTCTCTCTGGTTTACAGGTGTTCTTGGGTACACAGGTTTTACTGTTTTTCAAAATAAATAGTTCCTTTCTAATGTCGTCTGTATGTAAGATCACTGTTATTCTAAAAAAAGAGTTTGAGTTAAATTTTAATGTTTAATTCTTTGAAGAGAAAATATTCTACCATGGCGGCTGACTTGACAATTATTCACTGACCTGTTCACTGACCTGCCTGTTCCTCCCTGCTCCTCTCCTCTCCCCTCACTCTTCCTTCCACTTACACCCACTCTCTAAACAACATCAAACTGCACTCCCACCTGTCTCTTTTTACATAATCCCCTTATCGATCCACACTGATCAAAACTCCCTAGAAACATGTCGTGTAGCGGGGTGAGGTCCTTTCTGATCGGTCTGTCTCGAAGGAAGCCCCTGGAGCCCGAGGGGGAGCAGTCTACGTTTAACCGATGCCTGACCACTCTGGACTTGGTGGCCCTTGGTGTGGGCAGCACCCTGGGGGCTGGGGTCTACGTCCTGTCCGGAGAGGTGGCCAGAGACACTGCTGGGCCCAGCATCATCATCTCCTTCTTAATCGCCGCTCTGGCCTCTATTTTTGCCGGGCTGTGCTATGCAGAGTTTGGGTCCCGGGTTCCCAAAACAGGCTCAGCATACCTTTACAGCTATGTGACTGTAGGAGAACTTCTGGCTTTTATCACCGGGTGGAATCTGTTACTCTCTTACATCATAGGCAAGTGTCATACACAAGATTTTATTTTCTAATTGCAATACATTATTAATTCTATTATTCAGATACTTAGAGAAGTAGTCCTTTTCTAATGATAATTGTGTTGAATCAAAGGTGATTTTCCTTTTGCCTTTATATGCCAAATATGAAGAGGAAAATACAATTTCAGCTTTTTCTTTGTCTTAATCTTACTATCTGACTAAATCTTTTGATTTACATCTTCTGAAAAACATTTTATTGAAATGTTTTCCTCTTATGCAATATTGGAAGCCCATAAATGATCAACCATCAACACAAGACTCTAAAATGCTCTGTGAACTTTCACCAGTTGTTGAAGCAGATTCTTAATTGCTCTTTTAACAGTGAAAGTTTAAGCTTGTTTTTTAGTTAAGTTCGAGCTTTCCTTCACTCAAAATCCTGTTATCATTTTTTACACAGCTTGTTAAATTTATTGCTTGCATGCTAACGGCCTCATAAACCAGGAGCTAAGTTATCAATAACTGAGTCAGGGAGTGAGTAAGACGAATTGGAAGGAAATATCGCCATCAGTATTTTCTGTTTGTAATTACACTTAATTGTCGACTTTATCGATTCATTTATGCCTTTTTTTCTCTCACTATCTCCACAGGCACATCTAGTGTCGCACTGGCATGGAGTGGGACATTTGATGACCTCATAGGCGGTGTCATTTCAGATTACTTCAAAGAACATGCAGCAATGGGCCTTCCTGGTCTGGCACCTTACCCAGATGTCTTTGCTGCAGGTCTCGTCATACTACTGTCAGGTAAAACAAAGACACTGGTTTGATTATGGTGGTAATACATAAGGTAATGCATACAAGAATTATTTCACTTCATTCGTTTTTTTTTTTCTACGAAGGTCTGCTGGCCTTTGGAGTGAAAGAATCAACGACAATCAACAAGATCTTCACAGCAATCAACATCCTGGTGCTGCTGTTTGTGACCATCTCTGGATTCATCAAGGGGAACATTGCCAACTGGCAGATCAGTGAAGAGACTCTGCTAAACGCCACAGCAGAACTCAAGTAATATAAGAGCAATAATATCCTGTCTGTATCTGGTAGCATCTAGGGTCCTGTCTTACACTAATACAACAGCATTGACCTCCTGCTTATATAACCACAAGGTAATGTTCTTCCCTCCATGTAGAAACCTGAGCTCTACTGCCAATCTAACAAGTGAGTTTGGAGTGGGTGGCTTTTTGCCTTATGGCCTCACTGGAACCCTGGCTGGAGCTGCAACATGTTTCTATGCTTTTGTTGGATTTGACTGCATCGCTACAACAGGTGAGAGGAAAACCTCTTTGAAAGGTCTTCTTGTCATTATCAGGGTGTTTATATATGATTAGTAGAGTCAACGTAAGTTTCAGCTAACACAGTACGTGACTGCTTGCTAAATAAATACAAGATAAAATGTACATACTGTATGTGCACACTGATGCAGTGGATTGAAACACACTAAAGTTCCATATGCCTTTAATTTGAATGTCAAAGTATGCCCAACTTTGCAGCACAGCTTCAGATTTCAGTTTGTTGCATGTTTTAGTGTGCTATCACTAAAATAGGATGGACAAGAATTAAATAGTTTTGAAATCAGTGACTATTGTGAAAAAAATTACAACAAAAGGTTTCAAGAGACATATTTGCTGCTTAATTTAAAAATCCATCAAGATTTCACAAATTGTTCAGTTAAATTATGTGAATGTAACAACTATCCAAATTCTGATTTTAAAAATTTAAAAATCCTTAGCAAATTGTCTGCTTACTGGAAAATTTAGGGAGGTTTCAGTCACATCTCATTGCCTTCATCAGCAAAGACAGTGTGCTCGGTTGTAATGAAGATAGCTTAGTTGTTATCAGGTGACCTTAGAATGGAATTATTGTTCATGTGATAACAGGTGCTGGAGATATAAGTATGTCATATACAAACACTTACAACATGACCCAAGTGTCCATGATGAAAGCCATGGGATGTGGTTGAAAGCTCCAGACACTGGGTGACCTTGTGTTAAGAACTTCTTTAATTTCTTTTGTCAAATAGCTTTGTCCAGGGCAAATAACAAACCTACAAAGTCAATGTGATGCAATAACTATTCTTGTTTCTTTTATTTCTAATGTTCCTCCTATTTTGTGATGTAATAATTCTATGTAAATAAATTAGGTAATATTATTAAATCTTTTTTTTTTTTTTACTATATCTGCTTTAAAACTACACTTCAAACCTCAGAAACTTTGGACATAATCCTACATTTTTTCAAAAGACACTGTCACTCATCAATATTCAAAATTCCTGGTTTGGTAGTCTCAAGATACATATTATATCATCACAGGTTTTGTCATGTTTTGGGGATATTGCTCCTTTGATTTCATGTTACAAACAACCTATCATATTTATCTCCATAGGTGAGGAGGTGAAGAACCCCCAAAAGTCCGTCCCTCTGGGCATTGTGGCCTCACTACTTATCTGTTTCCTGGCCTACTTTGCTGTGTCTGCTGCTCTCACCCTCATGATGCCGTACTACCTGCTCAGTGAGAAAAGCCCCTTGCCAGTGGCCTTTGAGTACGTCAACTGGGGTCCTGCCAAATATGCCGTGGCTGTTGGGTCGCTTTGTGCGTTGTCTACCAGGTATGAAACTTGTAGAAGTGTCAGGGTCATGAGATGTATGTAGAGCAGCAGGCTCTAGGAATTGTTATGTTAGTCTGACAGTTAGTCTGTCTGAAGTAAGTCAGTTTGACTGAAGTATTTCAACAACTGTTGGATGGATTACCTTAAAATCATGAAAGATTCTATAAGAACCTGCAAGTGATTTAGCTTTTGAAGCAAATACAAAGGTACTGTTACTTCATCCATCAAACTGATGAAGTAAATAAAACTGACTTCATTAGAACACTTCAGACTTAGATGAGCCATTGCTGATATAATTACCACTTTGATGCAAATAGATGCGGTTGACCAGTGAATTATAACACGTCGCCAACTATTTGGGAATCACAGTTCCATTTCTGCAAGGCCATCAGCAAGCATGACAAGGAAAGATATATGGCAACTTTAGGTTTGTTGTAAAAACACAGCCACACAGGAAGATTTTCACATCTGAACACATCTGGTTCTATAGACATTAGATAAAGAGCAAAAATCAGGAATAATAAAAAAAACACTTCCTAAAAACAGGAAGTGTCTTACAGATTGTTAAAAAAAAAGTTTGCGTGAGTGCAATTTCAAGACTAAATCTGTCTTGGTCAGAGGTTTTACTCTTTTCTCAAGTTATAGACTGATACTAACAGTTCCCCTGTGGAGCTAGTGGAACTATCAATTGTGCCAACAAGTGTTGCTTGTACCACCCATACTGCTGCTGCAAGTTTTGTTCTTTTTGTTTGTTAGACACGATGAAACACGATGAGATGCATATGATTAAAAAGCAACATATATTTTCTCCAACACTGTTTGTTTGTGTCTCTCCAGCCTGCTGGGTTCGATGTTCCCGATGCCCAGGGTGCTGTTCGCCATGGCAAGAGACGGCTTGCTTTTCCAGCCCCTGACCAAAGTCACCGCCAAAGGCAGTCCTGCTGTAGCTACAATATCATCTGGAACTGTGGCAGGTACCAGCTGTTCATACGGTTTTGTGTACATGTGGTGTGGTGTAGAACTTAAAGCAACTCTGTCTTCTCTATATCTTTAGCCATCATGTCTCTGCTGTTTGACTTGGAAGCCTTGGTGGAAATGATGTCCATTGGCACTCTGTTTGCTTACACACTTGTGGCCATATGCATTCTAATACTGAGGTACATTTTTTTTTTTACTCTCCTGTACTTGCCTCTTAGAATTTTGAGCAAAGTTAAAATCAAGTTAAATTTTTCTTTTCTTTTTTAAACAAGGTACCAGCCTGGATTGTCGGAAGAAACAGACCTGCAGATCACAGAATCAAACTCCAAATTTTCCTGCCTGAAGACTCCATCATCACCCAACTCATCCACTTCACAAAGAGTCACAATTTTGACTGTGATCTCCGGTAAATCAGGAAGCACTTGTGGTTTTTCGATGGTTTTCTGAGCACCCTATTACCTTTTCTTGACAGGAACATGATTACCTTTGCCTCTCTGGGCCGCTAACCGATGTCTCTCACACATCTTTTCTTTCTCCCCAGTTGCATGCATTGTTGCACTCTGCGTCACCCTGACTCAAGCCATAGATGCTCTGTCCCGTATGGAAGCATGGAGTCTGGTGATTGTCTGTATCCTCGCCTGCATCCTATTGATCCTCATCTTTCTCATCTGGAGGCACCCACAAAATCCCAGCAGAGCATCTTTTATGGTGATGATTTTAATTGTGTATCTGAGCATTAAGACCCAAATCTTCTGTTTAATGTCTGATTAACATCAACTAGAAATTGCTTTCACATTTCCCTTTTTCTCTTTTCATAGGTGCCTTTTCTACCTGCTTTGCCTTTAGTGAGTACATTCATCAATGTCTACCTGATGGTGCAGTTAGGCAGAGACACTTGGATAAGATATGCTATCTGGATGTTAGTGGGTAAGTGTATATTTCTGGTTGAAAGGTTTCGGGGGTTTTATTGGGTAAGGTGCTGAACTGGAATGATCCCACTCTTCTCCTTGCAGGGTTACTCATCTATTTTTGCTATGGTGTTTGGAACAGTGTTCAGAGGAAGCGTCTCATGGTCAACCAGAGGAATATTGAAAATATCAGCGGCACAATAAACAATTCATTCAAATCAGAAGAAGAGAAATTCTGAACTTGTTTGGAGGAAAGAGAGACTGAATTAGATGTTATAGCAAGTAACTGCTTTAAGTGTGTAACTACTGTTTTATATGTACCAGTGCTGATCTGTTTATGCATTGATGAAGTGCGGAAAAATGGGCGGATAGGCAAATCTGTTTTATTTCTTACTGACATTTTGTTAAAATGTCGATTGAGTTTGCAATTTATCTAAATATTCTTGCCATCACTGAAATGCTGCTTAACGTATTTTTGGACCTTCAATGTGTTCAAGGTGTAAGAAAGAGTTAGTGTTGATGTTTTGTAAAGCCCTGTGTGTAGGAATCATTACAGATTTAAAAATGTATACTTCCCTCCCTGCTCAATTTAACATCTTCATCGATAACATTTACCTGTATGTGTTTCTTGTATCAATGTCAGAGCCATGTCCTAGATTCTCTAAATCTCCTACTAAAGATGTTCCTACACCCTTGTTTAAAAAGAGAAAAAAAATGGCTCAAACTATTTCCTGTAGATAATTTCAATTTTATATAACCTAAATAAGAAGTTTACACTTCTTCATATCAATTGTAAAATATCAAAATTTATTTGATTTTTTTTTTTTACAATTTTAATGATTATAAATAACAAAAGAATAGTTTTTTACATATAAATTTGCATTGTCAGACTGAAGATGTACAAAGTAGATACAGAAAACCTTTTGTGAGATGTCACTTATTTTTGTTCTTAGCCTCTTCAAAGATTCACTTTATTAATTTTTTATTGTTTCAAAGGGTAAAAATGGAAACTATCCATGTTTTTCTAATCATCTGTTATAAATGTATTCATTAATTAAAAGGAAATATTCCTGTTTTCAAGGCAACTACAATCTGAAGTTCATTTTCTGTAGGCCATGTCGGTGGGGAAAAGAAGTCCAGTTCCACTTATAATGTTGAATAAAGAGCCAGAGAGGGCTCACTACCCAGAGTTCACTAAGAACAAAAGGACCTTTCACAGCAGCTTACCTGTGCCATGTTCGAAATCGTTGCTTAGCTATTCACTCAAAAGGAAAGGTTTACATTGTTCTCAACGGATACAGCATTATATAATCAGACATCTAAAACGTTCATTCTTTTCTTGTTGAGAAAAATGTAAATTAATTGGGGGTAAATAGCTAGAATAGAGAATCTGAATGTGTGTGGTATTTAGTGTCAAGTCCAGTCATGTAGTCTGAAAAGTTAAGCTCTGAAGGCGTTGTACCATTTTTGTACAGCAAATGCTGTGTTTAAAAAAAGTTGGTTGGTGATTTCTTCAGCATCCAGCTCTATGAAATCCATCTGTGAGTTATTTAATGTATAAAACACAGAAATATGTATCATAAAAAAGAGCTCAGCATCACAACAAAAAAATAGATGTAAGAGTAATGTATATTAGTCTTATAAGATAATATGTGTATGGTTTTGTATATGTGATTTTGTGTTTTTTATGTAAGCTAAAGCTGGAGAAGCATGTTTTTTGTTTAACCTTTGCAAGGACAATTAGTGTGTATAGGACACGTGGTTTATTGGCCACCAAATGCTTTTAATAACCTTTCCTCTGCCCTGGTCTGGGCTGTGTGGTGTGGCTGGACTCATGCTGCTAGCACACTGCCAGTTCAGCAGCTAAGCAAACAGGCCACACGATTCCTCGTGGAGGGGCCTCTGTCTCTGGACCCTCATTGGTCCGGACAGGCCTGAAAGCCTCCATTGAGCCAGTCAGGAGGAATTTGGGGTACTAATGCCACTCTCAGGAGGAGGAATTTTGTGTGATTCTGGTAAACAGCTGACCGCTCACGAGCTTGGCCCTCCTCCTCCTCTCTCTTCGCTCTTTCCTTCCCTTCTTTTGCTTTCCGCAGTTTGATCTCTGGGTTGAACTGTGTGAACTAACAATCCACACACTACTCTGATTATCCACTGATCAGTCATGCCTTTTGTGAACTTGTTTGGGTGGAAGGGGAGGCTGGTGCTGAGCAGTCTTCTTGTTTGTGCTATAATCTTCGAGTTAGGTAAGTGACTTTAGTTCCCTTTCTGAGTTGTTCTGTGAACATGTGTTCCTAGAATTACAAAGGAAGGAGATTTCTGTTGACATGATGCATGATATGGCTTAGTCTAGAGGAAGGTGCCTGATAAACTATACTATTATCGCACACAGCAATCTTGGTGTGTTCTTTTCATACAATTTCATACAATTAAATACTTGACTGTATCTGCACTTGCAAACTACTGATGCATCATGTGCTCTGAATCTTGTGAAGCTTATTGTCAAAAAGATGTGCAAGAAGAGAGGCCCATCCCGGTGAGGAAGCCCAAGCCTAACAAACCCAAACCTGTGGAATCAATAAATAAAGGGCCCAGAGCTGTAACAGCCAAAGCCAAGATCAAAGCTACACCTGTAGCCCAGGCACAGACCTTCATCACACAGGTATCTCATCTAGTACACAAAACCTCTGACGTGTTAGAGGAACATTTGTTAAACAGAAAAAAAAACTGCATCTGTGTATGTAATTTAATGTAAAACTGCGAGGTTGTGTATCTGACACATGAAGGTGCTAGACAGAGGGAAGTTTAAGAAGGTGGGAGAAACTATAAGTGTGCGGACAGGAGATACGCTGGAGCTGAGGTGCAGGGGGAAACCTGTGCAGTGGAGCGTCCCCTCGTACCTGGAGGAGGAGGATGAGGGGAGGCTCAGGTAAGCTGGCTGGAAGATTTTTTTTTTTTGCATGATGTACCATCCATTCATCAAGTGATAAAATGCTCAAATCTGTTGGCGATCTTTATGCTCTTTGACCTTTTCCTCTTTCGGTTTCTCCAGGACTGTCCAACATGAGCGATACGGCATTCTGACATTAGTCAACACAACTGGTGCAGACACAGGGGAGTACACATGTTACCCAATGTACTGCGAAGACACAGACTGCAGGAAGGAATATGGCAAAGCTGTCAAGGTCTTCGTCTTTTTTCCAGGTACAATGGCTAAATTTTATTGATGCTTACACGTGCACTTTTCAGAATTGCAGGCCTCTGTTTTTTTCAGCTGCCAACTGGAAGGCTTTTTATATCCACATGATATCTTATCATCCATCTGCCTAATCTTGTATCAACCAGACCCACAAGAACTCTTTGTTCCATCGTCTGACTACTACGAGGTTATTCAGCTGAGAACCAACTGGCCCACGGTCCTCCCCTGCCAGGTGACATCACCTGAGGCCACGGTAACTCTGCATCGTGAGTTTCCTCCAGTGGAGGTGGCAGTGGATGGGAGGGAGATCTCCTTCGATGTCAGGAAGGGCTTCACCATCCATCGGCCCAGGCCTTACCACGCTGGAGCTTTGTACTGTGTAGCCAGTCTGGGCAACCTGAGGCAGAGCTCTACCAAGTACATGCTCATCTATGTCAACTGTGAGTCATCCATTTCCCCAGATACACTTTTATTTGTTGTTTTTACCTGCTATCTGCCGTTCAAGGACATGAGGGTGTGTAGCAAATCCCAGCATTCATTAGACAGAGAGCAGGGAAAAACAATGAACTGGTTGATGATCAAACCATACTGATATAGAGGCTCCAGTCAGTCTAATTGATTTCAAGAGGTGAGAAATAACTGGTGCTGAAATGACCATTAGTTATCTATTTATCAGCAAACAGGCCAAGCATTTGTTGATTCCAGCTTTTCAAATGCGCGGATTTGCTAGTTTTTTTCTGTTTTATATATTTTTACTTTATTTTTTTGACTGCTGATCAGCTGACATTTCAGTTCTTGTCAATGCTTTCACCTACACTGACAAACACTTCAAAACCTTCCAGATTTAAGGTTTTCAGTTTTGTCTGCATTTACATTTCAGCCAACTACTGAACTTTGAGGTTATACACTTGAACAGACCCTAATTTCTTTCAGGAGTGTTAATTCAACAGACACTTCCAGGTCAATACACTATCACCTGCAATTCGTCTGACATTTTAGCTTCTTTCTGCAATTTCATTTTAGATTGAAGTAAGTGCCACTTCAAGTAAAACTTCATCTGTTTTAGGTTAGCTGTGTTTCAACTGCAAAATTTCCTTCAGAAAACTGAGCCTTTTCTAGGTGTACTTTGGTTTTTCACATTATAGACCAAACAATAAATCATAAAAACGGACTGAGAGATAAATCAAAAGTAAAAATACTTAATTGAATTATTAGAGATAACTATTTGTATTAGCACTCTTGTTACTGTCATCGAGTAGCTTTTTTACACACTTGTGCATAAAGCAGTACTACTACTTGAAGAGGGCATTTCAGTACTCTGTGCCTACATGCATTTTTAAGACTGAGGGAGAAACCAAGATTTTAAAAAAGCCTGCACGTTCAAAGTCTGCACATTTTCATTATATTGTTTAATGTCACCGTTGTTTGGCGTGACTCATCACATTACATAACTCACCAAGATTTTACATTTGCCATCAGACCCCATGGCTCCTCCTGCCCCTGTGATCCAGGCCTCGTCGAGTTTCGCGGCTGTGGGGGAGAACCTGCGTGTTAGCTGCAGTGTGGTTGGAGAACAGGATGTGGCTGTGGAGTTCACCTGGGAATACCCGGGACAGCAGGTAAGAAACTCATTGACACACGGATAATTAACTTTGTAAAACCATATACTTTCAATAGATTTAACTCATCACTTGAACAGTCATTTATTAATTCTATACAGATCAGTAATTAGCAATTTTGATGATTAAAATTATCCAAATTTCAGGCTTGTTGTGAGCAAAATTTAAGTGAAGGACCTGTGCAGGTTGTGTACATCCTCTATTATTACAGCTTACTTTGTGCTTTTCGCTAGTTCATTATTAGATAAGAGGCATCCAACCTATGGACTGCAGAGCACCCAGGCCTATAGAATGACTCCCTGATATGTAAGCTGCAGACTGAATGCTTATTGTAAACAGGTAATTTTTTTGCCCCTGCTCTAAAGCATTGTGTTAATTTCTAAACGGAGCACCTATGCTGGTTGCAGATTGGGAGGCCTCTGTACACGCAGGAGAGCGTCAGCCCAGTCATTGGAGGAGCAGCTCGACAGCAGTCTCAGTCTGTTCTCCTGGTGGACGAGGTGAGGGATGTTGACCAGGGAACATACACCTGCACCGCTCAGAACCTGCAAGGAGCCAAATCGGCATCCACTACTGTCAAAGTTGTCCCCAAAGCAAATGCTAGGAAACAATTACCCACCACAGCTATAGGACAAGACTAAAAGAGAGAGAGAGAGAAAGAAGGAGGGAAGGGGATCAGTTGCAGCCACAGTTTTTCCTCTGCCACAGTATTTTATCACCTTTGTAAAACTTGCTGTAATCACAACAAACAAGATAATTTTCCTTTGAAATTATAAAACTCATTGCACCTTACAATCATAACAGAGATTTTTTATTGTGTAGATGAATGTATGATGTGCATCAAGATTTTACAGCATATTAAATGTTATATGGAAAAACACTGTCGCTTGTTTTTTTCTAGTTATTTCTTATCAATGATTTCTAATAAATACAAACTGATGATGATGATGATAATGACGGTGATGACGATGAGCATCACCCTCATAAGGCACGTGATTAATCATTCCTCAAGTCAGATTATATTCCCATTTGATGGCCATTTGTCTCATGTCTCACATCTTCTGAAAATATCATCGTGCAGTTATGTGATGCATTTCTCAATCCGAAGTTATATCAAGGTCTATTTCTCGAGATGCTTTTGTAACTGTTATAACATCGTTTCATGAATATTATCATTCAATATTTTTGACATGACTCCAATTACGCTGTCAGATATAAATGTTGCTATACCACAAAACTAAGTCAGCATCACGGATCAAAGATGAATTTCTGTTATCAAAAATGATGACGATGATGATGACGACGCTGATGACGACGATGATGATGACGATGATGACGACGTTTTTCTATAAGGAAAGGAATAGTTTTAAGTATGGTCACATTAACCTGTTGGGGGACCCCAGAAAAAACATCTGATGTCTTGCCCCTTGTTGACCCCTTACCTCACACCCCCTGACGGAATAATACCAACTGCCCCTAAGTATCTGTGTCTCGTTAAGTTAGTGGTACAGATGCATTGAGGAATTAGACGCTGTGTGAGCTTCTTAAAACTGTCTTCAGCCAAAGTTTCCCTCTTCGAGACATGTGGCAGCATTGACCCAAGAAACTGGAGCAGATGTCTTTAATCGATCTTGTGCAACAGTGGCGCAAGTTCGCGATCAGCCCCCTCTGCGGTAAGGTGCGTGTTTCCCGTCGTGTGCGGGCCGTGCGTGGCGCCGACTCGGCCGGTCGCCGGATGGCGCTGTCCCGCTTCGGTCCCGTTACCGGGAGGTGGTGGTGGGGGGGTGCAGGCACGCGCTTCCTCCCCTCTCCGCCGTCTCGCTCCGTTCAAAAGCTGCGCGAGGGAAACGCGAGGGTCGCACTGTGCGCTCCCGCGTCCTCGCGCCGCCAGCAGGCTGCTCCCCGGCCCGGCTCCTGGAAAATACCCGGCGGAGCCACGTAAACAGCGTCCCCGCCGTTACGTAACCAGCGGGAGACACCGGGCTGCCGTGAGAGACATGTCCCGCACGCAGAGGATGGTGAGTGCCGGCTTTTTTGTTTTGTTTTGTTTTGGTTTTGTTTGTTTGTTTTGTTTTGTTTTTTTTTAAATCCTCCCTGATCCCCGGGGAACGCGCGGCGCTGCGGCCGGGACCCCTCGTTGTGGGTGCGCGGTGCGCAGCGGTCCGTGACGGCGGCTCGTGGAAAACTTTCTGCGGACCGGTGCCGATTGAGATAAACCCGTGGGCGACGCAGCTGGACCACGAAGGTTTATGTGCTCGGATCGGGGCCAATCGGGACAGTTTGTCTCACCCCTGTCCTGGCATTTTTGCAGGGTTTCTCCGCCTGTGCGTGAGAGACAGAGGAAGACTGATGAATGAACAATGCCCTTTTTTTTGGCCATTTATCTCCTGTCACTTTGCAGCTGTGGTGGTCCACTGCTCCTCCGCTGCAGCCTAATGAAAACTGTTTGGGTTGAAGCTCTCACACACTGCGGGGTCTCCCTTGATGCACAGGAGTTTGGGGACAAAAGCTGTTTCTGTGTGTGAGAGCGAAGAGTGTGTTTGCGTGGGGGTGTAGGGTGAAGGTGAGAGGAGGAGGAGGGGGTGGGTGGGTGGGGGGGGGGACTCCAACTCAGTCCCGGGGACTGCCTGGCTGTTGTCGTGGAGACCAGAGGCCACAGGTGACCTCTGACCTGAGGACTCATGGAGCGTTGCAGGAAGGGTCCTTTGAGTGTTGGCGGTTATGGGTGCGCGCTGACGCAAGCGAAGGAGCAGTTCTGACAATAGAGAGACAATGGATGTGTTAAGCTGTTGCTGCAGACTGCGTGGTAACCATCCCTTTAATTTAAGAAGGGGATTATAGGAGAATTCAAAATGCGATGATAGCTGGTAGGTATCCTGCCGTCTCTGCTGGCGTGACTGTGTATGATGGATCACTGCATGGCAATCCCTGAGACATCCTAAGTAGTGTTTAACGTGAAAGTCACCACACAAAAATGCATCCCTCCATTTAATCCAGCCTCTTTCTTTATGACACAGAGGTGACTGAGGCTTGGCGCTGAGAGGTCGGATTCTGCAATACCAACTCAAACATCCAAAAAAACCCCCACATTTTCTCATTTACCTCAGCAGTATTGATCCATGCTGGTAGCTTCAGTTTTTTTTTTTTTGTTTTAGAGGTTGTGAGTTGCTAGTGTCTGGAACTTCTACCCGCAGCCTCGTACAATGGAGATTTGATGAGAATTTAATTTTGAAGAAGTTTACATTTGATTCATTTAAGCAAACTACAGGCATGGCTCCAAACCAATAGTTTTATATCGGAAAATGCAACTGTTTCTATAATTTGGTTGGACTGACCCGTTAAAGCTGCATTAAAGTACAGTTACACACCATGTGTATGTTCTTTGATTTGAGAGTCCTGCTATCTACTTGTGTTGTTATATTTCTGAAGATAATTTCCCAAAAAGCATCTTACTTGTCGACTTCTCACTTTGCTTTTTAAGGGAGAAATGACTCCCCTTCCTAAAACCTCCTTATCTTTTATAATTGATCAGTTAATCATTTATCAAGTAAAAATACTAAATGTATTTGCTACAGCTTATACGTGTAAAGCTAGTCTTCTCTGTGACATTGTGAATTGATGGCCATTTGGTTCTTCAACTGTCAGATTCCTTGTGAGGGCCACGTGTTATGATTTTTAATATTCTTTTTTATATTTAATATTTTCAGTAACTATGTCATTAGTGAGTTTCAGGTCTATCCTGTGATTCATCTCCTAAAACACATAGTCACCCCTAATATAATGTTACATATTAATTTTGAAGAATTCTTTCAAAAGTGGCAATATGTTTGCTTTTGTTAATATCAAAACTGCTGTATTCAGTCCGCTAAAAGCTTGTGGAGACATTTCTGACAGCAACCTATTAGGACCGTCTGTCTCTCTGCTGCCCCTGTCTGAGCAGTATTAGCTGGACAGCTGATGTGATGCCTTCCTTCAGCTGTCTGAGCTCCCAAGGGACTCATACCCCCCCCCCCCCCGTGTGTGTGTGCTTGCGTGCGTGCGTGTGTTCATGCGTGCACATGCATACATGCCTCTTCTTAAGGCACCGGCAGCTGATGAAACACCGATGCTGCTGACCATCAGATGTCTGCTGACCACTTGCTTGATGTGTTTCCTAATTGAAAGATTAGAGGATCCCTCCATGAAGCACGCTGAGTCTGAATGATCAATACTCCTCTGTGCTCCCACAGTATGTTTGCTTTGATTTGAAATACCCACAGAAGGTGAGCCTAAATGTTTTGCCCCATCAGAGTCAGAGGAATCTAACATCCTCTTTAAACTACAGCGCGGTATACTGTTAGTCTTCTTCTTGTTTTGAAGCATGTAAGTGGATGGCAGGTCAGTCATGTGTACCACACTCTAGCAGATGGTGTAGCGGGGAGAGCACGGTCGTGATAGCATGGAGTTGGTTCACAGAGTTTCCCCTCAGGCCAGCCAGCTAATCAAACACTAATCAGCCTTTCTTCCACACAGTGGGTTTGGTCTATCTCCCCACCTCAGCTCCTCTTTCTCTCCTCAGATTCTCCTCTCCCCTCTACCCCTTTCTCACTGATTACTCCTAATCCTGAGTTTATCCCATCACCCTATTCTCTCTCTCTCTCTCCCGTCTGCACTGTGCTCATAGACTCTTTATAGACGAGACCATGCCTGATGACTCTGAGGAGAAAGTGCCTTGCTGTTAAACTTCATGCTTTCACTCCTCGGTCATCCCCCTTCCTGTGGATGGCCTGATCCGCCCTCTGGGCCGTCTGTCGCTGCGATTAAAGTCTGGCCGAGTTAGGAAAATCACTGGGGGACCTGGCCAAGCATGCGGGGCTGTCTGCCTTGATTCTGCCACTGTTGGATATAAGACTGTTTAGCTTTCACAGCTCAAAGCTATCACAGTAAAGTCAGTGGAAAAAAAGAAAGTGTTTTTCTATGCAAGTAACTGCCAAAGCACATATTTCCTGCGTATTCCTGCACCAGATGATCAGTCATTTAACCCCCACTGACTGACCAGTCCACAAAAACATGTGGTTATCTCCACGGTTTTGTGTCAGTTTAGCAGTTCAGACTGTTCAGACTGAATTAGCCTCAGTGAAACATCGATTTATTTTACACAGCTTCAGCTAGGTCATGTTGTAGGGCTTACAAGCTTGAACTGAGTTATTTTCCAAGTGCCAAGACAGAGAATTCACCCAAGTTAATCATTACCCCCAAGTGACAGGTGTTTCCTTGCAGCTTAAGACTGATCTTTGAAAGTACGTTGAAAAAAAAACAAAACACAAAAAAATTCATATTTTATAGCAAAAATGTATTAGATTGGAGACCTTGGTAAGTGATATATAAATCTGAAAATACTTGAGGTTTGTCTAATTTATCTTATTTATCTAATTAATATTTTATATTAATAATTGATAGAAAATTAGCATCTTACAGCACATTGTTTTGTTTTTTTCTGGCCCACAACTTTACTGCTTAGGTTTAATCTCAGTGTTTTTTTATCAATCTCATTGGTCTATTAAGATATTTTGTAATGTTTTTTCAATGTATACAAGTCCATTTCCATGTCCGTCCATCAAAATATGGTCTGCAGCCAGATGAGCCAGATCTGGTAGATATTTAATATTTACTATTTATTTACTATTTACTATTTTCATGGTTGGTGGACCTTCTGTCTGCCTGCTGAACAGTAGATTTATCCTCATGAGACAGGCAAGACCCCCCGACCTTCAGAGGGCAAGGGTCAGAGAATGTAGGAGGCTGGACAGACCCCATTTGTCTTTAAATGTCACCAGCTCAGAGGGCAGACGGAAATAGCCAATGTCTGCCACTAACTCTGGCAGAATCTCATCCTGGGATTATTGTCTTTTTAACGAACATAGCCTTTTTTCCCCTATGAGTCAGCTGTGGTGTGTTCAACTCAGCTCTGCCTTATCATTTTATTTTTTAATTGATCTGGCTTATCTTTCAACGAGGAGCTCCCGAGGTCACCTTCCTTCTGCAGATATCGGCGGCAACAGTTACCCTGTGTGTTGGGTTTCGTGTGTGTGTAGTTGGATGAATTGTGTGTGTGCAAAGTACTTGGCCCTTGTCTCCTTTATTTATTCTGAAGAGTTGTAGCATTGCAGAACAAAAGGCCGCGAGTCGAAGCCATCCTCTGTGAGTGGGCACTGTTGTTTATTTATATCTGCGTGTACAAGTAGTGGTCGTCGAGGCAGCCGCGGCCCTGTTCTCACTGAAAGCAATTCAGTTTGCTATCGCATCCTGTTCTTTTACATAAAATCAATATGGTGGTTTGAAAGGTTACAGTCATTTACCATAACCTGCTCATGCCTCACTTTGGTCACACAGGTAGTGAAGTGGAACAACAGTTGAGACTCACTGGCACAGTAAATTTTATTCTTTTAGCTTTTGCTTTTTTTTTTTTTTTTCAAGCATTTGTTATGAGATTAAAAAACAAATATGAAGCTAGAACTGACAGCTGTCATCTTAGCTTAGCTTAGCACAAAGACTAGGGAAGAAAGCAGCTAGCTCTGATGATGGCTCTGTCCAAATGAAACAACATCTGCCCTGACAAAAAACTACCGGTTTTGCACTTCGGTTTTGATATGAATCCAAAAAAATGAGATGTAGCATATTGATTAATAGGTTTAGTGGTGCTGGTAGGTGGGTTTTGGTTGGCTGGCTGTTTCCCTCTGTTTCCTGCCTTTTTGCTAAGCTGGACTAAGTGTTTGCTGGTTTGAGCTTTATATTTACTGCGCGGACACAAGAGTGGTATTGATTTTCTAATCTAACTGGGCGATTTTCCCAGAATGTCAAAACACTCTTCCTTTATGAATAGGACTCTTCTCTAATTATTCTGTTTTTTCTCTGCTGAGCGATATCTGTCTCATTGATGGTCTTGCTAGCCTCCTCTATATATCTAGAATTTCAAAATGCCATGTCGTGTTTTTCTGAAAGAACTGATTCCGACAGAAGCACCGACCTCAGGTGGGTGTCTGACCCAGGATAATGTTATTTCTCAAGAGCCAGACAGCCAGCATACCTCCCATAGCTGCTTCTTGTAATGTTATTGTCCAGAAGAGCTTAGGCAGAGGAAATGAGTCTAGCCCGGGTTGTCGTCTAGGCAGGTACAGCATGTGTAAGCGGGCCCTGACTCGCCCTTCTCTGTTGTTCCCTCATATCTCCATCTATGGATCTCCAGACTCCCTCCTGTCTTTTTCATCCTCTCCTTCCTCCCTCTGCTGTCATTCTTCCATCCATTCACACAAAAATGCACCAGCATGACCTCTTTCCAGGTTACCAGAGCTTTTTTTGTCGGAGCTCTGTCCACCAGCTGGGAAACTTACAAATGAGGAATCTTAGACTGGAAATGCCTTTGGGGCCAAGATGTAATGACAGGGGTACAGCAGCACCTGCTCAAGTGTTAGACTAGGCTGCCTAGCTTTGATGGGGTTATCCCCTCTTTTCATTTTTTGGATGATTTTCTTCAAATTGCACTCGGCAGGCCAAAGGGCACCATAAAACATCGGATTCTTGCTCTGGAATGTCTTTCATAGCTTGCCAATCTCTACATAGTGCATCTCCTATTTGGAAAGGGGCTTTATTAGCTCGGATTCTTGTGTGCCCACCTATTGGTGCCAGCCTTAAGAAGCCCAGATACCCCCTTAACTCCCCTCAGCTCTGTGGCCTGCATCACATGGTGAAGACAGAAGAAAGGAGTCGCTCTCTTCTGGTTAAGGAGCAGAGAACAATGTCCCCTCTTGTCCCCCTCCAGAGATGCAAGGTTCTCCAGTTTGAGTTATGTAACTTGATATGATGCAGAGCCTGTCCAGTAACCCGGCCTTAGGAAGGGACACTTACACTCAGACTATTGTCCAGAGGGTCCATGCTGAGACAACCCCCACATGCTCTCATTTTCCACTTCTTCCTCATCTACGCTGTCTATATGGAAAAAATTCCATCCTCATCCTTCTTTCTCTGTCTTCCTGCTGCCTTCTTTAAGCCCAAGTCTGATCCTTCGTTATTATCTTGTTATCTCTGAGCAAACAAGATACATCACGCTGCTGGTATTTGTCCCATGAAGCTTGCGCTCATGTGTCAATGCAGGGTCTAGATTGACCGCCTCAAAGCTTGTTCACATGCAGGATTATTGTTTCTGGAACCGGGAGAACGAGTCCAACTACACTGGTCCCTGACAGGTCTCAAAGTGCACAAAAAGATGAGCAGGTGAGGAGGGGAAGAGGAGGAAAAAGAGGAGGGTGTAGGGTGAACAGGGAAGTACCAGGCTCTCTCAGGGGAGTTGAAATTGACTATAGAGGACAACCTAATGATTTCTCCCAGTTTCCCCCATAAAAAAGAAAAAACGTTAAATCTCCAGTGATGCTGCTGCTTCTGTCGAAACTGTACTCACACGCAGCTTAAGATCAGCTTAGTCCTCTATTTAGATCAGTGCAAAGTTGTCCTGGTGTGGCCATCAGGTCAGTGGCTAGGATCAGGCTGCTCCCTCCCATCCACACACCTCCCTACTGCCATCACAGACTGAGAAACAGGAAGTCATGTGGTGTGATAATCAGTAGCGCGAGCATGAGAAAGAAAGAGAGAAACAGAGTGAGCATGTGATCAGGAGCAGAGAAGTGAAGTTTCAGGTGGGCAAACAGACAGGTAAACAGTGATTTTTTTTTTCTTACTTACCATCATATTTAAATCTATCCTTAGATTCTGTGAAGAGCTATCTTTGTATCTCCGTTGAACTCATGTCATCAAATGATCTGGGTTTTTATTTGCACAGAAAACTCAGTCCTATGATACTGTGAGTGCCTAAACTCCATAGTCTACTAAGTGATGCTGGGCTTAGGATCAAAGGATGAACTTGCCTTAGCAATGTGTATATTTTATACATTCCTGAGACTGTTGCTGGGAAAGTTTACATGCCAGCAGGCTTAACATGGTCAGTAGTCATACTGTGATTTTAAAAAAGCACTGTCAAAAAACAGATTAAGCTACAGAGAGAAAAGCAAGGCAGCCTTATTGTTAATTACTCAGCCCACAAGGCTGTTTGCAGTAGAGCTGAATTGGAATTAGCCAACTTTTTAATGAAAGCTTTTCTCCTTGGCGAATGACGTCTCACAGAGAAGCAGCCTCAGCCATTCATTTCCAACACAGAACAAATATGCTAATTAAGTTAATTATTGAATGTCCCAAAATGGAGCCAAATTAGTGCTAAAATAACAGTATTTATTGGAATGTCTGCCCGGCTAAGTGATTCACCTTGGTTTCTTTGATACACCCTCTTGCATTGCATGTGTTGTTTTTCTGTTTTGTTTTGGGTTTTTTTAATGATCGCTGGTCTGACGTTTATTTGTGTCGCTGGGAATTCCCCCTGAGGACTATTCATGGTTTTCAGTTGTCCCCAAGTGAAGTAACAAGATTTCATTGAACTGACTTCATTCTTCCCCTATCCATGGATTGTCTTTTGAGAATTACCATGTCCAATTGTACATGTCTCCTCCTGTTGATGTCTCACTGTTGTGTCTTGTTGCTTTGTTGTTAGTGTAAACTCTGTACAGCAAAGTTGTGACCCAAGTTGGCTGAACAAGAAGATTTTCAGCAGTTCCCACTGTGCTGCTTCTCAGCATGGACAAACAACAAAAGCTCACTTTATTTACAGAGAAACTCACAGGGGGGAAAAGTGCTGATGGTCTGACTTGGCATCAGCGTGCGTCAGCATCAGTGTTTATTGCCTGACACGCAGGCTGCTCAGCTTTTCCTCTGGTGTTACAGAGCAGATGACATCCAAGAAAAGGTTTGCAGGAATGTGATCAGCAAAGCTTTTTATCGATGCATTTTTGGCATTAACTGGAAAGCATCAACAGTTAAAGCAGTCATACTGTGGCTCAATCCATATCTGTGTCTGTCTTTGAATCCCAATTAATTTTGAGCTGCAGTCCACACGTTTTCCTGTTGTGTGCTTGTGCTGAGTGTGAGGTCAAACATGTGCGTTGACTACGGCTGTTAGGTAGAACAAGTTCAGGTGTGGGTCGATGCGGGAACCATTCAACTTTCTATCACCGTAATCACAGAACAGTGACTCCTACATGAGCCGCTCCAGGAAACAAAGAAGCCACAGAGAGAAAAGAGCAAGCGAGTCTCTGCTCACCCCCAACCAGTAATCAATTTAATAATAAGGAGCTAGCGCTCTCATGCCTTTGTCTTTATCATCTCAATTTAACACTATGAGGCTCCCATGCTCTGACTTATCAGTCATTAAATGTCTGATATTAGCAACTTGGTTCTCGTGGGAACTAAGGTTGATTGGATAACAAACACTGTCATTTTGTTTTATAAAAGAGACCCACAACACTTGAGGGCCTGTAGCACACAGGGGCCGTCTGCATCCACGTCATGCATATCAGTGGTTCATGGGTTTATGTGAAGGCACATTAATAATTACCCTGTGAGAAATGTAAGGAATGTGAGTTTGTTTCCACACATTGCTCTTTAAATTCTTCACTCTGAACGTCTGCTCTGTGGTCAACATGACTCTGCTGATAGCAGCAGTTGGCAAACACTGTAAAGGCTCTGCTAACTAATAAGGTGAACACCAAACCAAACAGAGAACTTGAACTCAATTAAAGATTAGGTGGAATAAATAACCTGTCATTCTGCTGTTTGCTCTCTCACAAATTCCAAAGAAGCTACGTGAGGAAACATTTTACTATGATGCTGTTTTTCCAGTTACTGACTTCCTTGGTGACTAGAAGTCTGTATGTTCATCCTGTGTGATAATATCAGACTTTGCTGATGAAATGGGGCAAATGGATAATATGGAAAAAGTTTGGATCCAGTAGTCAAATCATTGCTGCAATATTCTAAAAAGTGAACATGCAGGTTTTTGCATCATGACAGGCACTGTACTTTACATATTAACACACGAACACGGTGCCATCATTCAGCCAAGATGCATCAAAATAAGAGATATATCTGCCAAAATGTGTCATGCTTCCAAGACTGGTCCAAATCATACCTGCTGCGTAAAGGTTCATCCTCCCTACTAGTTTTGGAGGGATGATGCTCAGAAATAAGTAATCAGATAGTGAAAGAAAAAAAACCTTGTGAAACTTGTGTAGTTAATCATAAAGATATACTGACTGTCCCAGCTACAGTGATGTTAGATCAATATTTCTATTGATATTGTCTGTCACAGAGTCCAAAAAACTATATCTTTTCTCTTTTTCTGGAGGATTTGCTCACTTTAAAAGGGCCAAGCAAGCTTTACAGGGGACAAAAGTCTTTTCCATTTTGACATTAAAACTGAAACATACTACTTGAAAATATGAATAATCAAGCAAATAAGCCAAACAGGATTGTGTTAGAATGAAATAACAGTCCCAACTCCCATTTTTTCTCATTATAGTCTCTTAGGACTAACTTGCTCTACACTCAAATGCAAGAACTATGCTGTATACAAAATATCACTTGCATAACCATCAAGTTCATATTTAAGTCCCCTTTTACAGGGTCATTGATCTAGCATTGTCTTAATTAGCTAGCTAGCTACTGCTAACAAAAATCAGCTAGTGATAGTCGTCATTTTTGTCTTCTGCCTCTGTCTGAAATAAAGGAGTTTTTGGTTCACTCATTATAATTGTGACCTATATTAGGTGCTGTTTGAAAATAGAAAGATTGACAGGCATAGCAACAATATCTAATGGGGGCACAGTTTAGCAAACAGTCGATACAGTTAAATTTCTCCAGGGATTATTTCCTTCAAATCAGCCCTCAGATTACTCATGAAGGAATCACTATCTCATGGACACATCTAAAATTAGAAAATCTATTTTAGTGAAGGGACAAGGAAGTAATGATTTACCAGTGTCTGTTGGCTTGTTTGTTTGTCCGGAGGATTACATAAAAAAGAACGTGATAATTGTCACCGAACCTGGCGGAGGAACGGGGTTCGGGCGAGGGAGGAACCCGTGAAATGCTGCAGATCTGGTTTAAGGGGCTGATCCAGATGTTTTGTTCCGTGCTCAGCGGTCCCTCAAATGAATTTGTGGATTCAGTCTCGGTTTTAGGGTTCAGGTTAGAAATAGGTTTAGGTTAGGGTCAAGGTAAGGGGCTAGGGAATGCATTATGTCAATGAATGTCCTCACAAAGTTAGCAGGACGAGTATGGTGTGTCTGTGTTTGTGTGTGTGTGTGTGTGTGTGTGTGTGTGTGTGTGTGTGTGTGTGTGTGTGTGTGTGTGTGTGTGTGTGTGTGTGTGTGTGTGTGTGTGTGTGTGTGTGTGTGTGTGTGTGTGTGTGTGTGTGTGTGTGTGTGTGTGTGATGAGTGAGGGCCAAGCGGATGTCACTTAAAACAACACTGAGGTCAGGTACTTCTCCTTCTGTTGTCTCCTTCTAATCACTCTACACAGACACAAACACATAACCCTCAAACATCTTAACCCTCAAACAGCACTTGGAAAGTGTGAGAACTGGCCAAAATGCCCTCACAAGAATGGTTCTAAACAAAGATTTGTCCACACAACCGAAGAGGGACATGTGCACACAATAACACACCCACAAAGATTGAACTTGTAACCTCACAGACGGATCGACGCAGGCATTCATCTCAACAGAGGGATTATGCAATCAATCTCTGATGCTAACAAAACGTTGTACAGTTGGGAGAGAAACAGCACAGGGCCCATTAATAACATAAGAATTCATTTCGAGGTTAGAGGTGGCCCCACGAACACCCTCCGTTGGGTGTCTTCTTCTCAAACTGAAGCGGCCTTATATAACAACAGTGTGATCCAGGTCAATAAGGTTCCACGAAGCACCAGTGCAACCATTCACCCCAGATAACCCCGACATTGCTGCCGTGTTTGGAGCCAGTGATTGAATTCTATGCAGAAATGCATTACCTGCCACCTCAGCTGGTCTATTTAGAGGAAGTTTTGACAGCTAATTTAGTGGAGTGATTGCAGGCTAAAGTCAGACCGTCAGGGCTGTGAGACTAATAAAGTAGTGCTAATAAAACTTAAACCTTGTGTAACTGCAGATTCTCTAAGGTACCCGTTATTTTCTCTTAAGGTTTTTTTTTTTTTTTTTCTAGGTCAGTAATTATGTGGGTTGCTGTGGAAATTATTCATGGGAGTTTGGTAGCATTTAGTGTTCAAATTTAGGAGTGTCATTTAGCTACTCAGCATGGAGAGCCATTTATGAAAGTAACCAGCTCAAATTCATTCAAAGACTAAGCTGCCAAAAAATAATGAGATGGAAGAAATGCATGTCAAGATTTTATAAGGAGGGATTTGTCCTTAAGAGGCTCAGTATAAACTTACTGGACAAGCCACTTCTGTGTTATTTTACAGTTTAATCATATCCAGCGATCAACTTTAGGATTTGGTCACGACATTAACGCGAAATATAGACTGTTCAATTCTGTTGTTGCTGTCCTGTGTATCTCCAAAATGTCAAATTTTTATGTAACAGTCCTTCTTTCAGCTTTGTGAAAAGGCATTTTTGTAGCTAATCCAAAGGGGAGTTAAATCTTTATTTAGTTAAGAGTTAGGATAATTTTTACAACCCTTAAGGAAACAGCTAATCTCTCACATCATCTAAAAACTTCAAATCACCACATTTAGAGATACATGGTTTTCACTGGACAGCAACACTATCCAAAAGTGCTACATCAGTACTCCCTTGTCAGAGAGTCTCTGTGCTCAATGGCACCCTGTATCTACTCATATGAGCAAATAAGACCTTTGACCTCTGTAAAAACCAGGGTGTTCGTCATCAATGGAGACAGTGTGAGATTGAACACTGGCCCTTCAGCTGTAGCACCACCACATCCAACCGCCAGCGAATTATGAGCCATGTCATGTCATCTTGAGTGTCATGAAAAGAAAGTCGACCTTTTATTTGAAGTTCTGTCAGCTCTCCCATTCAGAAAACGGAGAGAATCAACTCAGGGCAGTTTGGCTTGAGGCGTCTGGCTAGATTTCCATGTGTCCGTATGTGTAGCTCAATGTCTTGTCAGTTTTCACAGATTTATGATACATGACACACAAACCGCCTTCAGACACAAGGGAGAAAGAAGATTTCATGACCTTGCTTCTCAACATCTTGGCTCCTCTGAATGGCCTGAAGGTCTTTGGAGAGGAACGATGTCTGTCTGCCTGATTGTCTCCCCTCCATAATGAATAACCAGCTAACAATTAAAGGCTGCTGCCGTGCACTCCTCTGCTGTCATGCCCCACAGCCAGAGACACTCACACACTTACTCATTACATGCTAGTATGTAATAGTCAATCAGAGAGTGGAGCAGCTTTTCTTCACATGTAGGATGGTTCCTTCCTGCTCGGCCTCCGGCACTGCACCCCTGCTGCTTCCCTCTCGGCTTTGCATGAATTTCACTCTGTGCTCTCTGCGGCACAAACTTATCCCCATTCATTATTACTTCATAAACTTTGGCCTGAGAGGGGTGATATAGCATATGTTTCAAAGATTTTATGTCTTAAAATAAAAGACATAAAGATGAAGATGGCACTCCGTCGTTGACAATGCGTTTTCTTTTTTCATTTTAGCAACCAATTTGGGTAAGGAGAAGTCATTCTGGTTTGGGTTTGCCCTAGTTCTAAGAGATTATCGAGCAGATAAACCGTACACTACCTCTGACACCATGACAAACCATCACTATATAATGTGATGGCTTAATTTGTTGAGAGAAAGTGTCCCATAAGGAGAGTATGAGTTAAATATAATCCCGTAGGTCTCTGTAGAATAGATTAAGTAAGGCTAGTGGCAGATTTGGTAATCTTTCCGTTGTGTTTCAGACAACTAACAGCTGTGAAAACCAGTGAGCACAGCTTTGATAGTGCTTATATAATGTGACAGTGTGTGTGCTGTGTGGGAGTTCTCGATGTAACTGCGAAGACACTCCACAAACGTAAACAAACCTTGATCATGGAGAAGGGGAAGAGAGAACGCCAAGAGAAGAGGGCAGAGGATCTTGAGCTGCAAGCCGTGCATATGCTTTTTTCGGGGCTGTGTTGAGTGACCCGTGCACACACGCGAGTGTGAGCAAGTGTCCGTGGGAGTGAGCGTTTTCTCCATCAAAACCTGACGAGCCCGAGCTTGTGTTCTGTAAAACATCTTTGGAATTTGGCTTCCCTGTCTCTGTCTCCTCTGTCTCAGTTCCAGTGCTGACCTGTGCGTCGCTGAGGGTTTGAAATGTCCTCTCTTCACGCTCAGGCATTTCATTGAAAGCTTTGTTATCCCCACGGGAGACCTGATTACAATGTTATAGGAGAGAGCGTCCTTGAAGCCCTCCTCTTGAAGGCTGCATGTTTTGTTTTCTTTGTGATTGTAGTGAAGTGGTAGTTGTATGGTTTTCTAGATGAGTTAGGATAGCATCCTGAGAGGACCCCAGCCAAAACCTTCAGTGTAAAGGCTCACTGAAAACCCTTAGAGGAGACTCACGCCTCTCACCAGCTTGTTCCTATCTTTCCTCTTCAGTATGCACTGCTCTAGACCACCAAGACTGTACAGCCTCATATCCTCATATAATGACCCAGGGTACATACTGAATGACGAGGGGAAGGACACAAAACACAAAACTTTTGATGACACATCATAAAACGTTTTTTTTTTGCAAGATATCATAAGCATATTTCCCCTAGACAGACAAAAGTGAGATATTAAAGGAAATATTAAATGTGAATACCTTTATCAGTTTGCAAATTACAGTATTCGGTACTACCATTTCCCAACTGCAAGATATTCAATACAGCCCCACAAGGTAATACGACTGATGGTCAGATACATTCAGCAGCCTGACAATGTGTATGGTGGCTAGTACCAATTCATGTACCAATTTCCCTTGCAGTTTCAGTTTATTACAGACCCTAGGTGTGTATCCAGCATGTTTATAATCAAGCGTGTGCTAGTACAGGTGTATAAGAGGGATGGAGTTTAATCTGTATCTATGCAACATTTATATACACTAGTGTATGATCAAACATTTTAATGTTTTGATCAAAGTTAGCAGCTTTTCAAAAAGCTCATCACTGATTTGATAGAAGCATTAATCACAAATAGAGCAGTTTTCTGTTAGACTGTAACTGTTCAAGGCTTGTATGAAGCACGGTTCTTGTGTGTGTGTGTGTGTGTGTGTGTGTGTGTGTGTGTGTGTGTGATTTAAGGAGGTGTGTTGTGTTTCAGGGCCCCTTGGCTAGTCAAGGCTGGGCTGTAAATCTTGCTGTGTCTCCTGGTTTACTTGGGCCCTTAACTAGAAGGCAATTATGGAAAACAACTAGATGCAAGATTTCTTCAGTCCTGCAAGATTTGTGGTTGCAGCCTAAGAGGATTTTTACCCTTCTGTCTACCCAAAAGGAATTGCTTTGCCTCACCCGCCCTCACCCCAACCACAGCTTCCCGTCAAGCATCAATTGGCCTCTCGTGTCTTTGGTGGATACAAAACACAAAGTGAGTAAAATACTGGACATAAAAACACTGTCAGACCTTGGCCACTGGCCATTGGGTTTGGCACACTCATGGTTTATTCATACAGTGTGAGACAACATACACATTCAGCATGACCTGCATTGACTCATATCCATTATGTCTTACTCTGTAAGACTTCCTGGTCAGACAAGACCAGAGCTTATACACTTGTTCAAAAGAGCATCACATTATATTTGATTATAGTCATCATCATTGATTATCAGGTTTCTGTCCTCATCCTGAGTTCAGCCTGTGTTATATTGGCTTATTAGGAGCCGGATGCTTTAGTGGAAAGTTTTACATTGGGGGAAATTGTACCTCATGCATATAAACATGAGCAGCTTGGGCTGCTTTGATCTCAGCTTGGCTGAGAGCCCCGAGTGAAGTGGGTTGGAGCTGCCGTTGCACAGCTCTCTCTGCCTATTTTAACCATTTGCATAATTGTTATAACTGTTGAGGCCAGCAGTGCAAAGCACTTGATAAAAGTGGATTGTGTTAGAATCAAGCGGAGATGCCAGAGTGTCACTGCGGGTGTCTGATCTCATACATAGGATATTTGCGTGTGAAGGTGAGAGAGAGAAATTGCTTTAAGATGACCTGGCCGTCATGAGTGTGTATGGACAGCCAGGCTTCAGGACAGCCCAGTCTTTTGTCAGGATGAGCCCATGTTTGATCCCCTGTGCAGCCATGCACCTGCCAGAGCCCTGTTGAGCAACCAACTGTGTTTTTGCCTACAAATCAGGTGCAGAATGTACTTTTTTTTTTGTTTTGCAAACAGTTTACAAAACTTTATTGCAAGAAACTATCGAAATTTGCCTCTCGATAAAGTTTTTCCTTACTGTGTCATAGTAATAGAGGGACCAGCAGGAGCAGGTTTGAAAACTCACCATGTTGGTGCATTTAAGGACACTTAAACAGCATTCTCTTTAATGTAAAGAGTCATTATGTACACATAATCTTTACAGCATTCACAATCCCTTATCTGTGGTCCTTTAGGTTGACTCTTGTTACAACATAGCTTTACAGTAAAGTGGTTTTTGACATATCTCAGATATCAGATGTCTGATGTCCTTGTACGCACAAAGGAAGAAAATGGATTACCACTAAAAAATAACATATTTCCCTATGTAGTGTTCTCTGTGATGGGTTACATATCCGAAGCAACTTTTAAGCCCCTGTGGTTTATTTTCATAATAAAATGAAATTGCTGTAAAACCAATTGGCTTGCCTACGAAGTAGGACATTAATCTTAAGGTTTATATGGTGGAGGTGTTCGAAATTGGTAGTTAATGAGCGAAAACAAGTCAAATGTCTGGTATGGCCCTTTAAAATCTACTCCCTCCATAGGTGTCACATAAGCTGGTTGAGTGCAAAAGGAGAGCTAGTCTCCTTCGGGTCCTATTTATAGTCGGAAAAATGCGTGTTTTATGGTCTAGAAAATGTTTTATAGCTGTTGGGGGTGTTTATGCACGGGAAGAGAGAGGGTCAAAGGGGTGAAATCAATAGTGATCCTTAATGAGGTTGTCTGAAAAGAAGAAAGGGAGGGGGATGTGTGAGGGGGGAGGTCGTACAGAGCCAAATTGCTGTGTGGAGCTTAAGTGGCTCAAACCTGAGTTGACAAAACCGTAGTGGCTCTTAAGGAGGTGTTGGGGTAACTGGTTTAGTTTTGTCAAAGTCGAGAGGAAAATGTTAATCACTCTATCATTACTTTGCACTACTGAATGTTGCCCGCTGTGACAGACAGGAAACCTCATACAACCCCAACAGCCATCATATGTGACTGGTACATTGGATACACATGATGCTCATGAGAGACAGGAAATCTGCGAGAAAAATAAGATTGCCACAGCACTTGATTAAATTGTCCAAAATGTTTATCGTTTACCAAAGCTCTTCTGTCTTTTTTTTTTCTTCTTCTTTTTAAGCTTTGCTGTTTTAACCTCATTGGATCAGAGTTATGTAACAGGCTTGAAATGTGACATATGCTGCCTTAGTTCAGTAAAAAAAAAAACAAAAAAAAACAACATCACTGAGTACATGTTTCACGTAATCCTGTCGTGTTTCGATTTGCGGTTGGGAAAAAGCTAACGTGAGATCCTCTTCTAAGGGCATTCACAGTTCGCCCATAACAGGGTGTGCAGAGGGGTCAGTTTATGTGTGAGTGTTTATTTTGTAGTGAAATGCTGTGCTGTGATGTTGTGGGAAGCTGAGTTATTGTAGCTGTGCTCGGAGACAGCTGTCTGTACAGAGAAACACAGCTGATGAAACGTCTGTCAGCTCACACTGTCCCTCCAGGGATCAACATCCGTTCAGGGTAGTAAAGTGGCAAGAGGTGGCATTTAAGAGGAAAGGCAAGGATCTTCATTTTTTGGCCACACCAGCTGTAATGCTTTATGCAGTGCAATGTCAGTCAGGCCAGACCAAAATATCTCAAAGGCTACTGGATCGATTCCCATCAAATTTTAAACATACAGTTCAACCATGTCCCCCAGAGTATAAGCTTAAGGGACTATGGTGATCCCCAGACTTTCATCTGAAATCCGCATGCAACCTTTGGTTTTTACCATTTTCTGACATTTTGTAGAAAAACAACTAATCGATCAATGAGAAAATCATCACCAGTGTAATCAGTAATGAACACAACCAGTAGTAGCATCTTAACAGAAAGCCTCTATGATATATTACCATCAAAAGCACAGTCACCTTAGAGTCATCAGCTTATTTTTTTTTACTAGTAACAGATCTACCTACATCACCTTCCTATGGACACTCAACTCATTTTGTACTTTTCTTCCGTACCTCAGAGCACCTTACTCCCTCAAAGAGCCCTGTAACCAATGGCAACCACAGTCCAGACTCTTCCTCTGAGCCGTGGCCCCGACAAAAACTTCCGTAACCCTTTCCCAGCCCCGCCTCTCTCCTCCCGTTGCGGCATGGGAAGCGTTGGCAGTCTGGTGGAGAGGCCGGACGTGTCTCCGACTAAAGGCAGCCGTGCGGTCCCCCAGGTGAGACCCAAACAGACCAATGGCCTCCTAAAGAAAGGCTTCACCCAGAGGGAGCTACTCAACTACCTCAACATCACCAGGTGGGTGCTGCTATAGAAAAAACATTTCACATGCTGCAATTTTGAAGGAAAAGTCATGTGTGAGGTATGATAAAATGTGACAGTACTTGACCTCAATCAACCCGCTGTGCTTCCAAACAGAAAAGAGCCTACAGCAAACCCAGGTAGTGATGGCAAGAAGGATAACATGTCTGGCGTCAGTAGCCGTGAGGAAGATGACATATACGCCAAGGTCTACCATAAAGATGGCACTGAATTAGATTTGACAAAGAACTCACTGCCAAGTGGGGGCAAGTATGAAAAGGTAAATATTGTTGTTTAAAGCACTGCAAAAAGGTATAATATTTTATCTTTGGGTGATTAAATATCATATCCTGTCAAAGAGACATCATTATGATAAGCATCATTTGAAATAGAATAAAGACCTAATCCCATGTAATAGATCTTGATTTGGAGGAGGAAGCTGTTCTACCTTATTTTCAAAAAGAGGAGACAAGAAAAAAGTCTGTGTATAACATGGCCATCAAAAATCTATTGCTATAAGAAAATAGATAACCTCAAGAATTCAAGAATGATGGAAATCTTAGAAGTATTAAATCTTCAAGTTATATCACATAAAAGTTGTGAAAAGTATTTATTAAAGCAGAAGGTATGAGGAGGACAGATCACTGATTCAGACACAGATGTAGATGAACGACTTGCCATTGTGTTCTTTTTATGAATGATATATTGCAACAAAGGTTACTGGTGCTGTGTTGAGTTGTTCAACGTCACCTTTATACATCTCTGGCAACACAATGCAACACCCCCATGTAACCTGTATAAATGCACCTTAAATCTCTTGCAGCTCACCAGCACAGATTCAGAATCTGCCACACGCTGTGTTCAGATTTTATTGCTGCAATCAAATCTTACCTTTTGGAGTGAATGTTTAATTTAATTAAGAACACAAAAGGTGGAATTATTTAGATTGAAATATTGGGATTTGTGTTACTCAGCTCAGCCTCCTTTGCTGTGAGCAAGGTCCTTCTTGCCCCTACTCCACCACTTTTGACCATTTTGTCGGCTCTTGCCTCTCCATCTCTAGGCTCGTTTTAGATCATCAGCCTTCAAGCCCGTCACCCCCAAAAACTTCAGCTCCATGCAAAACCTCTTTCCGTCTTCCACGTCAGAGGATGCGGATCATGGCCTTTCCAACGGGTTGCACAGAGCTCACGCCCATGTCCCTAAAGCTGTCTCCACCTCTTCTTCCTCCTCCTCACCCTCTCGTCACACCGGACCGACATCCAGTGGTATCAAGGTATTTATTTTAACATATGATCATAACTTGAGGCCTCAGTCCAGTTCCCGTCAATCAGTGTCCATGCCCAGTTATTACGACGTTTACCAAAAGTATTTTAGACTATTGTTGAACTTGGTGGAAACATTGATTACAGATGCAAAACAATTGCAGACTCATGATTCTTCAATGTAATCAGCCATTATTTGTGACTAAAATTAATCTTTTCTCAACCCATTAATGTTACAGCGATGAATAACTGCATAAATATGACTGTGTAGGCCCCTCCCTCTGTGCGTGGGATGAGCCAGGAGGATGATAACCTGTCAGACTCAGGCCATAACTCCATGAGCAGCCTGCCCCCGTACCGGCCTCCCTTCCGACCACACCTGGCTCACATCAGGTCTGCCGCACATTAATTGTCTTTGCTCTGCTTTATATTCAAATGGAGTATTGCTAAAATTGAGTTTTCATAATTAATCACTGTGTTGTATGTAATAATACAAGAGATTTTAAAGGCTTTCATGGTTTCTCTTTTACTCTAGTGCATCTATGGGCCACATCAATACCATTGGCTCACTGGACCACACCTCTCTAGGCCAGAGGGCTGTAGGGTCAGGGGGTAAGGCTATGAAGGAGATGGCGTGTCGGAGCATGGCAACCCTGAGCCGCCTGGCTCCATATGGCGGGGAAGCTCCACCTCCTTATGAATGGACCCTCTCCCTGTCTGTGGAGGAGGTAGTAAGTATTGGGCAGATGGATGGATAGGTGGGAGGATGAGAAGGTCAGTACAAGTTCCAGATTGCTAAGTCATTCATTCTGCTGTCCTTTCCAGGTGCGGGATCTGGAGGAGCGCCTGGTGGAGAAAGAACATGAGCTGAAACAGATGAAAAGAAACCTGGATGAGAGTGAGGGCGCCATCGCTCAGGTAAATCCTATTGTATTAGTCTGTTCATCAGTGTCAATCTATACACCCATCTGCTTCACTTTTGAAGTCTGACCCCCATCTTTTCACTTCATGCAGGTGTTTGAAGGGAAACAGCGGCTGTGGGAGAAGGAGGTGGAGGAACTGAGGCGACTGTATGCAGCCAAGCTGCGTCAGGTTTCCCAGCATGCCCAGCGTTCCCAGCGTAGCCTGCAGTTGCAGCTCTTCAAGGCCCAGCAGGAAAAGAACCGACTACAAGAGGAGCTCGACAAAATTAAAAAGGAAAGGAGCCAGGAAGCTGGAGCCATGGCAAAGCGGACCAGCCCGACCCTGGAGGAGACACAGTGGGAGGTAAGGCCTTGGAGGAACAGGGGAGGGACGGTGTATGGCTAGGAGACGCACCTTTCAGAAGTAATTACAGAGGACAGACAAGATATCTGAATTCCTTCCTTGTTCGTCCTGTTAAGATTATCACAACAACGTCTGTAAAGTCAGTACCTTTCTCCTGCTCTGATCCCTCCTTTTTCCATTACTCTATCTCTCAGGTTTGCCAAAAGTCAGGGGAGATTTCCTTGCTGAAGCAGCAGCTAAAGGACTCCCAAGCAGAGGTGACCCAGAAGCTTAGTGAGATCTTCCAGCTAAAGACACAGCTCCGGGAGACCCGCACGGAGCTGCGCAGCCGGGAGAGCCAGATAGATGACATGACGCTCGTCCTGCAGGGGACCCAGCATCGCAGATGTCCCTCTCAAAACGCACAAGAAAATGGAAAAGGAGCTGAAGAGAGTACGTCTGCTGGGGCAACAGGTAGCTTTATGTGTCTGTCTCTTACCTTGTGTAAAAATCTGGTACCGACAGTGCATGGATTGTGAGATGGTTTAAAGGTACACGCCTCACTTCAGGATTAGGTAATACATGCAAAGATGAGAGTTGAAGTTTGTTGACACACAAATTCCCCAAAAGCAAGTCTCAAAGGACTTTAAATGAGGCTAAAAAGATCAAACTGATCAACAGTAAAGCACAGAAAAAAATTTTGGGAAATTTCTTGTAAATCTTATGATAAAGCCATACAGCGTATTTCAACCTACTTAAGCCTGTACATGCTGAGGTGACATGCATGGAAAATGGGATGAAAAAATATTAAGAGAAGCAACATATTTATATGCCACAGATGTCTGTTTACTATTAAACTAAGTCAGGCAACTGGGATTTTTGAGATTGGATGGTTACATGCTTGGACTCTTATCAGGTTATTTAAGTAACCAGGTCAGGAGCAGACTTCTGTGTATGCATGTTTTAAAAGGAGCCGAGTCTTTCATTATATTTCCCCTACGGCACTGCTGGATTGTAGTTGAAGCCATGTGAACTTCTGCATTTCAGGAGGGTGTGGGGGCTCCACAGAGGAGCGTCTGCGCGCAGAGCTCCTGCTGGAGCGACGCCAGAGCGAAGCCCAGGCCATGGCTTTCGAGGAAGAGCGGCACACATGGCAGACAGAAAAGGACAAGGTCATCCGCTACCAGAAGGAGCTGCAGGCCAGCTACTTAGAGATGTACCACCGCAATGAAGTGTTGGAGATGGAACTGCACCAGCTGAGGGCAGGCAAAGAGCAAGGAGCAGGAGGAGCAGGAGGAGCAGGAGGAGCAGGAGGAGCAGGAGGAGCAGGAGGAGGACAGGGGAGCAGAAATGGGACATTGGAAAGAGAAGTGCCAGAGCTGAGCAGTGAAGGAGCAGGGGACAAACAAGGGGATAAACCTTCCTCTGGTCTGCCGTGGATTGATAGGATTGAATCATCTGAAATTTGAAAGTGACAGACTTTTTTTTCTGTTTTCTCCCTGAAGGATGGCAGCTGTGGAGCCATGTCTGCAAGGAAAAGAAACAAAAACATTAAGTCTTACTTTTGTGAGTCAGAACTATGAGATAGTAAGACAACGTAGTTTACTTGCTGACACAGAATTATTAGATACAAAATTACAGAATTTTTGACTTACTAAGTCAAAATTGATAATAAATGATAATCATAATTAATTAATAATTAATAATATTAATGAGTCCACATTTATACCTACTTTCACATATATTACATAAATAAAATAATAAGTTAGAAGTTGAAATTATGACATACTAAGTATAAACTATAAGATAATGAGTCAACCTTTCAAGATAATTTAATTCGGTTATGTTATAGTGAGTCAAAAATTTAACTTAAAATAACCTAAGTAAAATAAAGTCAAATCTCGTAACAACGAGCCAGGAAGTCAACCTTTTAACTTACTTTCCAAACATTTTGACTAATTATCTTTTCATTTTGTTGCAATGAGTCAAATTTTGTCTTCTTTTCTTGGTGGACATGGGCGTCCACAGTTCCTGCCCATCTCTCCCCATGCCCATGACTTTTTAATGCCCTCTTCCTGCAAAGACTGGACCCTGTGACTTGTAAAGAGACACATCTATCTATAGAGCCTCATTTATCCTTGGCAGAGGAGTTGTGTCAGTTTTATATAAAATACAGCCAAGGTTCAGCCAATCACCTACACTGTCCTGCTTAAGACATTTGTTGCAGTATAAATCTGTAAATGGACAAATGGATATGTGTATTGTGACTACTTTGTGTTCATTTGGTAGTTACTTTTCTACTGCTGTATAGTCTTGACAGTAAACAAAGGATTCAAAGGGATTTAGTGTGGCCCAGTGACATCTCAGCGTCTGTGTGGATTCAAGGTCCACCTAGGCTCCGGGAGGAAAGCTGCATCTCGGGGTTAAGTACCGAGGATTAAAGCTATCTGTTTCCAATGTACTAATGCTTAGTCTTTGCCATCAAAAAAACATTTACCCCACTGAAGAAACTGGAAATGTTGGACTTACTTTTCTTATTCAGTTTCCTGTCAGGTAATACCAATAGATTTTGTACATAAGTGTAATTTTTCATTTGATTGGCCTTCTGCCATTGTATTCCAAGCACACTGTTGTCTTAAATTGGCCAAACTTCCATATCTTTTGATTGCAGTCACAATCAAGAGATGCAGATGATAAATGGGACTTTCTACTTATTGCTGCGATTTGCTACACATACCCAGCCAACAACATCAAATGCATGATGTAGGTGAAGTTGTTGTTCTAACCAGATCTCAATCAACCTTTCAACATACTGTGACTACTATATATATATATATGTGTGTATATATATATATATATATATATATATATATATACATATATATATATATATATATATATAAATGTGTGTGTGTGTGTGTGTGTATGTATGTATATATTTTTGTGTGCGTGTGTGTAATGTTGTTTTGCATTCATAATAAACATTTATGAAGTGGTGTAACAGTGTTTAGTTCGTGCTTGCACCAGTGGCATTTCTCAGACGCCTGCGCGCTCTGAAGGGGCTTAAAATCCCCACAGAGCGTGCCAATAAAACCCAAGGACAGGAGCTTTATGACAGAATGAACAACAGAGTAGCAGAGGCTTTTGGGACTAATGTGGCTTTTAGAGGTTTAGCCTTGGATCCTTATCTCTGCCTCTCCCTAAAGCCCTCCCTTCTCTACCCCAGCCAGCCTTACATACCATCTCCTGCAGTAGAGAGAGAGAGAGACAGAGAGAGAGAGAGAGAACTGAGATGGAAACATAGCAGGATCCCAGTGTGCTCTAGAAAATAAGCACTTCTATGGAAACCATTAAATGTACAAACCAGATCAGAGAGCCATGGATATCTTGGCAGGAATGGAGATTTAGAACTTTTCTTTTTAATCCAAATGTGTTATGTTTATGAGTATGCATAAGTGAGAGCATATATTGCATATAAAATGGCATGAAAAGTGAGAAACAGCTTATGCGAGTCAATAACAGATTCATGTTGTTTATTTTTTGGGTCTGGTAATCTGACTAGTTATGAGCTGCAGCTGACTCAGCTGACCCTTAACTCTGCATTTAAAACATTATATAAACTGGGGCTTAATATAACTGCACAGTTCAGGAGAGGACTGATTTACTGAAGTGGGATGAGAAAAGATTCTTACCTCACATGTTATCACTATAGGAGGATTGTAACTCCGAATGCTGTTAATCCTGATGAAGATACATCATTAAATATTAATGATTATTTATGATTAAAAAATGAGAATCTCATTCAAATTAAAAACTAACTGGAGGTTTATTAAGACATCAGGCTATTTAATTCAAGTGTAGATGATGTAGCACTACCGCCACCAAGTGGTGAAGAGGAAAAAAGGGCTGAACAGCTGCGGTCGCTGAGTTATGATAGCAGCAGTCCACCACCATATGCCAGTACAAGCTTCAAAAACTGACTTGGAGTATAAATTTTTATTTTAATTTCAGATGCAAGTATATGAAACATGTTAGAGGATAAATATTTACAATAAGGTTTGCATTACACACAAAAGCAGGAAATGCAAAACATTCAACAAAATTAATACAACAGAAGTACGCAGCTCTAGCAGTCTATCTGAAGGAACACTCAAAGAAGCAATGAATGATTGTCAACCAAAGAAAGAAAAAAAAAAACAACAGGAAATTCATTGAATTTCCACACAAAGACCTGCTTTAACCCATTCCAAATGAAACCAAGATAAATGCTTATCTTAAACTCTGACTTAAAACTGAGTGTAATGTTGCATTGTCAGTGTGAGCTATGCTGGTGCAGTGCTTGCTGAACAAATTAGCCTCACTCCAGTGAGGTGACATCACCATTTTCAAGAGGACACCGGGAACCTTTAGTATTAATCACCTAAATGTACTGTATTGTACGCCCAGATGCCTTGGACTTTGTGACACGCTTTCCCCAAGTGTATGCTTACACATCTCCAGGTGAGTAACATTTACAATCTTAAGTACAACTTTTTATACTAACTGCAAAGTGTGGTATGAACTGTTACAATGAGCCCTGAGGAAATGTAAGGATTTTAATGTTTCTATTCTGACTCGATCTCAAATAAAAGAGAACCTATGCAGCCGAGGCATTTCTAGGTATATATCAAACAACAGCCACAATGACCGGAGGACGCCCCCCACCCACGACGAGTAAAGCTGAATCACAAGCCTACAGTCACTGCAAGTCAGACCATATGGCTACCATCACACCACTTTACATCTCCAAATCACATGGCGCGCAAGCTTAGGAAACACAATGCAGGGCAGAGTGAGGTGATGGCACAACTGTGATGTGAACTGTCAAGTCGTTAGTTCTGATAGTTACACAGTAGTGTTGATGATGCATGTTGCTCTTCAGTTTAGTATTTTACATGAGCAGTCCTGGCGGTTGCAATGAAAAATAAAAACAAAGCACATTTCACAGTAGTATATATTTTTAGTTTCCTTTTTGTTGTTGTTTAAATACATACATAGAACAAGACAAATGGCTTCTATAATGAGGAAAATCTTGCTGGTGCAGTCAGTCACAAAAAAAGCTGTTCCACCATTGATGAGTTAGTTAATTGTTCTACTGATCAAATGGGTACATCAGCCAACAGTGACTTTCAAGCTACGTGAGGCCTTTATTACATTATGGAGGAGTAATGTGTCACAATCAAGAGTTCGATTCAAGACAGACCTCCACAGTTCCCTCACCAGCAAATAATAAACCCACTACACAGTTTATTACTCTGTGGTTTTTCTCATGTATTTTATTACCAGCCTGAAGTCAAAAACTGCCTATCTATGCCATTTACCCACACTCACCCATCCATAATCATTTAACTGCTTCTGTCAAAAAAAGAAAATGAAAAAAGAAGCAGTCATCCAACTCAAGCAGTCGATAAAACCGGGAAAACAAACACTATGAAGTATTACATATTCAAAAAGATAAGCCTATAACTCTGCAGGCATTTGCAAATGAGTTTCAATGAATGATCCTTTTTCAGAGGCGCTTCTTCGTGAAGATGTTCTCATTTACCGACAGACTCCTCACGCTACTACAGGTTGTAGTTGGACCATCTCTGCTGGACTCTGTACTACGCAAAGTTGGGAGGGTCCGAGGTGGGTTACGGGATGGCCAAGGCTGTCCAGAGGAGCACTGGGATAAAACCTTAATGCTTACAATACGAGGCCGAGAGGCCAGGGACAGAGGAAAAGGGCCAGAGCAAATGGTCCTGGAAATATGAATAGCTCCAGGGAACTTCATCCTTACACATGAGGAGGGTGTGCGGTATCAAAAGTAGATCTGCTTGGCATGTGACGGATTCTGCTCCATGGGGCAGTACGGGCATTTCAACCTGAGGATGAGATCAGGAACAGCATGTTATCATCCTCTGTACTAGAAATCAACCACTGGTCATTCCCTACAGCATTATAATTACAACTTTTTAGAATTCTTTTTTTTTTTAAATTGTATAAAATATTTTGCCATGTCTTCCTTGTTGGTGCAGTCAGACAGACTGTGATATCCATATATTGGAGCTTAATGGTTATCTAGCTGAGAATACCTAACTATGAATGAGCAAATCGGAGTGGAATGTATTGATCTACAACAATATTTAACAAAGTGTTTACACCTCTGTTAACATGTACATATAAATCTTGCTGCACTTCCAACTTACTTTCCAGCATTAGTCAGTTTGTTCAGGGCATCTCTGGAGATGACGTGGCCACAGATGAGCTTCATGGGAGGGTTGCTCTCTGAGGTCTGCTGCCGAAGAATCGGGCAGGCAAACACAGAGTGGTACCAGCATTTCTTCCCAAGGTCTATTTCAATCTAAATGACAGAAATGTTGTGAATTTAGTAAATGCTGAGAAATAATGAAAAGTGATGTCTTTTGAAAATTCAAAAAGGAACTCACAGGCAACTCATCTTTGTGTGTCCAGACTCCGCTGCACTGTCTCTGCTCTATCACCTGCTTGATGTTCATCAGAACTGGCAAGGCCATACAACCTGATGCAAAACTAAAGAGAAACAGAGTACTGATTAAATTTGACTGCAGCTGAAATCTTTTACAGGCTAAAGTAATACAACATGGTGGTGAGATAGCATTACTATTGTTTATACTTGTTCTTGAACTGGAAAAAAATCTACTAATAAACTACTTCAGCTTTAGTCTAAACTTTGGAATACATATAAATGTATTAAAGGAGATCAGGGATGAGGCCGTGTGTGTTATTCGTAGATTTCTAACCTAACACTTAGGGGAGATTCTACGGAGAGGCCCAGTAAAGCACAAGCATCTCTGGTGAAGATGTTGCAGATCTCTGCCCACTGATTTGTCTCCAGCAGGCTGCGGTACGGAGAGTTTTCAATGCCATGACGTAGATACACCAGACTGCCCATCAGGATCTGGATGTCTAAAAGGACAAAAAAGTAAACAGTTGGAAAATAAGTAAAACAAACAAATTTGCATAAGTAATGTGAGGAAGGCTTCAATGTTGTCTTTGCCTTAAAAACACACGCGTTTCTTCTTGCTTGCTATTACACAAATCCTCGATCATTTGCTTCAAATTCTTACAAGTATAAGAAAAACAGTGAAACACAACTCAAATTAAGCATCGTTGAATGTTTGTGTCAGAAATGTCGCAATAGTTATGTCTCAGTATAGTGCCTACCTCTCTGGTGCTGAGAGGCAAAGGGCTGGAAGTGCCTCGCATACTGCAAGGCCTCCATTTGGTTGCTGATTCCTCCACTGAGCAGACTGATGAAGTACAAACGATGCAATTTGAACTCTAAGCTGCTGTTAAGGTCCAGAAGGCGCTGCCGATTCGTCACAGCCCACCTAAGTAGGTACGAACACCAACAAGTGCAGTCAACTTTTATTTCAACACTAGTGCAGTGCTGAACACAAATATCAGTTCTTTACCATCATCATCATCATCATCATGAGTTCAAAAGTAATATCCTGGACATAAGCTCCCAAGTACCATTAATCTCAATAGGAATGCCTCAAATGCATTATTATTATTATTAAGTATTAAAAAGGCATGCTAGACATAGCGACAAATCCAGAAGGTTCTCCATGTTTTGAACAGTCACACAAAAGTAGCATGGTATTTCTGAAACAATGAAACAACTTTATTTTACTATACAGCATATTTATTGTGTTTTTTACTTTTCTGTAGCAGTCATTTAAAATTAAGACAGCTTGTAAATCCAACTCATCTCTATCTCTGCCTGTGAGTGGAAACAGTTGAATCAGCTTATTTCCTTTACAAAATTTATTTCCTTTATCTGTGCAAACACAGATAAAAGGTAAAAAAATTGAAATAACATACTCTAGTGCCGGCCTTAGATCCTGCATCCTCAGAGCTTCAAGGATCCTGTTCAGCTCCAGGAAAGGCTGCTTCATACTCATATCTATAACTACACCAGACTCCTAGAAAACAGACAAGGGTATTTCAAGTAAGAGTTACCTCGATAATTATCTTGATAAAACAAGGATTACATTAGATTTGAACTAATTTTTGAATTTTAGATGGCGGTTATAACACAGCCTCTTAGGCAATTTTACACCAAAAACAGTAGACTCAAAGTTTCAAAGTCATTTACCTGACACAAATCCTCTGCTACACTGAGCATCCCTTGTCTGTACAAGTGCTCAACAATGGTCTCACTCAGGTATTTCTGTCTCTCTGGGGTATCCCACACTGTCTCTGCCACCACAGCACTGATTTCTGCATCAAAATTCTACAGAGAAACACATCAGAAATGATGTTTGTGTATGGGAAATGTTAAATGTTAAAGAATGTAGCTGCCTGTCCTTACTCTGTCAATGGCTTTGCCCACTTTGGACACACTGCCATGGATGTCCTTATGTCGGGAGGCTAACATCTGCACTGTTTCTTTGATATTCTTACAACGCTGGGCCATAGTCTGATATAAGACCGTTGAGTCTGCATCCTGTGCTCCTGCAAGAGACCAAAAGAAAAAAAAGCATTTTTTTCACAGTGCATGTCTACAGTAATATGTTCCTGGTGAGTTATGAACAAAGTTCCATCCATTTTAATTTATGATGGGATAAAAAATTAAAACTGATATAAAAATGAGATTTAATTCACTTTATTTACAAATACTGTATCTGATATTGTTCAGTTAAGTTATGTGTATCAGTGTTTATTCAGTTCTCACCAAAAGCAACCAGCTGTCCTCTTATCTCACAGACAATGCGCAGGAGCTCATCTAGCCTCTCCTCAGACTGGTGGCCGTACATCACAAAGCGATGGAGCACTTTCTCCAGCTCCCGCTCTACACATGCACACTGTTCCATGGTTCAGACTGGAACACACACACATACACAACACTGACACCTAGATTCAAGAAAAAAAAAAGTGTTTTGACTCATTATAGCCTGTCTGATGCTGGATTTCTGATGTTTTTTTTAGCATTTGAAAGTTTGAGAATATATCTGCTGATGGTAATTACATTTTATTTTCATTAGACATTGATCTTCCATTTATTTTCTCAATTAATCAGAATGGTGGGCACAGTTTCCTTGATTTCTATTTCCCAGGATAACATCTTCAAATAACTTTTTTTGTCTCAAGAGCTTCTCAAAGATATTATGTTAACAATAAAACACAGAAGTAGCAAATCCTCACATTTTAGCAGCTGGAACAATGCAATGCAAGGTTACTTTGCTTGAAATATGACATACAACCACTTTTTTTCAGACAGTTTAATATAGTGTAATAGGCAGAATAATAATTTTTGATAGGAATCAATAAAATGTATTTTTTCTAAAGAACTGTGACCAAGATCTTTGCTAAGCGGTGCGCTGAAAAATAAACTTATCAGTGCTCAGTAATGAAAAGAACTATTTCTTAAGTACATCAAAATATCTTGGCAATAATTCCCTCTCACCAATCCAAGTAAACAGACATGTCAATACTGATCGGTCCAGCTGATGTTTTGGTCAGACTCTAGGTACTGACGTTATCATCATCTCTTTTCAGAGAAAGTATTTAGTTTGCTGCAGCAAACTCAAAACAGAAGAAAAATCCTATAGATCGGGACCGTGGACCTATTAAAGGGATGTGGAATACCCAGTCATTTTTTCAGTGTCAGTACCAGTGCTTGACAAAAGCTGCTGTGATATTGACAATCCCATGACTGCCACACTGCTGCCACAAGCGCCGAGGCAAAATGATGCGTTGAAAGAACTTTGTGGGCTTTCGTTATTTATCGAGGTAAAAAAAAAAAAAAAATCCAGCCTACCCAGTACTGCCCTGCTTAAAAGTTTGGCCTGGTATGACAATGCTAACACATAGCAAGGCCTTAACTGTTTGAGAACCAAGCACACAGTGTACTCTGCGGCCTGGTGTTTACCATCGTCAGTCGCTGCTAGCATCTCAACCAAAGTCTAATCTTATAATGAGGAATCGAACGAAAATGCTGATCGGAGACGTGAATCGAGCAGATGGTCTCTATTCTACTATCACTGCTTTCTTAAATGAGAAAATCACCAATTAATCGTCAGGCACATCTTGGCTGTAACTCACCGCTTATGAGCTGAACACAGAAAATGTCCACCTACCGTATCAGAGGTAACCAAAACTAACGCAGGCTGCATTTGTGTTTCATTAATAAAATAACACGTTTCATCCTTTTTGCTATTCACTGACAGTTATGAATATCAAGTGCCACCAACTGTTAACAATATATTTTGACTCGATGCGGTAATTTTTATAAAACTAATGCGTCGAAGAGCTAACATAAACAAACGCTATCACAGTCCCAGGCTAGCCACAAAAGCTCGTCACTGCTAGCCGCTAGTTAGCTCGTTGACGCTAGCCAGCTGCTCACTGACAAGGCCCGAATAATTTTCGGGGAGAATGACAACCCGCTATTTCGTATCATCCCAACAATAAAAGCATTTATCATCGTTTAACAGAATTTCAAGATACGTTTAAGTAAACACCACTTACCTATCGTGCTAATTAGTTAGCAAACATTAGCGTTAGCAATTTGCCTGTTATGGCAACACTTCACTAGCCGTCGTAATGCGGAACTTCCTGTGTCGCATTCTGGCTTAACTAGACATTTCACAATAAAAGTCTACTTCCAAGACCTGCAGCTCTTAGTTCACCATATGATTTTCCCCTAAATGAGATTTATCTCTTGCTCAGTGGAGTTTTAAAACTGTCTCTACTCATAACTCGGGATACTGCTGCATCAGTGTGTAAACACAATTTTAATGTTTTGGATATTCAAGGTAGAGCTAAAGGTTGTTTTATGTGCTTTTTGGTAGGTTCATATTTTGCAAATTTAATGAATCATATTTTTGTTTTTTTTTCTGAACTAAAGTCTTAATCTAAAGCGTTGATCTGCAAAGTAACTAGTGGGTGCTGCATTAAAATCAATGCGGTGGAGTATAAACTTCTGAAAGGAGAAAAAGTATAAGTTAGCATACAACTGTAATTTATACACACAGTACAAGTAACACTAAACAGTCCATCACCGAAAGCCAGAAATTAAAATATAACTCATATTAGAAATGTGTCGTAATGTTGTATTTAAAGCAGAGTTAATCCTATCCCAAAAAGAACAACTAGGTCAGTTCAAAAAAGATTGATTTGAAATGTGATCTTGTGTTTATATTCTTTCTGTTTGGCATAAATACTCGAACTTAAATAACCCGTCATGAGACTGGACCCTTGTTGACCTTCATATCCCCCAGACAGAAAAAGCAGAAACAGACAGCAAGCAGAAAAAAGCATCTGTGATTAATTACAGAAAAATAAGTCATGTTTATTTATCTTCACATACATAAAGGAGACCTGTACCAGGCCATTTGCTAAACATGTGGTCACTGAACTTCAGCCCCTCTGCCAAGCACCTTGATGTACAAGGTTTATACATTTGTTCACTTGTAGATGCCAATGCAGCTTATTGTCTGTGCACAGGTAACTGGTTAGTTGCATTGCTAAGGGTAAGGGTGGGAGAGGTCTTTGGACTTTAGCAGGCTACTGTGAGTAATCTATTAGTGATTTAGATTAAGCTCCCCATTACTGAGGTGCTCATCATTCTTTCCCTCTGAGTCCTTCTCCAGTCTGCCTTGCTGCCATAACCGCAGAGGTTCAAATTTATCAACAACTCTGTACACTTTAGTCAACGCATGCATCTGCATTCACATACGCAAGCCTATCATTCTCTGCAACCTTTTAGAGATTTATTCCTCTCAAAGGCAATATTTTACACTTTAACCCATCTTTCCCCTAGTGATATCATTGTGTATTTACATATCAAAATGAAATAGTTTATGGCAGCTTACTGTATGAACTCTAAACCCACCGTATGATCCATCTTCTCTGTAGAGCCTGTTAAGAGTTCTGAGAAACGCTTGTCATGCCGTTGGAGCCTCCAATGAAATATGAAATCACTTACAAGATAGCTTTGAAAGTGGATCTGGAGTCTGTAAAGACGAATGAGTACCTGCAGAATTAATGATGTAAAAAAGAAAAAAAGATGTGTAACTGTTGTATAGCTATGTGAGTAGTACTAGTATCTCCCCATACGTCAAAGACTCAGTTCCCATTTTGTCTAGCCACAATAAAAGTGTGTGCATTTGTGGCAATGTATTTCTCTTCAGACAGAAGAGTGGGCCACATTACATATGCATGATACATAAAATAGGTTGTTGACCTTCCAGTGTTGAGAACAATCTCCCAACCCTTTGATACTACAGATATATTATACCCTCGGTGACAGCCATATGCAGCTTTCAGTTAAGGCTGCAATCAAAGTTTTTCCATTGGCCTGCCCTGAATGACTTAATGACTGAGAATGAATGGTAATCTCATGAGGTATTAGGTTTGGTACAAAGGGCTTATCCAAACTCTGCCATCAAACATGCCCAGACAGTCTGAATGTGGCTCAGAGATTGCTGCAATTGTAGCAACAGTAATGCATAAGGTAAATGACATGACCACCATTGTCATTCTCAAGCTTAAATGTGTGTGAAAATTTAAATTTTACATTGGATGTAGAGGCTTGGGAGATAAAATAGCCACACATTGAAAGGAAAATAATGACTGAAAATGTGAGAGCACCTTACTGATGTTATGCAAGTTTTGCTACCTAACATGCAGCACACAGGAATTTTGCATGTGAGCTGTCAAAGTCAGGGGTTCTGAGTAACCCTTTGACCTGTTGTACCCCAGCTACACCATCACAGTCACACAGACATACACACAAGCATACATTAACTACATTGTCAGTGTTAAGTATAACCAAATATGTAGTGGTGAAGTGGATAATGTGTGGGCTGTACTTCGAGTTCTGTCTTCCCCCGTTCTTTCCCAACCAGTGTGCCCAATCAAACAGCTAAAGCTATGGCTATCTGGCCCTGATAGTATGGGTCTATATATAGAGGAGCCCTGTGACTGAGCTGGCTCAAAGTGTCAAATTCCAGGCGCACTCATTTGTCCTGGCCGGATCAGCACCTGCTGCTAACTATAAACCCACCCACCCCCTTTGCCGCACCCCAGGCCAGCTCACACTTATGCCCAACCAAACCCCAGTCCGGAGAAGAAAAAAGATCCAGGTTAGATTCAGTAAATGCTGTCCCCGAGGCCAGCTAGGAAGGGAGGGGCAGAAATAGAGATGGGAGCATTAGAGGATGTAATGTGTCAGAGCAAGATGCCCCTCTTTGCTTTTTCTATTCAAATCTGACCCATGGCAGTACCTTTGACAGTCTGAAGCTGTCTAGCCAGTGTGGCACTAGCAAACTGAGCAATGCGGAGCTGCTCACACCTGATTCAGCATATGCACAGAGGTCTTGTAAGCTTGGAGTGTGCTGTGGCTTTTGAGAGGCAGTTCACTGGATGAGGGACAGATATTGCAACACAGAGGATCTCAGTGCCCTTGGGAAAGCCTCATCATTGGCCAAAGGTACAGTAGCAATATTTCTGTCTTTCTTTACTTGCACAATGAGCAGGCTTTCTTTCTCTAGTCAGTCCTACACTGAGGCAATGAGGAAAGCTTAGATAAAGGGTATGTATCAGACAGGGGCAGTGCAAATATTGTCACTTTATATATATATAAGAAGAATAAATCTGAGTACTTGTAATTTAAAATAAACTGCACTTTATATTTATTGTCTAGATGAAATCTTGTGAGTTTTACAGCACATGTGGAGACGATACTAAAATTCTGATATGCAACCAAATTTTTGTCATCTTAAAGTGAATGTTTGTATACTGCCATGTAAATTTCAGGTTGCTTGCTACTGCTTTTTAAGGCTTAGTCACAGAGTTATATTTGTATTCTAAACCCCTTTTGGGGGTGGCAGGTATTCTCAGAATATTTGAGGGTTAAAAGATACATTTGCTGTTGGCACGCTAACAAGTCAGAAACAATATATACTATAGCCTCTCTATCTGCAATTTTTACACTTGTCTGTCATCAAATGTGACTCAGGGTATAAATGAATGAGATACACACCCTCCAGGTGACCATATTTTGTCTACAGTCCAGGAACAGAGCCCAGAGTGGACTATAGGAGCGAACTGGACTGGCCACAGTGAGAATTTGGAGCTTGTGGACTAGCGATGGACAGCTGGGCTCTCCAAGGGCTCTCCTGCGACAGCTGCGCCCTTTTTCCTTTGCCGCCCGCTTTTCCACTCCCAACCACGTTGAAATCTTCGACATCATCAATCTAATCAGCTCTGACTTGCCTGTGTGAGACCACTTGCCGACTGTGTGTCACCTTCGGAAACGACTCAGAGTCACCTTCCTCTCAAACCCTTCTAGGGTCCTTCTCAGAGGGAGGTGGACGGGACAACTGCTGCTTCACCCCTGGTGGATGATCTGAACGACTCCTCAGGCTCTTACCACACTGCACAGGGCTCCAGTGAAGGCGAGGAGGGCTTTGAAGATTCAAGAGAAAGGCTTTACAGTCCCTTGTTGCAGAACGAGTATTCAGAGAGGAGGCAGTCAGAGGGCGAGGGACTGAGCTCAGGACATCCAGACTTTTTTGAGGACAGCAGCCCAAATTTAGAACGAAAAACCAAATCACCAGTACCTCAGCTCAGTACAGCTAGCCCACCATCTGAAGTCCTCAACACTAGTGAAAGGACCCCGTCCCCTGGAAATAATAGCTCCTATACCCACAGTCCAGAAGGAAGAGCATCACCCTTGTCTTCTTCATCAGTTGAAAAAAGACACTCACCATCATTACCTAATCCAGAAAAAGCTCATTCAGAAGCAGAACCAGGGAGAATCAATCCTACTTTAAAAGACAAACGTAACAGCCCCTCACATCAATCGTTAAGTCCAAGTCTTCCCTCTGAGACCAGGAACTGTGTCAGCTCATCCTCCTCTGAATCAGTGAACACACAATCTGCACCTGAACTCCAGGTGGCACAAGACTCCCCTGTGCCAAGGAACAGCAACTTTAACCAACACAATAGTGTCTCACCTGAGCCCTCACCCAAAGATTTTTTTTTTGAAGAATCAGCTTTTGAATCTAGAGGCATTCTTTCATCTCCTTTACCTTCATCCAGTAGTACAGAGTTATTATCCCAGTCAAGGGAAACATTGGTCTCCCCTGAGCTGAGGAATAGGCCTGACTCCCCCGATACTCTAGCATCATCTCCTTTTCCTGAGCTAAGAGGGAGGGTCTCCTTGCCGGATCTTCTCAGCAGAGGCTCCACACCTGATATAGAAGAGCCTCCCAGCTCTCCTGACCTGATTTCAGATCCTTCCACTGCAGAGAGAGACACCACAGCTACAACTGAGAACCAAAACGCAAGGTTATCAGTTGACCCAGGCAGTGCTGTTTCTACACCCGCCCCGAGATACACACCTCCATCACCTGTCATTTCAATATCAACATCTCCTGAACTTGTGGAGAGTAGTGTCTCAGCTAAATTAAGAGATACAGCTCCCTCACCTGGCCTGCTCAGTGCTGCCTCTCCTTGCCCCTCACCTAAAATAAGACACATTTCAACACCTTTGGAAATCAGGAGCCCAGTGTCTTCACCTGTGGTAAATTATAGTTTATCTCCATCACCTGAAGTTAGGAGCAACTGCTCGCCCATAGAGCACAGATATACTGTTCCCTCACCTGAAATCAGGATTACAGCATCATCACCTGAGCTTGACTTTGATTCTGCCTCACCAAGAAGCATCACTTCATCCCCTCATATCACAGGGATTTCTTACAGTGTTGTTCAGCCTGAAGACAGGGACACCCCCCCATTTCCTGAGCCCTCTCGTCTCTCCACCCCTGAGCCTGATAGGACACTTGTGTCCCCTGAAGCAAGGAGTCCTACCCAAAGCATAAACAGTATACAGAGCAGTATAACGGAGTCCATTGATAAAACACAAGACTCACCTCATATATCAGGAAACACAAGCCCTGTTTTGCAGCCTGAAATAACTTTGTCGCGTCAACCCAGCAACCAAACACTTTCACCTCAGCCGAAGCATCACAGTCCCTCACCTGAGATAAAATATCAAACCCCTTCCTCTGACAAGCATCAAAGTCCCTCACCTCAGCACCACAGAAGTAGAGACCCCTCACCTGTTTGCCCATCTCCTGATCAGAATTCATCACCAACCCTCTCCACAGAGTATCACTCTCAGTATACACAGCCTGCACCTACTCTTAGAAATTCACCTGAAGTTAAGAGAGACTACTCTTCAGTTGATATTACAGAAATACACTGCCCCGCACATTTGGACAAAGAGAACGTGTCACCTTCATTTGAATTAAACAGGGGAGAAGAATCAGTTCTTGCTGAAACGGAAAGCAGTTCACCAGTGGCTACAGGCTGTTCACCTGCATTTACTTCACCTTTTGTAGCAGAAGAAAAAATAGAGAGTTCACTTAAACAACAAGGCACAGACAGAGAAGTATCACCAAAGGAAGAAAAAAATTGGTATAACTCAAGCTTAGCCTTGTTCTCTGAGGAAAAGCAAGACACTGGCCATACCTTCTTTCAGAAAAAAGACACTTCAAAACATCACGCCACTGAAAGCAAGTCCCCCTCCCATAATCTGCTAGTCTCTGAGGACCGGAGTCCAACCACATCACATTTCCACCGGGCTACATCCAAATCACCTGTGCAGAGACTGGAAATCACACAGCCTCAGTTCACTGCTTATTCCCTAACTTCTGAAAGCAGCAGCTCATTAAAATCAGCTTGTACACCTGAGCGCTCAATAAGACATCTGCCAACCAAAGTTAGAAGGGAAAATAGAGAGGGTTTCACCGAGGACATGGCCCACCATTTAAACAGAAGGCGGACTCCCTCTCCGCCACTCACCAGGTTTACACCTGTCCACATCATAGCCCCTGAGAAACCATACAGACAGTGGCAGAACAGAAGCCACAACAACTCTCAGCTTGTAGCATCCTCACCAAGTGGTAATTTAAAGAAAGCAGTGACAAACAGGGAAAGCCCCAATGTTGTCCCTGTTGACAATAATAGCCAGGCCCACTGGCTCAGACAAGGACAGAAATTGGAGATGGAGGGGGAAATGCAGCTGGAGGAGGAGATAGAGGTAGGTAGGGAGGTGCAAAGGGATAGAGAGATAGAGAGAGAGAAAAAGAGGGAGGAGCGGGTTCCTGAAAAGGGTGAGGGGTGGCAGGGGGACTGCAGTTACAGAGGGGAACAGGTTGAGCTGTCATTCAATGCCAGGAATAGAAAAGGGCCTGCAAGTCGCAGCACAGCTTCCACAAGCAGAGAGATCCGTCAGGGACTGCCAACAGTGCATTCCTATTCAGAGAGCTTGCCTCCCAGCAGACAGCTACAGCAACAACACAGTCTTCTGAGACTTGCCTCCCAACAAGACAACAGGGGTGGTGGTCCTAGCAGACAGCTTCAGCTTCCTACACACCAGAACAAGAACAGTTCTCCTAGACGCGCGGCTGGAGGTAGACCCTGCCGGAGTTCTAGCTCCAGCATGGGAAGTGAGCTTGATGAGGCAGATAATGAGGTGAAGTGGTTTACAGACTTGGCTTTCCGCAGCCTATCAAGCCCTGAGGTAGATTACCTTGACATGTACAACTCCAGCCACCGTTCATCTACCAACATTTCTCAACCATCTACCCAGGAGAGCCCTGCTGGGGTCAATCCCGCCTGGCTGGCTTATGCTGACCTCAGGGGTTCTGCTCCTAGGCTGGACAATGATGAAGTCTCCTTCCAGCAATCATCTGCATACTGCTCAGACGGCCTAGATCCATCAAGGCGCTATGAGATGGGCAGCTTTGAGTGTGTCGATGTGTCCTTGGAAAGAGAGGACTCCAGGAAAGTGAGAAGAGGAGTACCAAAGAGACAGATCCAGCTGAAGAGAAAGAATAATGCTGAAAGGAAGCAGGACGAGAGTAGTGAGAATAGTAGTCCTGGGATACCAGTGTTGGTGGAAAGCCCCTCCCTTGAGAATCACTCCAGAGAGACATTCTTGAGACAACATAGTACACCAGCAGCAATGCAAGATTGCTACCCTTCTGAGTGCTGTCCAGAATCCACAGAAATAAGTGAAAGAAAATCCAAACTCCAGAAATCTGCCTCCTTGGATGAAACATGCTCTAAAACCAAGATGGCCACTTGTCTCATCAAGAATATTTTGTCCAAGAAGATGCAGAATGTTGATAAACAACCAGATGAGCAGGCAGAAGAAGAAGGGAGCCCTGCTTTTGAGGAAAACAGCCCACCAACAGAGAGTTCAGTGGCACCACTTAAAGTGTCCTTAAAACCTCATGACCATAATCCGAGTTCGAGTCTTCAGTCAGATTACAGTCTTTCATCCGATGGTCTTCCTTTGAGAGGAGAACCGAGCACAAAGGATGAAGCCAAACCACCAAAAAGCTTTGGAGTGAGATCCAGTAACAGGTCAAGTTCATCCAGCAGCAGTAGAAGTGTAAATGTTTCACAGACTGACAGTGAAGATGCTGATTTTCAGAGCAGGAATACAACCTCATTAAAACCTGAAATGCGATCAGAATTGAAAGTGCCATTTGATAGTACACAGTCCAAAAGTGGAGTACAACAAGCAGGTTGCTTTAAAACCTGGGATGAAAGGGAGGGTGGTGACTCAGCAAATGCCACAGCAGAGAACACAGGAGCTCCTTTTTCCACGGGAACCAGCAGGACATGGGCCAAGATGACAAACAGAGACCAGGAATGCGAAAACACAGAGGACCATAAACAACTGCAAAAGGGTGACAAGGGTGGCTACATGTCAAAAACAAAGGAGATTACACTCAAAGCTGTGGAGAAAAAGAAAGCTTCTTTAAGTGTCTGTCTCACACCTGAGGCAGAAAACAAGCCTGAGGCTTGTTCACCAGACATGTCTTTCAGAGATAAGGAGGAAAGGGAAGTGACCAATGTGGATAAGAAAAAAGAGGAAGATGAACGAAAAGGCAATAATAAAGTCAAGGCCCCAATTCACAAAGTTAGAGATGTGAGGCGGCTTGTGAAAAATACATATAATCTGTCTTTCAAGGCAACTAGTGCTTTTATGCCATCAGATGTGAATGAAGAAAGGATGGAAATGATTCATGAGCAAAGGAGGGAAGAATTAAAAGAGAAAAGAATGAAGGAGGACATAGCTGGGGAGGAGCAGGAAGTAAGGCAAAAAATGGGGGTGGAAGAGAGGGAGGGAAGGGAAGAGGAGTACAGGGTGGAGAGGAAAAAGGAACAAAAAGAGGAGATAAAAGATTCAAAGCTGTTGAACTTATCTCCGCCTCTTCAAAGCAAAGGAAAGCCTCTGTCTCGTTCACAGCCAATGCAAATAGAATACAAGGCTGTTTGCTGGAAGGAAGACAAAAATAAAATCTCATCCAGCAAAAAAGACTCAGAAAATCCAGGTGACAAATCAGAGCTTGTTACGGAGGTAAACAAAGAATCACAAGAGTCCTTGAATTCAAACACACAGAATTACACAACAGTAGACACAGTAATTGCCAAGCCATGTCAACATGATCTAAACATAGCAGCAGAAACACATGAGGCTGTGACAGAAATGCCAAAAATGCCAGCCAAAGAGGGCAAACCTCTCGTGGTTGGAAAAGACAGAAAACCTCTCATGCTTGGAAGCCCCCCCAAACAGCCCAGTAAAGAAAGAGAGGTGTCCACTGCTGTAGTGTTGATAAAGGATGGATCCAGCCAGACCAAGTTGGTGTCATCGCCGACCCAAGAAGAGATTCCCACCCCTATCCAACTCCCAGCTGCTTCCCTTTCACCTGGGCTCACTACCCCTGGCAGCAGTGGCCACTCAGTTTCCATGTTACTGAAGGAGAAAGGCTACCAAGCTGAAATTGGAGCAATGGTGGGCAACGGTAAGAATGCAGCTGGAGGGAAAGGGGCTCCCCATAAGCATGTGAATTCCCTGGAGATCCCCCTTCAGACCAACATGCCCTCAGATGGTGGGCGAATTGAGTCTCATAGAGAGAGGACAGTCTCGCCATCATCCACCACGTCTGGCCCCTCAGCAGTGTCTGAAAACACAGAGACCCTTATAAAGGCCACAGAGGATGACAGAGTTAGCAATAAACCCACAACAAAAGACACAGCAAAACAAAAAAATTCTCCTCCCCTAAGGCATATCCAGGAGCAAACATCACCATTGACCAAACAGAGGGATCAAGGAGATTTTGAAGCTGTGAAAAAATTAGATCCAACTTTCCCTCCAAGGTCCCCTGCAATAAGGAGATTCAGACCACAGCCAATTGAGGTTAAGTCACTATCTAAAGACACGCAAAAGCAAGAGACGCCCTCAAAACCCCCAGGAAGCAAGGCCTCAAGGCCTCAAACCATTGAAGTTAAATCTATAGCTAAAAATTCTCAAAAGCCAGCTGTGCCTCCTAAACCAAGCTGCAAATTCAAACCTGCAGACTTAGGAGCAACACCAAATGAAGAACAGAAATCTTCAACAACAACATCAGCTTTGAAACCACAAGGGGATGAGAGGCCCCACACAATTGTGGTGTCCTCGCCAACTATCTATAGAAAGATCTCCAATGAGTCCCCATCAACATCAAATTATTCAAGGAAACTGGCGGTGTCTGCAGTGTCCAGCCTCAAACCTCCACCAAGCAAAACAACCACCATCTCCAGTCTCTCTAACCAGTCAACAGCATCATCAGAGACAGAGACATCTAATGAGAGAGGACAGCAGCAACAACCAGCTGCCTCACCTCAAAGCTCCAGATACACCCAAAGACCTGCAACAGTTGCTCCAACATCAGCCACATGCACAGGATCAACCTCAGCTCACGGTCCAGTTTCTGACCCAGTAGCAAACCAGGTCAATAGACTTGCCTCAGGTGGAACCAACCAGCCAAGCCAGCCAGTTGCTATGGATGCAGACAGCCAATCACAGTATACCAGGATGGCATACCCTCATGAACAAGCTGTTACAGTAACTTCAAACAACACAAAACAACCAATTACTGTTCCCAGAACACAAGTGCAAGGATACACGCACCAGCCATGCCGCAGATCACTGTCCAGTGAGCGTCCCCAAAGAACAGATGAACTACAGTTTTATGCCTCAGATGATCCTCCAAGCTACGATGAAAGAGAAAGCTTCAGTCCACTCATGCTCCCAGATCTGACCCCAAGGAGGTCATCTCGTTATCAGCCCTCCTCACGCCCTCCTCCCTGCTCCTGTACAGCTGGCTACCCTTCCCACCCTGGTCTCACAGCTCCTCATCATCACCGCAGCCCCCATAACCTCACCCCCCCTGCTGCTCCACACTCTCCAGGCCAGACACTACCTTACCCAGTGGCTCAGCCCCCTCTTCGTCCCCACCAGTGCAGATCTGACCCCCAGCCAATAAGCTACCAGCCCAGCTCTCCCAAATCAAGTCCGCTAGGTCCAAGCCAGCCACCAGCCCTCTACCAGCCTCTCCACCAGCCTCCTCCCTGTCCTCCCCACCCTTCACTCATGCAGGCCTGCACTGCTGACCGGCCATTGCAGCCACCCCAGCATATTGACCCCCGACGACCACCTGTCCACAGATCCCCTCAGCAGCAGCCACCAGGCATGGCTGGGGCTCCTTACAATGATCCTGGCCACAGCCACTCGCCTGGTCTTCCTCCTATGGATCCTCAGTACCTGTGTGGCCCTCAAGGCCTGGGTCCTTCCTATGGGTCTGAGTATGGGGGTGACAGCTCCAGTTTGTACTCAGAGACTAGCTTTGGACAGACACCTCGCAGAGTGCTCCTGGATCCTGAGACTGGGAAGTACTTTTATATTGAGGTACCTGTACAGCCACTGAGGAAAATGTTGTTTGACCCAGAGACTGGCCAATATGTGGAAGTGCTTATCCCACAGCAAACAATGTCACATTCTGGCATCTATCCACCTTCAGCAGCCCCTTACCCATCTCTCCACAACCCCAACATGTATGCCCCTGCTCCACAGTACATGCCGTATGCAGCTCCTCCTCCCCCAGCTCATCCCCAGCCTCAGCCCCAGCCACCCCGCTATCCTGAGGCGTCTGCTGCAGCAACAATGCACCCAAGCGGGCCTGGGACCAGCTACAGGAATCAGTCTGGTCAGGGGGCCAAATCAGAGCCCCACAACCATCCCCCATTGGACCAGAGCTATCTGGAGAGTATGTATTATGTCCCTACAGGGATGAATGCAAGCCCCAATCCCACTCCACCAGACTATTACCACAAGCATCCCCCCAACCTACCCCCAACAGGGGGGAAAAGGTCCTGAAATAGAGGATAGAGGCCGCCTTCCTGGAGCCTGTTGGGTTTTAAATACACAGTGTATAAAGGGGGTGTCTAATGTTAGCCTGTACTGTTATTTGAGTTTTCACATTGTAACTGAAGATAGTGATTCTTTGGTTGTTGTTTATTTGCTGCTGCTTGTTCTGTGGTAGGCTGCTGAAATAGAAAGAGATATATGATTCTTTACTTAATGCTTTTTAAAAGACAAGAGAATAAGTCTTTTTCTTGAGGTGATCTCAAAATTAATGCCTAATTTCAAAATGAGCAATTAAAATTTTTGTCATTTTTGATACAGGGTAAGAACATCATACTGTAACTTTGATAATAATGCACAATAATGCAGATGCATAGGTTTACTAATTTACTGATGAGTGTACTTTAATAAAAAACATCTCCCAAAAACTTGAAAATACTGTTTTAAAAGAACCTCATATTTATTTTATTATTGTTTTTCTCTATTACTGGATGAGTAAATTTGTGCACATGCTGTCTGCATCAACAATGCCAATAAAATGTGTCACATATGCATTGGTCTTCATGCCTTAATCTATTTTTCTATAAATCCACGCTAAAGTTCACTATCTTAGCATTTGTCTGCTGACTGGACCTTAAGTAAGTGCTGAAATACTTTTTAACTATTATATTCTTGTAAGACTGTCATATGGAATGTTATTGCTATGGTTCTATTGTTTGAAAATAGTTAGTGGTGGAATCATTGTAATTCTTTTGAGATTGCATTGTTTTCAGAGTACTTCTCTGATATATTTTCAAGCAGTGAGAAGTCTGGTAATAATGGCCCATATAATTTAGGGAGGAAATATGAAGACTAATCTTACATGGCAAAAGTCACATGGGGCATGGGCAGAGACACTGTCTCAACTCCTAATCTTGGTGTTTGCACACTTTGTCAGTGCACCAAATTTACAAAAAAGGATGCAATGTGGGTTATATTAAACCAAGTATTAGTTTCAACATTCCATTATACATGCTGTCATTTAATTGTAACTAAAAATACAAACTCTTTGGTGATAAAGTTTGTAAGGATTAACTATTTATTATTGCCAGATACTACTATAATTATACAACTATAATGTAATAAATGTTGGCCAACAGCTGCTTTGAAACTAGTGTTGCAAAAGAGCACTTTATTAAGCTGCATCCTTCAGCTATTTCTTCCTCTCTGCCTTTAGAGGGCATTGTAGCTCGTAACAATGTGAAACAGTTTTAAAGCCTAATACATGAAACTAAATCATCACAGAGAGGGCGTGGCATGATTTTGACTGACTGGGTCACTTCAGTTGAATGTTACTGAAAAAAAATTATTATCTAGCTGGGAAGTTTTTAAGAGAGAGTCAGCACTAATATTCAGAATAAAGAAGCGCTCCCAATACACTTAGGCTACTATGAATTTGTGGCAGCACATTGTAGCACTGTGACCACTGGAGGGTGGCACAGACCACTAAAGCAGCTCAAGAAGTCCAATCTGTCAGGTGGAGTAGCTGCAAACCTTTTCATGACAAGTGAAAAGTTAAATACACTATGATGAATTCCTAATCAGAACCTGATCCTGTAAACTGAAACCAGAGCCCAATTTGTTGCTCCAGAGGGACAGAACAGGCCTCCCTTTTTCTTTGATGTGAATGGCAATAAAATTAATGAGAGATCTGACTAGTAGCTATATGGATCTTTTGTGTATGTGTGTGTGTGTGTGTGTGTGTGTGTGTGTGTGTGTGTGTGTCTTACTGAAAAAAACAAGATTTCATCTGGAAAGGCAATTCAAAGCACTAAAGGAATACAACAGCATGTTCATTCACATCTGGAAGTGGATATCACACTGCAGCACCTGGCAAAACGAGTACATGTAGGTCACTCTCAACACCACAAAACTGTTTTACCAGTGCGCTGTAAAACAAACTCCTACATTCCCAACTTTTTCTCATCAGTAATGTCTAGTGAGCCAGAAGTTATACTGTATGTCCAAGTCATTGAACTCATGAAAGAGATGGGCTTTGTTACTGTAATGTATGTAACTAGGGAGAACATTGAACCAGTGTAATTACACCAACTCATTATCAGTAAAATGATGTTATCACTGCACAGCAACAGCATGTAACTACTAGTTAGATCATAAAGGTTTAAAAATAATGTCAAATTCAGAATGACCCCATGTTTATATTCACACAGAATAAACTTGGACTTAAATCATCTCTTAACAATTTCCTCCCGGAGTTGGTCAATGGAATGCAGTGCTTAACAATCTGAAGGCGTACAGTAATCTGTATAAACCTCCTGGCACGCCTACCGGGGTCATTTCAAGACAAACACACAGAGACTTCCTCATACGTAGGGCCTGTTCCAAGAAGCAGTGTGCCAAATGTCACTCAGATCTGAAAACCATGTCAGTTTCCAGTGAGAGTGACAAAGTTTGACAGCTTCTGTTTGTAAAGAGCACATGGGACCTTCAGCACGATGATAACAGCAAGGCTTCAACTTCCCGTGCTATGAGAGTGTTTCTGATTGAAAATGGTGACAGAGTAAATTTATTAATGTGTTTTCTTCGTAATAATCATATAAGATTAATCAACATTTTCCAGACACAGGATGTGTGTGACCACAGTGAATTCCAATCGTACATATACAAAACAGACACCATGACATCATTAGGAGGGCTCGGGGCTCTTTCCAGTGCATATGTTATTGTTATGGTACTGTGACCACTTTTCTAACCCACAATGTGACCACACACACACACACACACCATTACAAGTCCCATCGTCCCTGCCACACCCAGGAGTGAGTGGGTGAGTTTGTCTTCTGAGCCACATTTGATGTTGAACCACTGGAGGGCTGATTGGTCAATGGAAAGGTTCTTGTCTTTCTGGTATCAGGAATGTAGAGAAGAGTGGGTGGTATGGGCCAGGCAGCTAGATAACCAGCAGAGTTCTGAGTGATGATAAGTAAGTTGAATCATGAAGTGAATGTCTGGTGCCTGCCCAACTCTGTTTGTCCAGAAAACCTTTATTGTGGACCAAGTTTCCTGACAGAGGTCACTCTCGATCGTGACAGGCTACCTACATTTATAAGTCCACATTTTAAGTTTGTGACCTGTGAAAATGAAGCAGTTTGCCACACATTGTGTGCATATAACAGTACCACCTGAGAACAATTTTCCTTTCTTAACAGATAATTTCATTTGAAAACTTGTTAGGAACCAGAAAAGGTCAGACCTTCCAGTATTTTACGAAAAAATAAAGTCATAGAATGAATATAAATAATGTGGAAGAATATTTTTTCACCTATGTGGAAGAATGTGGAAGAATATTTTTTCACTGAAGGGGGCTTGACCACCAGGTGTGGAGACACTGCTTATGCACTATATACCTACTGCATCCAACCAAATAATCACTGCGAAAACACTGAACTGTACATTTGAACTATGAGCATTCTGCTTTTCTCTCCTTCTTGTGATGTCTACCTGCAACACCAGGCCGCCTTCAGTTTCCTTATAGGGAGCCTTTATTGCCAGATACTGCCATACCAAGAAAAACTGGCTTTATTGATTATGACAGCCCGTGAAAAGGTCTGAGAAATTTGAATTTTCTTTACTCTCCAAACAAAGAGCACCTTATCTCAGGTTTGCCTTACCTGTAGGCTCAGGTTTGCGTATGCCCATAGAAGGCTTTCCTCCAGGAAGAGGCGGGCAGGGTCACAGGCAGTGTGAGTGTTCATGCATGTGTGAGCATGTGCAGTGAACCGCCAGGGAGCACCTGAAACCTCGCCTTCTGGCATTCACCTTGTTTCCTGGCAACCACTGAGCACAATAACACCTGTGTGTCGCAAGTCCTCTCCTTGCGTGTGCACCCCTGTGTATCACACAGAGACCTCCCTCTGCCTACCTGTCTGACTGAGCACATCTCACATCATATCTTGCGATTGCTTCAAACTCCTGCAATAGTGTTCATCAGCTAGAAATTATTAAGCTTAACATGACTCACCTGCACAGTAACTACAAGATTCGTTTCCAATTATTGACTTTGGCCAAGTGCTTAATCACACAGAGGAGTTCTAGACTAAGATTACAGTTATATGAAATACTAGTGCTACATTACAGTGGACCAAAAAAAGAGCTCTGAAGAGAGATGTTTTCATTTATAGTGGAAATCATTAGTCTAGACTAGTCTAGTCCCTTTAGTGTCCCCATACCCCTCATGTCTAGGAAGGAAATTGTTACTTCTGGTATGAGTCTATCCTTGTCTCTAAGAGTGGGGCACACGTACACACTCACACACACTCACACACAAACCCTACGCATAAACACACTCGCATTATCCAGTTTTAAGGAGGAGGTAGCCAAAAGATGATGCAATAGCCTGATCACTTTACCCGTCCTCCTCCTCCTCTTCCTCCTCCCATGGCCTGGATTGCAGATCAATGAGGAATGGAGGGAATGAGAAGAGAGAGACTGGGTGCACATGTGTGGTAGTGGCTGGTGAGAAAGAGAAAGATGAGCTATTGACAGGAACTTGCTCTTTTATGCCTCCATCCTGAATCACTCAGAGCTGATGACATGTCTAAATTCTTGGTGATACCATGCAATGTCAGCTTTTCCGCACACTGCTTCTTACAGCTTTACATATTGAGTTGGACAGTGATGTTAGTCCACATGGGCTGCAGCCAACAGCGGAGAGGTCTGGGAGATTTTAATGTGGGGGAATCTCCTGGGAATCAGCCTTTGGTCTCATTCACTGGTCCGATTTGTTACGGGGTGGTGTGTATGGGTCACTGGATTCCTCCAGCATGAGGTAAAAGTAATGAGTCATGCGAGGGTGGCCTCACAGACCGTTGGCATTTAATAATAAAACTATTAGAAATTAGAGCAGAAGCCAGTGACAGAATGGCATCAGGTTCCCAATATTTTGAGCAAACAGAAAATATCTGTTTCCCTCCTCCCGCTTAAGAACTCTATCACTGGCTTTATCATCAGAGTAGAGTGTGTGGAATCTCAAACATGGTCCAGACAATCCACAGCCTGCTAGAGAGGACTTAAGATCCTGCAGCAAAAAAATTCACAGGCAAAAATGCAGTGGTACCACAGGTCACCACCAAGGCCATGGATGCAAGCAGCAGGGACAGTTTGTCGCTTGCCATTTGTTCTGCTCATCGCGTTTATTATTCCGTGGATTGATTGGTTCATAGTTAAGGGTGTTTCATGAATCCCATTTTGTGAAACTTCTCAGTTCCAAACATAAAAAGAACAAACACAACCAGTATATACAGTACATGAAGAATTCAGGATCTAATTTATAATCATGATCCCATTGCTTTAACAGAATAATGGGAGGAATGGATTGTTTTAGCCTTTTGGAGACATTTGTGAACCAATTTAATTTTAGCCATACACGTTCCCTTTGTCAAGGGCACTCAGTCAAAAATAAATTCAGTAGTCAAGCCTGCTTTTTTTCATCTTACTGAGAGTGCTGTCATGCTTTTGCTATATGATGATGGGGCTAAGAATTGTAACAGCATAAAAATATCAGTATAAAATGAAAATCACTTTGTCACAAATATAGAAAAGTCAAATTTCTAAAACCTTCTCCGATTGGCTTCAGGCCAATTGTCCTGTCCTTTTAGTGACTAAATGCTCCACTGTTTTCACCAGCTAATTGTTAACTCCGTCTTTCATTTGCTGCTGGGCAGGTAGTGTAAAGTAGCTTTTTTGCTAAAAGCAACCTCCTACTGGAAGTCAAACTTAACAAAAACTATCTAGTAAACAAAAAAACAAACAAACAAACAAAAAACAATAAGCTGAAAGAAGCTATGTGCAACTTGTAGCATGTTAATTGTCTCTCGGTTTGATCCATTGGGTCCAGTTTCAAGGGGTTTATAAATTGATATAAAAGTATTTTTTTCAGACTTGTAATGGTTTTCCCAAAAATCATTAAGTTAGAGATATATTTCCTTGCAAGTGTTAGTGCTACAAATGCTATTTGCTGTAATACTTGTGATATATCATTAATTTTACCACCCTTCACCTCAATCTCATACTGACGTGATTTTCCACATTCCAATTTAAAGCGACTATGCCACATAAATTACAGGAGTGAGCCCTTTGGATTAGATCTAATAACTGGTCTGAGCCTGATGGTCACAGTAACCATGGCATTAACAAGACAAGACTAGCAGGAAGAGTTGCAAACAAGCAATACGTGCAGGAAACTCAACTTAATAGTTTTGTTGACTGGATAATTTGTCATGTTGGTCTTTGCCCCTGGATTGTTTGTGGTAAGTGCAGATAGGTGTTACTGTATGTGTGATTTTCCAAGTGTTTTTTTCCATCCCTGAGCCACAGTGATGTTTTTTCAGTCTGCATTCCACACATTGGTGGAGTTTTAAGAAAACCAAAAACACTGTTTGTTGATGTTCCTATTCAGAAAAAAATCCCCTATAATGTCCCATTTAAGATTAGAATTTAATTTTCCCCAGAAAAGGTGGGAGGCAGAATGCAAAGCATCTCATATCAGGGTTTGATGTCACACTCCTCACTTCATTATTTAGTTGATGGGTGGAGGTCCGGTGTGATAACAGACCTATGAGCTCTTTCTCATACCTTCCCTTTCGAAAGGACTAAGAAGCACTGCCAAGGCTTAGCATTTTTTTGACATGACAGAGCAAGAACATCCAGTACAAAGCAAGGAAAAATAATTTGAATCAGAATTCAACAAAAGTATGTTTTGGAAAATGTTATGCAGGTAGAAATAAACTTGGTATAGGACAAAATACAGTATGGTGGCTTGGTGGTAAACAATAGACCTTTATCACAGAAGACATTTGGCCTGTATTGTAGGAGACTGTGACTAATAGAATTATGATAACTTCCTGAGAAATTTGGATAGAACAGAACCATCTATGAAAAATACCTCTGTTGTCTATTTTTGGAGTTTTATTTTCCACAGGGCTATAAGGAGTTCCTCCTATGTTCCAGGCAAACTTGGCGAAAAGGATCTTCGATGTGCTATTCTGGCAGTAGTAAATGAATCTAGGTTTTTGAAGGGTGCCAACTTTGTACTAATGGATGATGCAGGGATAACTTCAGGGATTCATGTGATATTTTTTTTCTGTTTGGGCAGACATCATATTCTTTTCACAGGTTTAAAAAGCTGGATCTCTGTTGCACAGTGCATAATAAAGACCATCAAAACCACGCTGAAACATTAGATGGCAGTGGTGTGCATTTTGAAACTTTTAAGAATACTTAAAGCTACCTTAGGAGTTTTTGACCACTAGTAGAAGCATGGAGCAATGCTTTGATGAGCGTCCCGATTTTGTTTGTATCATACGGACATGCCTGATTGTGTGACAACTTACATTTTTCTCCCACCGGTTTCATTTTATTACACTGATCAACAGTTGTTAGAAGTCATGCAAGAAGAAATGCAGCAAAGTGCCAGCAAAATGGGCAAAGGAAGAGACCACTAGCAATTTAACATTGAAGTAAACCATATAGAAGAAACTTTTTAAAAATTAGCTTTCGGCATGCATGTTTGTTACACTTCAGTGATACGTGCAGTGCCTTTTGGCTAGTAGCACTGAAAGTAAACGTAACTTTTGTTGGTTTCCATGACAAATTCACAGGGCACCTTTAAAATGCCAGTTTTCCAGTGTGTCATTGTCAAAGCATAGATAGAATTACTATGAGCAATTAGGACACAGGGAACATTTGCAGCCAGGGGAGGTCAGGTGTGCTTACAATCAGCGTTTCAGAGAACCTAATATGAGTTTAGTAAAATGTTAGAATGTCTCTACATTCTCATGCACTTGTCTTCATAGGTGATAATTCAAAAGAGCAGCCAAGGGGAAGAACCGGAGATTTGTTGGATGGTTGTTGTGCTGCGAGTCAGCAGAGTGGAAGCAGGAGAAGGCCTTCTATTGTTGTGGGGAGAATGGAAACTCTCACACAGACAGATTCCATCCTACCAGTGCGGTCATGGTGGCAGCATTGAGATAATCTTCCTCTGAACCGATTTCAAAGAGTCTGTTGTCCTTTTTCTGCCAGATCAAAATTACTTCTCCCCTTTGAATACCTCCAAGGCCTATTTTCAGACAACAGCTCACAGATTGGATGGTGGCACAATGTCCCAGGCGTCATGAATGTATACATTGATGGCTGTCTGATCTGATAAAGCATCTGTGTTGACAGGTCAAATGTGGGAAGTGTCATTGTTCCTCTGCTTGTACCAACTGCATGAAGCAGGTGTGGTTGTTCAAGGCTGCGTAGAAGAATCCCACCTCAATGAACTCTTGAGTGCGACTATCACATCACAGCCTCTCTACTTGCGTCACTTGCTGTGGTCACCGCTGGCTGGCTGTCCCTATTTCTCCACCCACAACATCCATTCCACAGTATCAGTGCATTTGAAACAAAATCAGAGTTTGGATGGAAACCATGGCAATGACTTGTTACCACAGCAGTGACTTGCCACCACAGTCACCACACCACTGGGCAAAGCTTCTGTAGACAGTTGCAGAACCACATTGTTTTCCTCCACTGGTCTCTAAAAATTGTAGCACCCTACGATTTCTAAGCTGTATGGCACTGCAACTTTTCAGACGTGGTCTTTGCTTTACTACAAAAGGGCTTTCTAGCTCATTTTCTCTGTGAGATTTATGCTACAGCCTGTCTAAACAACAGTTGAGAATTGAATCTGGAAGTATTTATTTTGGATATATATTTAGCTCATGACCGCCGGCCTGGATCATGCCAACCATGCTAACTAGCTGGGGCAGAGCTATATTTAAAGAGGGATGGGCATCCATCATCGCAGCGCAAAAGCACAGACAGCCAGAGAGCGAGGAAGGGAAAGTGTGGCCCATCAGTCACCACTGTGCAATCACAGAGCTTGCCTATTTAAAACAGCTCACAATTAGACCACAACAGTGCCACAGGTCTTGCTGTACTACTGGACCTACAGCACAGTATTAAACATCTGCATCCTTACCCTTTGCCACCTAATGTGCACATGTGCATACCTGTGCTCACGCTCACACTGCAAGTTTTTAGCATGCATGTATGCACGCATCACCAGAAATTCCTGGCTGGAAGGTGTCCGATGACAGAATAAAGGGCAGGGAGAAAAAAAGCTAACGGTGACACCTGGGCTCTCTGCCCTGGCACAGTGCACCTGAATGACATCACTTAGACACACAGAAAAAAATAACACATCAACTGTCAAATACAAACGGGATAGACTGTCTGATACTGCAAATAGACAACCAGACAGATAGGCAGGCACACACCCTGCAATGACAGATAGTGTTAAAGCAGACAAACAGACGGACAAGGTCAGAGAATGGCTGACAGACAGACAGACATGCTGTGTCACTGCTCAAGACAGACCAGAACTCAGACTAACTTTCCTGCATTATATTGTTGCGTTTGACCTATACTGTAACGACATAACCATCTGGAGTTATTCCAAGGATGCATGACTATATGATACCTTGCAGAGAATTTGGTCTTGCAGACAAACACTGCTGCTACATATTTTTACATTATAATTTGAATGCATTTTGAGACAACTACAGAGCATGACACTTGAATAAGCAAGTGCCTAGTAATAAAAACTATAACACTAATGAAAAGTATGAAAAAAAACTAAAAGAGTACCGAGACAAAACTGAGCCAAATTTAACACTATTCAACTGAATAGTAGTGTTGTCTTGCCTATATTTTTATTACTTGTGTCGCTGTTTTCCCTTTATTTAGTTGAGGAAAGCTGAGTTTGCATACATGCTCTTTGTTCAAGTTCATCTGTAGGAGCTGCTCAGTGCGACCAGAGTCCTCCACTGCTGACCACAGAACAGTCCCAGCAGGGCTGTAGGGGCTTAAGAACTTTGTTTACCAGCAATAACCATTGTTAAGGTAGGTGAGAGTGATTGTCATCCATCCAACATAGATTTTCCCAGGCTCTCTGGGGATTCAATCACATTCAAAGCAAACTTGTGACCCTCCAGTCACAAGAGCCATGTTTGCATCCAATTCCTCTTCTGAGTGACTGCTGCCCTGTGTGTGGCATGCGTGTGTGCTTGCTCAGGCAGCAGATCGTATAGGTTGCACCAATGCCCTGCAGCCTGGGTGTCTGGGTTGGCATCTTCAATGCGGGGGCCAAGTCGTTAGCACTTTGGAGTGGAGAAGAAACCTGCCATGTATGGCCATTTGTCTGTGAGCTCAGAAACACTGAAACCCAAGAAGCCTCTCAAATCCCCCCAACTGAGTGCCTCAGGGTATTAATAACACACATACACACGTCTGTCCACCTACTTATTAACAATAGCCCCAAGTGAAGTGTTTAATCAGACAAGTGATGAGAAAAAGGTGTCATTGTGTGCCAGATCACCGGATCGTGAAAATCGGGAGAAAAAACCCTTTTCACCCTTTCTCTGCTGCAGACATTATCTCTAGGGAAAGAGCCACTGCAAATGTAGATCATGGGGTTCATGTTAATGTTGGGGTCAAGTCTGGGCTGCGACCAGGGTATGTGTATGTGTCCAGTTTAATGACATCATGTTAACTTGTAAGTGAACACCTTCGGCTACCCGCCGTCCCCAGACCATGTGAATGCACAAGCCTCCTGGATGGTGAGGTCATGATGGTCTGTAGATCCTTGTCATAAAGGGGGGGGGTGTCTGCTAAATACAGAGTAAGGGTGGGGAGAATGTTGGATATGCACACCCAGTACTCTCTATACTAAGTATGGTTCCCCCAAGTTCACCTTTTTACTCAACGCACCCGCTTACAACACCTACCGTGCGTGCATTATTAATAAGCAGTAGGTTGCTGAACTGCACTGCATATCTGTTTCTTAGATACACTGGGGTCAAAATTGTGAATCTAACATAAATGCCCAGATTGTCTCAGCAATAAACTTGAAACACAGCTGCTCCAGTTAGTGATTGCTGTTTTATGGCCTCAGGGCTATGAACAGTGGCTCAGATAGAGCGGTGCCATAAATCATGCATGTGTTGATAGCTGTAATCTGTAATGTGTGTGGAAGTAGTGGTGTCACAGGCTCAAGAAAGAAGACTAGAGAGAAAAAGAAACACAAAAGGCAAAAAAAAATAAAAACAAATGTAGATTTCACTAAGCAAGGTGTCATAAAAAGTTTATTTTTATTATTCCTCTTAGGTTGCTTTGGAAAAGTACTCTAGCAGTGCTTTGGAAAAGTACCACAGACAGGCTCCTTGAAGACAGGGGAACCCTGTGCTGCATTCCTGAGTCATGAGAGGGGTAATCACTCAGTGTGATGTCATGACAGGTTCATAGGTTGTGCTCACATACATGTCCAGACAGAGCACCGATGTCAACACCTCACTACACACCTTCACCAGGTAGGATATGTGACGGCAACACGGATGATGACAGAGGATGAACCATATTACCTCTGCTTTGTTGCTGTATGTCAGTGACACCTCCTTACACTCACATAATTTGACCACATCTTTGATATGATGCGGCAATTTAAGCCAGTTCACATTCTGAGGCCAGACTGAAAATGACTCTGGTGCCACCATCCTCTCAGCCTTTAAATTTTTAAAATACTCTGAGTTATTAACAAATCCAGCTATATTTTCAATTGTACATTCGCCATAAATGCCATAAATTAAAAAAACAAAACAAAACAAAAAAACTTAAATTATAACAAAAAGCTTTTTACTCTCTACTAAACTAAAATGGTGAAGACCGCAAACATTATACCTGCTAAACGTTATCATGTTCTCATTTTTAGCATGTTGGCATTTAGCTCAGATCCCATTGCAGAGCAGCCCCACAGGGGTTGCCAGGTTTAGTCCCATTAAGACTACATCTGTTTGGAGAGCTGCTGGTCAATAAAAAGAGCTGCTACAGGTGTCGTCAAATGTGTAACACTGATTGTGATGGGTGTGGACATGCGATATCACTGGCAAAGGGACAAGTGCGCTGTATAAAGTTGCTATGGGGACTGAATTAAAACATTGTGTCAATATATGAAATGTCAAGCTTATAAAGTTTACACTTTGGTCTGTAGCGACAAGCGCAAACACCAATATTGTTTTTGTAATATGGGTGAACTCTCCCGCGTTCATCACGGTGGTGAGCTCCTGTGTGTCAGCAAAGTCATCTGACTGTCTGTCTGCTAGGACTGGATTTATTTCCAGTGTCATTCACGTCAAACAGAATATGTCTGTCTCCCACACATCCTCCACATATTTCACATAATCCAGGAGGCGCAGCTGAGACCGTCAGTATATTCCCTCCCTGCAAGATGTGAGTGTGGGCCATGATAGAAAAATAAACAGAGCTTTTCATCATGGGAGGCATCACTCAGTCAAGGAAACCCAGGCAGACAGACTTACTTGTGACAAATGGTTTCTCTCTCCTTTTTTTGTCCAAATCAACACACTTCTGTTCCATGTATCCATTTTATGCTGGCTTGTGAAAGCGTAAAAGAAACCACATTGTCCAAAAAAGAGTCCACAGGCCCTGGAAAGCTGGCTTGTGTTGGCAAAATGCACCATTTAATTGCTGAGCATGTAAAGAACACTATTTGTCTCAGGGATTCCCCCTCTTATACTATGAACACTACACTACACACACACACACACACACACACACACACACACACACACATAGTAACTGCCTGACTTGTGTGCAGACATTTAGTCTTTCAAAAGCAGCATTGTGTGAAGGTCAGGAGAGTCTGTGGAATGGAGATCTATCGTTGTGACATTCTCCATTCTGTGAGAAAGGCCGGATAGCCAGCTCCTGTTACACAGGCACCAGAGGAGAGTGGGATAAAAGGAGTGTATTAGTGTTGTTGCATGTGTTAGTGTATTAGTTTGTGTGTGTGTGTGTGTGTGTGTGTGTGTGTGTGTGTGTGTGTGTGTGTGTGTGTGTGTGTTTGCCAGAGCCAGAGAGTACAAGACAGACAGTGACTACTTAGATACTGATCTTATTATGACTGTTTTCCTTTCAGACACATCAGAGAGGAGTGAGTAAGACACAGGGGTATCAGTAATTTATTTCTTCAATGGTTGTCTTCACAAAAACACATACACATACACATACTCCAGTAGCCCAAACTACTTGTTACCCTGATACTGGCTCTATGAAATCTTAACTGAAAGTTTGGTAGTTTGCATGTTCTCCATCTTGTAACTGAGCTTTCATTTTCAGAAAGTGCATTATGATCTAATCCTGATTTTGCCATCAGTTCTGTAAATTTATATAACACAACATCAGATTGCTACAAGGTCGCAAGTCCAGCATTTGCTCAAGAATGCTGCCAAGACACAATGTTACATAGGTCAGTGTTTGAGATATGTTTTCTCAATGTTCATGGGCGAGAGAAAGGTGTTTCATCTTTGTCAGGAAAGGAAACCACTGGGATGGGCGATGATTTGTAAATATGAAAGCCACAGCCTACCTTTTCTCTTTAATTCTCTCTGTGTCTTCCTCTTTTTCTCCACTGTATGTCTTTGGACTTTATCAAATCTGTCATTTCACCTAGTTTTCCTTTCAACCACACAGTGGCTGTGTATTACACAGTTGGCAGCAGATCAACTGTAAATATTTGCAGGAAAAAGTTAATGGCGTGCACAACCGAGAGCTAACAAGCAACAGTATTGATCGCAGTCACTTCTCTGCATCTATGCTTTCCTTTTCGGTTTGACTACTGAGATCTAACATCATAATTTAGAGTTCTGAAACCCAGGAGTGCTCATAGCATGTGGCCAGTAGTGTTTCCTGTAGGTGTGTCTAAATCCATTAAAACTACCTGAATCACTGCCCCCCCCCCCACCACCACCACCACCACCATCCCCACCCACCTAACCCAACCCTAAACTGTAAACTGACTGAGCAGGGCATGAAGATAACTTCAACCACCAACCGTTGGAGGCCAGAGCAGTTTTGTAGTGGCCCATTCACAACTTTGTTGAAGGGTATAATATAGCTACGCATGCACCAGATTATGTTGTATTTCTGCTTTCGTGTGGCCTCCATTCACTTTTAGAAAATGAGAAGAATTTACAGTCTGTACATTCAACAGTTTTCTGAAGTATAAGCCTAGCTTATTGTTGGCATAGAAAATTTTAGGTGACTGATAGTTGGAGCATTTAGAAAGGCATTGATGAGCAAACTTTCCTGCATTGCCAGAGATCTGTTTGTTTGTTTGTTTGTTTGTTTGTTTGTAAAAATTCCTAAGCTTGTGTAAATAAAAATGCATGGTAAGAAGTAAACTTAGAGTATCACATAACTGTCTGTAAGAAACATCCAAGCATAAATTTCCCTTAAAAAGTGTTGCTGTTTGCCCCCCAATGATGATACGAAGCTATCAATTACACTTTAGCTTAGGCTTTTAAAAAAATCTGATTGAGCAAATTTAAACCAATTATCATGTGTTAAATTAAAATAAACATTAAGATTAACTGGTTAAGTGTTTTGATCCAAAGGGCAACAATGAAGTGTTCTCAATTTGCTTTTATGGTTACAACAAAAAATTATGTTGTAATTAAATTACCCATTGCTTATTGTGCCACTTAGAGGTGAGCAAAAAACATAGATGGAGTGAAAAGAGGAACATTCTGGGGGCTTGTACTACCAATTACTTACCCCACTGATCTCTCCTTCTATGTACTGTATATCTTGACACATCTTGTGTAATATTGCCCCATTTTCCTTTCTCAATTAGCACTGTCATTTCCTTCACATAAGGAAAGTGATGTGATGCAATGACAGTGAGTCATAAGTTCTTTTTCAGCAACATCAGGATCTCTGGTTCAAGCTCATCCAGTGACCTATGGTAGTGTCAGTAATGTGGTTGATGCAAATGTCAAACATACCTGACATACGCTCGCGAGGCCTGAGACTGACACGTTATAGAAACTATTTAGATAATCCATGGATTGTATTTAGAGGAATGCTGTGTAACCTCAGAAATATTCCATGCTCTTAAGAGACATTTATTAGTGTGCTGCCCTTAGCAATAAGCAATGCATGTGAACATCTTGCTTGTGAATGTGCTGCGTTCTTCCTCTGCAGTTGCTAGGGGCTTCAGTACAAGATCAAACTTCAATAACACCTTCCATGACCAAAACAGGTTCTTCACTTGGTCCTTGCCACCCTGGAGGGTCAGAAAACAAGGAAGTGTGTTAACAGTAATCAAAGGATTCTCTGAGGATTCTCTTTCATGTTAAACAAAAGCTATTAAAAACACAGCCTCGGGCTGAAAGCTGCTGAACACTCCAAGAGAAATGTGATATGCTTGTTGAGAAAGGAGCTTTGAAGTTGCTTGGGTGCTGCAGCAGGCTCAGAAGGCCTCCACATACTGGGCAAGTGACAGAGAGAGGGCAAAAGAAAACATTTGTGTAAATCAGTGTAATCTGTGTGAGTCAGGTATTCTTGTGTAAATCATGTTCCCTTCAGGTCTAACCTGTACAAAGTTGAAAGAAGGTGGCCCCAGGCTACACTTAGCACACTTCCCCTGCTCTTCCTCTTTCCACCTCTTGCCTCCACCCCAAACTGATTACCTTTCTGTGTTTTCCTGTCATAACCTGCATTGGAACTGAAACAATATGTCAGAGTGTGTGTGTGTGTGTGTGTGTGTGTGTGTGTGTGTGTGTGTGTGTGTGTGTGTGTGTGTGTTTGCGCTGGATGTATGCCCCGGAGGAGAACTATCATTCCACTGCAAAATAAATCATTGCATATAAATCATAGTATTACACTACTGCTTTACTACTTATTAAGCTAAACCACAGATAATAAAAAATTGGATTTTATTTGTCTGGCTCTGGCTGTCAGTTCTTTGAGTTGTACTAACATTGTACTGACTGAATTAATTACTGAGATCTCAGAACATTGCACATTATTTGACAATTGGCTGACCACTCATGTTTGTTTCCCTTGTTGGGCCAACAGTATCTTTAGCTTAGCTTGTTGCTGCTTACATATGTCTCTGTAATTTCCTTGGGGAACAGAATTATCATACCTGAAAGAAGACAAAAATATAACCCAATATGTAAAGACACCTAGTTTTGGTCCACACCTAACCCAGTCCTTTAAAGGGGTCAAGATATCCTCAATTGTTTCCTAAACTTGATGTAGGTGAACTTAAAGGTAGTTTACATGACTCACAGAAAGTTTGGTCTGAGCTTGCTCACTCTCTCTTTTCGTATCCCGTTGAGTGTCATAAATAAATTGCAGAAATGAATCATAAAGCAGCATGATTTCAATACTGACAATTCTTAATGGGTTCCATTACTTATTTTTCCGTTGGTCTGTCTTTGAAATGATATTATCTCTGCATGTAAATGAACAACTCATTTACCATTGCTGCATAATATATCCAGGTTTAAAAGCCCCGGTGCCTGGCCGTCTCCTAACCAAACAATGTTACATAGTAATGTTGCTTAGTAATGTTTTGCATGCCAGCAGTGCATTGGCTGCGATGGGAGCATACTTTAGAATATGGTGAGTCCTTTGCAAGATTTTACACACATTCCAAAGAAACAAAGCAAAAACTCATAAAGCAAAGTCTTTAACGGGAAACTCGGCTCTTAAACCTTTTCTTAATGAGATGCCTTTCTGCTTTGGAGACCGGGAATGCCAAAAACAACCAGGAAGTGTGTTTCTGACTCCTACTGTATGTGTAAAAATACCAACATAAAACTGAAATAGCAATTTCTGGTTGTGCCCATACCCATGGGGATTATGGGAAAGTGCTACCACCATGCCAGTGACTTCCTATTGTGGAACAGTGTGAATGTCTGTGTGCATTGTCCCGGCCTTCAAATACCCAGACAGGGCTTATTTTTTTCCATTTTTTTACTTTTTTGAAGGTCAAGATCTCTGCAGTAAAACACACAAAGATTTCTTCGACGAGGGCAGCAGACATAAAGCCAGTTGAAATCCCCTTCCCTCTCATGCTCACAACAATCACACTTCCTCACTTCAAACACTTTGTTATTTCAGCTTCTCCGTGTTTGTAGACTGAAGATCCACCGCTGTATGTGGAGCTAATGAGGCCATATCCTTTTTAATTGTACTCTGCTCTTAGCTCAAACAGTCTATAAACAAAGGCCATGTCATTTTTATAAGTTTTTAGCTCAAAATTACTGTGCAGTACCTGTGTTGAGGCCACTGCCATTTCCATGGCATCACATGAGCAGTGATCTCACTGGGCCACCCTCTCTTCTCAGTTTCTCTGTTTGTCATTGCTGCCAGTGTGGGTCCTCCGCTCACTTGTTCTTTCTTTCCTTCGGCCATGTCAGTACTGTTTGAGACAGCAAAGGAACTAGTCAGGGGATGAATGTGGCGGCACAGACAGTATGACACAGCCGGAGCACCCACACAGTCACAGAAGGAGGGGGAAAGAATGAGAAGAAGGGGTTGGAGAGGTAGATACATCTCAATGAAAAGTTGTGAGTTTCTGACTAAGCCATTCAAGTGTATTAAAGAGAAAACCACATTAGGAGTGGGTGCTGTCATTTTACAAAGAAAGTTACGTAGTTAATGTAACCACAGTGGTTAAAATAAAGAAAGGAAGTGTTTTTTGTGTGACCACTTAAATTCCTCATTTTCAACAGAATGAAAAAGGCATTTTCTTATCCATTTAATCAATAGACTGTGAAGACTTTCCATTTGCTGCATATACATATATACTGTGCATACAGGCATAGGAGAATGTTGTTGTGCTGTTTATCTTTGCAGTGATTCAGAATCCCACCTATGCTTTAAGGGTTGGTAAAGGACCAGACTGAATGACCAACATTATGAGATTAGTTACTGTGTGTGAAAAACAGCTTGGATTTTGCTCCTAGCTGTTCCCTGCATAGGAGTAATAATGCCCAAAGTATCAGTGATACAGTAACTGGTGTGTCATGAGTTGAGAATGTACTGACCACCATGTGTCCTCCAGTTTATCATCTCATCACACGCGGATTTACAATCTGTGCATGTCTGAATATCTTACCAAGTGTATTTTTTTCTCATTGTGATCTCACGACCCTGAGGTGAAAATTATAACAGTGATACATCAGGAGGACACTGGACTTTCTGCACTTTCGGTGAACCAGGCAGAGCCCAAAAACTGAAACAAATCATATGCTCCAGGGCTATTACTAGCAACTTATTAATCAGAAACTAGCAATAATGACTTTTTACCTGCATTTACTTTTCTTACTCTAGGGAGGGAACGAAACCAACAACAACTGGCAATAAATGGACAACCAGTCATTTTCTCTCTGCCTCCAATCATACTATAAGTCTGTATCAAAAGCTTTTAGTGGCAGCTTCTCCATGTTTCCAAAAGGTAAAGCATGCTCAACAACTCTGGTGCTCCTGTCTGTGCGGGAGCTGTTGTTGCTGTGGACACATCTACCGTAAGCAACTGGAAAGCTGAAGCAGTAGAAAAAATATCTTTATTAAGCCTTTTACAGTAGTTGGCCCCTCACTTAAATAAATATAGGGGTTATTTGACTGCCATTGTTTTTCAGAAAAGTGATTGGGAAAGGGGTTGATGATTAGGCCAACAAGCCAGTCCTCACTAACAAGGAGCCACACACAGTCGCCGCAGCCACAGACCACAGTGTTTCAGATTTTTAGAGGCACGCACCAGCCCCAATTACATAATGGCTGAGGTTTGTGGGTTGGCACGCGTGAAGAAGCATGTAACAAGCCTAATGCAGCTTGCTGGTAGTGTGTATGAGAGCTCATTAATGTTTAAACTTCTGGACAAACTACATGTTTAACAACACCAAAAGTGTTCAGAAGCTAAGCCGAACACTATTCCTGGAGTGGGAATTGATTAAAACCTCTATGTGGAGTCTTTTGTAGAAGATTTTGACATTTGATGCCCCAAATTGGTAGTATTGGAAAAGACAGTTTCAGACAACGATGCAGAGATGAATCAGCTGAATGTGACGCACAATGATAATGATAATAATAACTCATCATAATCGGCATATTCTTTTAAGAAGAAAAGCATTTGGTATCAGAACAATCTGAGAGACGGTTTAATCACAATCCCGATTCTTCATGTGATTGTTTTAAATTATGTCTCTCTCCATAATGAGTTTGGTCATGTCAACATGGATGTATTGAACAATGAAGAAGGACTCTTGCTATTACTACAGCTCAAGAAAGACAACAATTTCGTCAACTATAAGGGATCATATAGTGCAGTGGGATTCTAGTGATTCAAGAAGAATCTGAAAGGAGCTCTGAAAGAAGCTGGATCAATTTGCCATAGGCAAAATATTCATTGTTGACTGATGCCAACAACACCGACTTTCAGAGAAAATTGACAAATCATGATTAAAGGTTAAATGACCTTTCAGAATCAATGTATACCTACTCCGGATGTAACCAGTTTCTACTCTTTTTGTAAATTCACCAACAAACTAGCCTTTTTAAAAAAACCAGCATAAAACTACTAAATTACACGCGTGTACTGCATTTAGTCACTCGTAGCATACTGTGAGTGTGTGTCTGTGTCTGTGTTTGTTGATGCACATTGAGTCTAAAGGCAAATGACAGCTGTGACGCTGAGCATTAAGGCAAACTAAATGTTCAGACATTAGTTTCTATGCCTCCACATCCTCTTCTTCACTTGGTTCCCTCTTTTGTTTATTTTTAGGTCATTTCGAATATTATATTTTTGATGTGTTCATTGTTACTTTAGGCCACTAACGAAAGCCTCTGAAATTAGTGCCAATGACAGACAGATGGAAGAAAACCTAGCTCTGCTGGTAAGGCACAGGGTACTGGAAAAAGAGGAAAACAAAGAACAATCTTTGTGTTTATGCAAGACGGGCCTTTTTTTGGGTGTGTGGGGTCAGAAGTGTGTCGTCAGTGTGTGTGTGTGTTTGTGTGTGTGTGTGTGTGTGTGGTGTGTGTGTGTGTTTGCCTGTCTGTGTTTCCGCTTCTGCTGCTTATGACTGTGGCGTAATCAGGCAGGAGGAAGAGCCTGTCCAAGTGCAGACAGCATATCTCCTCCAGCTTGAGGATCCACCCGTTTTCACACACAATAAACACACACATATGCACACAATCACACACTCATACACACAAACACACACACACACACACACACACACACACACACACACACACACACACACACACACACACACACACACACACACACACACACACACACACACGGCCCTCTTTGACAGACTACAGACAACAATGTGTAGGGTTTAGATTACAAAAGCGTAAAAAATGCCAGGAAGAAAAAAATCTTAAACAAATGGAATGGGCAAGTAGCACAACAGTGTAGCACTGTTTACTATGGTATAAATAGACACGGTGCTCTTGAAAGACGGGTTATTTTTAACAGCTGAGATGAAACTTGATATCGAGATAAAGGAATGGAAAACTGTGGGAGGTCAAAATGTAGAAATCTGCAGGGTGAGTGTTCGGGAGGGATAAGGGAAATTAAAGTACTGCTTCAGCTTTAATGCCAAGAAGTGACAAGTGTTCCTTGGTGTTTCCTTGACGTATTTTTGCGGTTTGAACTTGACATGGCTAACATGTTGGTGAACGGACGTGTCGTAGGCACTGGAGTTGTGTTTGTACCCACCACATGATCTTATCTTCTGTTCATATGAAGATATTATTAGTGCAACTTTGAATACACTTCAGTGCTCAATTCAAAAAGTGGTATCGAGCATCTTGTGTTCTTAACTGAGGCAAACACCACTTCGATGTATTTGGTTCCTAAAAGAATTCAAACACATCTTAAGAATGAATATTTGCTCTGTAGCATGTAATATCTAGAGAAATCTTGCTGTTCAGGATATTTAGACCCCTACATTGACTCATACACACTGTGACAAAATAACAGCTCTACAAAAGCCCTACAAAGAAAATATTATCTTCCGTCTTACATAAAAAGAAAATGATAAGAGATAGGCACTTTTAAAAGTAGAGCATGGGAACTCCTGCAGATGCCTAACTAACCTAGATCAGGAAAAGTGTAACCTCATCTTCACTGTCTTCTGTAATCTTACAGTGACACACCAGCACACAACACATTTCTTTCAGTCTCACATAGAGAGAAACATCTGCAATCAATTACTCCCACCCACCCGGCTATAGAATCCAATAATGACTGTAATTTTCTTTTATGATGTTGTTTTCCCTGCTTGGCATCGCTTTGAGTAACTATAGAGATGGACGGCAAAGGCTGGCACTGAATCTGCAGAGTGATGTTTGACTCAGTGGTCATAGTAGGAGCAAAAAAAACTTCCACTATTACAAAATCCACTGTATACACTATTACTGGTTGAAGCTCCCTGCTTTCACTATATAAGGTGCTATAATGAGGTCTTACACACACACACAAACAGGGGAAACAGGAATGTCACTCTGGGATAGTAGCCAGTACCTACTCACTCTGCAAGAGCCGCTCTACAGACCTAGGGCCCAGCTGGGTTTGAAGTCCATGGTGAACCGAGCCTCTTAAACAAAGACTTGTGATGTGGTGATGTCACTTCCTGGCAGGCCGAAAACTGAGTTTGATGTGGGGTCTTTGTTGGTGGACGAGGGGGCGAGGCGGTATCCCACTGGGATGGACGTAGTTTGGAGGAGAGCAGAGAGGAAGGAGGGCTGTTAATGAGCACGGAAGCAGGAGGATGTTGCGGTCGGTCACAGTGAGGCGACTTGGTTTAAAAAAACTCGTTTCCTTCTCCAGCTTGTGTGTAGCTGAGATGTAAATGCTCAGAAGCTCCTGACCTGAATGTTAGATCAAAAAGAAAAAAAAACCAGCAGAGATATGGAGGGAGTGTTTGAGGAGGGATGGAATTCAGTGACAATAAAGATGTCAGTGAAGAGTCTGTAATTAGTTTGAGGGAACTCCCAGAGTTACCCAAGCACCTGCAGTCTCAAACAATCACACTACTATCTTAGAAAAGAGAAGCCAGGCCTTATGTGGAAGCAGCTTGTGAGGGTATGTGTATGTGTGTGTGCGAGAGAGATACAGAAAGATTAAATGATAAACAGGTGGGGAGAACTGTGATTGAATCCCCGAGGTGACAGTTCTGAGAGATGGAAACAAAAATAGCATTAAAAGAGCACATGCAGACACACACACACACACACACACACACACACACACACACACACACATACACACACACACAATATGTTTGGTTTCAAGAGCAACCTGAAATACCTGAACATGCTTGATCTCAATCAGCCATATAGACACCTAGTACAGTTTTTGTAAAAGAACTGAAAAAAGCATTCAAGGGAGTTCAAAGACCCTAAACCTTGCTGAACCACTGACACGCCATCCAAGCTTACATTAAAGGTTCAAGGGTTAAATTTCACCTTGAGCCCTGACACACAATCCAGCTTCAAAGAACCAACATAACAAAGGTTGACCTATCAAATGCTTTGTTTCGCCCTCTAATGCCTCACGTCTTTTGTTAAAGTTGCACTTGGGGATATGTCTGATAAAAAGCTGTAGCTGGCTTTACTTTGCATTGGTGTTGTCAGCCAGTGGCATGAAGACAAACTGCTTTAAATGGGTGAAATCACTAATCTGCCAGAATGGAGAATCAGTGGAAGCAAAAAAAATTAGGAAAGTCTCTTTCCCTTCCTGCTTTTTTTCTGAAAGAGTGTAAACAAATCTGCAATATGTATTTACAAGCACTGTAAAAAAATGTGAGCAACCTACTGCTTTCTCCAAAAATGTGACTGTGCGACAAGAACCATTTAATTTTGTTGTCCCTGTGAGACATTGGTTGTGCAAAAGATCTCTATCTCTACAGAGCTATTTCAAAAGCTGGTAAAGACAAAACTTTCTGACTAACCAGCCATTACTCACATTTTCTTTATTATTTTGGTTAAAAAAAATGGGGCCAATCGCAATTGCAAAATTGCATATTCTAAAAACTTTGATCCTTCACTTTTCCAATGCCCTCAGTGGCATTGCAGTCATTTACGATAGAAAATTAAAATTGCAGCTCTTTAATCCTAACTTGGAGAGTTTCTTCAGACACCTTTGCCGTCAGTTAACTATCTTACTCAGCTATATGGCAGCCAATAAAGGACTACTGAACAGTGACAGACACTGTAAAAACTCTGGGCGATGGTCAACCACAGACTCCCAACAACAGCCAAACATCACCTGATAGTCAACTGTTAGCTTGATGTGTCAGGGCTGTTAGATTTCTGACACAAGTGTCAAAGGTAGTGCTCAGTGATACTGCAGTCAAAGTTCACCTAGACCAAGACTGTGAAAATCTGGCTTGGGTTTTAAGAGTGACTCCATCTAATCCAGCATCCAATGCATTGGGGGGGGGGGGTGTCAGTGTATGTATAAAAACAAGTGCTCCCACAGGGGATGTGTCACATTCAGATGGGGGCCCCATTGTCCCTCGACAAAGCTTTAGTGGTATGTCACATTCCCGAAATCCACGCTGGGGAAGGGGGCTCGGGGAAGGAGAGATATTTTTCACACTGAGGCACAAAGCCACAGAGCGTCGGCCTCCGTGACTCACACATGGGGAGGAAAAGGGGCTGAGTAATCACAATAATAACCACCATCATCCTGCCGTCTCGACAGTTGCTACTAACCTGGACTTCTCACCCAAACAGAACACTAATTCAGAGTCAGATCACTCCTCAAGATGAGACAATATTGCTGTTGAATCAGCTGTGTCGGTGCATATGTGTGTGCTGAGCATGCTAATTGTAGCCTGTTACTAATCACTTCCATCTCGCAGCTAGTAATAGGGCAGATTTTAGCAGGGCTTTTCACATGGCTGGGTCCACTAAAGTGGCCCGCTGGGACTTAACTTTACTGCCTTGTGCAAAGCTGTTTGTCGTATGTGGTGTGCTGATAAAGAAAGAGTGATCTGGATTGGGAGATTAGCTCTGGTGTAATGGGCAGAGATGAAAACTCGATGTCATCTAACTGCCAACCAAGTGCTTCCACAGGCTCAGCCTTTTCTGCCTGTGTGTGTGTGTGTGTGTGTTTGTGTGTTTGTGTGTGCGTGCGCATGTGTGTGTGTGTGTGTGTGTGTGTGTGTGTGTGTGTGTGTGTGTGTGTGTGTGTGTGTGTGTGCATGCTGGCGGAGGGAGGTCAGGGGCGCGTCTGCCACGAGCTCAGCTCTCGCTCAGAGAGAAGCCATCATCAATGACCTCATCCAAGGAAAAATCCCCCTCTCCTGCCTTCCTCTCCTCCAGCAGCTGAGCTGTGAGCGCTCCTTCTGCATTCCTGCTCTCTGAACAGCTCCCACACTGTCTCGAGGCTGCGGCAGGAGAGAGGGAACACACAGAGTAACAGTGGGTGGACAGAGATGGAGAGCAGCAGAGGGGAAAGTCTTGATGAGGTCACAGACCCCACTAATAGTCTGTGGGCTGCTTCGGCAGCCTGACAGGGGGGAATGTAAATTTGTTGGGGAGTCAGAGGGATGTATGCAGATGAATTAAGAAATCCAAAGAGGGAAAATCTTTCCTTCTCTTGCTTTGATTTTTCAGGTCTCGGTCATGGGTATGGTCACGGCCACCATACATTGAGCGTAAGACATGGTAACACCCTCGACACCTTGCCGGTTTAAAAAAGGGCTATAGATTTACAGTAAACAGCCCAACACTTTCAAACAGCGGCGGCATAGCTCAGTTAGTTGACTGTCCACCACTCTGGTCTGGACTGAAATATCTCAACAACCAGTGAACAGACTGGCATATGTTTTTGTACAGACAGTCATGGTTTCCATGGTTTTTTACACACTGTTTCTACACCTGAATTTTCTACACTAAAAGCAGGTTGTTATTTGAGGTTTTGTTTTAAAGAACCGTCCCGGCAGAAATAAGGAGTGATGGAGTGCCATGACATTCGGTGCAGACATTATTGCCACCTACAAGACGACTTTTGACTATTTTGGTGATGCCCGACTCTTCATCTAATGCCACCAGTGAGCCAAATTTTCCATTTTTCCCTGTGCTTCCATTGGCTTCGTCTGTATTTTCTTTTATAGCGCTAATTAGCAAATGTTACACAAAGTTGACTAAGCCAAGATGTTGAACATGGTAAAAGATTATACCTGATAACATCAGAATGTTAACATTATGATTACAGCCTCACAAAGCTTCAAGCATTGCCCTAGTCTCTTAGGGGATTTTCTTTTCTTTTCTTTTTTTTCATATTAGTTAATCTTGGCTTCATGTCTTTGAACCACAAAATGAAATTGTAACAGCGAATGGAAACCCACATACAGGGACAGACACACTCGCTCCACTCAGAAAGAGCAAGGGTCAGATATCAGACACATTGTAGGCAGCCGTGATAACCACTAAGCTCCTGTCACCATTACAAAGTCTGCTTACTATATAACAGCATTCCTGGATTTGCGCTTGTCTGGGATTGTATTATTGAGCAGTCACATCAGTTCTCTGGGATCATATCTAACATACTGCATGAGAGGAAGAAAAGATCATTCCTGTTTTAGTGACTGCTTGAAGAGACAAGGAGATTCCTCCCTTGCCCCTATTTCAAAGACAAATATCTTAGGCATGTAGAAGAATTTCTCCACGAGGAAAATTCCTTCACTCTTTCCTAACAATCTCTTCAAGATCAAACTAGAACAATAAAGATTGCGTAAATCTTTGCCTTTGGGGTGAGGGTTGGTGGTGGGGGCTGGGGTGGGTTTTTGTCGGTTTCGACTGAAGCCGACCACAAAGTGAAACGCAGTGAAGAAGAATGCCTGGAGCCCACTCCTTGCAGTAACCAGAGCCCGCTGCCGTCTGCTCTGACATCCGTCCGCCTCTCTTTGTCATAAGCCGTGGTGTCAGCCAGCTCAACTGGCCAGCACGTGTTGGGCTGATCCTCTAAAACCACCATTAGGCTCCCACTTCTTCTGCACAAACATACATGCACACTCATACACACTGGGCGGATATGGGAGGAGATTTTTTTTTTTTTAATTTCAGAGAACCGCAGGGCACACTGTAAGGGGCAGAGAAAACAGATGAGTCAAGGATGCAGTCATCCAGTCTTCCTGTCAATTTGCCGGCATGCTGTTGTCTGTATGAGTTATTTTGTTGTTCATTGTGCATGTGTGTATGTAGCAGTGGTGATGATGACTAGGGGGAAATGGTCAGTTACATCCTTTGCTTTCGCTTCAATCGCCTCCTCTTCGCTTCCTTCCTTTCTTCCTGACTCCTTCCACCGTCCCCTTTTGGCCCAGCCCCTCTCCCTCGCTGTCTCTCCCTCTTTCCTCTCCTCTTACCCAGTAAGTAATGCGATGCCACCATCAGCCTCCTCGGGGCCTAAATAGACCTCAGTGAGAATTTAATAGTGTGACCATGATACATAACAAGTGTCTGTCCAGCAGGGTGACATCAGCAGAGGGGAATCTGCTGGTATCCCTGCCCAGTTCCTGCTGGCATCAGGAGCAAGTGGAGAGGGGCAGGACTCGGCTGAGTTGCTTTTTCAACACTATTAACATAGAAAGCACCAGTGTTGAGCAGGGGCAGACTTGGTCATTGGGGGGGTCCTAAGAAAACTGTGAACCTGACCATTTTCAACCCATCTTACCATTAAGATATAGCCCTTAAAAATTTGATTATATGAAACAACATTTGGATACTGCAGTATTTATGTCTGCCATTTATTCTCATCTGCCACTCAGAATATTTATATTCTGGAATCAAAATGCAAGACAGTAGTTTTTGTTACTCTGCCTTTCCCGCACAGGATTCATATTGTGCACCCATACAAAAGCACATCTCAATGAGCAATGCATGTACATAGGGGACAGTAGACAACATTCAATCCGACTGTCCACTTTTTATATATCTTCATGTCATTTTTAATAGTGTTCTGGGACATGTATTATGAAAATTCAGTTCAATTCAATTCAATTTTATTTATATAGTGCCATATCATAACAAATATTATCTCAGGGCATTTTTCATATAGAGCAGGTCTAGACCACACTCTTTATAGTTATTATTTACAGAGACCCAACATTTCCCCCATGACCAAGCACGTGGTGACAGCAGCAACACAAAAACCACCTGTTAACTGGTAGAAACAACGAACACATCCTGGCTCAGAGTGGACGGACGTCTGCCTCGACCGGCTTGGATGAGAGACAGAGGGAGAGAGAGAGAGAGAGAGAGAGAGAGCGAGACGGGGGGCATAGCACAATAATGGGACTAATAGCTATATATATTATAGTTATACTAGCAGGGCTAATAATATTACTAAGAGGACTAAATGAAATGGTAACAGTAGTAATCATAATAATTAAAGCAGTGAGTGTTGCTCAGGCTCATGGGGCAGTAGGTGGTCTACAGCCATGGATCCAGACTCAGGAGCATCAGAAAAAACCTGAAGAAAGTGTCAGGAGGAAGAGGAGAGAGACGAGAAAGCACAAAACTATGGAGAGAGAAGAAGGACAGTTAGTAATGAGCATTTTTGAGATATTAATGCGCACAGAGAGAGAGGAGGAGGAAAAGGGAGCTCGGTGCACGATGGAAAGTTCCCTGGCAGTCTAGGCCTATAGCAGCATAGTGAGGGGATGGCTTGAGCTAATGCTGAGCCAGTTCTAACTATAAGCCTTATCAAAGAGGAAGGATTTTATGCCAACTCTTAAATGTGGAAAGTGTGTCTGCCTCCTGGACCCAAACAGGAAGAAGGTTCCACAGTAGAGGAGCCTGATAACTGAAGGCTGTTCCTCCCATTTTACTTTTGGAGACTCTAGAAACCACAAGTAGGCCTGTATTCTGGGACTGACTTGTTCTACTGGGGTAGTTAAGTTCTCTGAGGTCTTTAAGATAGGATGGTGCCTGGTCATTAAGGGCTTTGTAGGTGAGGAGGAGGATTTTAAACACTGTTATCACCTAGAACCACCAAAGTAATCTCTACTGAAATTTTAAAGATTTTACTAAAGTTAAAATCTCAAGAAAAATATGCTTGTTTGTTTTTTTGTGTTTGATGATCAATAACACTCTTATGTCTGTGCGCATTTTGGAACCAGAGCCAGCAGTCGATTAGCTTGACTTAGCCTAATGAGGGGAGAGAGTTCAGGGGTCTGATTGCGATGGGATGGAAACTTCTGTTGAGTCTGGTTGTTCTACACAGAATCTCTGATTCCTCTTCCTGGACAAGAAGAAGGGCAAACATTCTGTTGATGGGATGGGAGGGGTCTTTGACAATGTTTGTGGCTTATGTCAGGTAGCATTTCTGCACAGTGTCCTCGATGGGCGTGAGGACCCAATGATTTTCTCTGCTGTTCTCACCACTCTCTGCAGGGTTTCCGGTCTGTGTTTTTGCAGTTTTTGTACCATATAGAGACGCAGCTGGTCAGTACACCCTCTGTAGTGCCCCTGTAGAAAGTGTTGAGGATTGGTGAGGGAAGATGCACTCTCTTCAGTCACCACAAGAAGTGGTATCATTCTTTCCATCTAAGTCTTGGCAAGAAAGAAAATAAATGCATTTTCCAAAATGTCAACCTGACCCAGCAAAATCCTGTCATAGTGTTGTCGGCAACATACAAAAGGAAAAAGCAATTTTGTTCCTGGTACAGTGGAAAGAAATATATGTTTGGGGTTAAGAGTTTAACAAATGACAGGTGTTGGTCGGTAAGTAAATGTCTTCTGAACTGATGAAAAATCAGCTTTCATCTCTCCGTATTTCTGATTTTGTGGGCTTCTCTGGCTGCAGGGAATTGAGGCAGTTGTGCACCAAATGGTAGGACTGCCTCATCAAAACACGTGTCCATTTCAGAAGTAAAAGGAAGAGGAAGAAAAAGAAACAAGAAAGGATGAGGAAACGGAGGAGGGGAAGAGGGATGCAGGAGGGACAGGAATAAAGAGTAAACAGGCTAGCTTACAGGAAGCGTAGGGCAAATCAAAGTACAGGGCTGGAGAAGGAAGAGTGAGTGCTATGATAGGCAGTGACAGACCGACGCCGCTTCTCTGATTCTTTGATCTGCTTCATCCACACGCAGGCGAAGACAAGTCAGCACCCCCCTAAGTAGAAGTTGTCACCTTGACCCATCCTTCTCTCACTCCTTCTCTCATCTTTCACCCCCCGTCTCATGTTACCGTGTCAACCTTATCCCTCCCTCCTTCTCTTCATTCCCATTATCCTCCTCGCCCTCCTCCTCTTTGACTGTCTCCACCATGTCAACGGGGCAGAACAGATTGTGCACTTACTTTTGTCATGTGACAATGGCTGCGTTACTGTCATCACCTCATCAGCCAGGCCTGAGTGGCACACCAAGTCTTTATTTCGACTTCAAAGGGGCAGATGAGGAAGATCTGTGCTATTATGATGCAAGCACACACATGCAACTTTATTTTGCCGGAACAGAATATTTTGACATCTAAAGCAGACTCATACATACACACACTCATTAATTTACAGTAATAATGTGTTCCTGTTGATGATATCCGGTCACAGAATGATTATATTACCAACTGTTGGCGTGCGCACTTCCATATCAGTGTGGAAACTACCCATTGTTGCTTCTTAGCGGGGCAGGAAGCACCTTTCACAACAAACTCACCTTCCTCACACTGATTCAGTCAAACGTAACCACTACAGCATCTGATTACTCAAGTCTATTTTTCAGTTTATCAAGAAAGAGTGGTCTACTTTGCTGATGATTTTAATCTTTTCAAAAAAGCTTTAGATAGTAGTTTTTAGTTTTTGATAGTAGTAAATGCGTAAAACTAATCATCATTATTAGTACACCCATATGCTCTCCAGATACCTGTGTGTAATTAGCAAAGTAGGTTATTCTACTGTATAGGCTTTAATTTGTTGATCAATTTAAGGCAAAAAACCTCCAACATACATTATGTGTGGTATCCTAAAAATCACATCTTTAAAATATTATCACCATAAATCATAACTGTTTATTGCAACTAACCTTAATGTGTACCACAAAATAAATCAGAAACATTTTTGAGTCTTAAATTATTTTATGTTCCAAAGGCACCTGAAGTGAATTTCTGTCAGCACACCTTGAGAAAAACAACTGATGACAAATAAAGTATCAAAAACAATAGCTATCATGGTACATGAGTAATTCCCACGGCAGTGTGGCGCACAATGAATTTCTTTCTAAATAATTTTGGCCAACCTGCAAGGAAATGCCTTCTGAGGTGCGGAGATATCCTCTTTGAGTCTCTCTAGGAACATTCAGGAACACTCAGGAGGCGAGGACGAGGGACATGCGGAGATTCTGTGGCGCCGTTACCGTGACCCTACAAGGTAAATTCAGGAGTGGTGCAGCTCTGGTGCCCGATGATGAGCTACCATACTGGACCTTATTTCCTGGCCGTGGTCCATCAGGACACTGAGAAACAGAATGCAGCGAACTCCCTTCTCTCTCAGCATTCTGGATCTTTGGTGGCCATCGGCCCCTGGAATAGCAGCTATGTGAGCATGACTGCACGACACTATTTCTGTGTGCTCTGCTACTTGACATTGAGAGGCCTGGATTAGGTGGCTCCACTACTGTAAATGACTAACCCCTGTCACACACAAACACACGTACTCACTTGTGTGCATTTGAAAATACACACGCACGTTCATCGCACTGCATATGAAATCCTGTGACAAACACAGAGAAAAAAAACTGTCTGCGTTTATTTTTAATTGAAAACTTGTTGTCGTCAGTATATTGTCGCTGCCTCCTGAACACCGTACATCTGCAAAGTATCAGCAATTCACAAGTTGATCAAAACAAGTCCCTGTTCAGCTTCGTGACAATGTATTTTTCAGATAACCCAATGGGTTTTTTAGCGGTTTATCTGGCTAAAAGGGGAACTGTAGCGATTTCTTGAATTAAAATTTGTTTACAGGTTCTGGGGAGTACTGCTGTAAAGTGATTGGATTTAAATTGCTTGAAGCGTTGTAACGTAATTCAGCATCGGTTGGGGTTGAAGATCATAGGTTTGAAAATGAAAAAAATCCAGGTGGAGCTACAGAAAGAAAGAAGTGAACTGGCCGCTGCTTGAGGCTAACTTTTCAAGGTTACATTAGCCGCCACTAGCACAATACAGCCAACCTCTGCCTGAGCCCCCAGAGGTCGAATTGCATTTTTGGGCCATTTCATAGATTTCACTGGATAATCTATAACATTTATATTGGGATTGTGTGCATTCCTGTGAATTAATTATTTTTGTATAATTGTGTTTTAAGTTTGGGAACCTGCTTTGCTCACATCGTCCCTTGATAGACAAGTAAAGTAAATAGAATTTCATTGAACATATCTGCCACATAGAGAAAGATTTATTCATTAAAAGCACAAACTAGACAAATACAAATATGTTCATATGTGCATGGGTTCCTTTTGCTGAAAAAGGGAAATGCTGACCTCCAGTTTCTCCGTTACTCAAAAAATGGTATGAGGAGTACAGAGTCCTGAATCAGTTACCACACCCTTATGGCTCAGCTGAACATCTGTCTTTAACTACCGTCCCCCAGTATGAACATGTGAGTCTGACGGTGTCTTGTGTATTCAGTATATATAGAAAGTATGGGAATCAAACCCACAAACAGCGTTGAAAACGATCCCATAGCAAACATGTAAACACTTCTGTTTTGCTGTGGATTTTTTCTTGTAATGCTTTGGTTAACCCCTGTAACCCACACAGGCATAGCACCAAGGCATTACTCTACCACATTCCCACTCATACACACACATGCACGCACAGTGTTGGTGTAACAACATCCGTGTAGGAGGTATCTTCAAGGGGTGACTAACATTTGGCTGGGTCTCAGCCTGCCTTTGAGCTCAGCTGGGTCTTTTGACTATCCTCATCCCCATTAAACCTGCGTGCAGCATACATGACAGCATTGTTGCATCCTGCTAGCATTTGCCGTATGTGGTCTCTCTGAACCCTGCGGCATTCAGGGCTGGTCTAGGTCTCAGATGTTGTAGTTGGTGGTGTGTCTTTGAACATGACATCTGTTGGCTGTGTGAGTAATCGTGTGCGGTGCTGTGGCATGATGTGTTGTGGCTGAACATCAGGTGTTCCCTGGCCTACACACTGCACATCTGTTCCCGAATGGCTCGTTACATACACACAGCGTTAAGTGAGTCCTGACCGCACTCAGTGAGATTGATCCGTAACTGAGATTGATGATACTGCTGTCAGCACATGGAACTGATAACGTCTTCATTTAACATTTGCTTTAATGAGAAAGGCCTCTCAGAACCAATAGTTCAGCAAGAATCATTTGTTAAACTCTACAAGTAGAAAAAAAAATAGATTAAATGTTGGTATCCACGTCAGATTGCTTACGCAGATATCCAAAATTAAACATAATAAACTAGGACGGTTTTCTCCCTACATATCTACACAGCGCTGTTGAAAAAACATTTGCCTTTTGATCACTGAACATAACAGTACCAATAAGCAGGATACAGGTGCTCTGGTTTAAAGTGGTTGCTCTTATGTCAGAGACAGGAAATAAAAATATTATGTTTACTACAATTGGCCAAAAGAATACATGGGTGAGGTCAGTATCCAGACTGGCCATTTAAAAATATCACATTATGTGTGGTCTGACTAAGTTAACCAAATATTGAAAATAAACCTGACCTTACTTATCTGATCTTTCATCACATCTGAGACTCCTTTTAATGCCAAGTCCATGGTTTGATAATCATTTCTACAGTGAGATGTAATAAAGGATATGAGCCAAAAGTTCAAATAATCTTTTTTTTTTATTATTATTAATATTTTGCTCTGAAAAAAAAAAAAATCACATAAATAAAAAAATCACTTCAAAGCTGCAAGACAGGATTTAAAAGGGTGGAACACTTTAATTCACATTTTTTTTGCTTTCTCCTATAATGATGGTAAGACAACATGACAGTGCAACATATTTATACCAAATTCTTGCTACAGTGCATTTTATATTTTACTCCCTTTTAAAAGTTTTCTTAGCAATACAGACACTGAGTGCACAGTTTTTCCGTTGCCTATAATCTATACATAGCCAGTGAACTTTATCATAATGTCATTACACTGACTCATAACATTAAAGATCCCCGAACCTGCAGGATAAATTTGGGTGGGGAAAGTCAAAGAGCAGAGCTCGTCCCTCGCTCATTGTTAATGTGCGTCTGCACAAAGCCCTGAATCCCCCACCTGCTACAGAGGCTGATAGATCCAAATGGTTGTACTGGGCAGTTTCCAGATGTGAATGTGTGTAACTGTGAGTGTGAGCAGGGAGTTCATGAAAACTTTTGCTTTCATTGAAACCATTCTTGAAAAAAAAAAAAAAATCATGTCTATTCAATGATCAATTTATTAATCACAGTGCAATTGATCATCTACTGAGTGCCAAATTTAAAGACAGAAATCAGATTTTTATGCATCATCTCCTTTCATTAAATACTTAATATCTTAAGGAGCCTCTGCATCGTTTGCTTTTGTGTTTCATAAATAAATATCGTCCAATAAGAAATATAAAAACAACTGTAACATCATTATTTTAAAAACTGCTGAAGGTGGTTAAAAATCTCTATAAATACAGTTAGCTTAAATAAATAAATTAGAATTATAAATATTCCGTTTACTGTACACAAAAAAAAAAACGAAAAGATGGAAAAAAAATCCAGGTTCAGCTCTCATTGTTAAAAAAAAAACAACCTTGTCTTGTTCAGTTCGGACTGAGACGTCTTTTCTTTTTAACACTGTTAAGAAGCAGCACGGAGTCTATACTTGTCCCCTCCTCTTCTCATTCCTGTTTTCTTCACTTCATTCTTGTCACATCTCCATTCCATCATCCCCGTATCCCATCATCAGACGGCCCATTTACTCCTGAGGTTTACAGGAGTTTGATCATCTGTCCGTCCAGCGACAACACACATCCCAGAGACAACACCCTCTGTTCCCTTCTTCATGTACGTTCCTTTTTTTCCTGGAGGGCCTCCTTTTGCATTTCACTTCTCTTTTTCTATTTTGAGGTAGAATTTCTGCATCTTTGCCTAACATGAAAAAAAAAAGCAGAGGCAATGAGCAAAACCTAATTTCATTCAGGAAATAAAGAAGAAAGAGAAATGTTTCTCAGTGTCTTGTATGTGTTTGTAGTCCTATTCCTCACAGCTTACCCCTCTTTGTCTCTTCAGTGGCTGGACGCTAACCCTAGTTTGACCTTCTCCTCGTTCTCCACGTCATACGCTCCCCGCTTGTGAAACCTGTAATAAACAAAAGAAAAGGAGCTTGTTAAGACTATTTTTCTCTCTACCTTATTATTAGCCAAACCTCTACAGAGAAGCCCTTTATCTCTATGTGTGCAGTTGTGATGGATGTGTTTTCGAGTGTGTTTATATGTGTTTCACTCACCTGAGCATTAATAAAAGGCCTATGATGGTGAGGCAGACGGATGATAGCACCACCGCCACCACGGCCAGGGCTGTGGTCCGGCTGTAGCCCTCGGGGGACTGCACAGGCAGCGTGATAAACTGACACCTTTCACCAGAGTAATTTGGGTGGCACCTGCCGAAGAGGATAGAGGGGGATCCGTTAAGACGTTAATAATTCAGCGGATGGTTACATGCTTGAACAGAGGGAGTGGTGCAGAGCTAATACTTACACACAGGCTGGGGCGTGGATGTCCTTCAGATACTGGCAGGTGCCATGAATGCAGAAATCCTTGTACTTCTTCAGGCAAGGATTCCTCTTCTTTCCCTTTCCTTTTGCCCTCTTTCTTCCCTTTCCTCTCCGTCTCTTTCCTTCAATGTTTTCAGTGTCCAAGATGGTGGACGGGTCTTTGGGTTTGCTTGACATGGCCACTAAAACCAAAAAGAGAGCAACAAATAAATAAATAAAATGTATTGCCTTTGTTTAGGAAGCATGTAAAAAACTGCGAAAACTGAGAAAATGACAGAAGCAACTGCCTAACCTCGTGGCAGTTCCATTTCGACGTCCCCAGACAGGCCATCTTCATACTCGTCTTCATAGTAGTAATCATCGTCGTACTCCTCTTCCTCGCCTTCCTGGCCATATTTCACTGTTGTCGCACCTACGCCTCTGCTCTCATCTTCTGCCCTCCTGTCTTTGGTCCTGTCCGAAAAGTTGATAATGGCTGTGTGCTGCTGCCTGTCGCTCTCATACCTATCAACTGCAGCACTGCTGGCCGGGCTGGACATCACTGGAGGAGAAAACGAGAGTGTCGAAAATGTTAGAATTCGCGCATAAGTTTGGTTTGACTCCTTAACAGAATAGACCTCCAGAACACCATAGAAACTCTAGGGGAAAATCACTCAACACAGGTTCCTGTGCCAAGGTGGGTGGACCTCTAGTTGAAACATGTTGTGCACAAGAGAGCTCCAGGCGGAGTTTTTTGGCTTTTAATGAAATCCCTCTGATCCCTGTTAGGAAATGCACAGGCGGCACAGATGCAGAGAAAGGTCTTTAGGGATCGGTAGGTATTCACTGCCTTGCTCAGGAGCACTTTAGTAGTAGAGTAGAAACTGGCCAGCAGGCCGTCCCTCAATAGGACAGTTTAGATTTGTGAAAATGAAGTGGCGGGCAAATAAAAGTTGGCATATACCCTCTCCGTCTTGTACACACAGACACACACAGACACACACACACACACACACACACACACACCACACACACACAGACACAGACACAGACACACACACATACACACACACACAGGCACACACACACACAAAATGCATGGGCAGACAGTTAGCTAATACCAGGCAAGAATATGAGTTAAAAATAAATGTATCCAGTTACATAAAGCATGCTCTAAAATAGAGAGATGACCCCATTAGCTCCCGAATAGCCTGGCATCGTGAAAAACCGTTGCCTTAAAGGTTATGAAGTTTACAAGACATGCTATAGCTCGGTCACGCTTGAGAGGTCCACACTAATGGCCAAGAGGAGACAGTGTTAGGCAGGTATTCACAGAAAGCGACGATCCGACCGGACAGGCGGAGACGCACGCTGGTCCCACGGGCGAGACTTACCCAAGGCGTGAAGCAGCAGGAGCGCGACGCCGAGGATCCTCATGATGGCAAAACTTCAGGTGACTTTCAGTTTAGGAACAAAAGAAAGGTAGACAGATGTGATGATCTACACGTTGTATTCCTTCCACTTGTTCCGGTTCTAAATATCCCGTCCCTTTTTTTCCTTTTCACTTTTCTTTCTCTCTCGATGCGTTTATGTGAATGAATTCCGCCTGTTTGCGACCTCGTCGTGTCGGTGGAGGAGGGCGGACGCTTCTCTGCTGCCGGAGCCTGAAGGGCGCGGAGGGAAAGAGCGTCCGGACAGAGGCTCCCTGGTATTTATGGCCCTCTGCGCTTCACCACGCCTACAAAGGCTGCTGGATATTACTGAGTGGCCCTGCCGAGGAGATGTGGAGGTGTCAGAAAAGATACACGCTTATACAGGGCTGGAGCTCGTGTAGGGATGAAGATGTTAGTACATTACAGCCAATTCATTTCTCCAGTAATGGCTGGAATAGCCAATATCAGTGACTTTGGTGGAGCTGCAATAAAGGGCAATTTAAAATAATAAATGATGATACTGTTTTGGTACTGCTAGAAAAAAAGATAGATAGATAGATAGATAGATAGATAGATAGATAGATAGATAGATAGATAGATAGATAGATAGATAGATAGATAGATAGATTGATTGATTGATTGATTGATTGTTTGACTGATTTATTGATCGATTTAAAATGTGCACTTTTTAAAATTTTCTTCAATTTCCACTTTTAACAAGTACTTCTTTTTCTTGTATTCACCCATGCTTGCAGTCTACACTAAGGCTCCTGTTTTGTTTTATCCAGATCTATTGTTCAATGTCTCTGTAAAGTAGCCCTCACACAAATTTAAAGTAAAATAATTTTTAAAAGGTTAAAATGGTGGGTTACCACAACAGATATACAGGTAAAAATAATAATAATTACCGCGCAGTCTAAGCTGGACTGATGAGTTCCTTAAATAAAAGCACCTCGTAATTAAAGGTTCCACAGGTGAAAATAATGCAGTTTGCCTGCGCCATCACATGGTGAAAGTAGGAAATATAATATACAATATATCATTCCTCCATTGAATCTTAAATTTATAACATACATATAACAACACATAAAAAAAAAAAAATATGGTTCTCCTGTTTTAAGTCTCATTGGACCGAAAAATATGGCGATGGGGATACTGGTAAATGTTTAGCAGAGACATGTGGCAGATTTCAGCCTGATGTAATTTAATGTCTGATCGGTCTGCTCTTCACACTGAGCCCTACGGGAGAAATGGGCCATGATCTGCGCGGTGGCTGGTGCAAAGGCTCATCGGCCGCCTCTCCGTGAAGAGACTGTTGATAAACCTCGTCATTTTACAAGGATTCAGACACTGAACGCAGAGATCCCGCAGTTCTCATCCCTGGGCGCGATGTAACTGCTGGAAAGAAGACGACGGCTCATTTTCCAGTGTATCCGACTTATCGGTCTTTTTTTCCGCAACAGGCAATCGGACCTGTTGAAGCAGGAAAATCACAGGTAACAGCGTTAAAAATAAAAAACAAAGCACAGACCGTCCGACAGGTGGCGGCATGGCGCGGGCACTGCTTCCCTGACCAGCTGGAAAAAAACCAGAAGAAGAAGAACGAGGCCTCACGGCGCATGTGATTGCTCCGGCCCGGGTCACGTGATTACGCGTGGCGAGGGGAGGCGGGGCAAACATGGCGGACGAGGCAGGGGAAGTAAACACAGCTGTCGGGGACGGCGACGCGAGGCGCCGCTCGGACGAGCCCGGGGTTTCGGGGGCGGCGGCCGACGTCGGGTCCGGCGACGGCGAAGGATCGGGCATGACCGAGAACCCGGCCCCGGCGGCCCCGGAGAGCACCTGGTCGGCTCCCATCCTGTCCCTGGCTCGCAAGGCCACGGAGACGATCAGCAGCGGGGTGAGCTACGCCGTCGCCCCGAGAAATCCCTCACAGGGATCCGCTGCGAGCCCCCCGACGGAGGGGGAGCCCGAAAATGACCTCGGCAGCGCTTCTAAGAAGCTTCCGGGTAGGTCGCCGCTGTGTCTCCCGTTAATCGATGACACCCGCACCAGCACTTTTCATTAAAGCTTGGTTTTAAGACACTTGAGCCAGGGTCCATCTCTGTCACTTCCTCTTGATGAAACCTTGATTTCATGGGTCGGTGACTGAGCACAAAGTCACGCGCCTCTCTCCGAGTGTTTACCACCGCATGTCATGTTTATTCTGCATTTTATTGACACAAGCTTTGCACGACATCTCCACAAGTCCGGCATCTTTACGACCGAGCCCATTTCAATGCTTTTTCCTTAATGCTCTGTCCTTTTAAAGTCGTGCCCCCCAAAGACCCCATGGCAATAGAGAGAGCCAACCTCCTCAGCATGATGAAGCTGAGCATCAAAGTGTTAATTCAGTCCTCCCTGAGTCTGGGCAGGACACTGGACTCGGAGTACCCTCCTCTGCAGCAGTTCTTTGTTGTCCTGGAGCATTGCCTCAAACATGGCCTGAAAGGTGAGACAGTCCACGAGGCTGACCTTAGGAATATGATTAATTTTTATTCAAAGTGATGTCAGAATCAGATTATGCAGAATTTTTTTTTTTTTTTTTTCCTCAGCCAAGAAATCCTTCATTGGTCAGAACAAGTCCATATGGGGACCTCTAGAACTGGTTGAGAAGCTGTGTCCAGAGTCCATTAACATTGCCACAAGTGCCAGAGACCTGCCCGGCATCAGGTATATTCATGCACACCATTTTCCAGTAAACTTGCAACGAACCGTGTGCTTCACACCTGTATGATTAATGGCTGTTTCCTCTCTTCACGGTCAGGACTGGTTTGGGAAGAGCAAGGGCTTGGCTGCATCTGGCACTCATGCAAAAGAAAGTAGCTGACTATATGAAAGCTTTGCTGGATCGCAAGGACCTCCTGAGGTTAGCTTCACTGATCAGTTATGAGGGTTCAACGCCAGGCATTTTATACTACAATCTAAACATGTTTATATGCCAGGTTACTAATTATTTTCCTTAGAGAAAATAGTGTATATTCTTAGAGTTTAGTCTTTCTCCTTCCACATCTTTTTCAATCTCCTAGTGAGTTTTATGACTCTGGAGCATTGATGATGGAGGAGGAGGGGGCTGTAATGGGGGGACTGCTTGTGGGCCTCAACGTAATTGACGCAAACCTCTGCATTAAAGGGGAGGATCTTGATTCTCAGGTGAGTGCTGACAGGACTTGTTGGCCCACACATTGCAGCAGTCACGCCTCATCTCCTCTTTGAGATCCAAACAAATCAGGATACACAGTGCTCGATTTCTCTTTCCCATTCAGGTGGGAGTCATTGACTTCTCCCTTTACCTGAAAGATCCAGCCACCAGTGAGTCTCCAAAAGAGTGAGTGCCTGCTTTCAAATGGATTGAGCATCTTACCTTACACTACGCACATCTTACACTACTTTTATTTTTCTTTTTAACCACTCGGTGCTCTCATTTTAGTTTTAGCCCCTGGCATGATAATAATTTCCAAACAAACCTAATGCTCACTCAGTCCCTTAACTATTTTATTTCTTCTTCTTTTAGTGATACTAAGATGACAGCCATATTAGATCAGAAGCACTATATTGAGGAGTTAAATCGTCACCTAAGTGGCACCGTCACTGACCTTCAGGCTAAGATGGACTCTCTGGAGAAGACCAACAGCAAACTTGTAGAGGAGGTCAGAAGGACTGTGTGTCAACAGTTGTGTGATTGCAGTAAATGCAGCATCTTTGTGCACTGGCTGTGTTTCACCTGACTGATGAGTGTGCGTTTTTCCTTTCCTCAGCTGACGGCAGCAACAGACAGAATCAACTCTCTACAGGAAGAACAGGAACAGCTAAGAAAAGAGAATGAGTCGATCTTGGAGTCTAGCCAGAAAAAGGAAGAGGTCAGAAAAGTAACTGTAACTAAACCAACTGAAGCACAGCTGAAAAATACACAAACTATATGATGTGTTTGTTTTTACCAGGCAGCCCTTCAGGACAGCCAGGTGGAGCTGGAGACGTACAAGCAGACTCGACAAGGCCTGGATGAGATGTACAATGTGGTGTGGAAGCAGTACAAGGAGGAAAAGCATATTCGCCAGGTCAGGTATCAACAGGCTAGAGAACTTGAATGTAACATGGATGCAATAACAAGAGGTCACTTAGCTGCACTGTGTTGCTTCTTGAGAGGATTACGTAAAGCTTGGAGATCCTCATTGGGTGTGAGGCATTGTGTGGAATGAAGTACAAATTAGTCTTCACCCTCTATTGTCAGTACATAATTATACAGAAGTCAGCAGTGCCAGTTCTGGGTGAGTGTCGATCAGTTGCTCAGTGTTTTGTTAACAGATGTCATCACGTCTAGCATTTGACGTGCCGATTAGTCACTAGAACTGAGTTCTCATGTCTCTTGTGTGATGGCAATGTATGATGTTAGGAGCTGGAGCGTGAGTTGGAGCTGCAGGTGGGGTTAAAGCAGGAGATGGAGGTGGCCATGAAGTTGCTGGAGAAGGACACACATGAGAAACAGGATACGCTGGCGGCCCTTCGGCTCCAGCTTGATCAAGTCAAGACTCTCAACCTGCAAATGTTCCACAAAGCTCAGGTAGACACATGTGAATACACTTTTTCTTTCGCTTGCATGCCCACTCATACAGAACGCATATTTATACAGATTATGTGGCTCTTAAGGACTCAGAACGAGAAGCAGAAAAAAAGCAGGCGGAGGCTGTGCAGCTTGAGCAGAAGATGAATGAAATGGAGAAAGCTATGATGGAACTAGAGCAGAGGTATGTGTTGTGTGCGTTTCTGCATTTAAAAAGGATGTGTTGGCAATTCTTCTGTTCCATATAGTACTAAGAGTAACTCTTATCTCTCCTTAAGTTTTATTCATCATCTGCAGATGGTCTCAAGCATACAGAGATCAATGGTCACACAGCAATGACCAGTGTAAGTCAATGAGCAAAGAGTGTAAAACGTTTATACACTTTAGTGAGTACAAAAGGGAGGGGTGACTGTTAAACTGATAAGAGATATGAGACCTACATTGGAATTGTTCCATTACAGCTGCAGGCTAGAGGGACGTCATCAGCTGGTTTTTATTTTATCCCTAAAGGGCAGGCCGATGAGATCAATGTAACTACAACATAACAGATCAATAGTATTAAAAAATTTTCCATCACATTTCCCCCCTTTAATCATTTTATGCTCACTCAAAAAGAAAATCAGCCTCTATGCAACATGTAGAAATAAAGCAATAGAAACATGATGTACAAATAGCATCAATCTGAAAGCCTCTATGGGCAGTTTAGCATTTGAGAAATCATAGAATAACAATTAAAAACTCATCAAAAGGTAGAACAGTTAATAAAATGCAAGATCTCTGGGTTATAGCAAGCCACTACAGGTTTGCATACATCAAGGTTTCATAAGCACATACTTCAATGGTTTTGTGAATAAAACAATCTTTCAATATGTCACAAATTACTTATGCATGAGGCAAGCTGGCAGTCATTAACAGCAGTAATCATTAGCATCAGTTACACATACTCATAACACTTTTCCCTCACCCCCTTGATCAGGCTCAGGAGGAGAGCCTTTTTCCTTTTTCCTTCCTTATTGGTTTGATTGGGAAGCTGGAGCTGGTGTGTTGGCTGGGGCTGAAGCATTGTTGGTAACGTCATGTCCTTCATTCTGGTGGGCGATGCCAGAAGAGGACAGCACTCATTCACCCTCGCAGCCTGCATCCCAGTCGCCTCAATGAGCCTATGGCCTTGGCTTCACAGTGGTGCCATTGTAACTATTTTTTCCACCACTCTTGCACCTAATCCACAAGTGAACTTTGTTGGAGCTCAGGAGTCAAGAAGGCCATAGAAGGTTATCATCCCTCACTCACTACACACAAGAAGCAGGTTTAGGTGAGGTTCTTTCTGTGAGGCAGATGTGCACTTGGATCAGGAACTCACTTGCAGTGGCTAGCATGTAGCCACGTGGCTCTCTCTGTAACCTTCACTGCAGCCTCATTCATCATTCCACCTTTGAGCCCTCCAGTTCCTTCCTCAGGTCCTTCACCACAATCCACTCGCCAGGCTTCAGGTCATGCAGTGGTATTTCAGCTGGCGTTGGTGGGGCTGCATCACCTGCTTGTGAGCATTACAAAAGCACAAAGGACAGGTTTGCATGATATTGCAACATTTCATCTTCACATTGGCTGGTGCTTTGGGAGTTGCCTTTTAACAGGTCCAATTCCTGTGTTGAGTGATGAGTTTTGACCAGCTTGCTTTGTTGCCATTTGCAGCCAAATTTTCAGCCAAATAGAGCCAATGTGTCTCGCATGCACACACACACTTCTTTTCCTTTAAAATCATCAACATATTGCAAGATGAGAGCTCAAGATTGTCTTTTTATTGCTGCATTAAAGATGGTTAGAGATTCACAGTAACCTTCACATAAATGTGTGGATGCATACAATTTTCCTTCAAACTGAAATGTGAACCAGAATTGACTGTTTCTATGTACTGGGAATCTCAAAAATGCATCTTCCAAATCAACAACAGAAAACCACTTACTCTGGTGGAACTTGAGAAAGGATTATATGTGGATTTGGAACATTTGGAGCATGTGTTAAAACTTCAGCGTTCATAGCATGTAAGTCCTGGACAAAATGATATTCTTCTGGCTGGCAAGCATTGCTAATCTTTTAGACAGGAAAAATTGGTGTGCACACAGGAGAGGTTTCAAATGGCATAATAAATCCAGCTTTGAGTAGGGAGTTAGAGACAGGTCTGATACACTTCCTGTTTCAGTGGAAATTGGTTTTGACAAGGCCTTAATGAGGATTTTGGTGATCACAATGAGTTCTACACCCTCATTAGTCTGACTTCATAGTTGTTTTGGGCCCATAGGCAATTTGGAACCTCACTCAGTTCAGGACTTTAGGATTGTCTGACACAAAAAAAAGAATCTTGAGTCAAATATGTATTTAATTTGTGTATTATGAAATCAGGAAGTCTGTAAACTTTCTCTACTACCAGTTCTGCTGTGCAATTTAGATTTACCACCGATGAGGGTCTTTTGCAGTGCACCCTCAGGCGTATGTGATAGTCAAAATTCTGCATATGAATTCCTTTCCCAGCTTTTGGCATTATTGCACTTCTTAGTCCGACGTCTTACGCTGGACTAGGAAGTTTCACCAGTGACACATGTGGGTCAGAACCTATGATCTGAAGTAATCTTTGAAAAATGATTTGAGGCAAAACGACAGGCAGCACAATGATCAATCCTCCAGTGGAATCAGTATTTCTCAGTTTTTCATTTCCACCTCTTCTCTACCTTTTTTCTTCATAATCTCTGTCCTGTCCAAATGAAACGAGTGACATGCGATGTAAGTCTTGAGGTTGCATATGATCTTCGTCAGAGGAAGGGCAGAGTTTTGTTGCTTCTTGTGTTCACAAAACTGAGTGCTGTGTGAGGAGACTTCCACTGATGAGCATACAGTAAACTCTCTAGTGGGTGTTTGACAAGCTTCAGATGTCATTCTGGTGACAATAATGCCCTCTGGTGTCTACACAAGCACAATGCCCAATTTGCAAATCTAATCTCTGCCCATCTGATTTACAGGACAGAAGTGAGGCAAAAAAACGTCCCCGCTTATCTACTCATGTTTGACAAAGATGTTGAGGTTTTTAAAGTCTGTACAGTCTAGCTGTATACAGTATTTTGCCTTCAGCACTGAATGTCTCAGAAGTCCTCTTACACAAGCGATCCTGCTGACAACGGCGAGTTTGTGGTGGCATTTCTTCTGTTCTGTTGTGTTCTTCTGCAGTTCTGATCCAATTCTTTCAGTCTTGTCTTTCCATAAATCTAATTCATAATCATTCAAATGGTCTCAAGCATACAGAGTTCAAAGGTCACACAGCATGCATTTATACACTTTAATGAGTCCAGAAGGGAAGGGTTGCTGTGTAACTGTTCAAAGAAATAAGACACACACGTGGGAATTTTTCCATTGCAGCTACAGGGCAGAAGGATTTCATCAAATGGGTTGTTTTATCCCTGAATGTCAGGCTATATCTTTTCAGAGGAACAGTGAGCAATCAGTGAATTTCCATGGATTAATATAACTACGGCATAATAGGTAAATAGTATCAAAGTCTTCCATTACATTCCCATAAATTGATATTCTTCTTTTTGGTCTTTTGTCTGTCACAGAATACAGAACTCGGAGCAGGAGCGCAAACAGAATGACGAGTCAGACAAAGACATGAGGGTGGAGCTGGAAGGAAAAGTGGACGCTTTGCAGAAACAGCTCACTGACCTGGATACACTAAGGTTAAGAAACGCACAATTTGGAAAAATAGAATAACATTTTTGTAGCATAATTTCACAAACTATCAAACAGAAAGAATACAGAAGGTCTACTGTGTGTGGAGTAAAATGTGTGAATTTTAGTCCCCAGATCTTAAAGGGACAAGAAGTATTTTAATTTTGCAAGTGATCTAGGATGGAAGAGGCCAGTGCTTCTCCCATCTTCTTTTAAACCAGATCAAGGAGATTTCTTGAATTGGACGTTACATTCAATGACAGAGGCCCAAGGGCATTGGTTGTGAATACTGAATTGTCTTTAGAGCCAAAGATTAGGACCTCAGTTTAATTCTAGTTTAGCTGAAGGAGTCATAATTTTACATGATCAGTTCAATTTAGAAGGAATTTAACACTGCATAGACCACAAGGTTTCAGCTGGAAGTAAAACTGGTTGTCACCAGCATAGCAATGGCTGGAAAAAATATTTTCTGAAAATAGGCCCCTAATTAAGAATATATAGGGAAAATAAAAATAGGCCCTAATATGGAGCCTTGTGGTACTCCACAGTGGATGAGTGCAGAGAAAGAGGACACATTATCACTTCTAACAAAAGCTGATCAGTCTTGGAGGTATAAATACTAGGCCCAACATGATGGGGCATGAGGGAATAAAGTCTAGAGGAGATATACTAGGGTTCAAATGTGTAATGATATGTGTCAAAGAGCAGAGAGAAAAGTTGATGAGAACAGAGTCGCATGAGTTTAACTGATGGATCTTAGGAGGGCGGTGAGATCTGAGATTGTATAGTGTCTGTTTAGCTAATAAAGAATCTAAGGACAGTATCCAGCATGATTCCAGTACAGCATGTGACTGCAGGGTCAATGGGTGTGTTCAAAAATGATATTAGAAAAATATTTGATGCCCTGCTTTTGTTGGCATTAACCCAGACAGTATCTCAGATGCTGGTTAGAGTTGATCTTTTTTCCATATCTGTTCTGCTCCCCTGCATTCCTGCCTAACTGCACCAGTTATTGACTTAAACCAGGGCAGAGCTTCGATTTTCACACACCTTTTAATGGGCAATTGAATCAAAAATATTGATGCAAGTGCAACCAATTACTTTGACCATTTTTTTGCTACTCAGACCAGCAGGAGCAGCTTTAATGAGAGCAGAGGTGAAGGCATCTGAGAACTGCATGCAGCGAGAGGGGTATTAAGTGATCTTGTTATGGGAAAGGAATTTCCCTTTCAAGGTCCATTGGTCACAGTTATGGTTCCTTCATGTCTTGAGTTGAACAATCATACCTGCAGTTTAACAATATGTATACTTTAGAAGTCAGAATTAATGAGTCCAATACTAATTCATTGTCAGTATCTGTGTCTGAGGGAAAAAAAATCAGTTGCTGCTTCCAGTGATGTTAAATTTTTAATAGTTTTTGCTTGAATAATTCTTATACAACTTTTAAATCAACACAAAACAACATTAAAACAGATTTTATCCCATCTTTTTCAACCAAGTAGGACGTTTTCAAGTTTGATAGTCCGATTAAAGTTTTTATAAATTCTCTTCATATATCAAATCTAAAAAAATAGTTTATTTTAAACATGTTTAAATCATTGTGCCTCCCTCGAATTTTGAGGAACGTTTTTTATTTTGACAAAGCCTTAAAATTTGTAGTCCTACAGGCCTATAGGCTTATCACAGTACCCCTGTCCCCTTCTGCGAACAGACTGAGTTTAGAGAATGAGCTGAGAACTGAGAGGGAACAGAGACAAAGTCTGCAAAAAGCACTCCAGAGGGAACAGGACAACAGCATTGAGCTCCGCACACAGCTGCAACAACTCCAGGGCCTGCACACGGTCAGTGTCTCACACATCAAGGTTGACATCAGTTAACTCTGGAAGTAGTTGTTCTTCGAAATGATTAAAAGCTTTTATGCTGTAGTAACCAGAGGCTTCATATGCTGTTTTTAAATTGTCTATTCAGAAGTCTTCATCAGTAGTTGAGATGTAATTTGATTTTCTGAAATCAATTGAGAACATGCAGTACGTTTAACTACCAAGCACAGGCACAACTTATCTAACAAAAAAAAAAAAAAAGGATTCAAGTGACAAGTTCATTTTAATTCTGGTGTTCCATCTCAAACCTATTCATTCATTTCTGCAGTCTGAGTGCTTTGTTTGTAAATTTATTTATATCACAATTTTTGTAACTTAACTTCTTTAGTTCTACTGATGCAACAGCTTCAGCAAAACATTGTTCATCCTATTTAGTTTTTCCTAAGGTGGTGTGAGCAAGTACTTGATAATCCTGTAGAGTATTGTGATATTATGGTGCTTGTTTCCTGTGAATTGCTCGTGCAGGAGCTGCAGGAGTTGAAGCAGGAGAAGCAGCAGCTGCAGCAGAAATGTGAGCAGCAGGAACAGGCTCTACAAGAGATGGGACTGCATCTCAGCCAGTCAGTACTTCTGTCTTTGTCATCTTGTTTATAAGGCAATATCATTTCCGGAGTTGTTTATGAACGTTGCATTCATCTTTGTCAAAGGTCTAAACTTAAGATGGAGGATTTCAAGGAGGTCAACAAAGCCCTGAAGGTAAATTTGTGAAGGAGTTATGAACAGTGCACTTGCATTATTAATGCTGTAAAATTTGAAAACACCATGACAAACCTCATCATGTGTGTCAACTGCTCCCTTCAGGGCCATGCTTGGCTGAAAGATGATGAAGCCACTCAATGCAAACAATGCCAGAAGGAGTTCTCCATCTCACGCAGAAAGGTAGTATTCTTTCATTACATTTGATTTATACTTTCGCTATATGGATCACCGCAGCAGTTTAAATGAGCTGTTTGTGTTTGCAGCACCACTGCAGAAACTGCGGAGACATCTACTGCAACAGTTGCTCCAGCAACGAGCTGGCCTTACCTTCCTACCCTCGGCCTGTGCGGGTGTGCGACATGTGCCACTCCCTCCTGCTACAGAGAACCTCCTCCACAGGTTCCTGACAAAACACCTGCTAGTTTGAATACATCTAAAGAGCTTTCTACTAAATACTGCACATGCTCATCCACTATGACTTTTTTAAAAAACATTTAAAAATGTCATCAAATCTTTGGGGAATGTGATTTAATGTTCCATTTCCACTTTTACCTGAAATTCAGGAACATTAGTCTGTATCTGTATTACAAAGAGGGGGGAGGCACATCTTTTAACACTGATGGGATGAGCTAACATAGCTTATGCAGACTATATGTTAAGGAGACTTGAATTAGCTCAGAGTATGATATCATTTTTATATTTATGTGATCAGTGTTTCTTTGGGCTGGAATAACATCAGTTTAACAATTTGGTACTCACTTGATAAACTGACCATTTTAATGTGTGTAGTTTTTCCAAACAGTGGCTGTAGATTATGTTGATCTTATCAATGCTACTGTTGAGTTTTTCAGCTTTTGTTGAGAATCAGTTGTGTAACTGGTCTATAAAAAACATGTACTTCACTTTGATACTGATCAACTTGTCATGCATCTCAAAATTTTTACAGACACAGTGGGTACATGCAAAATTATGTAAACAGAATGTTAAAAATTATTTTAGAATGTATTAGAACAGGGCTTTGAGGATTGTGTCAACTGCTACAAAGCCATTTTCTTAATTAATTTGGGAATTGTGACCAAAAGCTTTTATCTAGATATTTGATAAACAAATAAAGCCTCCTGTTTTACAACACTTGTTTCAATTCAACATTCCAGACTAGTTTATTCACTTTGTGCACATGAAATACAAATAGCTTTTGAAGCAGTAGAAACCTTCATGTCAGCAGATTTGAAATTCACTTGCTGTTGATGTAGCCCGTGTCCAGAAAAAACTTCTATCAACAGTCACACCTTAAGAAAACAAAACATGCTCTGACCATGTAAAGTCTCAAATTCAGATTAACATAAGACCTGGAAATAAAAAAAACGCTAAACAATTTAGAAGATGAAACAGGGTCTGAAGACACTCATTTTGTTTATGCACTCAGACATTAAAAATTATGTTAAAGCCATCAACAAAGGATGAGTTAACCTTGAGGAACAGTCAGGTGTTTGGAGGTAACACAAAAATGGCACACTTCCTGGTATTGAAAATTTAAAGGTCTTCTGTGACATGAAATCTGTGAGGAAAGGGGAAGACAAACAGAGCTTCTGACACACTTCTTGTGATACCAGATGACCTCACTTCTTTCTGAAGATCATTCACCCCCCCCCAAAAAAATTAAAAAAAAATTACAAACCCTAACACTCAGTATTTTCAAAACAACCTCACCTGACCCTACCCTATGTTTAATAGGTGAGACTTACATTTCCAGTCCTTCCAGCAAAATGCTGAGTTTAAAAAATGCATCAATTTGAGGGGAGGAAAAAACAGAACAAAAAAAACTACATTCCCCATCCCCCACCCAGTCCATTCATAGAACCTCTGCTTCCTCCTCCTCCACCGCCGCCGTAGTAACTGCTTCCCATTCCGCCCTGGTTACCTAACAAGAGAGAGAGAATACACACTATAGGACCGGGGAGTCCACCAGGGAGTCACACAAAGAAAATGTGCTGCACTTCTTTCCTCCAAGACAAAAACCTGCCCAATGTTTGTTGTATAGGCACAAAATTAGCCTGGTTTGGAGCACAGCCGTGTTGCATATTAATACTTCAGCACATCATTCAAGCCTTAAGCAAGAAAGGCTGTGGTTTAGGGTTGATATTGAAGAAACCCATTATAACAGAGCTGACACTCACTATAGTCACTGTAGCCGCCCATGTTTCCTTGGCTGCTGTAACCACCAGAGTACCCTGAGCTCAGCTGGCCACCACTGTAGGATGACTGGTTCCCTGTGGAGAAGATGGATGACATCAGGTGTAAGGGGACATTAAGGAAGTATAAAATACACTTACAATGTTGAAGTCTTGTCTGCTGCTGCTTTTTTTTTTAAAACCCTTGCTTGTCTATATCAACAACACAAGCCTTATGTGTTTGTAGGCAAAAATTTTCATCCAGACAACAGGGGACACTAGTCTGGAGACCTCCATTACCAATACTCACCCATGCCACCCATCATCTGGCTGCCATAGGCTCCATTACTGCCACCTGCTGTTGAGTTCAAAAACAGCTCCACATAGCGGTGCTCTGAGGGGCAGAAAGAGAGACAGATACCATGAACTTAATAATGAATGTGTCTATGCAGGGTGAAAATGGTAAAATCACTTATTTCAAACTCACGCATATTTGCTTTGTCTTTGGACATGGCTGCAACAGCATCCTCGTGCGTTGCAAACTCTACATCTGCCTCCCCAGTTACCCTGCCGTCTGGGCCAATCTCAATATGGACCCGCACTGGATTCAATGGTGAGAAGAACTAAGAAATACAAACAAAAGAAAAGTTAACTCATGTTACATTGGTGTGAATTTGCAATATGCACCAAGTAAAATGGAATCTGGCGGTCCTGCTGTTTTTCAGATATTTTTCAGATTCTTCCATCTTACATTGTAGATGTCTGTCTCTGTGGCTCTGTACGGCAGGCCCCTCATGTGGACACAGTGGCCTGTTGTGCTCTGGAAAGAAGAGCCGCCATCTCCATACCGCCCATCTGATACCCCTGAATACACATTAGGAAGATCAGAAGAGCTTATGAGGACTTTACATCCTAATCTTATTATTTCTATTATTATTATTATTATTATGGAGTGACATGACAAGTGATTATTGAAAACAAATGCACAAGTTAACCTCACCAAATCCGATTTCAGTCTTTCTTCTTTCCACTTGACACCCACCTCCTCCATAGCCTCCACGGCGCATTCTGTCATAAGATCCCCCTCGGCCCATCATGTTGTAGCCACGACCACCAGAGGGCCGGTCATAGGGGCCAGGTCTCTGCATGCCCATGGGCTTCCGCTGAGGTTCATAATGGGTCCGCACTTCAGCGCGGCTACTCTTGAAGATCTCAATGTACCTGAGAGCATAGAGATATCACAATGAGGGCATGGGAATGGATCAAGGCTGCACTTGCTCAATACTGATGAAACTGGGCTATGTAGATGCTGTCATGGTGTAGTCCATAGGTAGTATTATCTTTTGAGTACTTAATGTTAGTTCTTATTTAATTAGATTCAAAGAACTTAACGGAGTTGGAAAAAAAAAAGAAAAAAAAAGGAAGCTGTCCAAATTCATATGGGCCTTAATGACTTTTCCACTTTTCTTATGGTTACCTGAAGTTATTTACAGATCTGATTCAGTGGGTTGTAACAGTGCATCCATTGTCCTTGCCATGACAGCCATTGTCCTGATTTTAGAGGGACAGAGGGCTCCAGCCCTTCTGCAACCCACGCTAAGCATTACCTGTGACAGTGGGCTCCAGTTCCATGTGTACAGTGGCCCTCTGATTTTACCACCAGGGAGACTCCTTACCATTTATCAGCCTGGACTCGTGTTCTCATGTTTAGTGCTGAGACACCATTTGTTCTAAGGATTAAGCATGTACTCCAATTTAAGATGAATCTCTTATTTTTGAATGGTGCCCAAGCACTAATCTTCCCTTTGAACATTGTGAATGTGTAGCATTGTTGGATCTGACATAGCAATTAGTGTATGTGTTTGTGATAAATATTACAAATAAGCTTGAATAGACCAAGATTAATGTCATGTCAGTTTTGGTTCAGATGTTGAAGGTGCACACCATAAGAAAAGCAACTTATCCAGCCAACCAACCAACCATCCCCACCTGTGCCCTATTCTTTCCTTGTGTTTCTTTAGAGCCTTTTCAGCTATATCCTGTGAAGCAAACTGCACGAAGGCCTCCCCCGTACTCCTCCCCTGGATGTCCACCGGCAATGTTATCCCATTTGGCACGATTTCCAACCCTTCAACCCAAGGACAGATAACCCCAGCAGGGGACATATTAAATCACATGCCCAATCACAGAGAGAACTTTCTCTAAAGAGAGAGATAGAAAACTTATGGAAAACTCTATACATCATCACACATACCAGTTCAATTTTTAACCAGTGACTGGCAATTTAAACGACTTACATTTACTGTATTTTAGGGGGATAAAATAGAAATGAGAGGATAGAGGAAGAATATGGAGAAGGGCACTGTGTGGGACATCAGGCTAGTATTGGTGTGTTGATGAAGAGAGAACAAGATCCTGGTGGGTGACATGAGTTAAATTACTTTTTTCCCATTTGGTACTTATCTAACATTTGACATATATTATATAGAAAGAAAGATGTATTTAAAAGACGAGGGTGTGAGGAAATGAGAAAAAGAAACAATGACACTGGGATAAGGGACTTTTGTATCAGTAATGAGTGGGACCCATTCCATCATTAGTAAATTTCTATTAGGCATGGACAACTTAAAAATACTACGAAGCTGTGTAAAACATCAGACCCAATATTTTTTTTAAAAAGTGATGAAAGTGGGCCTAAGAAGGATATGATAGAGATAGTACAGGGTGTTTGCACAACAGAAACTTGCCCTTGAACAGAACATTTCTTTTTGACGTATTCAAATAATATCTCTATTTAAATTTTAACTGGCTTCCTTTTCCGGCGTCATTTCCTTACTGATCACCAATCCAAGAACATAAATCATTTTATCATTCTATTCCATGACAATACACAGTAGATAATATTCTTTTTCCATGTTGACTTCTCTGTAAATCAGATGCAAGAATTAGTCAGTGTCCGTAAGAGAAAGGAAACGAGAAAAGGAAGATTGGGAGGGGGGGGGGGGGGGACAAATAAACAAACCAAAAACAAACAAACAAAAAAACCCCAAACACAACCAAACAACCAAAAAATAAATAACTTACTAACATTATTTTGAGGAAGTTTGCAATTAGCGGTGAACAAGATATTTTCTTACCTGAGAAAAACTGAACGATCTCCTCTTTGCTGCAGCCAAAGGGAAGACCTCGGAGCCGTACCAGCCCATCTCCTGCTGTTTCTGGACAGTTTGGACCAGTGTGCTTCATAACCCAGTCCATCTCAACGTTGTTGGATTTAAAAACTATATCACAGAATACAACACAATCAATCAGTTATCACAGTTTAAAGTGGAGACAATTTCAGTGCTGAAAACCACCAAGTCCTTTTCTTTAAGCAGTTACACACCCTCCACATATCTGTGACCCATGGTTTCTCTGTCTTTCTTCACTGCAATCTTCAGGTCATCCTCTGTCTCCAACTCGACAAATGCCTCTCCGCTGGGACGTCCCTCTCTTGTGTAGGTGAAGTGGATACCTCCTCCATTGTTGACGATTTTGCAATCTGCATTTGAAATGTATTAATATTAAATCTTTTCTGATCTCTCCAATTGCTGAAATATTCTCTTAAACGCCTACAAAAAAAATTAATAATAAGTAGTTACCCGAGAAAAACCTCTGTACTTCATCCACTGAGCAGGACCAAGGGAGACCCCTGATGCGTACTACATATCCCTCATCAGCCATGACTGCTCGTGATCCCTGAGGAAAAACACAACCTATTAGTTTTTACATGTGAGAAACTAACACAAACTACTCTTCGATGCCAGGGGAGATGGGCGAAATGGGTAGAATCTTTTGTCATGTTGTCACAGTATTTATCTCGAACAAAGACAGGTTTCTGTCTTTTTCCCCTCCATGTAGTGCTCAAACATTCATATCCTGAATATTAGTGCATCTCTGTTCCACAAGCGCCTTTCTCCCTGTGAAACTTTACATGGATCGCCACAAGCAAACTCTAATATACCGGTACACTGCTTCTTCCATCCAGGTGCAAGTGAATCACATCACACTATAATTTTCCTCCCAAATGGAAACCTGTAACCTACATTTGTGGAGATTGCTGATTTTCTAGCATTCACTTTCAGAGCCACATCGGGGAAGTTGCCTGGGACATTGCGTGCCAGGGCTAAAATACTACTTCGTCTCCACACTATACGCTGAACTTATACATCTTTGAAAAGCTGTTTTAATCGCCATATGCTTTTTTTTTTTTAAAGGTAAAAGGTTTAGCTTGGGCTTAACATTAGATCCACGAGAATTACTTGGCAGCGCCATCTTGAGGCCGTTTCATACTACCCACCGGTGTGTATCGCATCAAAAATCTCGGTTTTGTGACTTCTCACATCGACAAAACCGTGTCGACCGTTCACATAAATCCCAAGCGACCGTCGCCACCGACGCGTCCCCGGCTCCTCCGGACCCGGACCCGGGCCCAGGGCGACCGGTTCCCCGAAAGCGCGAACCCGGAGTCGTCCCCGGCTAGCGAAACGGCCGAGCGTAGCACTGGAGGGGGACTACTTTCATTTTTTGCAAAAATTTCGGGCGGTGGCCCGTTTCTACGACGGTCAAAGACCACGCAGAGGATACGCGTGGGGTCGATGACCGAGGACATCTTTCACGTCGGCCGGGGTGCGAGGCCTTCGGCGCACTCACTGCCGCACCCGACACAAGAACAAAAGCGGCCCTCTCAGCCTGCGCCATGTTATTAGCTGTTAGCTGTTAGCTGCCGAGCTAACGTTTCCTAACTAACGGCGACGTCGACGCGATAGGATCACGTACCGTTTTCTACAACACGCTATTAATCTCGGTAAAAGAAAAAAATCTGCGTTAGGTTTTTGTTTTGTTTTGTTTTTTTTCCCCGGAGCGAGTTAAACGAAAACCGCGTTGTTCAATTTACCTGATACAAGTGTAGTTACAACACGCCGGAGTTTGTATGACCAGACCTGCGTGATGCAGCTGAAACCTTGCGCCGGGTTGCCAGACAAGCCCCGACCATCCCCCGCTTTCAACAACGACGAAAATGACATTGACGAATAACAGCTTCTGTTCCGAACCGCAACGCAATCAAATCACAAAACGAGGCCAGCTGTTATAATAACATTTATAACTAAGATTTCTCCTTTGTTGTTTTTTTTTTAAAAACAGTTTTAAAGAAAATCCCCAAATCTCAAATCAGCCAAATCTGCAACATCTTAAATTTGATAGAAAGCGTGGGTTTTCGTGCACACCTGGCATCCGGGCTGGAGAGCCGGGCGCCTCCGGCCGGGCTGCGTCCGGATCCGAGCCCCGAAATGATGACGTTGCTGCCCGAGGCCCTGGGCGGCATCGCCGGGGCCTACAAACCCAAGTCACGGTGTCCACCGCCGTCGGTGACTCGCTTGCTTGGTTTTTTTTTCCCGGTCCTCTCATAAGTTAGAGTATACGTTTTACAACAAGACCAAACAAAGCTCACGCTTTCCCAGGGCGAACAAAATATTATCGCAAATGCCATTTCACATTCATAGGACGCATCAAGGAGCAGAAATTCACTATGGGTACTTGGGTTTTTGTAATGATAGTGGTTAACAAAAAACATGACATTGTTTAGGGATATCGTTGAAACTAGAATGGATCTCAAACCCTGGCCACCGGATATAATGCCTACACTGACTGAAAGATCAGCAGTTAAAAAGTTTTGGCAGCTTAAGTAAACAAACAGCATTCTCATTAATCTAAACCAAGATGCTGGTGTGTTAGTCGCCCACAAGTGATAAAAGAAATAGGACACTTGTTGAGATCAGTGAACCCTCTGTTTGGATTTGAACAGGACAAGTCTCCCTCCAGCAACTTCAGACAGGCCCTTTAGCAAGGCACTTTATATCATCCTGCTTTAATGAAGCTCTTCAGTGGCTAATAGAAGAAAATTGTAAATAATGACCAGCTCCAGGATGGAATTTGTGTATCTCGCTCTCTAAGAGGTAGAAAGTGACGAATTGCATTAACTAAAGAAATGTAGTGAAGAAGTTGAAGTACTGGTACTTTACTTGAGTGCTTATATGTTGCACTTCTTATATATACTCCTAATACACATAATTTTTGTGGGAAATGTTACACCTTTTACTCTCCCACATTTTATTGGATGAAGCCATAAAATATGATACATTAATTTATATTAAACCACACCTGTATATAGTTAGACATGGCACTGCATCCACATTGTCAATTTTAGTACCACTTGTGCATACTTAATAAATCAATAATTTCACAGTCTAAAACACTCATAAGAACAATTATCTTTGATTCCAAGGTAGATTTTAAGTAACACATGCGTACTTTTACATTGGCAAACTTTCAAGTGCAGGGGTTCTTATTGGTCATTTTTATGTTATAGTGTTACTCGTTATTACTTAAGTTAAGGATCCCAATTAATCTTCCAATACTGGAGCATATATGAATATGGAAAACAACAATGATAAAAAAGAAAATGGATGGTCACGCTCATCATAATTGTAAGGGTAGCCAAACTGCATAAGTTTACTACATTTTGCTGCAAAAAGCAGGAGCCACCTTTTTTTCGATGTCTCTTAAATTTTAACTGAGTTCAGGTGACAATTAATTTTTATAACACATCGGCCATATTCCTATGAGGAACCTGATGAACGTTGCATCAACGTTGCAAAAGTTGCATCAATGAAATACACCTCTTTCAGCACATACATTATAGTAATAATATATCAAGAGTATTGGCGTTTTAGGAACTTTTTTGAATGAGACAGTTTTTACTCAGGACCAACTTGGTGATAGCCGAAGCCAGTTTACAAAGCAAAGTTCAAACAAAACGTTTTCTGGGGTCCAGGCAAAGCCCTTTAAAATGAACTTTTAGCCCCACAGGGTTACTTTGAATAAGATGTATGTCTCAGTGGTTTGAAAATGAAGTACTTGATTTTTTTTGTGGGTTAAGTCACTATGCTTGTTCTTTTCTCCACTAAAATCAACTTAGCATAAAAAACTGGTTTATGTATATCATGGGTGTAACTTTTGTGTTTGTGCTACTTATTCGGAGGGGGAAAAAAAGCGTGCAAATGAAGGCAGCTCGTTATAAATGAGAAAAGTCATTACAATGTTGTGGTCATTTTTTACTTATTTATTTTTTCTCTGTATCTCTTTTTTGTCTCACAATCACCGATTCTACAAAAAAAAAAATATATATATCCCTCTTTATTTATCCTTATCGTGATATTATTTATGCTCCCTGACACACTGGAGCAATTAGTTGCAGCATGTTTCATCTGTAAGGTCCGGCCATCATTGTGTAATTTAAAATCAGACCAAATGAGTGATTGACTTGCACAGCGGGCACCGGTTTGCTCTCACTGTGCTCCCACGGATTGTATGATTTTAGTTGGAGTTTGCATGAACTAGTAGCGCTAGCTACCAGTGAAGTTGGCCTACCATGTCATGTCTTGACGTTCGTTCTACAGCCTCGTGATATTGGTAAACCTAACATGACGTTGCAGTCTCATGTTTGACAGGCATTTATACCGACCAATTGAAAACCGAGCTTTCGCCCGCTAAACCAATGGGATTACCGGGATTCCGTATAGAGGCGGTCTTTCTGAGAAACAGTGCGTATCGGGTTAGGTTGTTAGAAAGTTAATGGCTGGGGGAAAGAGATCCTCCTCAACCCTCGCTTCGGGAGAGTTTCTGGATTCCCTGAAGTAAAATCAAGCAAATACCCTAAAAGAAAGAGCCTGGACGGACGTTTAAGTCAACGGCTATCTCGTTAACACGCGTATCGTGAACACAAGTATGCAGGATGCAGTAGCCGGGACGGCAATGCTGACGGACGGCTTCGAGGACGAGATTGACTCGGTGACTCCTCGCTCCCCAGTGGCAGGGATGGGGGTAGGAGCGACACCAGGAGGAGTCGGACTAGGGGGCATTGGGATTGGTGTAGGTGGAAAGAAAGTACGTTTATACGGCGAACCAGGCGGGCCCGCTGCAGAAAGACTGGATTTCAAATTAGCGGCCGCGGCCGTCCTCTCCTCGGGTCCGGGATCCGGCAGCGACGAAGACGAGGTTTCAGAGGTAGCTACGCTAAGCTAAGCTAGTTAGCGAAGCCTAACCAGAAAGCTAGGCAACATTCCTCTCCTAGCCCGAGCTGGCTACTAGCTAGAGAATTAGCTCGCAGTTGGCAGCCACCCCCTCCCAGGCCGCCGAAACCACGTAAAATAAACCGGCATTTCACCCGAATAACGCCTCTCGTCAACCCGGGCGCCCACGGAGCGTTTTAGCGTCGACAACGTTCGCCGACACGCCGGCGGTTGTTGACGCTAACCGGCTGAAATGTTTTATTTATGCAGCGCAGGCTGCGACCACGGCCTAGTTTCGGGGTGGAAGCGACGACGGCCTCGCTCGGTGCTGTCGTTCTCGCAACACCCATCACAAGTTTGCAGCTCTCGCAACAGCTTTCCAGCCACGGCAAATGGAAGATGCCCGTAAACCCACGGACGTACATGGCCGGCTAACTATCTGCCATTTCGTAGTTATGGTGCAATTACGTCACTTTTCCAAATCATGTAAATTAACTCCGATCAGCCCCCCGAGCTAACTTTTCGATACGTGCAGATTATGCTTTTCCTTCGCGGAACTGCTCGAATTTTCGACAGTCGTGTTGACAAATAAACCGGTTGTTTTTATTTAATCCGCCGCCTTTTGTCGTCCAGATAGCCGCCGCCGGTGTGTCAATGTGATTTGCGTTGTCAGAATCGAGAGCGGCTAGAGTTCACGTTGAGAGGTGTCCAACTTTCCATGTGCTGGCAGTCACACCAGGGGACAGGTGTGATGGCATCTCCTCATCTCGGCTCAACATGCTGTAGACATGTTTTATATCGGCTCCGATGGATACGCAGATTAAACCAAATATGTGTCTACCCGGCACAAATTTCATATGCCGCCTTGATAGATGAAAATGTGGCACAACCACCACTATGGGGATTTTGTCAAAATAATCTAAAGGTTACTAGTCACACTCACCAAATGCCATGTCATAACCAAACCATTTTTACTGCATTTCTTGTCTAACTTGAGCTGTCAGTTTAAAGATGTGAAGATTTCTCCGCAATACTATTGTCATGTAATTGAATTTAGCTTATCATGTGACAGCATCAGATGCAGGAAAGGAACTTCTTAGACTGCTAGGTGGCAAATATTTGATTTTCACACGCCTATTGAAGGTCTTATTTAACTGGCATTTTCATGGCAAAGTAATGTTCTTTGGCATCTAAAAAGGTGATTCAGTATTTACCCTTACAAATACTTTAATCATGGAGTTATGGGTGTGGAGAGCAATGCACATTACTTGTTGATACATCTCTATTATCCTTGAGTAATATCTGACATAAGAGGTATCTATTTGAAACATACTACAGCCATGATAGCTAGAAAAGTAAGGATGTTAGCTGATAAGTCAGTATAACCAGGCCATTTATGTCTGAGCATCAGCTGTCTAGTAGCAGAGGAAGAAAATTTCAAGTTTGACAATTACATCTTGGGCAGTTTAATTGAGTCATGTTGCAAGTGTATGGCCTCCGTGTCATGTTTCTTCACTCACCAAGCCTGCTATATAAGTCTGAAAGGGAGTGTTTGTTGTGGTGTTTTATTCCAGTGGAGAACTCGCTGCTCTGGGCAGTAGCTAAAATCTGAGCCCCAGGATTAAGCAGATGCCATTCTAGGCCTTTCCAGCTCTCTGGATACCAACACTCTGGGAACTGTAGTTCATTAATAGTCAAGACTGATGTCCATTGTTGATTATAAAGGCCTTTGTAGAACTACATTCCCCATGGGTTGTTGTGCTGTGTGTTACTATCGTATAGCTGAATTCCTCCACATTGCTGAATGCTGACTCTCTGACAGTATTTGATCTCTGTGGGCCAGGCCCTAAAAGTCGGCTCCAGCTTATGGATGGACACAGATTGTTACATTCTCAGTTTTTGTTAGAGCTTGATTTGCAAACTGTTGAATGACAGAATTTGTAATTAATGTCTGACATATTTATCATTCTCAGTATAGCTAATGAGTATACCTGGTGAACTCTATAGGATAAAGGATTGATTTGATCTATTGATGCTTTTTTTTTGTTTTTTTGTTTTTTTTTTTATACTCACTATGAGTGTAACTAGAGGTTATTACTCTCAGGGGCCAATAGGCTTTGGCCTTTGCATAAAAATCAAAACACTTTTCCCATAACAAGGTGTTATCTAATGACAGGGATCTGATGACTACTTCAAGTATATTATAAAGTTTTACTAAAATCGATACGAGAAATTCAAATATAAACAAATCCCAACACTAAAATTCAAAACACAGAAATAGAACCAGCTGTTACTCTTTAATAGACTAAATATAGACAAGCCAGATCTTTTTGATGTTTAGGATGTTTGTTGACAATAGTTTTGTTTTCAGCGATTATATTGTTATATTTGGTAAAGTGTATAAAGAACAGAGTAATACAGTCCTCTATTTCTGTGTTTTTAGATGAAAAGCACAATATTATGTTTAATTTGAAAGTTCCCCTCTTCATTTTCATGTTAACATTGATTTTATTAATTTGGTAAAAATGATTGATTGAATTAACATTTACAAAAACCTTATTTGACCAGCTATGCCTAGAAGTGAACAACATATTTTTTTTTCGTGTCAGTAAAAACCATTATTAAGTCGACTTACTTGGTGGTTTCTTAGTTTTTATTTTTTGGAATATTAAAATTTTCTTACTATAGACAATAAAACATGATAGCCAACAGGACAGAAGCACAGGTATGACACTGTGGTGCTGTACTTAGGCAGCTGACTCTCAGCTGAATCTCTCCATGTGTGCAGGGGTTGTAATTCCTGGCCGAATCACTTCCTGTGGTTTGACTCTTATCCCTGTGCCCTTTTTTGCTTCCCTTCTGTTGAAAGAAACTGTAAATAAACACAAGCAGCATGCCTGATCTTTTTATAGGTGGTGTATTTGTTTGTGTGTGGGGGGAACTTATATACAGAATAATAGAAGTAATAAGTGATGTATGAAGCAGCATAAAACAAATGTTTTTACACTTTCTCATTACTTATTCTATTCCATATCACAAATACTGCTCAAGGTCTAGAATTAATGTAAAATGTGGTTGTCTCTCAGAAAGTAACTTGAAAATAGCCACCAAAGTGCTAATGATTTTTCTTTTACACTCCTCCTGCTATCTCTCCCAGGTGGAGTCATTCATTTTGGACCAGGAGGACCTGGATAACCCTATCATGAAGACAGCGTCAGAGTTGCTTTTGTCCAGTGCCACAGATGGAGTAGATTTAAGGACTGTTGATCCAGAGACACAGGCCCGACTTGAAGCTCTACTGGAAGCTGCAGGTATGATGGTTTTGATGAATTTAGCTCTAGATGACATGTCATGTTACTTTGTAATCGGCCAGAGCCATGTTAGCCACCCTTATTTTTGCTCCAACCAATCTTAAGTTGTGCTTTAACATCCAGTAATTTTGAATAAGTACAAGCACATCTTTCTGCCTCAGCTTTTTTTCCCCTATCCCATTTCTAGTCCCAAAAACAGTTGGAGAAGTCTCAATTTGTATAAGGCTTAAGCTGAAATGGCAAAGAGAACCTGCCGGTTCTGCAAGTGTCATATCAGCGCGTACTTCGAAAATGATTTGGGTAAATTAGTTTGATTAGAAATTGTAAGAAGGTCTGTGTAGATTAATCCATTAGGGCTGGGTGTCCTGGCCTCATTTGGGCTTATGAAAATTACCAGGCAGATTAACAGTGCAACGCGCTTGAGCCTCCACAGCATGCAGAGAGCCTGTGTTGAACGGCTAATGGCTAATCTCATTCTATTCCCCTTTCTATTCCCCTTACTAGTTGGAACAGACGAGGTGGCCATTATATATTTTATATACATAAGGTCTTTATCTCATGTATTATTATTATTATTATTATTATCATTGATAGTAGTAATAATATTAATATTAATATTAATGATGATGATAACAATAACAATAATAATAATAATAATAATAATAATAATAATAATAATAATAATAATAATAATAATAATAATAATAATAATGTGGTCTTGTATTGATCTGTGAGGTGTCTTTTTAGTGTTTTTGTAAAACATCAGCAGAGAGAGGAGATGTCTGTGTTAAATGATTGTGGCAGGAGGATTTGGACAGCCTCTGTTCATTCCCAGCATGGCCAAGCTAGCCAAATACCAGGCCTGTCAAGACCATCACCTGGGAAGATGGTAGCGTCCGGTGATGTCTGTGGGTTGTAGATTCAGGCAGTAGTTCATTGCAAAAGACTTCCAATCAAAAATGTTTAATTTGATGACTTTGTTCAAGGTTATTTAAAATTTTCCAATACAATTTAGCCACCTGAATTTGGAAAACTATGTATGGAGAAGGCGGCAGTCCCCACATTGAATTTATTGTAGATGTATATGCTTTCAAATCAAAGCAGAACTAGGGCTATTTAACCTCCATAGCTGTTGTGTAATTGTTTCATTTCCAACTCATTGTGCTGGAGTATACAGCCAAAAGAACAAAAATTTGACATTGCCCTGCAACTTTAGCTTATTGAACCTTAAACTTTTTTTATTTGGGGGATAAAGTGAGGCTGTCCAAACCTTCTGGCACAAACGTTTACTAACATCTTTTAATAGAAAGAATTAGAAAATTCTACAACAGGTCATGATAAAAGAAAGTACAGAAAACCATTTAAAGAAGGCTGTAATGTAGTTTTTTTCAATTATCCCGTCAGACACATTTTGTCTAAGCTACTGTACTTTCTGTAATGTAAGCCTAGTTTATACTAAGTGTGTATCATGCAGCTCTTTAATGTGGACAGGAAAGTATTGTATAGTATACAGTAAATATCACATCAGTATTTGTAATCAGACTGTCCATTCTATTTAGGTCACAAATCTTGAAAGCAACCTGGTCTGTGTCACCCAAGCGATTGAGCAGGGGTGCAAATGTGTGAAAATGGGCCGTTCCCTGCAAATTCTTTTCTCTGTAATCCTCACAGTCCTATTTCCATCACTGTCTGTGTTCTCTGCTGAACTCAGCATTTGCCTCACCATTTACGGCAGCATGATGATAAACTTTTTTCCCCTTTTTTAAAAGACACCATGAGGTATACACGCAATGAGAATGGCTGTGACGTGATACAAATTTCTGCTGATGGTAGAAAGAGGCAGATCATATCAACAGTTGTCTCTTTTGCTGTGAAGGGGAGTAGTGTATTTATAAAAGATGAAAGGAAATTTATTAGCCATGAGACACACTACAGGTATGTAAACATTAAAAGAAGAAATTCAGAAGTTAGGAAGAGTACTTTCAGAGCTGAAATCCTTACATTTTCTTTTTGGAGATACCTTTTTGCTCTGTGCTTGGAAATCAAATCATCTGGGCATGCTGTCATGATTAAGCCACTAGTAGACAAACAAAAGAAAATCAGACAAAAATAGTAAATCAAAAGCAAAGGAAAATGAAAGTTCCCATGCAGATGGATGCACACAAGGTCTGTGGCTCTGAACTGTAGTTGAAATGTAGAGCCTATAGATAGATCTGTAAAGGCATGGTCAGTACATTATCTGCCTGGTAATGCTCCAACCACCACTTTATTTCAGCAGTGGTATTTCCCATCTTTAAACAGGCTTTCAGAGTAATTCCTATTAAGGCATGATACACTAGTGTTAAAAGTCCTTCTGCTAAAAAGTCCTTCTATTGTTTATTATAATTTGTTGATTATAATAGACTACAGTACTTTATTAGTTAAGACTCACCAACACTAGCACTGCTAAAGCTTACCCAGAATGCAACAGGTTCTTCTTAGAATGGTATACCACCCGTGTTACAGGCCACCACTAGAAGCCTACATATTGCTCTTTTTTTTCTAGAAGTAAATTATGTGAATGAAAAAGAGAATCACCTTGCTCTTATTTTAAAAGCTGTTTGGTAAATTTATGAAAAGGTTTCTGAGACAAAACAAAGTCAATATGTATGGAGCAATCACAACCCACTTCACAGATGTGGATTACCTTTGAATTATTGTGATATATGTCTTGGTCTGATTTATTTACAGTTTTAATTTTGCACATTTATCAGAAAAGTCATGGAGTGATTTAGATGCAATGTGGTATTTCTATATAAGAATAAAGGCTAGATGCTACAAAAATGGAAAAAAAATCAAAAAATTGCCCAATATTAGGTCTCCATTTTTGTGGAGCTAATAAAATGTTTTCTGTAGACTACTGCATACCTTGTCGATAAAACAAATCGTCATTTTATATATCAAACACACATGCATATATGAGTGTGTGCTTGTGTGTGTGTGTGTGTGTGTGTACACACACACAAACAGAAAAATTAAGATGTAATGACACTTTTTTTTTTTTAGTACAACTTGATAGAAGATCAGGATCATGTGGTTTGGGTAAACATGTGAAATAGAGTTTTGGCAGAGCTTTGAAGGAGCAGGTGCTTATGGGTAAACACACTGTATATCCCTTTATCCTGGATTTGGATTTTATTCCATGCATCCAAGCACCTTTGTGATGTAATTGTCTAAGGCAGGTCTCAACCAGAATTATTTCAAAAGTGTGATAGTGTACCATTGAGAATTTAATTTGGCAAAAAAAGATGCAAATAATCTTTATTTCTACTTAGTGAGGCAGTTGCTACATCATAAAGTTAGTTTATTGAAGAAGTTGTATGTAAGCTCTACGCAAGTTGATTAATTAATGTTAAAATAATAGATGAAAGTTGCCTTTGTTCAGTAAGATAATGAGCTTTAAAGCTGACTTGCTTACAGTTTTGTGTTGGCTGTTCATAAACAAACATGGGTTGAAATTTTAATTAGCAACTCGAATAAAACTGTTTATTCAGATTGCATGGTATGTTGGTGGTAAAGTGGGTGTATGCAGCTCAATGTTTAGCTAGTAACTACTTTCAGTTGAAACACAACAAAAATATCTACTCGTACTAACTCAGTGTTGACCTGGTTATGAGCTCAGTTTCCGTTTTTAGAAAGAGTTCAACTAAAATAGGTGAAGGTCATTTTTGTTTAGAATGTGTGAGTTGCAGTTGTAGAGACATTTATTTCATAAAGGTACAAATAGATTAGTTAGGGGGGGAAAAAATCATCCTCAGTTTCCTTTTTTTCATCTGAGGTATTTAAAGTACTTCAAACCCTGATGTGTATTCAGTCTATTGTGCTTCAATGAACTTCTTGCATTCTCTGAGATAAACATGATACAGTAAAACATTAATGATCAACTTCCTCGACCTCTTGTTTCCCTCTGCCTTGGGGACCATTGCGAAATCCCTGTCTGGGAACAATACTAAGTTTAGCTCGACTTGTAGGCCTAGTGGTGAAAACACAGGGGGACCACAACGACTGGTGCTCATTTCTGCCTGGTTAAACGATGGGTTGAGGCAGAGGCTTAAAAGTCCAAAGCCAATACTTTTTTTCTTCTCTCATGGCTCTTTTTTTATTTTTCAAATGCCTTTAAAATGTACACTACTTGACACACAAAAACTTGAATGGTTTCATTGGTTTTTGAAATGGTCATTGTCTGCCTTCGGGAAGAGAACTTTCAATGTAGGTCCTTAGCAAAAGCTGTTTTTTTTTCCCTCCTGCTTGCTCTTCACTCTTGGTCCCCACTCTGATTTTCAACTGTCTTCCATGACAAACACATTTTTCTGTCATATGGCATTTTGTTTTTTCCCGGCTGTGCTTTCCTTCCTTGCTGACCACTGACTCGAGTTTCTGTTTCTCTCACATTAACTGCCTCTTACCCATCTATCGTTCACACAGGATTAGAACCTTTTCTCTTCTGTCATTAACAACTTGATGATATGTTTACTAGTATGTAGAACTAATGTTGCCTCCCTCACTGTATTCATTCTAGTTCTGGTCACAGATCTGATCTTACTTGGACAGTTCTACTTTAGCGCAGTGGATATTGTTTTGTACATTACCACTGGCAAAAATAAAGAAATGAAGAATCATAGATGGTGTATTGAAAGTAGTGAAGAAAGATGTTAAGCCATATTAACAAATGCTTGTGTGTGTTTGTCTGTGTGTTTGTCTGTTTGTCTGTGTGTGTGTGTGTGTGTGTGTGTGTGTGTCTTTGTTTGTGTGTGTTTGTGTTTTGTTTTTTTCCCCCCTTCCTTTTTTCCTCTTTGTGTATGCTGCTACTAACCCTGGATTGGATTGGCTGGACTGGAAATGCTTCTTCATCTGGTCTGGTGTGGTTGTGCTCCCCTGTGGTTTGCCTTGCCCTATGCACCCCTGCCCTTTTGGTGTTCGGCAGGCATCGGTAAACTCTCCACTGCCGATGGTAAAGCTTTTGCAGACCCTGAGGTGCTACGGCGACTGACATCATCTGTGAGCTGTGCCCTGGATGAGGCTGCAGCAGCCCTGACACGTATGAGAGCTGAAAACACACTCAACGCCGGCCAAGCCGACAAGTATGTATCTTGCCCATACTGACACTGGCAAATGCCAGTTTACCTTGTAGATAGACTGATAGATGAATCCAAAAACCGTAATATAATCATTCTGTCTTTCCTCTCTCACATCTGAGTTGCGTATACAGTATATTTGAAAGCGTGTGTGTGTGTGTGTGTGTTTGCTCCTTCAAAGTGATTGTGAAATTTTCAGGCGTATGTGTGTTCACCTGTCACAGTGGCAGTAATTGTAGCAGTCTGGTTATTTTCAGCCGTAGTTTAGCAGAGGCGTGCTCGGATGGGGATGTCAACGCTGTACGCAAATTGTTGGATGAGGGACGGAGCGTCAATGAACACACAGAGGAAGGGGAGAGCCTACTGTGCCTCGCCTGCTCGGCTGGCTACTATGAACTTGCACAGGTATGTTAAAGGAAGGTTGGAGCGGGATGTGATTTAGCATAATGGTGAGTTGCATGTATGCAGTGTAAACAATCTGTAAACTGAAGTAACCTGCCTGTAAAGATAAAATCAGGATGGTATCACTAGCTGATTGTCGTGGGAAATTTTCCATTTGTGAAAAGTCACTATACATGTTTCTTAATCTTATCATTTCATCTTTCATTGGTAGGTTTTGTTGGCCATGCATGCCAATGTGGAGGACAGGGGCATCAAGGGAGACATAACGCCACTTATGGCTGCTGCCAGTGGAGGTTACGTGGACATTGTGAAACTACTTCTGGTCCATGGAGCAGATGTGAATGCACAGTCCTCCACAGGTAAAACTGTCATTTCCTCTACAATTAGGATAATTTCCTTCATTCCCCATGTTTACAGTCAGATTAATCTTGCCGCTTTCTACCAGGCAACACAGCTCTGACGTATGCATGTGCTGGAGGCTTTGTGGATGTCGTGAAGGTGCTGCTGAAAGAGGGTGCTAACATTGAGGACCACAATGAGAACGGACACACACCTCTAATGGAGGCGGCCAGCGCTGGCCATGTGGAGGTGGCCAGGGTACTCTTGGAGTATGGTGCCGGCATCAACACACACTCCAATGAGTTCAAGGAGAGTGCTCTCACACTTGCCTGCTACAAAGGTCAGAATGCAAATAATAGTGCCTGTCCATCTTGATTACCTTGATAAGTTTCCCTGCCTTTTAATATTTTCTTTACTAATACCTAATGAACAGTGATAAAAGGTTTAGAACATGGATTTTTGTTTGTCCACTGCAGGTCACTTGGATATGGTGCGTTTTTTGTTGGAGGCTGGAGCAGACCAGGAACATAAAACAGATGAGATGCACACAGCACTGATGGAGGCGTGCATGGTGAGTATCTGAACCAAACCATACTACTACCAGAACATTTTCCTCTCAGGGTCAGTTCACTTGTTTTAGTTGACCAAATTTGATTCTGTTTGCTTGTGTTTTTGTTTCAGAAAATGATCAGAAAATTATAAATTTAAATTATAGTTTTAGTAAAATTTAGTTTGACAATTTCTCTCCAGTTTAATTAGAATTTTAGTCTTCTCTCATGACTTAGTTTTTACTAAAAATTAGTCAAAAAATAGTTTAATGTTCATATCTTTAAATTCAAATTTTTATCTATTTATATACCAATTATCTAACAATTAATAGAGGAATCTGTCTGTATTGTGATTATCTCATCAACTACCCATTCACTCGACATCAAACTTCAGGTGCGTATTGTTGAGGAACCAAGGAAGTGCAAGTGTGAAGTTGTTTGGATGATGCTCTCAAGAAAACTGCAAGTTGGATTAACGTAGGCACATTTTGAATGGGCACTGCACTAGTTAAAACCAATTCAAAATAGGCAATGCACTGTCGAAAACAGCTGCACACCAAAGGTGTACAGCTAAACCTTCGGTATTCACACTGCCATGATCATCTTGATATAGTGCAGGTTAAGAGTTATATGGTGTTCTCAGCTTCATGTAATGTAATAGTATTTTAGCTTAGCCGAGAAGTGATCTCAAAAAGTATTCAGGTGCTTATCTCTACATTCCTTGTGTGTCTCGCTGTCCCAGGACGGCCATGTGGAGGTAGCACGACTCCTGTTGGACAGCGGTGCACAGGTCAACATGCCAGCTGATTCCTTCGAGTCGCCCCTTACCCTTGCTGCCTGTGGAGGGCATGTAGAGCTGGCAGCTTTGCTCATAGAGAGAGGAGCCAACTTGGAGGAGGTGTGTAAAGAGACAGACACATAAATACCAGAAAATAGAGAAGAGTATGAAATTCCCAGCTGTCTTTCCAGAGCTGTGTCTATAAATATGAATTATGTTGCTATAAACCAATTTTTGATTTCACACCTACTGTAGATGTTTTTCTTTGAAGAATAGCCTTCAACTTTTTGACAGTCATACTACCCTGTTGATAGACAAGGCTTCAAGTTTTTCCGAAAAGGAAATGGGAATTTCACATATTATAGACATTTAAATGACATTTATGAAACCAAGCACATGGTGATTCTTAGAAAAATATAGATTGATAGCTAGACAGAGCAACAGAGCAAGCAAAAATAACTGAAAATAATTTAGCAACATTTCATTGCTATTATTTAAAGGTTGATAGAGAAAAACCACACTTAGCTGGGAATGAGTTCCCAAAATACCTGGCCAAATGACGTGGCTTCAGGTTCTAGTGGGCTTTTTTTCATCCATTTTACATTTTATGTTAAGAAGTTGACAGAGTAATTTGGCAGTGAGTCACACTCACCTATATGCTTTCTTATCTGCCGATGCTTCTGTTTGTGTTCAGGTTAATGATGAGGGCTACACCCCTTTGATGGAGGCAGCTAGAGAAGGCCACGAGGAAATGGTAGCACTGCTGCTGGCTCAAGGTAAGAAAAAAACTTTGCTCCTGCATCTTGGAAATGGGAACTCGCTGTCAAATGCCATTACAGTGGATAGTCTACACTTGTTTGGATTTTTCTGCCTCTGATCAGCCCTCCCTTTCTGTTTGTCTGTGTTTAGAGGAAATAATAGAACCAAGGCATCTATAAAGTGATATCAACATGATTTTGGTTGATTTATACATGATTTGCACTTTTTGAAACCAAACCAGTCAACGATCACTAACTGTTCTTGCACTGTCGTCCAGGTGCTAATATCAATGCCCAGACAGAAGAGACCCAGGAGACCGCTTTGACTCTAGCATGCTGTGGAGGCTTCTTGGAAGTAGCAGACTTCCTCATCAAGGCGGGAGCTGACATTGAGTTGGGCTGCTCAACTCCTCTAATGGAGGCTGCACAGGAGGGCCATCTGGAGCTGGTCAAATACCTACTGGCTGCAGGTGAGCAGGAAATATGATACAAGGAACTGCAGATCTAGGAGAATAAAGAGAGAGAGAGAGAGAGAGTGTGCTCAGCTGCAGCTAAAAATTCAGCAGCCGTGCCTCTGTGCTTCCAATCCTAATCTTTTGGTTTTATCATTCAGGGGCAAATGTTCATGCCACCACGGCAACAGGTGACACAGCGTTGACATATGCATGTGAGAACGGACACACTGATGTAGCAGATGTACTGCTGCAGGCTGGAGCCAACTTGGTATGCCATACTTTTAAATCGTCTTTGTCACTCATGATTTGTTTCCCCTATTTTTCACATGAGTTTAGATAAAACCAGAACAGATTTGTAGCGAAGTCTGATACTTATGTGTACAAATGTGAATTGGTTAAACTGAAGACTGTTGTGAGAAGCTAGCCTTGTAGATTGTAGAAATACGACAGCAGTTTTCTGTTGAGTCCACTTTTTTCTGGATGAATATGACTCATAACCCTTGTGATTAACTTCTAGACTCAAGTGAGCTGTAACTAACATATATTCATATTTGTCATCAAGGAACACGAGTCTGAAGGTGGGCGGACGCCCTTAATGAAGGCAGCAAGGGCAGGACATCTCTGTACAGTGCAGTTCCTTATAAGCAAAGGTGCGTGAATGATTAACTGTTCAGCAGATCCAATTTAAATATACTTTTCTGGAAATGATTATTGGTTTTAACTGAAATCCACTAAAAAGTTACCTGAGTGTCTTCATTTAAAGGTCGAGATTTAGATTGTTGCTACATGCTTAAAGTGGTGATTTTAAGCAGACTGGCTTCAGTTCAGTGAAATTTAATATGTACAAGACTTTACTGTTGCTGGATCATATTTTGCAAATTAAGGTTACTCCTTTATCTGATTCTACTTTGATTTGTAAAACCCAGACCTGGATTTCAGGGCGATCTGGATTTTTTTTTTTTTTAGAGAAGCTGCTTCATCAAATTTCTTTAATTGTCTTTGCCATTCTTTGTGTCTTGGTCACTGTTTCTGGTTTACCTTGTTCTTGTTGTTCCAGTTTTAGTAAATTTAAACTTCTTGTTTATATGGAAATATTGTGAGGGGAAATATGTGAGGCAGCTCTACAATTCAGGCAGTGGCAGTTGTGGAAATATACAGTAATTTAGTACAGGTACATAAGAAAATAGAAAATATAAAAAAATATATATATTTTGAAGGAAGATGCTTAATCCTGAAAGAATTTACAGTCATAGGTTGGTTGATTTTACAGGAGAGGAGGAGGAGATAAGGAGGATTTTCCTCCTTGTTCACTAATGGACAATCAAAAGACATCAGTAATAAATTACTTAATATTTGTACTTGTATAAGTCAGTTTACACATGGAAATTTTCTTAAAACATTTTTTATCAACTCACCCATCCTAATAGATGAATTTTCTTTTAGTATATATGATATATGATTTTAATTTTGGTTGGAGGCTGACAGAGTTTGCCTTTGTGAATACCTTAGTCAGCCACATCTCCTTCACAGTAAATGAATTTGTTTACCCCTGTCCTACTCTTGTCCAGGTGCTAATGTGAACAGAGCTACTGCCAATAATGATCACACAGTTGTGTCTCTGGCCTGTGCTGGAGGACATCTGGCTGTGGTGGAGTTGCTGCTTGCACATGGGGCGGATCCTACACACAGACTCAAAGTAATGCACTTACAGTGGATATAGATCATACCAGAATTTTTAAGCACTATGTAACAATAACACAAAATTGAATTTGTTATCTTTGTAGGATGGTTCGACCATGTTGATAGAAGCTGCTAAGGGTGGCCACACTAATGTGGTGTCCTACTTGTTGGACTACCCCAACAACATCCTATCTGTCCCAGCTCCTGACCTTTCCCAGCTCACTCCCCCCTCCCAAGATGCCTCTCAGGTAAATTCAGCACTAAATTACACTTTTTGGTTTATATTACTCTGTGAATTATGTCTGTATAAGTAAGAGAAAAGTCTTATATTTCTTTTTGATTGCTTAAACCTAACCAGTCCTCTGCCATAACAGGTTCCTCGTGTCCCAATCCAAGCTCTTGCCATGGTAGTGCCCCCTCAGGAGCCCGACCGAGCCCCATCAAACATCGCCACACCCCCACCAGTCTCAAGCAAAGGTAAATAATGCCACAAGTCCTACCACTCAGTCAGATTGCTCAAGATTTCACTTAGCTGTTTATATCTCTCCCCAGCTTTATAGCATTTTATTGTTAACCCATACTAACCATAAACCTTGTCAACCTCTTTGGAAATCCAGGTGTGTCCAAACAGAGACAGGCAGCCCTTCAGCCTGGTGTCCCTGCCTCAGTTGCCCGGGGGCCTGAAGCAGAGCCTCTGCCGCCCTTCCATCTGTGCCAACCTCTAGAGTGCATTGTGGAGGAGACTGAGGGTAAGCTGAACGAGCTGGGCCAGAGAATCAGCGCTATTGAGAAGGCACAGCTTCAGTCACTAGAGCTCATTCAGGGGGAGCCGCTCACCAAAGACAAGATTGAGGAGCTGAAGAAGAGCCGCGAGGAGCAGGTATAATCCATCATCCACTTAACCTGTACTCTCATTTTGAATCTTCTAAGTAACAAGTGAAATGGATATTACCTATGAAGCAAATTCAAATTTAAATATTATTTTGCATGCATAACAGAGTAGTTAGGATGATTAAACAAGGATGTGGCTGTTGCCCATTTAGGTTCAGAAGAAGAAGAAAATCTTGAAGGAGTTGCAGAAGGTAGAGCGCCAGCTACAGCTGAAAACACAGCAACAGTTCACCAAAGAGTACATGGAGGCGAAGGGCTTAAAAGAGGAGCAGGAGGCCGGACTGAGCCAAGGACCGGGGCCTGGAAGTACGACGTCTGCACCTGGGCCCCTTCCCACCACGCCAGGTGCCCAGGTACACACCAGCTCCGACACAGATGAAGAGGCTAACAAGGATGGGGAGCAAGAGGAGCAGCCCGGAGAGGAAGGGGAAGAGGTGAAACTCTCTATAATTTTTAAAAATTACTTTATTTTTATAATTTTGGTACAGGCTCCTTTAACACTGTGTTTGTTAATCTCAGAGACTTCAGGTGTTTTCTGTACATTTTCAGGAAGAGGAAGATGATGACGAAGAGGAAGGTTCGGATGAAGATGCAGATGGCGAAGAGGAAGATTACCCCAAGCTTCCTCAGGTGGGTACCATCCTCTACAGGGATGGGCCACAGCCGCCACAGCAGCCTCCTCTGCCTCCTTCGCCACAGGTTCAACCCCAGCCGCCTCCTCCGCCTCTTCAGACTGCCTTCGTCCCTATCCAACCCCTGCCAGACTACAACCCTACAGACTACCCAGGAAGTACCAGCCCAGAGCTGCAGAGGGTATTGGTGGGGCAGCAGATGCTGGGCCAACAGCAGCAGGGCCAGGGTCAACAGTTGGCTGGGTTAGGCCCGGGAATGATACCTCAGCAGGCCCCAGATGGGCTCATGGTAGCTACACCCGCACAAACTCTCACAGACACGCTGGATGACATCATGGCAGGTAAGTGCATTTCTTTTCGCTGGTGATTTGAGATTTTTGTTTACTTTTATTTGATCTAAGTATCTGCTAAATTCCTAACCTGTGTATATGTGTAATGTTTTTCATTATTTCTTATTGCAGCTGTGAGCAACCGCGTACCCATGCTGAACACTACAACCTCACCCACACCCCTGTCCCAGCCACCCACACAGACGCCCGCAAACATCGCCTCACCCCCTTCAGTCCTGCCCCTCTATCCCTCTGTTGACATAGATGCACATGTAAGATACAATACCAGTTTGACATGACAGAGATCTTAAAATTCACAATACAATTGATTACATGTATACACAAAGTCCTCTAACCACGAAGAGATGTTGTTTTCCCCACAGACGGAGAGTAACCATGACACAGCGCTGACGCTGGCATGTGCAGGAGGACACGAGGAGCTTGTGTCTGTCCTCATTGCACGAGGAGCCAACATTGAGCACCGGGACAAAAAAGGTATTGAAGTGCAGTAATAAGTCCTGGGAAAATGACTTTCAATGTTTTCATGAGCAGTAGGTTAATGTGAATCAGTATTATTTATAGTAGGTGTTTTTATGTGACAGATAATCAGTTAACTGTACTATTCCCTCTCCTTTCCACAGGTTTTACCCCTCTCATCCTGGCTGCCACTGCTGGCCATGTAGGAGTGGTGGAGGTGCTCCTGGACAAAGGGGGAGATATTGAGGCTCAGTCAGAGAGAACCAAAGACACACCCCTCTCCCTGGCTTGCTCTGGAGGACGTCAGGAGGTAAACACATTGCCTTTGAGTATACCCGCAGAGTCATGACGTTCATTCTTGTTTTCCAGGCTTTAACTAGGATGTGTAATTTTGTTGGACAGGTTGTTGAGTTGCTGCTGCTTCGGGGAGCCAATAAGGAACACCGCAATGTTTCAGACTACACACCTCTTAGCCTGGCTGCTTCTGGGGGTTACGTAAACATCATCAAGATACTCCTCAATGCTGGAGCTGAGATTAACTCCAGGTGAGGACCTCAGTATTCATTTTGGTCCCTTGGTATGAGTGAAATGTGTCCACCTATGTCAGATTCATTATGAGGCGGGAAATCTTTCTCCTTAATCTGAATGTGACAACATAGTTGCAATTCCTGAAAGTGATTGAAGTTGAATTTTGGTTTTCTTTTTTGGACACTTGAGATTTTTAAACCCCATGCGGCAAACCAAATACAACAGCACTGTTTAATGTGTCTATGGGTTTTAGCTGCACACTAAAGCAATACCATTAAAAACCATTTTAAAAACCATTACTTCCATTAAAAATGAGAAGTGGGGAAACGGTAAGGCAATAACTTCAAAACCAAGGTTATATAAATGCTGCCACTTGAATAAATACTGCTCTGCAAATAGTGTGTGTTAAGTAACTATATTTCAGTTGAATAAAATAAAAAATACAAAATGATCACTCTTTTACTTCTTAACACATATTAAATATTTAAGTGTTTTATTTAGATTTTTGGTCTCTAAATTGTTTATTCATTTACCCTCTTACCAGGACTGGCAGTAAGCTGGGAATCTCTCCTTTGATGCTGGCAGCTATGAATGGACATGTACCAGCAGTGAAGCTGTTGCTAGATATGGGCTCAGACATCAATGCCCAGATTGAAACCAACAGAAACACAGCTCTGACCCTAGCTTGCTTCCAGGGACGGGCTGAGGTTGTCAGTCTGCTGTTAGATCGCAAGGCCAACGTAGAGCATCGGGCTAAGGTAAGTAGACTTACCAGAATTAAGTTATCTTTACAGGCCTATACTGGCTGACGCCATGATTCTGTAGCTGAGCTGACCCCTCTTTAATTTTAAGTCTATATTAGACATTTATTAGATGTTGGAGAAAACATAATGTGCTCTCTGCAATATAATCGATGCAATCAATATTTTGGTTCCTTTGGTTTGGTTCAGCATCTGCTGGCCATCTTGCTAACTGATTCCTCGCTTCATGCAGACTGGTCTTACTCCTCTGATGGAGGCAGCCTCTGGAGGTTATGCAGAAGTGGGCCGAGTACTGCTTGATAAAGGTGCAGATGTCAATGCTCCCCCTGTTCCCTCATCCCGAGACACTGCCCTGACCATTGCTGCTGACAAGGGCCACTACAAGTTTTGTGAGCTACTTATCAACAGGTAATTGTTGTTTGGGGTTTCCATAAAAAGCTGTATTCTAGTTTGTTTTTTGTTTTTTTTTCTTTTTTATAATCGAATAATCCTCAATCATATTCCTGGTTGAGCAAATTTTCTTTTAGTAGTGGCTAACACTGTGTGTTACTTGCTTTATTGCAACTGTTGATGTACACAAACCCCCCCCCACCTCAATTCACATCAGATTTGACATCTTGAATGCTGCTGAAGGAGATATAGAAAATCACACTTATTTTGAAGATATTGACAATACATTTAGCCTGTTACCAATTACCAGTGTGTTCACCATGTCTCTCAACCCTGTGAGCTGCATTTCTAAAGACTCTTCCTGTCTTTGAAGGGGTGCCCATATCGATGTACGAAACAAGAAAGGGAACACTCCTCTTTGGCTGGCAGCAAACGGTGGCCATTTTGACGTGGTCCAACTCTTGGTGCATGCCAGTGCTGACGTGGATGCAGCCGATAACCGCAAGATTACCCCACTCATGGCTGCTTTTCGCAAGGTGTGGTACTTACCAAAACTGAGACTGTGACTGTGTCATGCTACACTTTGGCAGGCTTCTAGATACTAATCATTTAACTTAACATTTCAGGGTCATGTGAAGGTGGTGCAGTATCTCGTGAAGGAAGTCAACCAATTCCCATCAGATATTGAGTGCATGAGATACATCGCCACGATTGCTGACAAGGTAGATGTTGATTTCCTTTTAAGTTAGTAGTGTGCTGGCAGACGCACTTAAGATGTTAGCAAAGCTCTAACTCCAACTCTTCCCTCTCATTGTAGGAGCTGTTGAAAAAGTGCCACCAGTGCATGGAGACCATTGTCAAAGCCAAAGACCAGCAGGCGGCCGAGGCCAACAAGAATGCTAGCATTCTCCTCAAGGAGCTAGACTTGGAGAAGGTAATGTCAAATACTATGACTATGCTTTTAGAGGTAAAAGCATTCTGAATGTCCTGCAAAGATGATGAAAAACATGTTATAATTACACTTGCTCTGTTTTGTGTGTTGCAGTCACGAGAGGAGAGCAAGAAGCAGGCTCTGGCTGCTAAGCGGGAGAAGCGTAAAGAGAAACGCAAGAAGAAGAAGGAGGAGCAGAAGAGGAAGCAGGAGGAAGAGGAGGGGCAGAAAATCAAGGAAGAGTCCTCTGAGATGCAGGAGCAGAAGGAGGATTCAGCTGAAGGTACCTATTTTATGTATTTTTGCTTTAGAGAGAGCCTAAAGAATTTGAGCTTTCGAACACCTACTGTTAGTGTGTACTAGAATTCAATGGTTGGTAACCTTTCCTGTTTTTTTTTCTTAGAAACAGAGGTTCCTATTGAGCCTCCCAGTGCAACCACCACCACCACCATTGGTATATCTGCCACCTCCACCACTTTCACTACAGCTTTTGGTAAGAAGCGAGCTAGTGTGGCCACTACCCCAAGCACCAATCGCAAGAACAAAAAGAACAAGACAAAGGACTCCTCACCCAATGAACCCATCATATTACAAGATCCGCAGGTGAGCACTACAACTTTGTGTTTTCCCTTGCTTATTCATGCTATGTAGATTTGATTGTCCTGATTTTTATGAATTAGGCTTGAAAAGTACCATGAACGGAAAAAAAGAACATTATGATGACGTCCATTTTCTTTATAGGTTGCACTAGCACAGCACAAGGCTGACAAGAACAAGATCCATGGTGAGCCACGGGGTGGGGGTGGGGGAGTGACAGGTGGCAACAGCGATTCTGACCCCTTGGATAGCACCGACTGTGCCAGCGAGAGCAGCAGCAGTGGAGGCAAGAGTCAGGAGCTGAACTACCTCCCTGACCTAACCTCCTCCGCCTCCTCCTCCTCCTCCTCTTCCTCCTCCTCCTCCTCCTCAGCCCCCTCCTCAGGAGCAGCCCAGGCCCTCCTGCCTGGCCAAGAGAAGAGACACTGTCCTCAGCCACAGACTGATGGCAAGGTGGACAACAAGGTCACCGTCTCAATCTCAAAACCAACGCAAAAGTGAGTCCCTGATCGAGAAGAGAACACTTATCATCAGACATGGACAGTGTGTGTCTTTCTCACAAGCTTATCTCATTTCTTATTTCAAAACAAGTTTCAACTAATATGAGAAGTGACAGATTATATCTTTATTGTCCTGATCCAACTGAACTTGATCTTTCTGTCTTTTGTTACAGAGCTCCAGACACGAGTGACTCCACCTCCAACTCTTTGCCCTCTCCATTCAAGACCATGGCTCTTCCTGTCACTTCACCCAACAGTAAGCTCAGCCTCACAAGTCCCAAGAGAGGCCAGAAGAGAGAAGAAGGTTGGAAGGAGGTTGTCAGAAGGTCAGTTTATTATAACCTTTTACATCATGCACCATTCCTGGGCTCTCATATACATGTTTTACTCCATGTGCACACATCTGTAAGATACATTACTTTTCCTGTGTCTGACTGGAACTTGATTGGTATATTTTATCAGTCCAAGCATATACATTGCTTGCATGTGGAACTGATTAATTTGCATATGTCTTATGTATCAGTAAATGTAAATTACAATCACCAGAATGACTGTGGGCCAGTACACACATAGACACAAAAAAACCAACTGTTGAATGCTTTTTTTCTTTATTTTTGAAGATCAAAGAAGCTGTCTGTGCCAGCTTCCGTTGTGTCTCGGATCATGGGCCGAGGGGGATGTAACATCACAGCCATTCAGGACGTGACAGGAGCTCACATTGACGTGGACAAACAGAAGGACAAAAATGGGGAGAGGATGATCACCATAAGGTAAGACTATTGCCCTCTGGTGGGCTGTTAACACCAGTGCAGTTACTTAAAAGCATAGTGCACGTAAGCCCCTGTTAGACAATGTCAGTGTCATAAGATATTGTAACTCTTTTTTTTGCATTTTGATCTGATGTCCTCACCACATCCATATACTGCCATATACTCTAAAATTGTTTAAGATAAACACTGCAGGGAGATAGTATAACCAAATCAGCTGCATGAATAAAAATGAGCCGCTCTTGGGTCTGCAAGGTCCTACAAACATTTTCACACAAAAGATATTGTCCCTTTCAGCACTACAAAGGTGCCTCACACTGGTGCAACCAATAAAAAAGGTTTAGTGTGTAGGCCTTGGTGCATGTGGTGCCTTCATATTGGTCATGTTCATAGTGGTAAGGGTAACACAGACATTTGTGATTGCTATTACGTAGTTCAAGTCATTTACTGTAAACCAGGACAATTAGATAAGAACACTGATTATGTGACAACAATGAGGCAGCAGCAATAGTAGACTTAGATCTCTGCACACCAGCAGTGGGTTTAATAATTGCATGTGCTGCAGACCACAGGGGAAAGTGAACACTGAATAGCAATTTCAAATACCAACCATGAGGCTCGGGAGGGGAGGCTGTTTAGTCTGCCACAATACTCTGACTTAATTATGTAATCAGTTTTAATTTGTTACACATTTTAACAAATGAAAGTACTCTGAAATAAGTTTGCTTTGTTGTTTCAGAGGAGGGACAGAGTCCACAAGGTATGCAGTCCAGCTGATCAATGCTCTAATCCAAGACCCAGCCAAAGAGCTTGAGGATCTTATCCCAAGGAATCACATCAGAGCCCCAGGCTCTAAAACGACCTCTGCCTCCTTCCCCAGTACCACAGGGGCCGCCAGTGGTTCAACCACTGGAGCAAAAGGACTGAGCTCGTTAGTCACCTCCACAGGTGTGTCGTTCCAGCCCTCATCATCCTCATCTTCATCCTCCTCTCAGGCCGGGAAGGTTGGGAAGGGGCTGTCATCAAACGTCAGACAGCCTTTCCCTGTGTCTTTGCCCTTGGCATATGCCCACCCTCAGCTGGCTCTACTGGCTGCTCAGACCATGCACCAGATCAGACACCCTCGTCTACCCATGGCCCAGTTTGGTGGTACCTTCTCCCCTGCCGCCAGCACCTGGGGACCCTTCCCCGTGCGTCCTGTGAGTCCTGGCAGTGCTAACAGCTCCCCCAAACACAATGGAGGAACTAACAGCACTGGAGGCCAGGCCAGACCCAACGCAACCCACAGTGAGCACAGCAACACTGCCAGCTCAGGAGCCCCAGTCACGACTACCAACACCACCACCACCAGTGCTCCCAACACATCTACAGCTGCAGCCTCGCCTCATACCCCAAATCCTACTCCATATAATCCCCAGCCGAGCATCCCCACCCCTTCCTCTGTCAGAAAACAGCTCTTCGCACCTGACCCCAAGCCTGCCGGTGCCGCCCCTGTGTCTGCCGCTGCCACTGCAGCTAGTGGCACTAATGCAGTACGAGGCACAGGTTCTCCTGCACATCACAGTTCCACTACGACTAACGCTAACACCCCTCAGCAGCCTGTCGGACCTATCTCACAGCCCCCCATCCAGCCAAATAAAACGGAGCACAGTGCTGTTGCGCCTCCTGGAAAAGACAAGCCCTCTCTACCTGTAGAGACCCAGCCTGTTTCTGTCAGTGAGAGCATCAACTCTGTGGGTTTCACTGCAACTGCCATGGCTTTACCTCCCAAGCCAGAGCCTCGACAGCAGTTACCTCCCCCTCCTTCCTCTGTGCCATCCACAGAGGCTCCACTGCCCCTCCTCAACCCACAGCCCAGCTCCCATCTCCCCTCAGCACCTCCTCCTGTCCTGTCACACAATGTTGCACACCCCAACAACACTGTACCCCATTTCTCAGCTCCTGCACCCAGAGTCTCCCATCGTATGCAGCCACCAGGGCCTTACTATTCCCTTCCTGAACAGCAGCAGCAACAACAGCAGCAGCAGACGCAACAGCAGCAGCAACAATCTGTGTACGTGCCCTTCAACGCTCAGCAAGAACCCCCGAAACAGACCCAAAACCAGACGTCTCAGCCCACAAGTTTGCCTCCACAAGCCCAGTCCCAAGCTCAAGCCCAGGCTCAGGGCTCCCTTCAGGTCTCTGCTAACCTGGGGATGATGAACGGATCCCAGATGCAGCATGTTGCCAGTGCAGGCAAGCCTCAGCAGATGCCTCCCAACTTTGGTCCTGCAGGCCTCTTCAACTTCAGCAGCATCTTTGATAACAATAGCCAGGTAAGTTATATTAACATGTATATTGTAAACATTAGCCTGCCATCTTGTCTTGACTCTTGGCTGTTCTTACTCATTCACTTAAAATGACACAGGAAGAGGTTAAATAGTTGAACAAAATGACCAAAGATTAAACCAAACCGTAATAACAGTCATGCTGTTGTCATGTTTCCTTTTTTTTAAGATCAGTCAGGAACCCAGTGATTATAATGCCGTTGTTATTAATTGTGCTTGTCTTGCAGGTTGGAAACAATCACGTGTGGGGTGCATGCCATCTGCCTGCTCGCTCACCTCCAGAGCAGTCATACTCAGCCCCACCAGCCTACATGAGCATGGGCCAAATGGAGAACATGATGCCCCAACCTCCTCCAGACAGCTCCAAAGCCCCTGGCTACCGCTCTGCCTCCCAGAGGATGGTCAACAGCCCAATCGGTATGACTCATTTTGTTGATCTTTATTGAACTGTTCGAATCCCTTTGAGACTAAGAATCCGTTTTTAAGAGCAGCAGCAAAATGGGTTTTGTAATAGAATGGATTTAAATCCAAATACTATTAAATCATACACATGAGAAAAGGTGGCCAGGTAGAAACATATGTCTTCACATAAGTATTTATTGGCAAGGGGAAGGTTCGAGGTAGAGTTTATCCTATATTGAACCATCTCTTGAATTGTTTGCACCCACAGCTTTGACCAGCTATGCCACCAGTATCTCTGGTAGCCCTGTGTATCTGCACGGACATACACCGGTTGGCACACCTTCCTTCAGCAGACAGCACTTTTCCCCTCATCCATGGAGTGCATCCACATCAGGTACTAGACTCTCATTCCTTTTTTGTAATGGTTTTTTATAACTGTTGAGCCTCAAATGATCTGCTCTGTCCTTATCTGAGAAGCCGTATTGAAACGTTCTTTTCATATTAGCTTGTCTCTCCTGTAACCCCTTTTTAAATCCATAAATTGCATTTCGTTGGCAGTTAGCAGTTAGTACAAATTTCTTTTATCAGAACTTTCGGATGTATTAATCTGATATGCTTTTACCTACCTCCTCCTATGCTGTCTCCTCTCCAAAAGGTGAATCTCCTGTCCCACCTCCCTCTACAGTGTCATCCTCTGCCCTTTCCACCTCAGCCGTTGCCCCTCCTCCCCAGCCTAAGCCAGGCAGCTCCTCGCAGCAGGACCGGAAAGTTCCCCCACCTATCGGCACAGAGCGGCAGGCCAGGATCAGGCAGACGGGTTCAGTCAACCCACCTCTCCTCACCACCAGCTACACGGCATCTGTTGGACAGGGAGGCATATGGTCATTCGGGGTTGGCAGCGCTTCGGGTAAAGGCAAATTTTGATTAGGTGTTCTGTGTTCTTTTTACAAACAGGAAAAATGGTGTAAAGAGTAATTGTAGATGTGTAACTTAAAAACAACCAAAGCCACATATTTCAGTCTCAGTAACTATGATAACCAGTGATTGAGGACATAACCCCTGGTGTGTTTTGATACAGAGGCTATGTCCGGTTGGTCCCAGCCCCTGATGAGCAGCCACATGATGCACCCTCAGCTTCAGGCAGAGCAGTCGGCCTTCTCTCAGCACCAGCCCATGGAGCAAGACGACACAGGCATCGCAAACCCTGCTAACAACTACCACCAGCCTCAGCATTTGCCCAACAGTTACATGGACTTCCCAAAGGTAACACAAAGCCATGGCTCTGTACATGATTTAACCTCTCCCCTTCTTACGTACACATGTTTTACCAATGACCTGGTATTGTCTGTTCAGGGCATGCCTATGTCAATGTATGGAGGAACCATGCTGCCTCCTCATCCTCCCATGGCAGAGGGGCCAGGGGGGCCGATGTACAATGGTTTGCACGCTGGTGACCCTGCATGGAACCCCATCATCAAAGTGGTCCCAAACAATGCAGATAACTCTGACCCACAACAGCAGGTACTGTCTGCTTTTATTATACCCATGCTGTCTAAACATATGGTCAAAGTGAAACCGTCAGGCTTGCATTTCCGCCATTGGCCAGATACAGTATTTGACCACATTTGTTTTAACACGTTCCCCTTATTGATCCTCTCTCTTTCAGGTGTGGCCTGGTACCTGGGCACCTCATGTGGGAAATGTGCACCTGAACCATGTCAACTAGACGGCGTCCACAGCAATCAAACGTACACAGCATGACACCACAGCGCAAACATGAAATACCAACTGATGAATATGACCGAATGCGACAAAGAAAAAAGAAAAACGTACAACATGTTAACTTTAGAGACCTGAGAGTGCAGAGCAGAGGGTGAAGAATTGGAAGTTCTATTAACACCATTCTTTGTTGTGCCTATCTCAGACAAAGAAAGAGAAAATTGGGCAAGAGCTGTTATCAGTGTCCCGATGATGCAAACAAACATGCGCGATCACCTGTTTAACAGGATCCATTCTCTGCGTAGTTTAGCGATTTTGACTTAAACCCACATACACCGTTCTTGGGCTACAGGGGGCTCAATATGAAGTAGCTATTTAAACTTGGCCCAGAACTAGATGATGATTACCTAAAGAGAAAGAGAAATCAGAACCTTTTAGAGTGGTAAATACATGTATAATTGTTTACATACTAAAAAGGGTTAAAATGAGAGTAAATTTCATGTCGTATAGTGGCTCTACTTTATGTAGCCTGTATTAATGTGAAATATTTACCTTAATATTCAATAAAAAGATTGAAAAGTAATTGTGTGCTCTTTTTTTAATGGAAACTTGTTATCCACTTATTTTCATGTTTTCACTGAACATTTACCTCCTGAGCCTTCAGCAGACATCAAGACTTGGAAGACATTACCTCAAATGAAATTACGTCATTTTTGGCTCCTTTTTAGGCTTCGTTTCCCTGACTGTCCTCAGCTGGAGTCCTTGTGCGCAATGTTGAGACCTATCCCTGTGATTACAAATTGGTCCTAAGTACAATAAAAGTAATTAAATTTTTATTTTTTCATTTTAACTACAATACCTAGTGATACTCATGCTCAGAGATGCTTCAACGGGATACTTTGATTGTTGCATTGTGACCTTGGACCAAATTTAAAAGCACCTGTAGTCTTTTTGTCGTGTCATTGGAGGCAAAGCTCTGTTTCTCTAAAATTCAACATCATTTTCTATTTAAAATTTAATGATGAATTTAATGAACACTGTTACACAGTAAGTGGTAAGAGTCTGGATCAGTATGGACACATTTTCACTAGTATTATACAATATTATCAGTGGTCTCCTCAATAGGAACATTTTCCGTGATCAAATAAAACGTGGCACTGGGTCATGGTAATGTGCAGTGCCTCTGACCTTGGAATTACCTGGAACATGTATTTAGTTTGTCTAGTTGTACTGGTGTTTAGATGATTTGATCAAATGAGATGTTATTCCAAATTTTAAATCTGCTAAATCAGCCAACAGTAAATAGCTTTCCCCGCTGACGTCGTAAACCCCGGGACTCTTATTGTGAAGCGGGGGCGGAAGCGCCGCGTTCAGGTTCCTCGGGTGATCGTGTTTTGCGGTCGGAGGTAACGAGCATGGCGACGACGACACCACCGCTCCCGGAGCAGAGCCCGAAAACACCGCTGTCGGGGCCCCCGAACATGGAGGAGCTCTTCCCGGTGATGAGAGAGGAGACCTTCAAAGAAAAGCTGATCAGGAAAACCAAGCAGAACCCGTTCGTCCCGATAGGTGAGTTACACAAGCGCGGCGCGGCGCGGCGCGGCGGGACAGCCTGTCCTTCATCCCCCGTCCCGGTCGGGTCGGAACCGACCTCAGCGCCGGCGGATCGAGGACGGCCTCGGTCCTCTAGTGGGTTAGACACCAGCAGAGGAGACAGCGGCCACCGACCCTGTGTTTTATAAATATCTCTCCCTCTGTCATTGACAGTTTGTTGTCACGAGTCTCTTCGGGTGATTTGTTTCCCTGTGGCGTTTGAAGCTGCTTTAAAGTTGAAAGCCATCGACGGTCCAGTCCAATCACTGCAAACATGAGGTGTTTTGTTCTTATATCCACTCGCACATTCAGACTAGGGGATTTTTAGACAGATATCCGAAACATTTCTAAGTGGCCTCACAGCTCCTGACAATAAAATCTACTGATTTACTCATTGTTTACTTTATTTTTTTCTTTTCCACCTGGTTTGGATGAAATTACCTTTTTTTAATGTTACGACTCGACTGCTAATATTATTTTGGTCGTATCCTTTACTTTAAGTGTGGCCCTGAAAAACAAGTGGCCGAATAGACCTTGGTTGTATCACAGGACACTGCAGTGGCTCTAGCCTGTTGGGCCTTCATCTCCCAACTATATGCGACAGCAACTCTTCACCACTTTTACCTTTTGAGTCACCACAGTCGTCCAATCCAGTACCTGGGCACTGTTCTGTCAGAACCTGTCTACAATGTCTGATTTGTGTTTGTTCTCCAGGTTGTTTGGCAACAGCAGGAGCATTGATATATGGTCTCCGCGCCTTCCAGCAAGGGAAAACCAGGCAGTCCCAGATCCTGATGAGGGGACGTATCGCTGCTCAAGGCTTCACTGTAGTCGCCCTCATCGTTGGTGTCTTTGCCACAGCTCTGAAGCCCAAGGAGTGAAGCGTGCCAACCCCACACCTCTGCCATCATCTGTTCTACTTACAGCTGTACCGCCAGGAGCCACACCCGAACGCGACAACTTTAAAATGGACTGACCTTGCTATCTGAATAAGCTGAGTCATTTATTGTTTTCAACATCATCCACATATGTGGGCATTAATGCCGACTATATTTATTGTTAGAAAAGTGGGAGTAGCTCATGGTGGTAAAATATTTCCGCATCAGCCTAGTGCTTTGGAACTACAAAGAATAATCGTCTCCTTCCCAGGCCAAGAAAGCAAGCTGGATTTTTCATTGTTTTTGCTGTAATAGTACAGAGGCGAAAAGCTGATGAATATAAATTGTTTCTTGGTCCTTGCTCCACTGCGTTAGATTTCAAATGTTCCATGTATTGTCACTGAAATGATTCACAGAAGACCTTAAACCTGATTAAAAATATGAATTTTAATCTGCTGTCTTGTGTGTATTTAAGCTAAAACATCACACCCACAACGGTATTCAGGCGAGATCTATTTCTTATGCAACCTTTTATTAAACAAGTTGTTTAAAAAAATCACTAGGGAAGTTAATTGTCAACACATTTTTTTATACTAATGGCTTGGTTGAGTAGATTGAATGGTAGAAGGATTTGAGAAAAGGACCGACCCAGTCTCAGTATCCACCTTAAACTCAGACTTCCATGAAAAACATTAGGAGGACTCCAAATGTTGTATTAGGAATGGAACAGCACTTTGTGAAATCCCTTCACCTATGCAGCTTTTGGTGCCTTGTTAATCGTACACTTGTCTCATGAAAATTAAAGCAAATCTGAATCATGCCTTTGTAGAATAAGAACTAGACACACAACTTGCTTCTGTGTACCAGCAAAACTGTTCCCAATTCTTGGACTTAAAATTTTGTCTGTCTTTAATATCTGAATGCTAAACATTGTGGGTAAATCCATCAAACACGCCAGTTTCACAGTAGCACGGCCTGTCTTGAGAGTATTGCAAAGGGTGATGTTGGCTACTGGACCGTACATAATTTTAGCTCCTCACACATCAACAAACTGGGATTCAAGTGTTAATCTCATGGGTATTTTGATGGCAACAGTCTCATCTGATGAACATTTTAATTAAGGACAAATTAGACAATCATACTCCACTGTTTTTATTTTCCCGTTCCCTTTTAACATTCACTTTTTCAGTATTCATATTGTCCAAATAGGCAACATTTGAAACAATGAAGACATTTCTGTTGAGTCTGACGCCTTTGTTGATTACCGTTTTAAAAATATAAAACACATTTAATGTAACACAAAATGGTGCATAAAACTTTTTTGCAGAGAAAACCACTGAAATAAATCATAAAAGCCGTTAATCATATGATCTCTGACAATTTAGATGATAGCAGTAATCTTTGGTTGTGATTTATCTTTTTTCATTTGCTGAAATCTTGCCTAATCAAAGAGGAAATCCATCTGGCTAAATACTCAATCTGGAGTAAGAGCGAGATTTAAAAGGCCACAAGATTATGTACGTGAAAGAAAAATATGCTAGCTACCTTAAATGTATTAATCAGCGATATAATACAATAAAAGTGAACAAGGAATTTGTGTTAAAAATTTTACATTGTTGAGAGGCATAAGTGGTTACAGTCTCATCTTTAACAGTGCTCAATAAGTGTTTGACATTGACCAAAATGCAAATTTATAAAACAACTAAAAATTGTGCATCCAAAAATTGACAGAGGCATGCAATAAAGTAGACCCAATAACAATTTATAAATTAAAAGGGAAGAAAAATGTTTTAACTTACAGTAAAAATATTTTCTTATGTATAGCAGTGATAAAACTGACCAGCTAAATAATGTTGTAACAATAGAGCAGTCCATCTTCTCACAAGAGTTTGAGGTTAAGTATATTATTTCAATGTAACAGGCATCAAGAAAGATGGGAAAACTTTCAAAGTTTAAAAACAAACCAGGAATTTTATGGAAAAGGGCATACAAACTCTTCTTATGTTGACGTGAGGTTAAAACTGAGAAGGCAATGTTTCTAGAGCAAAACTCTCCCTGCAACCCCCTCTAGCGAACTAGAGGCGTCTGTTTAAGAGAAATGAGGACAGAACGCATTCGAGAAACATCCTTTGCCTGTTTGTTGGTTTTGGGATTGAAGTCACAGAGACGGGCTACTCTCTCCCACTCGGATCCCGGGCTGTCGCCATCACTCTCTGCCAGGAAAGCCTCCTCCGAAGCCCTACAGGCAGAAGGCAAAACCAGGGAAAGATGTGAATGAGATACAATATTACGGTGATTTCACAACAGTTTCCACAACTGCAAACCCTGTCTGATCAAACATGGTGCTCAACCACAAAGTTCAATCACATGAATAATACCTGTTCATAAGATTCCCAAAAACTTCATGCATTTATTTATACCAATCTTAAACTATGTTGGAGACATGTTTAATATCTATCATAACCTACGGTCTGTGTAAAAATAATAATGCAAGAAATGCCAAATAAGGCCAAAAACAGACTGGTAAGTTTAGTGTTGGGGCATGCATCAAGTGAAAATAAGCTATTGGTAACTTATGACGTAGGGCATTCAGCATTAAAAAGCGTAAGAATTCTAAACCTACACAAAGCCTATAACATCAGAGTTGGGCTGTTTGTAGAAAGCCTTGTCAGCAATCCTAGTACACGGGCAAGGCCAAGAAAGCAGGAAAAAGATGGAGAGAGGAGAACAGGTTCAGTATCAAACAACAGGCAGAGAAAAGTTAGGGACTGCATTAAAAGCATTGTGTAAGCGACTGAGAAACATTCCTATTCAAGTGGAAATTAAAATGGCAAATGTTTAAACTGGTCTAAGACTAATTACAATCTGTCTGTACTACTGTAGCACACTTTTTGCAATGAACAAGCTCAGAATTGAAAAGCAATTTAGTCGCATACTTTGGTGCTAGCGTGGAGGAGAACTGTGACATTTGCCTTCTGCTGTTTGCATTCCTCTCAGCTAGCAAACTTCCTGTTTTGTTTTCCAGTCATTTTAACTGGACACAGAGTTCTAGACTAATATCTCATCAGGGGATTGTCTCTCAGTGCTTTCACAGTCGCAGAGGAAGAGACTAGAGAATAACGTAGAGCCACAGATGCAGAGTGATACCGTGCCAGACTTGGACAGAGTCTGTTGGAAAGTGTGAGACAAGAACGGATTAGCTTTGTCAAGAAAAGAAAAAGGCTGCAATAGTTAGCATAATCTACAACACTGACTGTATCCAAAGTAAAATAACAATCTTTAAGTGGAGGACAGACTGTCTTCATGCTGTATATGACATGATCAATAATTAATTTCAATGTTTTTAAACATGAAGCTGTTAGACTACACAAATCACACCAACATTTTATCCTTTGGTACAGTAGGTCCAACACAAATTTGATGATGAGTTCACAAAATATCTCCCCGTTAGCCTAACATGATTAAGTCTTGTTGATATAGTCTCTTTAGCCACACAGTGCACCTAACTTGACATGTACGGTAAAAATTAAATTTTGAATGAGAAAAAAAAATACAATCTGCCTATACAGCACTTGAATATCGGGTGATCATATAGTGAGTCTGGCCTCATCACATCATATTGATAAACCAAATGTTATTGCTCAGCATCAAAGGTGACATGTTGGACACTAACCTGTTGTTGGTCTTGTTCTTTTCCATCTGCTCATTCTGATGCACATGCCAGTCCTCCAGCTCCTTTTTGGCTTTCTCTCTCCACTCTGCCTCTGCTGCCTTGGATGCTGAGTCTTGTTAGGGCGCAACCGAAGAGAAAAGCACAGTCATAGAGTCCCCCAGGTTTTTGTTAAAATAGAGGTAAAATACTGACATATTATAAGATCTAAGCATGACATAATTTTAACATGCTGCACCTCTAGTCTTAAAAGGCATAATATAAAAAGATACACGACAAAATGACAGCAGCTCATTACAGCTGCGAAGTAGGTCACATAGTATACGGTATGATAAATACCCAAACAAGAACATCTTTCCTCACCTAATGCTTCAAGGCGTGTCTTCTGCTCCTCCCTCCACTTGCGTAAACTCTCCGGCTCCTGTCTCTGAATATCCACCTGGGCGATGGCTGCATAGTTGTCTGTGGGGCCATTGGACTCCTTGAGGAGGACATGAAACTTTTACTCCACTATAAACACATTTTTGATCAAAGTAGTGGGTTGATCTTAAATCTTTCACATCATGTCGTGCAAGGATGCCAACAGGGAAAAAAAGAAGGGGAACTGACAGAAGTTGTTTGATGCAGCCAAAAATTAAACTGAGCCACAAACACAAAGACACAGCCACAGACAGACTCAATATCATTTCAGAGACAGAATAAAGACATATGTTGAGCTCACCTGAAACATGTCCCCGTTCACTGTGGCAGACTCGTCTCCAAAACCGTCTAATGTTGTGATAAGGAAAGAGAGTTTAATGTTAAAACGGGTTTCTGGGAGCTCAGAGTCAGTGACACTTCCACATCATGCGGCTTAACCCGGGTCGACCGACTCGATCCTGAGGCTAAACTAACCCAGCATCGCTTCGTCTTCGCGTCGAGAACCTCAGAAATGCGGTAGCACCAGTCTGAGCACTGGTGTTGTCTACGTGCAGATCTGTGACAGGAGTCACCAGAGGAGAAAAAAAAGAAAAAAGAAAGTGGAAAGAGTGAGCTCATTTTATTCGGGGCCGGTTTCTAGCGTTTATCTTAACGATGCCATCTTTGTTAAAACGGTAGTTAACGCAGATTATAATCTGGGAGGCTCAGCATCAGGATGCTGCGCTTCGCGAACCTGCGCTGTCAGGGTGCAAATAGACGCACTAACCGCGGCTATGCTAGCAACCTCACAAGGCTAATGTAGTCCTTTAATTATAAATGAGCAGATTAGTCGGCGTGGACTTAGTGAGATACCTGTCTGCGTCAACTAGCCGTGCTGTTGTTAACATTTTAGGAGGGCTCCGTTGTTCGCTCGCCCCTAACCATCCCAGCCCGGGGCACCAGCGGTCACGCTAGCCGGCCTCGGTTAGCCGCTACGCCCGCTAGCCGAGGCTGACGTTAGCTCAAGTCACAAACTTGCCGTAGTCGTCGGGCCGGGCCAGCTGTTGTCCGTCCGCTCCCTCCAGAGCCCCGAAGCCCTCGTCGTCGTTCTCTATCCCCGCTATCTCGCTCTCCTGCTGGGCCAGGAAGGCCGCGGCCGGGTCCTCTTCGGCCGGGTGGGCTCCGTTGTCAGCCATCTTTCACAAAAGTGTCTACAAGTTTAACCGAGCCCCGCTAGGTTCAGCTAGCTAACGTCAAACTAACCCGCCCCCCCCTTCTGAAACGGGCCGCTGGCTTCGCGACGGCGCTGCGAACAACTTGGGATTTATTTTTTAACCCGGATCACGGCCGATCCGAGCGGACTAGCGTGATCGATGGGAACCGACAATCGAGCCGTCGGTGATAAGCGACGTTAGCTGCGATGCGAGGCCTTCACCGATGATTCATGACTCCTTGCTCTTGTCACTTCAGCCACCGCGGTGATGATGAAGCAGCAGCCCCGGGGCACCGTCACCCTTCTGCTGGGGTGTGTCTCCATCTGCTGGCCCGCTGCTGCAGCTCCGGTCCGGAGGCCTCGGTCCGTCCGGTCAAAAGTTAAAAACCGCGCGTCGAGACGTCGCTGTTACTTTGTCTAATGCTGCAACCGCTGATAATAATGCTGATAATGATGGTAACACGGTCTGTGTGGCTGGTTTCATTCGTGAAACCGAGCTTGCAATCTGCAGGTTGAAATATGTTTTCAAGGGAGTGTAGAGTTGCATGAGACCATAATATTTTATTTTTTCCCTCAGAGCAGAAAGTGGGGTTTTTACTTGTTAAACCACCACACACGCACTGAATACAAACACCTTGAGCTTTTGTCCCAAACTCCAATTTAATTTTAAGGCCAGTTGTGACATCGTTGTAGAGACACAGAGGCGGAACAGGTCCATAGCCTGTCTGTCAACAGCACTGAAGTATTCAGACCTTTACCTAAATACAAGTGGGAATAAAAGAGTAGAAAATACGCCATTACAAATCAAAGGTGCGCATCCATTCAGTTCGGACGAGTTCCCGGTGCTGTTTTTATTCGTATTGCGTTATAAAGGCAGGTGTCTTTTAAAATGTGTCTTTTTTTTAGTGGGTATATGCCTTCGTGGGCAAATCGGAGATAAGAAGTTTGGTTTTTTTACTTTACTTTTAAGGTAAAGTTAAAAAACAGCATTTTTTTTTTTTGTCTTTGCTCAACACAGACGTGAGCCCAGTTATTGAACAAATAGGGAGGCCGTTCCCTTGAAAAGCCCTGTGATCGTTTCCAACTTCTACTAAAGACAGGAGACTTTTTTCCATGGTTTTTTTTTCCCCTCTGTGTTTCTCGCAGGAGCCGCGGCCGACCGACGCCGACGACCCGCGGCGGGCTCCCCGGCGCCGACGTGCGCAGGCCGCGGCCTCTCTCTCCCCCCCGCGGCTCCGCTCCGCTCCGCGACGCCGGCGTCGGCCCATGTGACTCCTGACGTTTGAGCCGAGCCCTGGTAAAAAGACACCGAGGGGCCGATCCCGCCGCTCACCGGGGGGATCCGCGGTGGCTTCCTGACGTCCGCTGTGAGCAAGTCCCGAAGTTAAACCGCTCGCTGTCGCCTCCGGGTTGGGTTTCTCTCTCTCTTTTTTTTTTTGATTAATTTTAATCCCGTAGACCGACTCGTGATGTCTGGCGAACGCGGCGGGGGACAAGAGGTGAGCCATTTAATTTGCTCCGACATCTGAGCGCATTCCTTTGTGTGCGGGGTGAACTTTTTAAAGCCAACTTTTTTTTTTTTTTTTTTTCTCCACAGTGGGACTTTTTGAATGGGCCGTGTTGTGCTCTTTACCGCCCGGATTATGGGCTCGGCTGACGGCTCTGAACCACCGGCGGCCCGAAGCGCTGCAAACCACTTTGTCAGAGCCGAGACTCGGTCCGGTTTTCTCGCCCCGTTCCGCTTCCTCCTCTGTTGCGAGAGTAAACCTGAAGGTCTGCGCCGCGGCGTTAGGCCCGCTGCCCGTCTTCACCGTTCACACCGCGGTCTTTAATTACCTGATGCCAATGACCGTCTCGGACCCACCAGGATAGTTTTAGAATTAATGGTACAAGCCGATGATTGTTTAACCCGCTCGCCAAAAAAAAAAAAAAGTAAACAAGCCCGTAATTCCGCGTAATTCCAGGATATCCCGCAGAATTCCCATTAGGAGAACATGTTCCTATGGAGATAGTATAGTGACACCGTAAGAGATTATAAATAGCAGAACCGTAAAAAGCGTCGACGTCCCCTGGATAAGTAACGTTGGCACAGACATTAACGAGCATTTGTTTTTTTTTTTTTATTTCTGTTTTTTTTACTGGCTTTAATCTAACTATTTCTCCGTCGGGTTCATTTGCGCTGTGGCATGTTAGACGAAGAGAAATGCGTCCAGATCCACGCTGTTCCTTCCACTGGTTTATTATAATTAGTTTAAAACAGCTGCTATTGTTACTCAGTATTATCACAAGTGAACTATAAACTGCACTACCTGTTGCTGCTATGTTGTTGTTGTAGTTATTTTTTTAACCTCCATTTATTGTCTCAGGCAGTCTATGCCCTGACTGGCTTTCTTGTCTCCTGGACGGTATAATGTAAGAAAAGTGTCGACGAGCTAATTCACGTTTTGGTAATCAAGACTTTTGTTGTATGTAATCTAGAAAGAGTTGACTAAAGTGCATTGAAAATACAAAAGGAAAAGAAATGAAAATACTTTAAAGAGATTTCATTTAATGATCAGATTTGCAGCTTTTAAGGAAGTGGGTTATTTGGGTGCCTGGCTGGTCCCTTTTTGATAATATTTTAGATAATAACCATTTTCCTTTTTCTGATATGAGTCATAACCACACCCCTCCTTTTTCTCTTTAGGAACTTGATGTTAATATAATTGTTGGTTTTGGTTGTATTGTGTTCTGTGTTTCATGCCCGTCCAGAGGGAATGTAGAGGTCCAAAACATTTACTTCACTTGAGGCTGTCTGCTGCTTCTTAAGACACTTTTTTTTTTTTTAATTAAAAACCCATTGACTTTCATGTAGCAGGCTTTTGCCAGAATATAGGGGTAGCTGACGTTTACCCCCCCCCCCCCCCCACTCTGTGACTCATGTGGGTGTTGAGCTGAAATAGTTTGGTGTAGTTTTACATTCCTTATATAGCCTCTGAGGACTGAGCAGAGGCAAGGGCTTGCCTGTGTTGCAGACAGTGTGAGGGGTAGAGTTTGCCAACAGAGAGAATCTGCTTGCCCTAGCTTACTGACTCTGTAGCTTTCTAACAGGTTGGGGCTAGCAGCCAGCCCTTGAGGACAAGGTAGGTTTGCATGGTGGCATCTCGGGTAGCTAGCTGTGTGTGTCATGGAGAGAAATGACAACTGATAGGGTTGGTTGGGGTGGGGGGGGGCAGCAAGTGTAGGAGTAGGAGTGCAGGTACAGAGGTCAATGGCATAGCGGTAATTCATAGGTAAAAGCAAGCGACATCCCTGCATCTTGAGTTGCATATAGTTCTTACAATTACCTTGTTATGTTGTGCCATGCCAAGTACCTCTGGGGAAGTTGTTTCACACTGTTTTCATGGGTTCACAGCTGTATTTTGTACTGTATCTGTATTTATTAAGTATGTTCACATTTCAAAATATAAAGGCAAGTTTGTATGTTGTGGGAAAGTGGGCCTATCTTTGGTTGTAATTCAATTTAATGATTGAATCATGAATACAGTGAGATTCCTACTCCCACTCACTGAAGGAAAGAAGATAATTATATCGCTGCTGCTCTAATTGTTGAGGTTATTTATGATGCCGACATTTTCTCTGGTACTCATTTAAATGGCTGTATACTTTGGTACACTCTGTGCAAGGCCTCTGTATAAATGCTCTCCTCAGATTATGCTGCAAGAGATGACAGCCTATTAGTTTGTTTGTCAATAAATGTTAAAATCTTGTGTCCCAGCAGCATCACTGGTAATTCATTGCCTTGTAAGTTATGCAAATACCCCAATTCAAAGAGGGAAGTTGATTATTTCTACCAAAGGACACATTTAATCCGTTAATTTAACATGTTTATTCTTAAAACAAAGCTTTTTCAAGATTTAATCGACACACAAACTGAATGTCTGTGTTTGCGTTGGGGGTGAATGCAGACAACCAACAGCTAGGCTGCTTGGATGAAAAAGGATGTTTGACCTCAGAAACCTTTTCCGGGCTTTCGACCTAATTAAGACACCGTTTTCTCCTCTTCTTTTCTTCAAGGCTATGAACATGTACTCTGTAACCCTCAGCGGCCCAGCGCCTTGGGGCTTCAGGCTGCAGGGTGGCAAGGACTTCAGCATGCCCCTCACCGTGTCAAGGGTAAGAAACTCTTACTGGAGTTAACTTTTGTGCTCTCTGCATTTGTGATCACTGTGGTGTTTGTAATATTTTTGAAGATTTTAGCCAGTAAAGTCATTTATGTTCCTCCAAGCATCTGTTTGAAAGCCTTGGCCTATTGACAGAGTCTAGTCAGAGTATTCAACATAAGCTTGGTCACCACATAATAACACCATCTGATCATATGCATATCACCATTTGTTAGTAAAGGATTTTGTCTGCGGACTGTGATGTTCATTTTCATATCACCCACTTGGTGTATTATGATGTATATGCAAACCCTTATCCAGTCAGTCTCAACGTGCACCGTCTTTCCATTAATAGCAATTACTGATCAGAGGAACATTCTGTCATGTGTTTTTCGGTGGTCTGTAGTCACCATGTTAGGTCATTACCTCTTGACTGAACAAATTTTCAAATACTCTATAAACTGATATTGCTCTTGAGAGGAGCAGCAACCACTTTCCAGGCCTTATAAGTGCAGTACTGCTTTGCTTGACAAATACATACACTCACACTTGCAGTCACACACACGCATGCGCATGCACAAAATCATTCCAACATTGCCGCCAGCTACTGAGCACACAGATCTGGCATTTTATTATGCACTCATTCTCCATTGGCATTGTTATATTGCTACCTTAGAGGCTGGTGTTATCTATAAATGTTAGACTGATTTACATTTATTAATTCATCAATTCTGTTAAATATTTGCAGTTTCACTGTTTCAGAGATAATTGGGTGTTAGTAGGTAATTATATCTATGGGCTAACCTTGGTCTAAGCCCCCACAAGGTTACCCCACATAGTCTCTGTCTTTCAAACTCTTGATTAACGCTGTGTTATTAACACTGTGCTTTATCTGTTCTCTCTATTCTTTTTTTCTTAGTTGTAATTTTAACAGAAGAGTAAGAGGAAAAGCAGCAATCAAGTGATCTACTATTTTGTGATGCTTTGATTAGTATGGTGTTGAGAGCCTACAGTGTGTTGTAAGTAACAACGCACCGAAGTGTGTTTAATCCTGTGGTGAGTGCAGCAGTTATCGCCAGCCTTGTCAGTACATGTCTCGTATCTGTTCTCTCTGGCTGGCACCGCAGTTAGAAAGACAATGTTCCCCTTGGATTCATGACAGGGAATATTTTCCTCTACCCATAAAAAAAAGCAAACAGATGTTAAAACCTTGCATGCCCCCCCCCAACAAAAAACAAACAGATTTTTGTTGGGATATAGGACCTAATGTAAAGGAATTTAATTCTTGATTGGCAAGGTGTTCTGTTGGATGAATGTCAATGGATGAGTTAGTGGTTGTAGTTGAATAATCCTGACTAGTCAGCCAGTGTCAGGCCTGTCTTTCTGCAATCCATCTATGTTACCAATGCTGGTTATTTTCCTTATGGAGAGAAAGCCTTTCTCCACTAGCCTCTACATAAAGAAAGTCTACACAGTTTGGTGTAAGGTTGATAATCACTCCAAATCTTAAAAAACATCAAACAAACAAACAAAAAAAATATTATTTCTGTGACCAGAGCCTTAACAACTGGTCAGTGGCTAATATCTTTGTGGCTTGTTCCAGCAGTCCATGCAGGCCTCAGGGTAAAGGAGTTATAAAGATGTGACAACTTTCCTCTCTTTACGTCTCAGGGACTGTTGGCCCTCCTCGCCTGTCATAAAAGACTGGACAGTGAATCACACAGTTGCAGGGGATGAAAACAGTCCAACAAAGGGATGTAAACCTCAAAGATATACAGTAACCCTTAGTAACAGGAAGAGAAGTCAGGCCTGCACTTACTGGACTTATGCTGAATGAATTTAGTGGATGGTCTTTCTGTACTGGCTTGTAGCTGATGAGATAAGTATCTCAACCCAGACAGTCAGCTAAAAGCAATTACACAATGAGGAACAGTCAGAGTGACAGGACAAAAGCCTCAGTAAAACGCTTTAAGGCAATGAGATCGCAAGTGATAGCTCCTGAAAGATCAATGCGTTAAAGTAGTTTTTGTCAAGATTAGTTGACAATTAGTGTTGTTTAAGAGTGGCCTCATTTAGTGCTCATTGTTGTTGAGATACTTTGAGTTTGGTCTTACTGTGGCAGATTGTGACATTATCATTAACTTCATATTTAAACGTATACTTTGTATTTGATATACTGTAAATGGGGGTTTGATAATCTTGTATTGATTTGGAAAGTTGTGGGTCTGTCACTTGTTACCTTGTGTGTGTGTGTGTGTGTGTGAGTGGTTGTGTGTGGTTGTGTTTGTGTGTGGGGTAGTAAATGGGTTTCCATGGTTTACGGTGCTCCTGTTTCCTTCCTCCTCTGTCTGCAAGCCTGGAAAGCTTTCTCAGCATTCCTGAGATTTTTTTCGTGTATCCACCCCGTCGTTGCCAACAGACAATCCTCTTGTCTCCTTTCTGTGTCTAATATGTCTTCCACACTCACTTTTCTCATCCATATGATGGACTCCCCCAGTCTCATTGGAGTACTTTTCCAGTGAGATCAGAGGAACAGAGACCATGCCAAGACAAACTGTTAAGTCACTGTGAAAGGAAAAATAACTTTTTGGCCTAGCATAACATGGATACACCCGTTTATCAACTGAAAAATATGTTGATAACCTTCATTTGACACTTTTTAGTGTCAGAATGTCACTCCTTTGGAAACAACAAATTTTCTCAACTCATTTTCTGTTTTATTAGATGTCATTATCCCATTAAGGAAAAAATAAAGAAAAAGCAAAAGCAGTACCCTTCTCTGTTTAACCAAATATTATGTCCCTTTCAAGCTAACAGTGATCCTGGTCACAGCCATGCATGTCAATATACTTTGCTTCATAAGCCCCATCTCTACCTTGTTTGACCCTTTTAGGTTGGAGGCCGCTTTGCTTTGGTGAACAGAAATTTCTATCGCAATACTGGTATTTAAATGGCATTCAAAATGGGGCACTCCAGCAATTTGGCATGTCACTCTCATAAAGTGGCAGGGTTGGAAAAAGAAAAAGGAAAAAAAGAATTGTCAATACTAAAGCAGCAGAGGCTCCTCATTTCTAGTCCCTACTAAGAGTCCAGCTCTAAATCACTGGATCCTACGTTTCCCACAATGCAGGCTGATGGCATTTTGTTTTGTTTTTTTTTGTTTTGTCTTTTTTCAAACACTCCCCCCCCTGGTAAGTGACCACTTCTTTTAAATTATGTGCCTCCAGTTTTTTAATGCAAACTTTTTGTTATAAATTTGTAGTTTCCAACCTAAGCTGAGATAACACTGATAATGTCATCAGGGTTATTTTCACAGACTTGAGAGAATGTATTATACCAATGTGTTCATAGAATGAGCAGGACTAACCATGACTAGTAAACAGATCATCATGCGTTAAATCATCAGTGAAATGTCCCTTTAACCAAGTAATTGACCCAAAAAACTCAAACCCAACTTTATGTGATGCCCGTGTAATGTAATTATGTGTATTTCTATGATCATGCAAGTAGTAGTTGTGTATAAAGAAATATAGTTGTGGGCTATTCTCTTACAGATGCATCACAAGAATGGGTCAAACATGTATCCAGTAGGCCCTTGTCATGCGAGCATCTCCTCCTATGAAAGCTGACCTTAGAAAGTCTTTAGGCAGCCAGTTAATCTCTGGGCCAACTTATTGTTTTTGTTTTTTAGGAAAATTGAAGTCTTAAGTAAAATTATATCTCTCTCAACATGTTTGCCCCAGTATCCTATTTCAACAGGAAAGTCATAAAATTTAGGAAGTGAGAAATTGCGATAACGCCCTTTCATTGCTCTTTCAGTTGAGTCTACCACAGTCTGGGGCAGCTCTAAAACTCCTCTTTGGAGTTTCTTCATATATAGTATCTGCTCAGGTCTCCTGTCACTGCAATTCCATAAACATTACGATACTAAAACTCAGCCTCCTGAACACCATCTGGTTTCTATTGACAAACACATGCCATGCCACTGAAATCAAATGGTCGGAGGAAATTGCAGATGATGTCATGTCAATAAGCAAGTGGGGAGTTTTGTGAATTTCTCTTCACGACCACAACTGGATGTGTCATCCAGCCTTGAATTTGTGTTTCTCAGTGTGTGTCTTTTTCTGACTTGTACGCCATCTGTTGCTTTATCACTGGTATACTCTAAAACATTATCCTTTCTCACTCACACACACACATACTCGAGGAAAAGAGGCCTTGTTAAAGGGGTGAATTAATAATTCAGTACTTTACTGACAGATTGTCCGTAGGGGGCATTTCTTCTGTGGCTTGTAGGATGTGAATGTCTTATGTTGTTATCCATGCAGCAGTGTTTTAAGGTGAGTTAGTGCTAGGTGTTCCACTGCAGTCATTACAGGGCGACCACATACTTGCAGGTTTGGTTTTCCATTTCTCAGAGGGATATTTATGGCTTTGCATCAGCTGGTGCTGTGTGAGTGATGTAAGGACAGACTGTCTCTTGGCCCCCAAATAGCCATGGAAAGAATAAAAGTGAGCTGGTGCAGAGTTACATGGCCAGTATAGCTACGGTTGTAGATAAATTTTAGTGCATTATTAGTTTAACCAAAAACAAGAGTTGCCAGCTGAGAGCGATTTATGAGGCCCTGGCTCACCTGTAGGGTTGGTCAAGGGAAGCACTTCAAAAATGAATTCAAGATGTTGCATTTTGAAAAGCTGGCTAATTCTTTGAAATACGATAGCTTACCAGAACAGCTCTGCTGCTGTGCTCTGCCAAAAGGCCTTGAAACAGGCTACGGAGCTAATCCCGTAGTTGCGAATACCTTCAGACGTACAAATGTCATGTCATTGGTGTGAAGTGAACTCATATTTGCACAAAGTAATTGACAGATTGAGTCTATCTCTCCTTTCTTATGTGCACCAGAGGAGCTGACCATATCGAAAATCCATGTGTGTGGTATCACTGCTACATGACGTTATCATACATCATCTATTGTGAGGTACAATGCAGTGCGTATTCACGAACATGTTTTCAACTGTCCTCCGCTGTATTGACAAACTGCTGGGTGGGTGTAGGGTTTCCGTCCGTCCCCAACCAACCAAAGGTCTGAGCACAGCAACTTTAACTGCTGCCTTCTCAAGTGAGGGAGCAGCTGCCCTCTGAACCTGAGCCAGCAGTGCAGGTGTCTGTGTCCATCATTAACTCATTCCACAAAGACTCGAATGTACGTACATATACAATCTGCAGTTTTTATGGCTTTATATATTCTCCTCTTTTCTCTTTTTCTCACCTCACATTTGGAGGTCAACAATACAGGTAAAATCTAAATAAGCTGTTAGGCCACCGTAAGCCTCCAGAACATGTTCAGTTCTTGTTGGCATTGCTTCTCAGAGTCATTTATTTATTTGATGATTGTGGTGGAGAGCGCTGTCTAACAGGTTGCTTTAAAATCTCCCATAGTTGTTAAACGGGCTTAAATCTGTTGACTGCTTACAAACTGATTTTCAACATTCTCATAGTCATCGAACCATTCGTCGACCCCTCTTGCTCTGTATTGAAACTTTTTAAAATCATTCTCCTTATTCATTTAATCCGCTTTCCCTTTAATTCTTGTCTATATGTATCAGAAATAGAATAACAGAGTCCAGGCCCCCACCCCACACATCTCTAGAAGTTAACCAACTGGTGCAAGCTAACTTCTGGAGAAGTTAGAAGTAAGAGAACCATGTAATTCTCATAAGGAGCTTCTTTAATAATTCCCTCTTAAAATACTGGAGTTTTTTCTCTCAATATTCTACACTGCATTGGTATCTATTATTGTACTGGCTTGTAAAGTGAAAAACTACCACTCCCTTGAGGCTTTGATAGCCCTTCTGTGGCTAAAACTAATGTGATATGGTGTTGTTTAAACATAACAAAGTAACTGTTGTATTTTGGTAAAGTGATGAGGTGCTTAAGTTTTACTAGCCAGTATAATAGTAAAAATTGGGGGCTGCTCTCTGTAGTGAACCTCATTGGCATTATGATAGGCTTTTCAGAGTATGTCACATGTGTTCGTGTCACAGTTTTTCTCCAGTGTATGGTGTTAAAACTCTTTGAAGTTCTTTCCAAACTGGAGAAATAATTTCTTTCTTAACCCCCCTGATTGCTTCCAGTGAGTGCAAATCAAAGGCAATTAAAGTGATGTTTGAACCTAGCTGTAAAATAAGTGTAGCTTGGATTGCCTCTGAGGAATGCATTTCTGCCTATTTTTAGCTTTGCCATGTTTTGATTCAAGGCAGACTCTAACTTTGTTGTCTTTGTGGGGGTGCGGAGTAGCTTTTTTAGCCTGAACTGTCATCATTTTACAGAGCATATTACCTCCCCGCTCACACAAGTGTTTATGTTTAATGTGCAGAATCAAAGCGGCAAGTGTGATAGCTTAGCTGAACATGGCAGAAAACTATTGATTGAACCGCTGAGTCCTCTGAGCTTTTGATGAGCTAACATTTGCAGGGATCCGTGACATCAGAGAGTAATCCTAATAGGTTTTTTGCCAGAAATCCGGGCACTCGCTCCCTTATCTGATGCTGAACACTTTGTACTCCAGTTATCTGAGAATTTGACACAAGTCTCGAGTTTCATTAAGCCGCATGGGCGAGCTGACTAAGCCCTTACTAAACACGATTTGGCATCGGCACTGTGTATTTTAGCGGTTTTAGAGGACGTGGCAGACAGTGCAGTATGTGCACATGTAGAAAACCATTACTACCTATATAGATTATGGCAGGTTCTTCCTGTTTGTAACAAGACCCCAGCCTCCTTTGCTCTGACTCAATGTGTCTGCAGTCTGTGTGTCAGCCCGAGTGGATGATGTCGTGCTTTTGTCAGTGAAACAGGTCAATGACTTACCGGTCTGAACGGGGAAAGAGTGGATGGGTTGTTCCAGTAAAGGATGTGACTGTTTGTAACATATGGTTATAGTCTGCAGCTTTTAGGAGCTCCTCTCGCAGGCTTAAATCACATCTGCAGTTAATAATATGGTGATGACTGATGACATCATGATGATCCATAATGCCTGATCCCAGTAGTGTTGAGTGAAATATCTCACCTGGCTTGTCTGACTCACACACAGAGACTCCCTGAGTTGATTATTAAGTGTTAACAGAACAGACAGAACGGAAAAGTCAAGCGAATTATGCTTTTTATGAGTTTAGATTTCCTGCATTTTGATATGTGTGAGATAAAGATTAGTAATGTGCTTTTTTTAACTCTAATTCTAAAGATTTAAAAAAAAATTTTTTTAGAAACAGGACATGCTCACTAGGATAACAAAAAAAAAAAATGAAATGGAGGCAAGGCTTTAAAGATGTTTTTAAAAATGTTTTCATACCATCCGTAAGATAACAAGATTCAAGATGACCTCAAATACTGCATAGTTGTTTTGTTCATAATATTTAGGTATTTGGCCAATTAAATTGATCATCAGATGTGTTATTTTTGTTGTTGCTAAAGTTGCACTTTGGCCCTTGGAGAGACTTTTTGACACTTTTTGTTGTCTTCCGCTGTGTGTTCACTGTCACCTCCTGTGAAAACCTCTCCACGATCCTCTAACTTCTGTCTGGTTCCTTCTCCTCCAGCTGACCCCGGGCGGGAAGGCAGCACAGGCTGGTGTTGGGGTAGGAGACTGGGTGGTGTCCATCGGTGACACCAATGCAGAGGACATGACCCATGTGGAGGCACAAAACAAGATCAGAGCAGCAACAGACTCCCTCACCCTTTCTCTCAGCAAGTAAGTCGACTGGCAGTGAACCTCTACACGATGACTCGCCCTCCATTTTATCTCAGTCAGCAGCGTAAATCATCACATAACACACATCCTCCTTTATCCATACTTTGGGATAAAATGAGAAGGCATAAAGTCCTTGAATTTTGTCCTGTATGACAGATGGTTTCAAAATACACTTAAGTCCTCACCAGACACATTCCATTATTTTACCTCCCTGAGGGTTGAATTAGTTTTAGATTTGAATCTTACTCAAATTTAATAATACTCATAAATTACAACCCCACTAGTAAATGCTGTAAAAAAAAATTGTGTTAATGATTTCTGCCAGGAAGGTTATGTTTTTGATCCAATTTGTCTTATTGTCTAATACAGTAGTTAGCAGGGTATTATAAGAATTACTGAGGAGACTTCTGGAGTTAGTCTATCAGCTGATGAAGAATTAATTTGGGTTTTAGTACAGATAGTGTTACCATATGGTCACTTAGAAAGCACTTAATGCTTTTGCTCATCAATCCTGAACTGAGGCTTAGAAGAGAAAATCTTTCCCTAGGTTCCTCGTTTGAGCTATATCCTTGCCTAAAGTTCTTGCCCAATACAACCGCCATATTTTAAATATTTGCAACCTGCTGTTTTTTTTGTTTTTTTTTTTAACACAAACTTGTGCGCAGCATATTTGTCTGTTTTCAAGTTTCTCTATTTATAATGTGCTGTTTTCTCACAAATGTCTGCCAGAGTCTCACTGGCAGTGCCTAGTTGAAACAAATAGTAGCACATTTTGCAATTGCAACCACATTCACAAGATGGGTGCAGATGTCAACCTAGAGTGATCTTGCAAAAATTATGGCATTTTGCTATTAGCTGGTGCAATTTTTCAAGGAATTAAATGGCTGTAACCTGAGGGTCATGGATCTGACCAACATGACATTTTGCACAATTAGACTTTTGTACAAAGCAAATATTACAAGGATTTAGCTTTTCTCCAAAATTCATCATTGCTTTCTACCTCTGTATGTATTTTGGTGCCTGTTCAAATCTCGATACAGGTTAAAAACTGCTTTCAGGTAGACCTTTGTTCGGCTTTATCTTGACAATAGAGAAATTAGAGCAAGAGAATTTTTTCATTGGTAGCTCAGTGGTAAATGGACCAAACTGGTATAACATTTTTCTAGGGTTATTGACTGCTCAAAGCACTTTTCACTACATGCCCCATTCACCCATTCACACACACACTCTTACAGTCCTTTTTTTCTATACATGCAGTGCTTTTCTATTCATGAACAATTAATTGTAAGGAATAAGATTTCTCTCCTAAGGAAAGATGGAATGTAACCATGAAAGAGCCTTAAGCCCTTAGAAAATAAGAAAGTCCTGACATGTGAAGTAGTAAAGATGAGTCTTACTGCTGTTGAGGGACTCATTTTGATTCTGTGGTACTCATAAATGTAGAGATTGTAGTACACAGCTTTTTCACACCTAGTTTATTTTTTTGCTGCCAGGAGACTCAGTTGTTAAGTTCTGACAAATCATTTGTTTATGTAATTTGTTGAGTCAGAAAAGCAGCCTGTCTTTTATATTACTTTCCAGATGAAAATGGAGCCAGAACTAAAACCAATATTTTTAGATTTAGAGATCCAGTTGGATGTTTACTGCATATTGTTCATTATACACCAGTCTCCCGTCACATTCACAGAGCAAGGATGTCTCTTTTCATATCACTAAATCCCGTGCGTCTAACAGTTCATGTTTTCCTTTTTAAAATATTTTTAGTGGGGTTAGCCGGCTACTCAAATGTGAAGATTAGATGAATTTTTTTTTGTCATACATGAAAGTAAACTGAATATCTTTTGGGTTTTGACTGGATTGATTTGGACATCAATATTGAGAGATAATGTGTTCTTCTAAAGAAGCAATTGTTTGAATAGAATAGCTTGAAAAAGGTGATAAGAGAGAATGAATAAAAGGAGAAAGATGAATAAGAAGGGAAGGAAAGGTGGGTGGAGGGGGAGCCAACAAGACACATTGCTGATGTTGCATGTATTTTCTTCCCCTGCAGATAGAGGACGATACTTCGACCTACTAAATGCCTTAAAAGGAGTGTGAGGGAGAGAGAGCAGTAGACTCATTGGTTGGAATTCGAGAGTGAAAAGAAAAAAGAAAGGAGAAGAATTGGGAAAGAGACGATGAGAATCTTTTGGCTTTGTGGTGAGGGGGATAAGAATCAAGAAAGGTGACGTCGTGCAGAGGGATAGATGAGGGTTAGTCAGTTGTCATACATAGGCCAGATGTGTCCCCTGTCTGTCTAACAGCGTCTGTTCAGAAAACAGAAAATTAATGGAAGAACACATTGTAACTATGCATTTTAAAACACAAGTGATTAATCTGTTTTTAATGAAAGAATGGTTTTCTTCCTTAACCTTTAACCCAAAGGGAGTAGTGTAATATTTGATAGACCTGTAATAAACTGGCATGTTTACTTAACACTAGCCATACTTTTCCTACTCTCTCTGGTTTTCCTCCTCTATTTCTCATCTCCTTGTGGAGTCCAACTATGGTAACATTACACATTCTTTCACTCTGTTTTTACCCATGACTCCCCTCCCAATGAATTCTCAGTCTTCTGTCCTATTCTAGCCCTCTCCTATTGTTATTTTATATATATATATATATATATATATATATATATATATATATATATATATATTATATATATAGAAAAGCAAATATTGTTTTCCTGAAACACTTCTCTGAGAGGAGCTATTGTCAGTTTTATTTATTCGTATCTTGGCTGCCATTCAAATGTTCTATGCTACACAGTGATGAGATGTTGCCTATTGTTTTGTTTAGTCCCTCGCTTTGTTCAATACCAATGACCATCTCATGTCTTTTAAGGGGAAGACATTGGTTTTATCCAAAGCCTTTAATAAGGTGTGGATTCAAAAAGAAATGTGCAAAAGATTTTCAGCTTCAAAGAAAGAAGATGATGTAGCATCCACAGGGACACATTTGGTCCATATTTCAGTGTTTCACTGCCAGTGACTGGCCTGGAGGCTTGTGGTTGGATTGTGTTGGTGATGTGTGCAATGTTGATAACAGCATCATGGGATTTCTTTTTCTTGGGAGACACATTTTATCTGACATCAGCTCGAAAGTCAGGCATGCATCACCTAAAATAAGTGACCCATGAAATGAAGCAGGAAATGATCTCATACAGTGCGCATATTTGATTTCAGCACCGGTCAGACTCGGTCCAAGAAACTTATTCCATGGAACAGTGACTAAATCATTTCCACGTTTAGTTCAGTTGACCAAAATACATACAGTAACAGAGCAGCTGTCTTGCCCATTCCTTATATCCCTGATTTTAAGTGTGACTCATCAAATTATGGGTTAAGGCGAGCTGAAGTGCTCTGAATGTCACATTGATTTGTCTTCCCAGAAATGTGACATGCATGGACATGCCAGTATGCCTTCCCTTCGCTCCTCTCTCTGTATCTATTCAGCTCTGCTGTCATTCTTTCTTTAACATTGCTTTGTCAGTAGTTGACTAGGCAATGATATGAGCAGTTATTCATTTCTCATTGACATAGGAGGCAGAGTCCATCACTTCTTGTCTGATTGTCCTCTGAAACAATGAGGGTGACTGCAGGGCTAGTTCATTCTTGCCTAATGCTATTGTAGCTTCGTGTAGCATGCAAACTGTAGTGAGGGGATGGTAATGGTTTTTGTTTTATTTTAGAAGCTGCCGGCATTGTAAAGCTTGGTGCCTTCATGTTTGATGTTTGAAGATATTTTAATGAGCTATCTGCTGTGTTGCTTCAGTCAGCAAAGGCACCACAATAATGTGAATGGGATTAGAGTTAAGAAGTGTACAGCATTGTGCCGATTGCAGTATTTGTAGCTGGGGGGTGGGGGTCAGCACAGAGTCCAACACCATGTGAAAAGTTGTGAGGTTTGGGGTGTTGGTTTGTTTTCTTCTCACAGTATTTCTGTCCCTTGTACCATCTTGCTTATTAGCTTCATAGCTGAGATATGGGCAGACAGACCCTTTACTTTAGATAGTGGAGTCCATGAAGCTGTTAAAGCACAAGCAATTTCAGTAAATATGTCCAGTTCAACCCAATTATCTAAACCACATGTTTTAGATATGAAAACAAAAGTTAAGTTATAACTCACATGGTCCCAAATACCCTGTGTCCAGCAGTTGATTTTGCAGGGCAGCTCCTTGGTTCAGTCGTACATGAGTAATGCTCACGCAGTGGATAGGTATAGTGGACACCCTGAGTGTATTTTCTTCCATCCTGGTATCTATGAGTGCTTTAGATAAGGGTGTTAAACTAGTACTTGTTTAAAGCCTGTCTGATGACTTGTTTGCACGACCCCTCATAAAACCGTCCCAAATTTCCTTACATGCTTTAATGTCTTTAAGCATTGAAGTGTGCAAGTAGAATCTTGTTTTAACCAATGGGAAACGATGTTTTAATTAATGTCCCCTTTTTTTCTGTCCTCAGAGCTTTCAAAGTGGATGGAGACCACAAGGTAAGACTATATTTGTCTGAAACATGGAGCTAACCCCTGTATAAACACTTGGAAGCTTTGGCATGGTCTGCTACTGGACTACAGAAACATGAATTGAATCTGATGCTTCCTTTAATCATTGTCCACAACTGGCCTCAACACTGTGTTATGCCACTTTTTGTTAAAATTCATCTGATTCACCTGAGTCACCTGTCAAGCGCTCACAGAGCCCATGCAATGTACATTAGCAAAGCATAAGTGAATTGCTAAATGAGATGTTTGCTTGATTCTGGAGTGTTGTGAATCTTTGTTAGGAATTCCTAGTAGTCTTATTTTGTGATGCCTTGCACAATCCCTGAAAAATACTGATACATTTAGTTAACTGTCAAACCTCTTGAGAATTACTTGGCCAGCTCATTACAGTTTGAATAACACAATGGTGCCATGAACTGCATTGTGCTGAATGCTCTTTTAGTAAAACAGCTGGAACATAATACTCGCACAAATGTTCCATTTTAGTAGGTGTTCTTTTTCAGTCAATGCATAATGCCCAGTGAGGAATCTCATTAGTGAGACATGTCAGTCAGCAATGACAAATTCTCACTTTGACCATTTTCATTGTATCGGCAGTAGCAGATTACTTTGGCCAGTCCTTGGCTGACTGCCACCACAAATAAAATGTCTGTGTTCACACTTAAGCACTTCTTCCCTGTGCAGAGAAAAACCTGGAGGCTTTGACAGAGCTGCTCCTGCAGCAAAGAGTAATCATTTGCCTTGAGAAAATACTTGGCGTCAAAGGAAGCTTTCTTAACATAAAGCTTGGGATTGTGCAACAGCAGAAGGAACCTTTCCTGTGTGTCAGAAATGTCTAACTGCATGTTGTGCACTGTGCTGCATTGTCTCCCTCTTCCACACCCTCATAGGACTCGCTTGCTCCGGCTTCTGTTCAGCCAAAGTACTCCTTTGCCCCCAGCACAACCATTAACAAGATGGCAAAGCCATTTACAGCAGGTGGTGGTAGTGCCAACTCAGGACCTGTTATTAAACCTGTTGCCTACTCGCCTAAACTTAACACTCCGAGCGCACAGGGCCGTGCCAGTATGCAGCAGCCACAGAATGGGTAGGTGGATAAATAGACACTATTACCTTTGGAACCACAATGTGACTGATGTGGTTTTAATGGTATTTTTGACATCTCATTATTCTGTCTTTACACTAAAGAGAAAATAACTCAGGAGGGACCTCCAAACTGCATTATGTTTAGAATTTCCCTCCATAATTCCTGAAGTATATTGTCAAAATTAAGTAATAGATTTTTAAGAAATATTATACATAAGAATAAAGAACAAAGAAATAATAAATGATAAGAAATGTGTGCTGACTCACTGCTGTGATCAACTTTGTTAATGCATTGTCTGCCAATATTTTGACACATGAGATGGCCATTACATGATGAACTTTTGTATATATTTGGTATTGCTATTGGTAAACAGACCATCAAACATCTATATTGGGTTGTGATTGACTCTGACCATCAGGTAGTTTAAGGTTGTCAAACCAGATGCTGATGCTCTGGACAGCCTTTATCAAATTTTGTTTCAGCAGATGAAAGCAAACACTCTGTTAGCAAAACAGGGAATATTTAGCTGAAACATGCAGTTCAAGATGGCCTCAGTGGAATTTATCGAATGACAAAAATTGTTTTTATAGAGATTAGTGAGGGATGTGTCAATAATCACTCATAGTTTTATGGTCTTGTAAAACCTGTTTTATTTTTCCTCTGGGTGTCTTTTTTATTTTTTCTTTTTGGCTGCTGTAGATGTTATGATTTATTTTGGTAAATATAGATTCACTTTCCCATCATCCTCATAATTTTGTGTGTGCGTGCGTGTGTGTGTGTGTGTGTGTGTGTGTGTGTGTGTGTGTGTGTGTGTGTGTGTGTGTGTGTGAGTGAGTGTGAGAGAGAGAGAGAGAGAGAGAAAGTAATAAGTACAATTTTTAGTTTAAGAACTTATAGCTTTGTTGACTTTGTTATTTACTTGCACCTTGTATAAATGACGATGGATTTTCAAATCCATGAAAATACTTTCAAACTTACTCTGCACTAAACTTTGGACTAAAAATATTTCTCAGCGTTTGTGCTCTGGTATTTGTGTGGTACTTGTGTTGTCACTGCATTAGTCAAAAGTCATATCTCAAATAATAAATTTAGTTTATATCTCTCTTTTTGTATTATGGTTGAGAATAATTAACTTAAATGATGACCTCACCAGAAGGAAATGTATGTTTTATTTTTATTTATTTTTTAAACAAATTCCATTAATCTGCATGCGTTTATAGCCCTGAAGAAATCACAGGGCAGCACAGCTAGCTACTTGTCACATCAGAGTAGTAATGATGGAAAAATCCTCATCATGGTGCATCTTTTGAATGTGTTTAAGCAAGGTAGGAAATAAATTATCAGAGGAATAAGTTTTATGTGACAAGAGTAATGTCTTATGAGCTCTAAGAGAGAGCCTTTCTCATGTGTAGTCCCCCAAGTAAATATTTGATATGTTGTGTTGGAAAAGTGACTCTCTACTGTGGTTATAAAAGTTTCTCCTTGAAAATGTCATGGAGCAGTGTGGCTTCTGACCTTTGGATATAAATTAAAAAAAAAAATAGTAACATAGTTTTAAAGCTGATCATTTAAAAGCAGTTATAATGTTGGCTCTGTATTAAAATGAAGTTAAGACTCCAATAACCAAACTCTTGCTGCTATCATTATAAAAAAAAAACGCACCATTCTCCTGTTTTTATTTTACCACTCAGTCTTCAGATTTTAGAGGGATTCCAGGAACCAGGACCCAGATACATTTGAAATGATCCTTAAGTTGGCAGTGCTGCAGGAAATGTCTTCAGGGATAGGCCAGGCTGGTTCCTGTAATTTGGGTCGTGGTAGTGGTCTGACAGCAGCCATCGGTGAAAGGCGGTCTGTTGCTGTATTTAGCCTCACTCATAAATTCTGCTGACTTCTCGGACAGCCTTTACTGCCCTGGTGCTGGATTATTTAAGCAGCCTGACTTGCTTACTGGAGAGAGGCTTCACATGCTTATGAAGTTTCTCTCTTGATGGCCCAAACACATTCCTCTGGCCATCTTTGAACAGAATAGAGTCTAATTATAAGTGTCAGCCCAGTTTGATGAGGACATTGTTGGATTTCTTCAGACAGAAAAAGAATATGTCTAATATGTCCAAGCCTGTCGGATTGAAACAGGTTTTGCATGGTTTTGTTTGTAAAGAGCTTACACTGACATCATAGTGGATCACTGCTATGTCACTTTTGGATGTAGATGGGGTATCAGAGTACAAAAAAATTAGACCAACTGCAGTGACACAGAAATTAGGCAAGGGTTTTTTGGGCAAATGCGCAGGCATTTACATAACACTGAAAAGCATTTGTGCACATCGACGAGACAAGCGGAACGGCAGAGGTTTTGTGCCAAAACTAGGGAGTCATTTTGGGTCAGGGTGACAATAGATGATTTGACAGAGAAACAATGGCGTCTTTATCTCACAGAGCCTCTTGACAATAACGGCATGTCTCATGTCACCTCTTGCATGTTTTTTTTTTGTTTTGTTTTTTTTGCATCCTGCAGTATTTTTATTCTTCTGTTGTATAAAACTTGTCATATATTGACATGTTCTGTTTCTCCTTTAACCCAAACTGAACTCTGACCTCTTTGTCTCTTTTTGTTTTCCCCTTTTCTTTTAACTTTGCAGATGGAAACTCTTGACAAGTTAGTATATTTCTTTTTTCTTTTACAGCCCAGTGCACAATAACAACTGCTGGTTTGCCTTTAAATTGTCATCCACACTCCTATACAATAATTTCCATCCTTTGACAGAGTGATTCCCAACCTTTCTGTGTTGTGAACTCTTCAAACAAAGCAGTGTGTAGCTTTCTTGCACCCCTCTCTGGGCCTACACTCATGTTGGGAACCACTGCTCTATTAGAATCCATTTCATCATTTCCTATTAATTCACCAGTTGCCATCTCATTGTATAGGAGAGGTTTAGTTGATACATAACCCAGAATGACATATATTAGTATGATGGCAACTGATTTCAATAGATTTCATCTTTGTCTTTCCTCTGTTAACTTCATACAATCTGTTTCTGTTTGATCTTTGGTCTATTCTACAGGGTTGAAGCTACTTACTATGACGATATGTACCTAGAGGCCAAGTAAGGGGCAACTGCATGCATGCTGGTTTGTCAGCTTAGTAGGTTATTCTGGCCAGGCTAATAATTGCGAGAGAAAAGTGCTGATGCTCTTGTTTAGATTCAAAGGCTGGGTTTACAGAACAAAGATGCCGGGTCATGAATAACCATTCATCTTTCCCCCTCTACTTGCTTTTTGATGAATGCATGTTGCGGGTGACCTGCATCCCCGATGGAAAAAAAATATGTTTAAATGAAAGGCATTTGTGCTGCTTCCTGAGTTGTTGAACCAAATAAAAGCTTTAATATGTAGTTAAATTGTATTGCAAAAAAGGCTAGCTACTGTAATCTGACAGCTTTCCTCCCATTCCCCCTCCATTCAGATGACAGTTAGAAATGCAATTCTAATGTGCTAATGTACATCTATGAGTCTACAGTGTGCCCATGAGAAATCTTAGTAATGGGTATCCATTAGCTCACTTATTACATGACTCTTGTACTGAGCTCTTAAATACTCTTAAGTATTGCATGATCTGTTCAGGAGGTCCTCTATTTTCAAGGTCACTTGATTAGCTGGGTTGGTGTGAGTGGGTGTAGTCCCTTGATGGGATTGTGTTAACCGCACCGGCCGTGTGCTGCTGCTGGGTGTGTGTGCAGGCACGGCCTCCGGATGGAGAACATGCCCTGTTTTATCCCCAACGACCGCAGCAAGAAGAGGCTGATCGAGGACACTGAGGACTGGCAGCCCCGCACCGGCACCACCCAGTCTCGCTCCTTCCGCATCCTGGCTCAGCTCACAGGCACCGACTTCAGTAAGTCAGGACTGAGGCCAGAAGAGACAAGAGACAAGAGACAGAGAGGGAGGTGTAGGGGGAGGCCCAGAAGTGAACAGTCGATCTGATGTGATCATAGTGAATATAAGTGAGAATGACAGCAGAGTGAGTGACACTGGGATGGTGGGTAACAAGTCTGTCCTTTTCTCGGCTGCGGCGAGGGGCCTCAACTGTCAGGTGGCTGCTGTCCTCGGTGAATCTTTTTCACGACTGTAACCAGTGTGACAAATCAATTGCACATCTGCATGTTGATCATCACAGCAGAGGCTGTGTGGGAACAGCAAAATTTGATATAATGTACACTAGTATTTATCATGTCAGGGTTGGTATGTGGTCAACTGGCTATTTGTCAGAAGGCAGCAGTAGGTGTGTGTCAACTTTGTCAGTTAGGGATGCTGATGTGTGTGTCTCTCCTGGATCTCTCAGTGCAGGACCCAGATGATGAAACCATGAGGAGGTCCAGGTAAAAATTTGAGTGTCATTCATTTGAAAAGTCACAAGCGTTTGTGTTTTTGCACTCGTGTGGGAAGCTTCAGATTAGCAATTATTTTGAATAATATCTCAACTTCTAAATCTGCCTTTAGGTATATTTTGCTGTTGAGATTTTTCTGCTTCAAACACTGGCATTTGTGGTGTGATTTGTACATGCTTTGTGTTGTTAGTACAGAAATCTGCTTCAAAGCATAATTTACTAATTGCTTTTAATACAACTACTAATACAACATTTTTGCTCATTTTTGCTTTCTTGCTGGGAGTTAGATGAGAAGATGAGTAACATTCTCGTGTCTTTACAATAAACATGTAACTGGAGCCAGCAGCCAGTTAGCTACAGCTAGCCTGGCTCTGTCTGTGGGAAAGTCTGCTGACCTACAGCTATCTAAATCAGACTTGGCTGAGTGTAAAACCACAAAGTCTAATTTTTACTCCTTTTGTTTTTCTGCAGATTAAACAAACAAGATGTAATGTGTTGTTGAGCTTTAGTGATGCTGCTATGCCAGCCAACGGCTTTTTAGTTTACCTTACTACTAAAGATATGTGAGTATGTCTTCTCACGAAAATCTCTGCAAGAAAGCAAATTAGTGAATCTCCAAAATTGTGCAACCACTCCTTAAATTCACTTTATATTTTACTTTCAAAAACTATCTTACCTTTATTCCTCTGCTCCTTTTTGACCTTTGTGTGCCCTTCACTACACATACTGCTCTTTTTTTTTTTTTTTTAATTTATCCTTTCCCTTACAATCTTTTTCCTTCCTGTCTATCTCTGTTTCCTATCTCTGCTGCTCGCGGTCAGGGAAAAGTTCCTCACTGAGATTCAGAGTCCCCGCTATGCCCGTCTGAGGGACTGGCACCACGACAGGTCTGCTCGCGCCCTCAATATCAAATCCTGAGTGACATCCTAGACGCCATGGGATGCAGAGCCCAGCCAGAGCCTGCTAGTGATAGCCATACCGCAACGACTACGTGACAAAGACGATGAAGATAGCCGACCGTCCAATGGCAGTTAACAAATTCACCTCTCAGATACAGATGTGGTGAAAAGAAGTTTGGGGCAATAAAGGAAATGAAATAAAAAATAGAAGAAACATAGCCTAGATGACAAAGCCCAAAGTGGAACCTTGCATACTGAGCCTAAGTGTAAGATCTCCCTCTGAATTTCTGACTTGATGATTGTTGACAACACGGTGGACCACTGTGTCTGTAGCCCTATTTTCCATTTCACACTGCGTTACTTGGAGTAAACGAATGAGAAGGGGGGGCTTCAGCAGTGGGAAGTGCCTTTCTGTTCGTTTTTCCTCTTTGACTGTGAAGTTCAGACCGTCCTTTGATCTCTCTCTCTCTCTTTCTCTGTCTCTCTCTCTTTCTCTGTCTCTCTCTCTCCCTGCCTGCTTCCATTTACTTAAATCTTCATCCTGTAGTTTTCATTTCTGATCCCCTCATCTTGTTAGGCTTCTCTAACCATTAAGAAAGTAAACAAAGATAAATCTGTACTTTTTCCTGCTGTCATCAAATGTATAAAACATGTGAAAAAATGCAACTATTGCTTCTCTGTCCTTTGTTCTGTTTCTTTTCTTCTTGTTTATTCACAGTTGAAGCTTAAAATTATGCATCTCTTGATATACAACTCTTATTGCTTTTCATTTTTTTGCTGTGTCACAACATTTTCTTTATTTACCTGCTGTGATGACCAAAAATCATTTAGAAGAAGGGTTTTCCTCAGTGCAGTTTTGAATTAATGGGGTGTCTTCTCAAAGATCAGGGTTTGAGGTTTCCCTTTTATTGCTTCAGAGAGAATATTGTTGCGAGGCCAGGCATAAAAACAAGAAATGGGCATACACACATTAAATAATACTCATTAATTTGGTGGTGAAGTGCGTAGAGAGGAAATGCAACCTTTAGTCTGTTGCAAATCTGTTGAAATAGAAATATCTGACTATTTAAAACCCAATGAAAACAACGTCATTATTATATAGAGAGTTCAGCTGAGTAGTAAATGCAGTACAATGGGGTTTTTTTTATCTGACATCTGAGTGGGTAAAATAAAAATGACTAGTTTTAATAGAAAATATCGTCAGTAGTTTTGATGATCAGGTATTGACCTGATTAGGAGTTATAAAAAGAAATTTCTTTTAGGGAAAGTTAGTAGGTTATAACAGCTAATGGTTTGTGATAGAAACATTGGAAAAGAAACCTGGCAGGTTAGAACTGAAACTAACGGAAACAAAACAATGAATTTTATGGCAGTAGGACACTAGACTCGAGTGGTTTGTATTTTAAAGAAGTAAGTAATAATAAATAATAATAGTAAATAATAATTGCTAATATTACCAAATAAAACGCTAAATAGGCAAAAGTAGTCGAAATCTGATCTGTAGCAATAAGAGTATCCAAAACTAAAAGTGCAGGGCGACCTCATCATGCAGTTAATGTCAAATTTGACAAATTTGCTGGAGTCAACTATCACAACCATCACAACCATGCAGAGAAGTCTCAGCAGCAACAGTAACCAGATAGTGGCAAAAGAATTTGTAATAGTTAATATAAAAAGTCAAACATCACTTTTAACATGCCGCACATAATGAATTAAAAAACTACAGCCTCGGAACACAATTTGTAAAATTGTAGTTTTCTTTTTATGATGGGCCATGTAAATGATAGGGAACATGAAATAGCATAAAGCTTGTTAATTAAAAAAAATATAGGCTGTATGTAAAAATACAGGTGCTCTCTCTGCTGTCTAAAACTTATGCCACCATTGTTTGATGTTTTGCTAGTTGTCACATTCAGGTTCTTGTAGAGCTGCATCATCTTTACTTCTTCCCTGCGGAGGGTGACCTATATCAGTGGCTTCCTTCTCCATCTCAAATCTGAAAACCTGCTATTTTTCTCCCCGGCTTTCCTCATTGCTCAGTTCAATGCATCCCATGGGAGAGGAAGCCAAAAAAAACCATAGGTGAATCTGAAATCAGAGGTGTAAAGAGTGCCCAAAAACATAGAAGAACGTCTGTAATGCAGGAATTGCGCACCTGCAACACACTGAGTGTCTCAGTGAGTCACTCAGTGAGCAGAAGGGAGAGAGGGGTGTCAAAAGCAGTAAAAATGTCAAGAAAACATGATCCAGGCTGCTCCAGGTGGGAAAGAGCTGCTGTAGAGTATGTACTCCAATTTGAACCTGCAACCTTCACTAGAGGTACAGCCATACTAACCTCTCAGAGGTGTGCGATAAGTCAGTGCCACGGGCCTGTTGTCATATATGGCAGCATGACCAGGAAATGTAGCTGGAGATGCTGTTTTGACTTGGAGGTTGTTTTGCGACTTGATAGATGGGGTTCCAGGGGTGGAGGGCAGCTGACCCATGGTCTGTATGTCCTTTCACTCTGTTTCACCGTACTTTCTTTCCAAAAGTCTCCTGCTAATTGGGGGGTGGGGGGGGGGTCTTACCTTCCTTATTTTAGGAAGATTTAACTTCCTCTCTCTGTCACCAGCCCTGCAAGCCATCTTATTGCCACGGCAAAGAGATTTAATGGCCTTTATTATTCAGAGATGTGCGGTTTGGAAAATGGCAGATTGTTTACATTCATGTTCTTGCTAGATAGCCCCCAGCTGCATTTCTGTAACTTCACCTGCCTCTAACTTCACGTGTTCAGTTGTGTGAATACATAAGGACTATAATTGAAAGGCAGATTTAACCTGACATAGGCACTGCCATAGAACAAAGCTGCTGCAGTGTAGTTCGTTCCATATCTTGCTCTTTTTCTTTGCAAATGAGGAAGGATTTCATCATCTTTCATTAGTGTATTGTAGAAGGCGCAGTTGATGATGTAAACATGATAGGTGCCTAAGGCAGTGTTATATTTTTTCCCAAGATAAGACGACTCCAGAGCTCACTGTCCCGGCTCAGAAGATGTTTTTCCGTCTCAGTCATGGTTTGAAGATTTTCTGAATATAGTGGTGCTTGCTCCGGGTAACAGAACTTTTAAATGTAGAAACAACTCTTTATTTCAACACCTCTGCACTTGCAAGTGAAACTCTTCTGCATCCAAATCTGACAGCAACACACGTCTGAGTCTCTCCTTTTCTAGCTTTGCCTGTGAGTGATGACAATCAATACAAGATGGTCGGGTTTCTTATTGCTCACACTAGAATAGCGGCTCTTGAGCCATATTGATGAACTGGTAAAATGTCTTTATCGAATGTGCACTATGATCTCTGTCTTTCAGCATTGATTATTTGAAATACACTATTGTTTTTCTCTCAAAAGGCTCATATGATCTCGTAAAATGGACCACAGACTCAAATATTTCATTATTTGTAGAGTAAATTCTGTAACGATGTATTTTCAATGTAACATTCAGCTGTGTGTACCAAACTAAACCAGTTCATCTTCTCACAGCGAGTGAGAACCCCATGATACCCTGCTGATACTGATTAATATCGATGATGGTGCTTATGATCAGTCACACAGACGCTAATCTGTGGCACAACGTAGCGAAGACGGCCATGGCTGCTGATATCTAACATGATGCTTGTTCACTGAGCAGTAACCATGGATACTGAGATGTGTCTGTGTGTGAGAGAGTGAGAGAGAGAGAGAGGGGGAGGGGGAGAGGGAGAGAGAGTGAGTGAGTGAGATGTGTACATTTTCTAATTAGTCATTTTCTCCCCACAGCCTTGAGCCAACTCCCTCACCTGCCAAGGCCCAGGCAGCAGATAAACCAGATGGTGAGTTTCTGCCCCTGCTGGTGCGTAAAAAGAACCCCAAGCAGCCTCCAGTATTGGTTGTGCTAATAGATTGTTATTATGGAGTCAATACGTGAGCATCAGCAGCGGCTACATGGCACGTAAAACTGTCACATCTGTAGAGAGCACGTATAATACATCAAAGTGCCCCCCTCCAAGTCGTAACCAAGTTTTCCTAAGTAATTCCAAAACAAATCACCTTGTTTCTCTGGCCCAGGCTCCAAGACTGCAGCTGCTGCTGCTGCTGCTGCAGGAGGAGGAGGAGATGGAAGTTCAGGTCCTTCCTCTCGACCACCCTGGGTCACTGACCCTAATTTTGCCGACCGCTTCCGCCCAGACAAGACCAGCACAGTCGTAACCCAGCACCAGCAGCCGGCCCAGCCGACACCCATGCAGAACCGCAGCTCCATCCTGCAGGCAGCGCAGCAGGCCCCCGAAGATAGCGGGAGGACCCCTGTGTGTGGTGCCTGCAACAAGATCATAAGGTCAGGTGACAGGCACGACCCTGTCTACACTGAAAGCTTGACTGATTAATTTTATCCGAATGAAATACTCTAGATGTTTGCTCCTTTCAAAGTCTTGTTAGAGAAATGACATAACTGAAGACAGTTAATATACACAGTTAGCGACTGTATATCTACAGCATATTAGCTCAGTCAGCCCAAGTAACAATTTGGAGACATCTTGTTAACATTGGAGACAAGCAATGTGCTGACTTTGTAATAATTTAAATCTCATTTCACAGATAACAGAGAAATCTTAGTTCTTATTCTGGTCACTATTTCGATCAAGATGTTTGTTTTCCAACAAATGAAGGTATAGAGTTGTAGGTAGAACTAAAAAGGTGGTCTCCAATTTCTGTTCACGAGGGAAGCATTGTATTTGGCATGTGTTGTTAGTAATGTGTGCCATGTTGCAGCTGATGTTTCCGTTGCAGATGTTTGTGTTCCCCTTGTTGTTAAAGTCTGTCTCTCTGTCTCTGTCTCTTTGTGTGTGTTTTCCAGGGGTCGCTATCTGGTAGCGCTGGGACGTTCTTGGCACCCAGAGGAGTTTACATGTTCACAGTGTAAGGTGGTCCTGGATGAGGGGGGCTTCTTCGAGGAGAGAGGGTCTGTCTACTGTACCAAGTGCTACGATAACCGATACGCCCCTAACTGTGCCAAGTGCAAAAAGAAGATCACAGGGGTAAGAGCTGCTTCAGTGTCCAGCGAAGTCGAAACCTAAAACTAGAAACATTGGAGAGACATTTTAGATTTGAGCAGGGCTGCTGTTTCATAGTTGGTATTCTGCGATTTCTCTTTACAAGACTATAAGGCTCCACCTCCACTGTGCTCCAGCAACACCAGCTAAGCTTAAACAAAACAAAACAAATGGAAAAAAAATCCACAACATTTTTTCCCCTTATCAGGAAATCATGCATGCCCTGAAGATGACCTACCATGTTCAGTGCTTCAAGTGTGCAGCCTGCAAGACTCCCATTAGGAACCAAGCGTTTTACATGGAGGAGGGTGAACCCTACTGTGAGAGAGGTGAGAAACTGAAACGCTGCAGTCAACTTAATAGCTCACATATTGACTTGAGTGCTCTAACTAACTAACTAAAGACAACGTTTCCTTGTACAACAATTGGAATAGGTACAAAAATGATGGACAAGCAATCCAGCAGTAGAAGTTTTAATCTGTGTGTATTGTGCGCCCTCTATGGTGGATGGTGCCGAGTAGTTAAATGGTGTCGTGTATGAAGGAAAGAAAAACATAAATAATTTGCAGCCAGATCTGCTGCTTTCATGCCTCATGATAATGACATCAGTGATACACACTGTGGTGTAGAGCATGGGGTAAGATGTGTTTCTAAATTAATATTAATAGCTAGCTTGAATGTGTTTTCACTCCAGGACTCTTTCTCTCATTCATACCCATTCATTACAAATAGAGTGTTTCCTGTTGTACATTCTTGAGGCTTCATAAAAAGAGATGACATAATCACTGTGGTGAAAAAAAAGCCTTTGCTGGACATAAAAGGACACATAATATTTATGCGGTTTCTGGATGAAGAATTGAAGAAAACCTCGTTTGTTCACAGCAGCAGTAGACACCATGGCAGCACAGACAGTGACACCAAAAGAAACTGTAGTTTCAACAGAAAATGGGATTCTAAACTTGAATTCAAGGCAGGCAGTATTTAAAGGTAATGCTTTAGCAGAGGCTATGAAAACACTAGCGAAGGAAAGCGAGTTCAAATCTCAGTGTGAAGATTGATCGGTTCCACCGCCAACTGAGGACATCTCAACCCGTGTAAGGCCGCCTGTAACTTTACACTCAGGTCGAGCCTGACATATATATCATAAATCTGCACTGGGTCCCAAGTACATGAATGAACAGAGGGGGAGCTGACATCCCGCCACACAGCATTAAGTTCGTGACTGAGCTTGCTTAAGGAAAGATGTCATATCTTGTTCCTGTAAATGGATGCATAGCTAAGAACAGTGCAGGCTAAATAACAGATGCTGGGGTACAAAAACAGACAAATGCAGCTGTTGGGTGATTTAGAGGTTCTGCAGCATGCATTTTGTGATCAAGTTGTTTATTTGACAAAAATACCTCACTGTAGGACCCCCCCCCTCTAGTTTTGCTTGAGTGGTTTTCATTTTTTTTAATAAAACTGTTAGTAATACAAACAGCATTGTTGTATTACTGCCGTGGGGTTTGGCATGAGCCTAAATCATGAATCTCTTGGCGCGTACCACAGTCAATCATAAAGTGTGATATTTTCATCTGCTGTAATCTATTTAGCTCCAGTTTACTTCATACATTTCTCTATTGGATTTTATGAATGGCGTATACTCTTTTATTATGCTGTAAATGATTTAGCAGGGCAGCGTGCTTCTCGCTCTTTACTGAGGCTCTGACGTGGATTGCTGCTTTATCAGAGGCAAAGCCAGAACCTGAGTACTCTCACTCTGACTAATGCCTTTAGCGCTGATAAACATTCTGCTGCCTCAGCATTTTTCAGGGATTGTGCAGCCTTCACCCACCCGCTCTAGAGAAGCAGCATTATAACCTGACACTTTCCCTCGAGTCGCTGTGATGAAAGAGACTGGCAAATCCAGTTAAGTATCTGGAGCAATTTTCCCCTCTTCCTAATCTTACCCTCACACTCTGGGAAGGCAGTCATGTACAGTAGGTGGACAAGATAACGCAAACCGCAAAGTTTCAAACGCCCAATGAGAGGAAGAGCCAACACTTGGCTTCAAAACAACTTCATCCATCGTTATTGCCGTTATTGCCATTGAAGTCCTTAAGAGTGTGTGTGTGTGTGTGTGTGTGTGTGTGTGTGTGTGTACATATGTGTGTGTGGTGGCAAATTGCTCTTCTTCAAGGGAAAGAGCCTCCAGTTCTTTTTAAAAGATGAAAGAGATGGAAACCTATTTTACACTCAATGCTCCATAACATCCTTTAAGTATTAAGTGATGTTTACATAGGATGATTGTGGAGGTCACGGAGGATGATCGACGTGATCTCAAGGATGATAAAAGCTCTTTAAAATTTGTTATTATCTTATTCCGATCGTTCTCTCCCTCTCTCCAGACTATGAGAAGATGTTTGGTACCAAATGCCACGGCTGTGACTTTAAGATTGATGCTGGGGATCGCTTTCTGGAGGCCTTGGGCTACAGCTGGCACGATACGTGCTTCGTCTGCGCTGTAAGTCATTTTGATTGATATGGCTCCCTGTGGGGCTCTCTTTGCCCCCGTCTCTTCTGGCTGTCCCAGCACAATGCCACCTGAAAAATCTGCCTTCGTCTCTGGACCCCTAGCTTTCCTCTCTGTCTCTCTTTTAACCTGTCACCTGCAGTCTGTCGCCTTCTCCATTTCTCTCTCAGACTTGCTGAGGAAAACTGAAAGTAAATGCTGTCAAGTAAAGAATATGCACCTGCTCTGGCCAGTAGAAAATCTGTAAATTCACATTGGCAGTGGTGAGGTCTGATATCTATTCTGCCCTGGTTTCCAAATCTGTCCGTCTCTGTCTGTCTCCTCTCATCTTTAAAGCTCTGCCAAATCAACCTGGAGGGGAAGACGTTCTACTCGAAGAAGGATAAGCCCCTGTGCAAAGGCCATGCTTTTGCTCCAGTGTGAGAGATGGAGCTTCATCTTCAGAGGAAGGAACAATTCTCGCTCTCCCTCCTCTTTACCCCCCCTCCGGCACACTCATACACACTCTACATCTCCTCTTTGCCAACCACACACCTAGTTAAACTCACTGTTTCTTCTATCCTGTAGTCTTTGTTTCTACGTTTTACGCTTAATGCTAGTTTCCCACACTGTCACTTCACTGTGCTCTCAGGACAGTTCAAATGTTACTGTCTATAGTACCAAATTCTGAGTTGTGTAACTGGAAGTAGTCAAGGAAGTAAATCACATCATGTCGCTAAGATGTCGACTATTAAGTCATTTATAGATTGGACATTAAAAATGGAGCTGCAGTTTATCTAGATATTATTATAGTTGGTGAAAATGTCTCACGACTCTACTAATCTTGTCTCTGTTCTGTCTCGAGTAAGTTCAAGTCAGTGTCTTCCAAGTTGGAGGAGTCACTGAGCCTCTAATGATGTCACATATTGCAGTAATGATCCATCACTTCTCCTGCATTAAGTGTGGGGAAGTGGTGGCCCTGTTCAGGACCCTGGCCCACTCACTGACTCTCACCGCAGTGTCTATTAACATAATGGGGGTCCAGTCGAGCAGAAAAGGGGGTGTCCCTTTTCTGCTTGAGTGGACCTCTCCAGAGAATCTCTAACTGCTTAACTTATCACTTTAGATCTGGCAAATCAGAGGACGAATTGCGGGTAATAACTGTAATTTTGGGTTATGTAATCTTTAATTTGATCCGGCTTTAACAGTCACACACGTGAGGTAAGGAGATTTCATCAAAGCTCTGAAATGACCATCATTTATTGGAAATTTTAATGTAAGGGGGGAAGAAGTGCTACAGTGTTTGTGTCCCTCATGTTACTATGATATTGTTATTATTCCTTAGAGTACATTCAAGCCATTGTTGAATATATATTTATATTGCTTCAGAATGGGCCTTTTAAGTGTTGTTTTTATAGTTGCTGGATGTTTCAAATAAAATTTAGTATTGCCATGTGCTGGAGCAGAACACTGTAGGTTTTGTTTTTTGTTTTTTTGGAGATGAACCCATCTGTAAGATTTTCTATCCACTGATGTTTTGGTTTTCTTTGCTGTTACGAACACCTGCTCCCCAACAAAAGGACCATTGACACAGACAGCTTTTTTTTTTTCCTGTAACAATGACCCTAGTGAATTCTATCAATGTACACATGCTCCAGATGTAGAAATAAATAATTCATTTAACTTGTATGCATATTACTGATTACAGTAGTCATTTAATCACTTAAGTAGTCCCATAGAAGTACTCACATTATTTGCTCTCTGACCAAGTGTTGGCAAAATAAGCCATGGTGGCCCACGAGGCTATTAGCTCAGCGGAAAGACAGGGAGCAGTGAGAAACAACTAGCCAGGCGCTGTCCAAAGTTTTGAAATACATCTACCAAATTGTGTAAAGCTAACCAAAATGGGGTATTTCATTTGTTTCTTTCTACAAACAAATATATGAAAACAAAAACTTGGTTTTATGGGGAGTAACTTGCTGGAATTATTGAGAATCTTTTCCATGCAACCAGTGGAGATGCTGCACCGAGGAGCTGGCTGGATGAATAAACTGCTGCTTGTCAAGAAATAGTTTAATATGTTACCACAACCCTCTTGAATCAAATTGCTCTTTTTAAATTTCTGTACAAATTTCATACAATGTGTTTGTCATAGGGCTCTAGAGGTGCCGATGGGTGGAGTTTCAACCTTAAGAGAGTCAAAGGATCCCTGTTTCTAGTCATTATACGAAGTTAGGCTAACAGCCCCCTGGCTATACTGTAGCTCAGTGGTTCCCAGCCTGGGGAGTGGGACAACCCATAGGGATTATAACAAACTAATTTTTGCCAGTTTATTTAGAACTTTCAGATGTAATTTTACCTAAGCTCATTAAGACTATGCAAATAAAACTATGAGAGGGAAAATTTTGAGCATGGGGATTTCCTCTAGGAAAACACATTTGTGATAAAATATTTTAAACACAAGTGGACTTAATTTTTTATTGCAGCTTTCAGTCTTATTCCACAGAGACCACTCACAGTACCAATTGTTATTTCATAACTGCATGACCATATTTAGCTCAGGTAAACCACTGAGCAAGTTCAGTTTCTTAAAGGAAGCCGCTGGATGCAGTCAAAAGCCCTGGAAAAAGCGATGTGTAGATTAGTTTATCACAGGTCATGGTCACAGCTCGACACTTTTACAATCTGGAAAGGTTGGTAACCGCGGCTCTAGCCCCCAGCTTAATGCAGAGATGAGGGGCATCAATCTTTTCATCTAACTATTGGCAAAATAGCAAATGTGTATTTCCCAAAATGTCAAACTATTACATTAAGCCAAACGTTTTCTCCTCAGTGAGCTGTTGAGTTTTTGAAGCGTCATGATAAATCTTAGTACTAGACCTCTGGGAACACAATTCATTTTTCAAGCAAAAGATCCAGTCCTTGATTTAACAATATATAATTTATTTACATCAATTTCAGGATTGAATTACTATACATACCTTTCTGAAATGTCATAGATAGATGTATATATATACATAAGGCCAAGTAAATACTTGAAAGCACTTAGAAACGAATTTCCAAAATTCTACCCACAAATCCATATCATTGTCCAAAAAGTACAGAAAATCTCCCTTAGCAGAAGTTTTTCCATTGCCACAAAAGTTTTGACAACAATTTACATTGACGATAAGGAACAAAAAAGGTTTAAAAAACAAAAAACAAAAAAGGGGTTATACAATTGCATAAGCGCTGTGGCATGTATTAAATACAGCATTTTTTGACTTGCAGAAAGGCAAGGAACATTGAATCAAGGAACTAAATAGAAAAACCATTCACAAGTACAGAAGCCTATTGTTCTTATTTCAAAAAGATAAGACAGCTCAGTCAGAGTGACCGGGAGGCATGGACACACCCAGTCTCACTCTCACACATACACATTCACAATAGGATGCACACGTCCTTGACACTGAATATCAATGAGTGACACAAAAGTACAATTGTGATGTGTAACAATTTTCCCCCATAACACCAGGATGAAATTATGAACTCTTGAACAAAGTGTGACATGAGTCTTACACAGAGAAATCAGGCCCAGATCTCATCATTAAGGGAATGTATTCATCAAACACACACACACGCACACTAGATGCAGATTTGCAAGATCTGTTGGACAAGTTAGATGTGAAGATAGATGCTGAACATCCTGGTGGCTGATGAATTCATTACTGAAATGTGCTTAGACAACACATCAAAGCCCATGACAGCGGTGATAAAATTCCAAACACAGTCTGACTGTACAACTGCCATGGCTCATCTAAACACGCCGTATCATCACTGGCTTGTCATTCTCCAAGAACTAATGTCCTCTTTCTGCAATTAGCCTCCACACAGTCCAAGTGTGAAGTGATTTGCTAAGCTTTAGTGACCGTTTCAACTTTTACTCAAATGCTTACTGTTAAAGAAATAATCAGGTAGACATATGCAATGTAAGGACAAACAAAAACTGTATAGAAACTTCTGTAAAACAGTCTCTAAACCCTTAACACTGCAAAAAGTCTTCACTGCTAGATCGCCAAAGAACAGTATATAGGCAAACACGTCACGGTTTAGACTTGACAAATGCTGCGCCAGTTAAGTGTCTTTTTTTGGCTTTATATTAAAATATATTTTACATTTCTTTACAAAGTGATAAAATAAACTGACACACATGACTTTGAACAAACAGCATTAAATTGCCTCAAAGACAAAAGTGAAGAAATAAGATAAAGTAAGGATCTGAACTTGAAATCCATGGTTTAGAAGAGACAGCAACTCAGACTTATTCTATACTAGCTTCAAGTAAAACGACCAAACAAGATATGAATGGATACAATATGAGGATGTAGTGGCCTCAAATGATATTCATAAAACTTTGGTTACCAATTCTGCTGATATACAGTATGCAAAGTGACAGCACATGGCTGGTTTAGAAAAAGTATTTACATATCTCATGTGGTGATGATCAATTTAAGATTCATCTAAGGTGGTTTCAACATTTTAATCCGAAAGGGGCTGAATTAAACAATTTTGTACTGTTAATTTAAAAAAGGGGAAACGTTTATTTCATGGTATCTACATCAAATAATTCAGTGATTTTAAAAAAAGCGTTGATTAAGAGGAGCTGTGTTTAATGTGGTGAAAGAGAAATTTAAAAAGGTGCTGAGATGCCTTATAAAAACTAAAGAAATTCTAAGACCTGAAACAGGACACAGATAAAGACCCCCCCCCCAAAAAAAAAATTATAAGTAAACGTAAATATACATTCCTAATATTTGACAATCATGAAAGAGCCTCCAGTCACTGGTAAAGGTTGAAGCCAGAGGAGCTGGTAGGATGGGCTGTGCTAGCTGTTTGAGTGGGGGATTAAATGAGAGGGCTCTCTTTACAACTTTTAACAGACAACTTCACATGCAACCCTGAGGCAGACGGAGAGAAAACTATGGCTAATTTGGGATTGCGGACACCTTTTCGAAGTATACTGTAATTACTGAATCAGTGGACTTCAAAGATACTGTTTATGTTGCCCTACTTGACAGATCCATTAATAAAAAAAAGTGATAACTGTGTAAATTAATGCAAAGCAGAAAAAAAGTCAATGTGTAGCTGCAGTTTATGATTTGTTTCATGAATCTACGGGATCATTTTTTTCTACACTGGCGAGAAATGACAAGAAAAGAAAAACTCTTTTCAAAGCGTGTTTTGTGAGCAGAGGCGTGATAATATGAATAAGCCACTATGAACTTTCTGAAAGGAGGGCATTTCTCTGATGTGGAAATAATATTTACTACACAGCAAATAAAGAATTCCCCCCGACATTGCTTTATGAATTATAAAAACAAAGCTTCACAATTACCCTTTCCACACAAGTAATCTGGTAAAAATCTTGAAGAATTTGTTGTCAGATTTTTTGTGGGAAAGTGCTCTGCATTATTCATGTGGGATAATAACCCTTTTGGCCATGTTTTATGTTCCACATCTTTTCTGCTATGGAATTTATGTAATCAAGGGGAAAATTTCTTTTTTGGAAATGAGTTTTGACAACATTCAGTGTTCTCATATATATTAAGCTAGAACACATATGTGTCTTCATCGTTAGCTTTGGAATTTGAAACAGAGAAATGCCACGAATGACTTGGAATGACCTGAAATAAACTGGATGGATCAAAATCACAGGCTTTAAATAGAAATGGCTTCTGAAATATGACTTTAGAGAAGATATTACTCACTCCTCCCTTATAAAAAAAAAAAAAAAAGTTCAAAGAACCCAAACCCCACATATATTGATTTAGAAGCAGGAAAGCTGCGAAGCGTCTCGCTGAATCAAGATGTCAAGATGTTACATTCACAGTAGTGATACAGGCTGGACTAAAAACACACACAAACAAGATGAGATAGGTTTTTGGGGCTCTGACATACAATCTTGTTTTAAAACCTGCAAGTCCACGATGTGCTACAAGCCGCCTGTGTGAGTGCATGTGGTTTCAGAATCAGATAATGTCACACAGGAGACATCCATCTATACAGTGTCACTGGGTTTGGGAGTGGATGGGAGGGGACGTTCGTAGACCCTGATGACCTTGTTGAAAATGTGTTCAGTGTTAGATAATGTCATAATGAACCTGCCAATTGCATATGTCACCTGTTCTCTGGAACCTGAAAGGAATGGCATCTTTTCTCATATCCCTTTTATTTTAATATTTAATACATACTTAAGTTTGAAAATTATTCATTGACTTTGCAATATCGGCCATTAGTATAGCATTTTGTTTGCATATTTCTCCTTGTTAGCCATTTTTCATTTTTTCTTTAATGAGCTCAAGAATACGTTTCCTCCACGCACCTAGACTCTACCTATTCCCTCGTGTGGCTTGTCATTTAAAGAATTTTACTCTGTTCCAAGGAAAATAAGGTCTAGATCCTCCACAAACCCTTTACTATCTCTTAAAGTAAAGAAGAGGGACAATGGCACAGCTCTGCTCTTAGATTCCTGCTGCAGTTACTGTTGTTTTTTTTGTTTGTTTTTGTGTTGTGGTTGTATTCTGTACTTTGCCTCTACACCAGTCTCTCCCCCTTTTCTGGGTTAGCAATCGCCATCAGAGACCAGGAATATCATGGCTTCTTGTTTGCCGATGTCAGCCATGACCGTTGCCAGCTGGTTGATGTTGCCGCTGTGGAAATGTTGTGCCTCCCACAGGTCCAGGATCACAGAGGTTGGGCTTGCTTTGGATGCAAAGAAACTCAGGTGTCTGCAGAGAGGAGGAGGAAGGAAAGCACAAAAAAGCCGGTGAGGGAAAATGAGACATTTTTTTTATTAAATCAAGCGTGTGCACACAACAAAACGGACAGTCTCTCATTTTCCCTCTGCCAACAGAGTCTGGAGAAAACCTTTTCAGGCGGTACTTTATTGTGCTACTGCTTCTTGTAACTCTGTCAATGTCAAGTTTTATTGTGTTATATTGCCAGATCCCGACATGTCGTGGTGGAGCACTAAGTATAAAAATGATGAAAGGTATAAGAACAGTCTAGCTCTTCATACTGCCATCAAATAAAGAATCTCTGGCAATTTTCATTTGAAGCTCAACAGCACCAGCCTCATTCCTCTCTATTTGATGTTGAAATTGGCCCTAAATCCCATATAGTAAATCCTATATGGACTTTCACAGTTAAGTCGGAAGTGACCTTTTCCATTTTAGGAGCAGAACCTTTACGATCAAACCCAATCAATGACAACAAAGCAGTGGCCCCAGCCAGCTGTATATTTGATGTTGAGTGGGACCTGATCTCCACGGTACCCGAAGATGCTTGTTTGATTTAATGGCCTTTTTCTGTTCTTCAAATGTCTGGGGCTTCAACTGTTATGTAGAGCAAACATGACATTAAAAAAAAGAGAACAGCGTAAACTCTTGGCACAAAGGGGCATTGTGCTGCGTGAGTGTTTTTGCCGGATGGGAGGAGGTGAGACAGGAGGCCCAAAACACCACAAAGTCCTTTTCACCTTGAGAAAGGTCAGAGTGAGTCCATTACTTCCTTGTATCTTCTGTTTGCCTAGTGAAGCATTCCGTGATGGTTATAAACATGCGGTGGCTTTGGCAGTACACAAGCAGAGAGCACAGTGTCACTCTGCTATTTTAATTCAGTTGGATTTTATAGTGCACAGCCTTCCCCTCTGTGTCGGGAGAGCACAACAAAGACAAGTGTTGGTCAAAAAAAATGATCTAGGAATGAACCTCTGTGTCATTATTCAGATAAAAAAAAGACAGAGCTTAGCGTCTGACGTGTCAACCCTGCTTATTCACCTCCCTGTGTGAAACACCAGCTTATCTTGTATGGCTCAGACACTGTCGTTTGCAGAGTCTTGGGAGAAAAATATCAAATGAAAGGTTCTTGGCATTTTTTTAAGTTTTATAGATTGGTCCTGTTCTGCTCAGTCTGAAAAGCTTTAGCCGCAAAGGAACAAACACTGAGATACAGCATGACAGCGTGCAAAGGAGCTGCTGCCCTTTCAGGAAAACATGTTGTTAAGGACAGATCAAACAAAAGAGCAGTTGTTCCCTCCTAAGGCCTTATGAGAATTGATTATCTTGAGCCAAACATTGTTAATTATACCTGTAGAGCGTCAATTTAATTTGTGATTAATTGTGGTAAATCAAGTTCTTTGGACAAATTAAGTATACCTATTTGATCTCATTAAAAAATAGAAATTAAATTAGAGGATAAGGGATCAATGACTGGCTCCATTCTGTTACAGGTGCTCCACTGATAAAGTGCAGTTACTGTGAAAACAAATTGGTCTGAGGTCGGCACAGATCCAAACCTATTCCATCTTTTTTTTTTTTTTTTTTGCTGCTGCTGCTGGGCAGCTAGCTTGCTACCTTTCCAATTACAAGTGTTAAGCAGAACACGGTAGGAAAAAGTTTAGATACAGAATTTAAGCTGCTTACATGCTCCTGAGGAAAAAAAAAAAAAAGGAAGAGGGGGGTCATGTTGTCTTACGGAAATGATAGCTGTATCCATCTAGTCAACATTAATCCTGTAATGGTAGCTGTGTCAAAGGATTGGTTTGCCAAGGCAGAACCTTGTTTACCTGAACTTAAAAAAACAAAAAACAACAACACTTGACTGTGGTGATGCAACTTTAAACTGATTGTTCAAAATTGCTGGGATTTCATAGTGTCATAGTTATGTGTTAACCTCCACACTAGTTTGAACCTTCACAATCAGTGTGATTGCATGTTCATTATTTAAAACAGGCCTGAAGTACAAGTATTTTAAATACACTGCATTGAAACCTCTATTCTCAAGAGGGTTTGGATAAATGAGGTGCAGCTGCATTTTTTAAGAGCTTTCATGTAAGCTGCCTGTTGCGGCATGCTTCAGCAATCAGTGATCAGATGAGGCGGTAAGCTATTGTACAGTTGGTATTTACCTCTCAAGTTTAAGTCTTTGTGCTAGCATTCTCCAGTCGGCTCCGTTGGGACAGGGGGCATCCAGGCTGCTGCAGATCTTCTGCCTGATGAGATACGGGATCTGAAAAGCGCTTGGCCCTGCCAGAGCTGTGGTGTTACTGTCTATTAACAGAAACTCCGAGTCCACAGCTCGGGTGTCCTGGTAGGAACGATGCATTAAATAAAACTTTCAGGAAACAAACCTTTTTCTCAGCAAAGCATAGAGTGCAATTTCTTCATGAAGATAAACAAATGCAGAATGAACGTGGCTGCGTAATCATCCTTGGCTTCTAAGAAAATAGTTATGCCGAACGTTACCTTGACAATGTTAAAGTCGAGGCTAAAGCTCTGTCCCTCCCCCTCCACCTGCCACACACACAGCTGGCAGGTGAGCTCACAGGTGCTGAGGCTAAGCCGCTCCAGAGTGAACGTGCAGTGCAGGTACCGCTGGGAACCGTTCCAGATGTGATAGAATGGGATCTCCTGCAGAAAACACACGCAGCACACACACACATACAAATGGCAACGCAGCGAAACAGTCAGAACTGCGTGTTTGAAACAAGCCATAACAGTGCTGCCTGCTTAGAATTCACCTAAGTTGTCATTAATTACACTGACATGAGCTGTCATCATTAGATGAAAATGGCTAAATATATCAGAGGCAGCAGACTAACAACACTTAGGTAAGTTCGAGGGAAATGATGGGCTGTTATTGGAAGGGAGTTTACAGCTGTCTGACCATCTGCAGCCTAGACTTTTAAGAGACAACATGCCATACATACAGCATATCTCTGGCATGGCTAATATTTCCTATTCATGACTTTTCTGGTGATTCACCCACTCTCTGCTATCTCTCTAGGGTATGTTCAATTTGTGCATTTCTGGGCAAGGCTACAAATGATGCTGATAGCATGCAAGCTGAAACATCACACCTATACTGCCATATGCATTATAGGTGTGCTACTACTACCGTATAGCTCAATCTTCTAGCAAATGGATAATGGAAGTGTTTGGTAAAATTTATTCAGAGCTGTCAATTTCCACATCCTTTTCTCTGTTGCTTTATTTTCATGTCTTATTTGCATATCCCAAGAGAAAAAGAGAGGTACCTCTGAAAGAAAAAAAAAAACAAAAAACAAACAAACCAAAAAACAAACCCAAAAAAAGAGCAAGTACCAACTCCTCACTTCACCCGTGGTTCAACAGCTGACATGAACTCAGTTTAAAAGTGAAGAGGGGCTGCAGTTCATCCTGATACCCAAACAGGGGCACTGTTACCCAGGCTGACATGCAACGCGGGGAGCTGGGCGAAACTCACAAAAGTCTTCTTGGGGCCCCAGGGAGACTAAAGGCCTTTTTTGACCGCACTGCTGAGAGGCGAATAACACTTCCAAATGAACAGGCAGGAGTAAGCTTCTGTTCTGGGTGCATTGTTGCTGCCGCTGCTTGCTTGGCACAGGCTGTGTGTCCTCTTTGGGGACCTGGTGCTCAGTGCTTACATAGTTACAGCCAGAACATTTTCTAGTCCTCTTTGAACAGCCCATGTATCTTAGTAGCTGGGCTGCAGTGCAGTTGGCCATACAGGTGTGGGGAGTGCAGTGGAGGTGGAAAGGTTCCAACATTCAGGTTGTGAAATTCCAGATATTTACATATTGCTCTATATTTCATCTGTTCTCCCTTTGAGAGAGCAGGCAGGTAGGATAATCAATCAGCTTGCAGCTCTGGGTTAGTGCACACACCCCAGGTCCAATATTCACATAAATACACCTTGTGCAAAGGCAACCCCGGACAAAAATATATGCACACTTTCTACAGGGGTGCACACACACAACCGAAAGATTCTCTCCACTCCAACAAATGACTTACAAATTGAACAAAGTGCCAAAAAAGGAGAGTTTATCGGACAGAGGAGTCCTGCAGTAACGGAGTTTAAATACCCCTTTGCATGAATCTTTAAAGTGATCAACTGAAGCCAAACTAAAACCTAATCAAACAACTAAAATTAAAACAACTTTCCTGGGAGACAACTAGACCATGAAACCCCATTAACATTAAAAAGTTGCTTCTGAGGAACTTTTGATTTCTCAGTAACATTGCTCTTGCTAACACATACTCCATTCCTATTTAATTTCCCTGCATGGCCGATTTAAAATTACTTGAGACAACATGGCTTTTAAATTGAGTGTACAAACGCTTATAAAGCCATGGAACAGCTGATGGACAAATTTGACAGATTCAGCCAGGCACTTGTATTACATCCGTGCTCCTGCTCTGATCTGGAGTCAATCCCTGCCCTTACGGCCCCACACGGCCACCCAACCCACCTGGTAGCCGGCTAGCAGCTTGCTCCTCCAGTGTGCCTGGGGCATGTCATGGATGGACAGGCGCAGGTTGTGGTAGCTGTCTTTGAAAAGCAAGACGTGAGGCTCGTCAATCAGCCGACCCCCGAGCTGCCGTTCCATCTGCATCACCTCCTGATGAAAGAGGAACAGGGAGAGGAGATGCGTCAGAGCTTGGATGAAACACATTAACCATCACAGCCACAGAGGTAAGTGAAAATGTGCAAAACAATCCATAACTGTGTAGACTTCCTGTGTACGCTTTTAATGGTGTATCACTCAAACACAAAACAGTACAGTTCGAAACACTAATTTGTCTGCACACACAGGCAGAGGTTAAAAAGAATACATGTCAAAAAATGGGTGGATGGATGGTGGAGGCATAAAATTTTAACTCAAACCAATAAATGCACACTTGCGTGCGCACAAAAACACACACACTCACACACACACACAAGGTCTTGCTTGCTCACAGATACACACACCGACAGAAACACAGCATGAGCATGAGACAGGGGTACAGTTCATCTTCGGACAGGAAGATAGTGTCACTGCATGTGGCCACAGCAGGCTGGACCAACTTGTCCTCAGTGCTTTAATGTCACCACAAGGTTGATCCCCTGCCTCTGTGTACATGTGCCCAGCTTTCAGCAGCTGCATTAGCATGCAAATATGGCAGCCATACTGGCCTACCAGCTACCTGGGCTGTGATGAAGTCAGTGAACGAGTCATTAGTCAACTGCTCATTGTTCTCGCATGGTGAATCTCCTTAATTTCATTTTTGTTTTTGTGCCAGGAGAGATTTGTAAATGCATGCTTAATATTTTAATCTCTGTGGGACTTGCTCAGTGGACCATTTGTTGCCATCCAAATGACCATCTGGAATGGGATGACAATATTTGCCGCATTTCCCTCTGATCTCTCACTTCATTTTGAGCTGGATGCCTTATGCAGAATCAGTCCTCAAGAACCAAGTACTTTGGATGGTGTTCACATGTGCTACCTCACACTCCAATCTTTGGAGCATATGACAGCGGAGAAAAACAGACCTCCAAAATTAGCAGTGTGAAAAGACCTCAGAAATGAGATATGTTCTTTTAATCTGTCTGAGGACGGAAACAAGATGGCAGCAGAGCAAAAACAGGCAGCCAGAATATGCCTTGGAGTCTAGGAGACATATCTCAAAGACAACAGCTCCAAGAGAGAGATGTGTATATAGATAGCGGCCATATGTAGAACGTTGCATGCCAGCGTGGCTGCCCATGGTATGATTTCAGCATAGACATCTAATTAAGGTGGAGAATGGCAGTAATTTCTATCTGTACAACACTGATTCAATTTTCTGCCCTCTTTCACAGGAATGGGCTAGACTGATTCCAATTATAATGGAAAGGAAGCTGTTAATTATCCATTTGGAATCTCTACCTGATTTTGTTATTTGACGTGCTCTCTTCTTCACTGAATGAGCACTTTCAGCTTCAGCCCGAGAACTGAATTTCTATGTTTGCGCAGCGCATTGCTAATTTCCTTGTTTGTTTAGTGCTTATCTCTCTGTTAACATGAATATTATGCCCCTTGTGATTATCTATCTCGATTTCTGCATATAAATTGGTTTATTCTTTTAGCCCAACTGCCACAAGGCATTGAAAGAAGTACAATGATCTGGCTGCATGTGGTTAGCTGGTATAATCTCCCTACTATAGTGCCATGCCGGAGCCTTGTGATGTTACCCAGCCCACTCAGAGAAAGAAGGTCAGACAGTGGCTCTGAATCAAAGCGTTGAGGTCTAATGAGTTAATAACAGGGGGCAGTGCTTTCTCCACAGAATTAAAAGCCCTCTGCTATTATGTCTCTTATGCAGACAAAAGGCACATTATGAGGGCTTCCAGAGAGGTTCATTTAGCACAGTTCTTAAGCACAATTATTTGTTGGGGGCCATTAGCATTGCAAATTGGAGCTGGTGGACTTTGATCAGGTCTTTGACCTATGGCAGCAGATCTATAGGCCTGCTAGCAAGAGAAAGAGGGCAGAATGCCAATTATCTTATTATCAACATCTAGCTACTAGCATGAATACTAACTTGCCTGTCCAGCAGTTTGTCAGGTTCAAGGCTGACACGGCAGGATCACAATCAAACTGGGTCTAGGACAAGGCACCTCTGCTACTTGTCAGTGACACTGAGCTTACTGAGGGGGAAATGCACAAATGGGATGATACACTCGTTCCCTCACAGAGTGCAAATGTCCTCACTTTCAAATGACACTCTCTTGCCTTTATATCGTTCGTGTGTGCCTGAGTCCCTAGAAGTGTGTGTATTAGTGTGTGTTTTGTGCAAAGATTTCAGCATATGTTCTGAACTGAGAGAATAATGGCCCTCTTTACGCCCCATTATCCTGTTAACAAATGACAGTGTGAGCAAGCTAATAGATGAGAAGCTAAATTTGACCATATTATTTACCCTTTCTGGGGGAAAACGATGCAAGGTTTATCAAATTACAAATTAATCATCAACTGGGAGCTAAATTTGTGTTTCCATTCTTTTGAGATGAGAAGAGTAGTTTCTCTTAGACATCCTGAGCCTGTACAACAGTGGAAACATTAAGATGCATGATGATGGGCGAGACGTTCAAGTATTGCAGGAGAAAAACCCCTTTTGTTCTGATGGAATTCGAGATAGCCTGTGGTGTGTGTGAAGACTGTGAATTTGGAGTCAGGCAGAGCCAAGACCACCCCCTGACATTCAATGAGGCTGGCTAAAGAGAGGGAGATAGAGCAGGGAGGAGTGAAAAGAGCAGGGGCAAGAGAGTAGAGAGACAGGGGCAGCTTAACACTTGTGTCTCCAGGTCACTAGAGTGGCCAGCTTTAGCAGGAGAGATAACAGGATTACTGCAATCATGGCCACAGTTTTCTATGACTTCAGTCCCCTTCCCACCCTCACTCTTCGCTCCCCTTCCACCCCTCTCCTCACCCATTCCCTCACCGTCCCGGTTTTGGACCACAGCTGGGACTGTGATGGACTGGGGACGGGCTCCACCAGCAGACAAGAGACACTTACTCAGCTAATCTCTTTGGGCTTGTGTTGACAGAAAGATGTTAGTGGCTGTACCAAACAAAAACAACCAGCCATGAGAGGTAGGAGAGAAACAACCTCTAAACAAATAAAAGTATTAGCAGAAGCCTATATATACCGTGTATCTATCCGTCTGTCTGTCTATATACCTATCTATCTATCAATCAATAAAACTTGAGTCTTTCAAAGCTATTATATTCTACTTTCCTTACAGCAAGGTCAAGCTCCTACACATGCTCTTTCATTGTTCTCATGTGGTGTTTAAGAAACTGATTAACTTAGCTGGCCCCCTCAGGGAATATAGCTAGTGTTTGATCAGTTAATTACTAAAACTACTACTACTACTACTACTACTAATACTACTACTACTCATCTGAAACACAGAGTGATACACAGGCTTTCATATCGTCATAAACTCGTCCTCACCCTTCTATACTCTTAGCAACGTTGTGTCCTCATGTGTTTAAAAATGTGCATTCACAACCATGATCCATTTTCAGAGCCGCTCTTTTCAGGCAAATGCATTTGTTTATAGAGAGTCGCCTGGCTATGTGGGCTCCATAAATCTGTGTATTTGTCAGCAGGATGTGACAGGCTTTTCCTCTCTGACTGAGAGTCTATCAGTCTGAGCTCCAGTGGCCATGCCCGCTACAGTCAACTCTGATTAATAACTACAAATAGAAGGGACTTGTCTGCTGAGTTATAAATGGGGACTGTGTTTGCTAGGGAAAAAGATGCACATTCTGCCTGATAAATAACAGAGCAGTACAGAAGAAAAGAGCACACGGGAACACAGAAATATAATATGGAAACAATTTCTCAGCTGGCCACAGTGATAAAGCTGACTGTCTTGTTTAACTTAATGCCACCAATTACTGGGCTGTGCACTTCTTTTTTTCCCTAGAATTCTTTGCCAATAACTATTCTGATAGAAGGATCACTAAAACTGTTTGTGTTACACTATGTACATGCCGATCTTCTCAGATACGTAAAAGCAAGAAGTTTATGCTTAAATGTAGCTTGCTGCTCAGGAGCAAACATAGTGGGAGAACATATAGAGTTTGTGAGTGCCTTTAAACGCAAATATGAATAATAGCTTGAGGTGAAACACTGCACAAAAGAATCCAGGAGCCACAATTTAACCAGTGAAACATCAATTAAACAGCCATTTAACACTGGAACATACATTTTTACAATCAAGAGACAAAAGGCTGAATGTATCGGCCTCATTACATGAATATTGATGAAAGTATAAATTCTGTTCTGAAATACAATGCTTAGAGTACGAAGGGAGTTAGCTCAAATGCTTTTTCACCATCTGAGCCCACACTGAAGATCTGGGACATTTAATGGTCATTAAATGTCACTTTAAAGATGATTTAACTGGACTAAGAGTCTGCAGCAATGCTAGCAGATCTTTGAGTCTGTACCTTACAGTTATAGCAGTGCTTTGAGCTTAATGGTTATGACGTTGCACATGTGTAATGTTTACCATGTTCACCATTGTAGTCTACTATGTTAGCATTTACTTATTAGCATTAAAGGTTGATGGGAATGTTTTTAGTTGGGCAGGTAATCAGTCATAAACCAAAGAACTGGACACATTAACCTGCAACCTGATGATGGTGCTTGAGACCATGTGAGAGAATCACCAAATTTATTACAATTCATCCTCTGGGCACCATAGACATCTTAAAAATTCATGCCAACACCTCCAATAGGGAAATAACTTAATCTGGACCAAACCCGGGGGACCAATCAGCAGATCGATGACAGGCCGCTAACATTGCTGAGAAAATTCCCACACAAATTTTTATTAAAATATCTATTATTATGGTGTCTCACAAAGTCTAGCTCTCTATGCAGAAACTGCCTCTTTAAAAAAATAGTACAACACTATCCATACAAAACACAGACATGTGGATGTAAATGAAAAATATTTCGTTACATCAATAAACGGCATAATATTTTGTTACTGTTTCACTATTCAAACATGGATCATGCTCAGCAGAAAACAGTATTTTATGTCATACCAAAAGCTGAGAGATTCTGAATATCACAGCTAAATATAAAAATATAACATAAAAGTAGTTGCATCATATTTCTATCCTAAAAAGACACCTTTGTCGGCACCCTTCCAGTTTAATTAGATGTTGGTGGTCCATATCTATACTGAGATGGAGGCTGCAGGTGTTTCAATCAGTGGTGGGATGGCAGTACATCAGTGATGCTATCCCACAGGTCTAGCTGGGAACAACCGAGTGCACAGCGAGGGCGCTACCAAAAGCCGATCATGACTCTTCTGCTGCTGTGCCAGCCTTGGCTGGGCCCATCAAGAGTGGGACACACATTAAATATTAACTTAATTGGTCCCAGCAGAGCCCTGCTAACATACGGCAAGCATCAGACGGAAATGTCACTGTTTCCCCAGAGCTCCCGCACACTTAGGATCAGAGACAATAACATTGGTTCTAATCTGCTGTAATTGGGAGATAAGAGATTGCATGGTGCAGCGTACATGAATGTGTGCCTGTGTTTGTGGGTGTGTGTATCTGTCAGTCTCGCTGATGGAGGCTTGTCAGAGCAGACTGACAGCTAGCAATGGGACTAGAGAGAAAACCTCCACTTCTTCCTGCCACTGAATAGCCAAGAGAAAAGACACAGAAATGCATTTTTCTGTTCATTTTCTTCATCTCCCATCACAAGTACAACCTGTTTAATGTATGGAATGTTGACTACCTGTCTGAAAAAGAGGCACACTGCCTTAGCAGGCTGCAAGTGTGCTGCCACTAAATTCGCATGTGCTGGGGGTGTACTGTATATCTACACGAACGTAAAAAATGCTGCTCTGCTACTCCACTGTACCACCTACAGCTACTCCACCATTGTTACACACTACAATTAAGTCTAATGGTAGCCATAGTGAAAGTCTAATCATAAATGGTGCATTTTAAAGATAGTGATTAGTGATTAAGCTGAACCTCTCCAGGGAAGTTTAATCTTCACTCAAAGTGGTTAATGTACTTGCTAAATGAACTGCTCCCTCCATAACAGCACCAAGAGCAGTGTGAAGTCGAGATTACTAAACAGTGTGGGCCACGTTCTAAATCACTCACTAAAAACTACAAAGCCCTGGAGACGCCGTGGCTTACCACAGGACCTGGTTGTATGAGAGACGAGGAGCTAATGCACTCAAGGGCATCAAGGGAGCCGCAGAGTATGGCGGCACAAGTGCTGGAGTCAACAAGCTCAGATGTCCTTTTCCTGGCTAAGAGAGCAAGAGGATAGAAGAGCAAGAGCTACCTAGAGGGAGAGACAGAGTGAGGGAAAAGGTTTTTGTGCAACAGCAGCCTTCCTGCGTCCAACTCAGGACACACAAGGTCATTTCAGAATTCACACTGCAGCAACACATCACTGGATCACCCAGTTATCTGAATATATATAAAGAGAGCCCTATCATTAGAAGTGGATCGATAGCAAGTGAAACAACAAGACCAACAAAAAAACAAACCCCTTGCACAGTCTTTACCCCTTGTATGCTACATTTTACATTTATTCCTACAGTAGAACACAGATGACTGTTGGAGGGAGTGTTCAGGGAAATTGCTGGCTATCGTTCAATAGCTGTCAGAAACATAGAAAGACAGTGGCAGGGGGAGAATTGAGCCACAAAAAGACAGATGCAAGCTAGGAGGTTTCGGTAATTCCCACCCCACAGCTAGAGCCTGTGCAGAGTTCTCATCTCATCATCAGCTCCCTGAATGCGAGAGTGCTGATTTCAGCCCAAGCTCAGAATGCCTTCCATTGTTTATGTCCCGCAGCCCTCCATAGATTGTGCATGGCTGTGAACTTCTGCAAGGAGGTCAGCCATTACAGCCAGCAAAAGAGGGCTTGAGTGGGAAGTGGCACTTGTGGCTGTGGGTGGTGTCAGACGAAGAGGAACGGCTTGGAGAGAAGGGAGAGAAAGAGAGAAAGCATGGGGGTTGCTGGGAAAAGATTGGGACGGGCTCTCCTTTTAATTTACTAATTAACCATGCAAATGAAATCTTAACAGGCTACTCAGAGGCAGTCCTCGGGGGAGGGAGGAAGGCATTAGTGCTTGATTATACTCCGTCCGTGTGGAGAGCAAAAAAGAGAAGCGAAATATGCTGTTGAACAAAGTGATGGGAAACTTTTTGGCCCACGGCAGCCGAGCAAAACCAATGACAGCATGTAAGGAATAAAATCCCTTTGTAGGCATGCAAACAAAGACACACAGATGTTGTACAGTGTATCATGATTAACCTGGACATATGCATTGTTTCAGTAGACTCGGGGGGGGGGGGCATCAGCTTCACAAATCACACATTCTTGAACTGCACATGGTGTAATCAAGCCCACAATATTGTTCAATTTACCATGGCTATGCCTAACTCCTGCATGTCTGCACCGATTCCTTCTAACCTTCCAAAGTGACAGGCAATGCTATTACACATAATAGTCTACCTATCACTCAGCTGATGCGAAACCACCCGATCCGTGCAGTCTCAGGCCTGAAAAACTGCCAGCCAAACAGAATAACAGGCAACGCTACATTTGTCACAATTTACCTTGAAGACGTCCTGAGTGTCATCCATGCAGTACACCCTGATGTTGTACTCCAGCGTGGAACAGTATGTGTCAGAGAAGAGGACCAGCCTCAGGCGCTTGGCAGCACCCATGTGCAGGGACTCTCCCACCATGGCAAAGGTGCCCAGCTGCTCAGAGAACAGCCGGCATGTCTCAGCCTCGAGCTGGCAGTAATAGGGCTCTGACACCAGCTCCTCCCCCATAAGCAGGACGTCCTGGAGGAGGCGAGGTAGAGAAAGAGGAAGAAAAAAAAAAAAAAACAAGGTGTGGATTAAAGGTGAGGCACCCAATTTATGTAGGAGAGAATGGTACCTCATGTGTTTATGTGTGTGTTCCTGTAAGGGTAGTTGGGGTTGTTATGGAACTAGTTTGGTGCAGTAGCAGGGCTCCAAACTCTATTTTTTCTGCTGTGTGACAGAGTAACATCTAAGCTAAAGGTCTTTAAGGTAATTTTACACAAGGGTTTGGGTAACAGTTTAATCAGGAAAAAAGGGTATACTTTGTTCTTGCTTAAAATTCCATTTAAGACACACGTACATACATTAGGCCAGACAAATACACACACCCCATGGAACACCATCAGTTTACTTAATAATGCATGAACGAGGTACTCAATTGACATGAAAGAAGACTTGAACAGTTTCTCGACAAGAATAGATGGTTCTGGAGAAATAAAGACTGTGGAAGTGCAGTAAATATTGGGTTACTGGGATTTCTGGAATTTCCTTCAGCGTTTGAGATTTGTTAAGAAAGGTGAAAACAAATTGCCAGTTCATCTGCAAAACAACATTGCTGTCTAATCTTGAAGAGTGTAAAAAAAACATGTCAACAGCAAGTACCAAGAATTATTTGGCACTGTAATTTGTCAAGGACAAAAAAAGGGGCAGATTTAAACATGTCAGAGAAGCGACATCCCGTGTTTTTCTAGTTTTGTCACAGAGCTGAATTGCTGTACCACAACTGCATTTCTAATACAAATGACAGACTCGCTAAAATATTCCATCCCATCACAGTAAGGGATAGTTTTATGAGATAATTCCACTGCTCCCAAGGCTAATTTGATGGGGACAAATTGGACTCAAGGTGACAACATTTTCTCTAAAATCCCATCATGCCAGTTGACTGACTCCTCCCATTAGCCAATCAAGCTGAAGGGAGCATTCTGCCTGCCAAATGCCCAGCGAGTCCCTCTAAGATCGATTCAACCAGACACCATCTGCATCAATTGAATTAGTATTGACACAATTCACTTGCTACGCAACCACAATGGAGTCTCGTTTTTTTTTATCAGCTTAATATTTCTTAAAAGTGGAATGGAGTGAGGTGGCTCAATTACAACACTAAGCACTTACTCTACAAGCACTCCTATGCCTCTGCATGTCCATTTTTGCCATCTCTGAATGTCTCTCTCTTCTTTCCTGAGCCATTTTTCCAATTTCCAAAGTTCTAATCATTCCTCTACATCTATATTACCATTCCACTCTCATTCTCCCATCCACCTGGCACTTTTTCCTTTGGTAGCCACGCAGTCAGGCTGTTGGGCTATATTTGGTCCAGCCGATGATTAAAAGTGCTGGTCTAACCTCTGCCTCAGACAGGCCAATCCATCCCACAGACACCCCACCGCCGCCACACATGGGGAGGCTGAATAATTTATGCACAATATCGAACATGAAAGAAGACCTACTAACACTCCAAAGCCCACAAGCACCCATTCCAATCTCTCTGGATTGTTGAGATGGGTATACTGCCTCAAACCATGTTTGTTTGTGTGTGTTTGTGTGTGTGTGTGTGTGTGCACGTGTGTGTGTGTATGTGCGTGCGTGCGTGCGTGCATGCGTGCGCCTCTGTGCACGTGTGTGTGTATACACCAAAGGCTCTTTCCAACTCTACCCTATTGGAGTCCAGCAGTTCTGGTTACCTTCAAATTTCATGGACAGAAAAATGGGGAGTGAAATCTGTAATTGGAAGCAGTGGTCAAAACTGGTCAAAGAGCTCTCGGAAGAGTACTTTGAGCATCAGTAATTTGCTTAGAGAATTTCTGTTTTGAGAAACATGTTGCCTAGCAACTCTTGAGCTGGAGAGAGACAGTCCTGCCTGGCTTTTGTTCTAGCCCAATAAGAAAACACCTGATGGTCAATATAAATTAAATCCTATGGAGCTGATGAGTGCTGGGCCAGAGCTACCTTTGCTATACAGCCTTGAGTGCTTTCCAGTGCAAGTTTCAAGTCACTGCTGAACAAGTTTGTACTTTTTCAAGGAAAGCTCTCAGTGAGCTCAGAAACACTTTACAAATTCACTGGGTGGCAACTTTGTCTCCCTACCAAGGATTTGTGCTGGAGTTATAGTGCTGTCTCACCTCCCAAGCGCCCTCGTAGTTCTGCCTCTTGAGGCGGACGGCCCAGTTATCGAGGCATGCGTCAGAGCAGTGGTCCATGCTGAGGATAACTGGCCGGCTCAGGACCACCCCTGGAGGGCCACAACTCACAACTGGGCTGAGCAGGGTCTGGCAGCCGGCCAGGGGTAACCTACAACAGTGAGGGAAGAGAGAGGGAGGGGCATGAGTCGAGATGAAGAGTTTTTACACGAGTTATTAGCGAGAATTTACTGGTCTCTTATAAGCAGGATATGATACTGTCACCTCTGCAAATTATCTAGCAGCTGTAGCAGAGCATAATGAAAGACTGGTAGACTTATTGACTAGCTGGACCAAGTTGTGATGACTGAGTAATAACATAACACTATCACAGTATGCTACAATTGACTATGCCTTCAGAGACTGAATGCAGCAAGCCAGATAAACAGTGTTTTCCAAACAATTCATTTAACTTAAATAGTGCACATCCTGGTAAAAGGCTGTGTTATTTATTTACATCCCTCCTCCACAGTACTGGCACAGACTCTTAAGCCTTTCCTAATGGAACAGTAGAGCATCAAAACAAGCAGCCTAGTGGCATCCAGGGAAGACTGCCAGTTAGGCAGTGTTAAAGAGACCCACCTTAAATCTTCCTTCCTCTGAACAGTGAGATAAATCTCATAGATCTTCCCTCTGGGGATGGCCTCGGGAGGAATGAGTAGACTGATTCCTAATGCAAATAACAACAAAGGGAGAGAGGGGGGGTAAGAGGATGGTGGTGGTGGTGGGGGTGGGGGTTCGGGGGGGGGGGGGGGCTCATTTGTTCTGACTGAACAACGCTTTTGTCATCTCACAAAGGAAGTCGGCCCACTCAACAAAACTGTATGGCTGCAAAAACAAAAAACAAATCTATTCTGAAGGTCAGAGGCAGCCTCCTTCAGGTGCAGTAGATGCAAATCTCTGCACCGGCAGCTGAGGCAGCACACGTCCCCATGGTCAACAATTAGCTGAGACAAAAGCGCACACTGCATCGCAGTTTAAATGTCCTCCATCTGCCACTAAGTAGATAATTGAGATCATGGAACAGACTACTCCAAGAAAAGTGCACTTCCCCAAGAGAGTGTAGGACTGCACCTTAGAGAATAGGGAGAGAGTTGAGGTAGTTTGAGTGTTGTGGCATCTGTGTTGTGATTCTCATGCCAAATCAGCCACTCAGAGTCCTATTTAAAATGTTGCACAAAAAGCGACTATGAGACACAATCTTAGGAGTCTGTGGATTGTGATCTGGGTGTGTTCACCACATTAAAGTCCGTCTGAGCAAGGCAAAGGTGCCTGAACGCTCACAGCCTTGTCGGAATCTATAAAAATGTCTTCCATGTGCCCGCTCTGAAACTGTGCTAAGTGACAGTTCACCTCTTCTGAGTGGATGTATGCTTATGCTGATTTTTTAAATTCTGTGTCCCATTGAGAAGATGGGTGCCATTGTGTGGTATAGTCTACAAGGCTTCGAGTTAATATAAGCAAAAAAAAATATCTGTAAGAGAACAGAAGAGAGACAAAGAGAAGAGACAGAGAGAGAAAGGAGAGGGAGAGAGAGATGACAGGAATACAGGCAAAAAAAAAGACCTCTTCTCCCACAGGATACCGGCGCACTTGCACTGTCATTGCCTTATCTAGACAGCCTACAATGAGCCAAAGGAAAACACTCTCCTCCAGTATAATTATACAAACTCTGTGCTTAGCTAATGTGAAGAGGGGAAGCAAAATAGGAGGCTAATAATGGTGAACTTCTTACATCTTTTGTACCACTAATCTTTAATAGGCTATTTCCATTCTTATATCTATGTTCCTGAGGAGCCACTGAAACCTGTGGACATCAGCCACAAATTCAACCAGCGTCATCATAAGTGAGGGGCCTAATTGGAATAGTTTCTACTAGGTTTCATTCCTGGAATTTGTCAGAGGAGAATCTACAGCCAGGTGACAAATTAAAGGAAAAATCCAACATAACATATCTTAGTGAGATGTTGGGCTACTGGGTGCCAACAGAACAGCTTCAGTCTGGTGACTGCGAGGGCCATTCACATCATTTTCATACTCATCACACCATTCAGTGACCCCTCGTTCCCTACTGATGGGGGCATTGTCATCCTGGAAGAGACCGCTCCCATCAGGATAGAAATGTTTCATCATGAGTTGATCACTCAGAACAACTTGATTTGCACTGACCCTTCCCTCTAAGGGACAAGTGGACCCAAACCATGCCAACAGAGCCACCAGATCCAGTCACTGTGGGGGTCCATCCCTCAGACCTGTATCATTCTCTCGGTCACACATGTCCTCGCCCACTTGTTGAGAATTTGGTGATTCATGTGACCATGTCTCTGTTTTCCACATCTCTGTAGACCAGCATCTATGGTTTATGAACCGCTGAACTCTCAAATTTAAATTCATCTTTACAATGAGGGGTCTATGCGCTGCAACTCTACTATAATATCTCTCTCTATGTAATTGTCGACTGTTCTTGTTGACATAGTCTGATCATGTCCTGCACTGATATAGTCAGTCAACTGAGAAAGAAGTTCTCCTGTTTTCCTTACATATTGCAGTACTGCATCAACATCATCATCGTCATTTAACGTGCGCTGCTGATCACAACGTCTGACCCTGCTACTGACGTCTTTCCCATAGATCTAACAGCGGATGTCACTTTAGTCACTGTTGTATTGAAACACAGGCCGGTTGAGCAGCTTTGAGACTGAAGCTCCTGCCGTTCTTGCCTCAACAAAGAAGTCTCTATCAAAGTCACCTAGATCTGTTCCTCTTGCCATCTTGATCCTAAATCAGGATCTACTGGACCTGCTTAGCATATTTAAACGGGCCACTCAGCATGATTGGGTGTTAATGGCTTAAATGTACCACTGCACCTGTGTGGAAGCATCTGCATTTGTTATGTTATGCATATTAATTTCCAAAAATGCTCATTACTAACTGTCCTTCTTCTCTCCCTGCAGTTTTGTGCTTTCTCATCTCTCTCCTCTCTCCTCCTTTCGCTTTCTGCAGGTTTTTTTTCTGATGCTCCAGAGTCTGGATCCATGGCTGTAGACCACCTACTGCCCCATGAGCCTGATCAACACCCACTGCTTTAATTATTATGATTACTACTGTTACCATTTCATTTAATCCGATTAGTAATATTATTCGCCCTGTTAGTATAACTATAATATATAGCTATTAGTCCCATTATAGTGCTATGCTCTCTCTCCTCCCTCCTGCCCCTGTCTCTCTCTCTCTCTCTCTCTCTCTCCCTCTGTCTCTCATCCCAGCCAGTCGAGGCAGACGTCCATCCACCATGAGCCAGGATGTGTTCAACGTTTCTACCTGTTAACAGGAGGGTTTTTCGTTGCTGCTGTCACCACGTGCTTGATCATGGGGGAAATGCTGGGTCTCTGTAAATAATAACTATAAAGAGTCTGGTCTAGACCTGCTCTATACGAAAATGCCCTGAGATAACGTTTGTTATGATATAGCGCTATATAAATAAAGTTGAATTGAATTGAATTTGAATTGAATTGAATTTCTGCTCTCATTTATTCAGGGTTTTCCCTTAATTTGTCATCTTTCTGTATTCGGGACACACTCCGCATCTTATTGTTAATTACAGTAGTATTTATATATTACATGCTGTTCAGCATAGATGCTGATTATTGGCAAAACATTTTACTCCATAATAAATTTTAGCTCCTTGCTTTTCTATGATTTCAAGTTTGGATTAGTGACTTTTGAGATAAAAAAACTGAATTTCACATACAAACTGCCTAAATCACAAGCTCTTAATTTTGGTGTCTCATCTTATTCTTTATAACAGGTATAAACTAATTTGTATTACAGAGTGAAATACACCCCACACACTCAGCTGTTTTTATGAAGTGCTGAAACACTTATGTGTGTTATCCTGGTGTAAACCTATTAAGAAACCCATATGCACCAGATTTAAAGGCTGAATTGTCTGGATTGGTTTCAGCTAGACAGTGAGACGTTTATGGGACTCAGCTGTTACTGATAAATTCTCCTTGTTAATGTCCAGTCGGGAGCATTAAAGCAGCTTTAATAAAGTCTCTGTAAATGTTTTTTTTATGTAAGAGAAATGACACTATGAAATGTGCAATACAAATAAAACTGACTTGTTGTCACTGTATTTCTAAGTTTAGAAGCAAATTTTAAACTGTTTAGATAGAACTTTTCTTGTTTGTTTGAAGTGTTGCGGCGAACAGAACATCCTACAGAGGAATACTAAAATCTCCTTGTCCTTACACAGCACAATGTACAGTGACTGCTGTAACAATACCAGAGTAAAACCACTACTTCAACTGTCCAACAAAGATATCATAGTTTTTTTATTCATTCTCATCTCATCTTAATAGTTTTCATAAATCACACTTACAAAAAAAATAAATAAATAAAAGGTATTACCTATATTGCAAAACATCAAGTAAACCTTTTATGTGGACATAAGAGTCTTTTACTGTAATGTTGTATTTTATAATGTTATTGTTGGCGTACTTCCTTTATGGCCCCTCTAACTTTCTGTTGATTTTACAAAGGTTACAAAATGATCTTGCATAAATGCACATGTTGCTTACCTAGATTACTTCCCTGCTCGTTCTGATGGTCAGTAAAGCGATTCAGTGTATACATATACATTCACATGTACAGGCACAAACACACACATGCACACGCACACACACAGACTGGAGTGTATTAAAAGAAAAAGGCAGCATTATATCTTTTTCTTCTTGGTCCAAACCAAATGAACTGAACTACATGTGTGAAAGGAAGAAAACATAAATGTAAAACATGAACATAAACGTAAATGAAGAGCTCACCTGTGTTGGGGATTGTTAGCCTCCCTCCCAGGAAGTTGAAGGTCCCATAGGAGGTGTTAGCAACATCGCGGGGCAGCGTTTTGAAGTAGGTCTGGGTGGACAGCCTGCTCATAAACTCAGCAGGGTCTGAGTTGAGCTTGCCATTGTGCAGAGTGTGTGAGCCATTGGGGAGTGGGTCCAGCAGAGGTCCGTTGGTCATAGAAAACTTTGCAGTGGCATCGTGGCGAGAGCGCAGGGTGCCTTGGTAACTGGTGGTGGTGGTGGTTAGATCGGGCTGGATGGTGAGCAAATGGGAGTTCTCTGTTTAAATAATAATAATAAAATAGACAAAAGTCAATGTGAGAATCTCCATAAGTGGAGTGTTCATACATCAGAGACAGACTTCACGCTCTAAAGCTGTCGCAGCACACACACAGAAAAGTGAGAGACACAGGAAAAGACACATGGTGCAGAGAGAACACTCACATGCACCGACTCTTGACAATGCACATACACAATTTCCACCAAAAGCCAGTCACTTCCCCTCCCCTCACTCTCTCTATCTCTGTCTGTCTCTTTAGCAACCACACAATCAATTCCAAACAGAACTCAGATACAGCTTAGCACCCAGAATGTATAAAAGATTTTTTCACGGTGAATCACAGGCAACCCAGTTCCCCATCTCCATCCAACTCAGACAGTTGTATTTCTATTACTCCCTGGTAAACCTCAGAGACTCCACACAGGCAGTAAACAGAGTGGGTACATATCTTGACAGTGAGGTGGTGGCGAAACATAATGTGTCAGGCAGGCAAATAAACACTACATGCAACACACAAGCATAAACACACCTTAATACATCTTGCTTAGACTACAGGTCACTGGAAAAAACATTCACACCACCTCCACAACCACAAACAAACACGGGATCAGCGGTACAAGTAGATAAGTGCTGCACAGTCACTGTGGGCAGATGGACAGACCAACGGACGCATAGAGGAGGGTAGAACAAAGAACAGTGTCCTACTGCTGTGGGGGGGGGGCCTGCGTGGCCGCGGTGCCCACACACCTGGCTTGCTGGGCTTGATGCCCATGGGCTGGAAGCCAGTGGTGAGGATGGAGGAGTCCGCCACATCGGCATCCAGGCCCTCCTTCTTGCGCCGGTAAACCAGGACCACCACGATGAGCAGCAGCGTCAGACACAGGGCCACCGCCACCATGCCGACATAGAGCGCCACATCCTCGGCCCCGCCTACAGCTTCAATAGGATGAGACAGAACGACAGAAGCAAAATTATTAATAAAGACTGAAAAAATTCCCTCAGGTGTTGAATGGTAATACCTATGAATTGTGCTGCAACATCTTTTATTATCTTCAGTCCAAAGGTATCACTTGAGGACCTGTTTAATAGCATGAAATCAGTTCCACATTCTTTGCTTGCCATCTAATGCTGCTTGACAATGTCCCGACTGATTAGGTTAAGAAGGCCACCATTACTAAATATTAGGTAACTCTCTTGAGCTTTAAAAGTCTAAAACGTCAATGTCAGCCTTTGGACATTCGAAAAGGAGAAAGAACCAGTTTCTCTAGCAGGTTTTTTTAGCGTAGCCTTTATTTCTGCACTGGATAAATATATCTTACGCCAGCATGTTCTTTCTCTCCGCTGTCTTTTTCTCTCTTTCTCTAAGCACAACACCCCCAAGAGATACAGTGGAAAAATGAAGGATTTGCTTATGAAATTCTAGCACCTCTTACTGAAGGTCTCTCTCTCCAAAGCATAGGAATGCCTTTCTCCCAAAAGTACAGTATGAAGATGACAGCTAAGTCAAGACAAACATCAATGTGTGTGTGCATTTGTGTATATATATTGTGTGTGTGTGTGTGTGTGTGTGTGTGTGTGTGTGTGTGTGTGTGCGCATGCTGCAGGAGAATGGGATTTGCTACGGCTGTCTCTCTGGGCTGGGAGAATTTGGTGGCAGAGGTGGAGGATGCTCCTGGGGACTTTGTGGAGGGCCATTCTTTAGGGGAGGCACGGGGGCGTTGCGCTATCAACTGAACACAGTCAAGGGGGGGACGCACTGAGCGGTGCAACTTTGAGGGATGGAAACAACAGCAAAGGTTAAAGTGCTGCAGACTGGTGGGTGGTGAGTTAACAGCACAAGGAGGAGGACAGAACCGGGAAGAGCAGAGCCAACTTACGAGACTAAAATTTAGAACTGAAGAGGGATAAAAAAAGACTAACAGGGAGACAGCATGTGCCTGTGACTGACAGGGTGCATTATTTGCATTTCAGCAATGAGCACCAATAACACGTCCAAAAGGTTTGTGTCAAAATCAACATGATTATCATTGGGCATGACACATTTTGATGAATATCTCCAGATTTTTATTGCATTTTTTTCACCACTGCGTAATCCCACTGCTTGACGGGAACCATGGAAACACCAATTTGACAAGTTTTAATTGGTGTCAGTAAATCTGTTACATGAGAATGGCACAATTAAATTAGCAGAGGGCTAACAGTCAAATTTGCAAAAAAAAAAAGAAAAAAGAAAAGAAAAAGAAAGCGGTCAAAAAGGTATTCTTTCTTTCTTTTTCTCTGTGAGTCATATCTCACTTTCCTTTGTCCTCGCTTTCTCCTTTTGCCTTGAAAAATCAATTTCTCTGGACAAAGCCACCTGACGTACCCAAGTCTTTAAGAGAAATGCCAGAATCTATTTCATGGGTGATTATCTCAGAACAATCTGATACCTTAAGTAGCGGGATTATATGCAGCCAAGCTCTATGGCGGAACTTCCTAATGCCAGGGATCTCTTGACATGTAATCAATTGTGAATGACTAGCTGAAGATAAACATAAGATTGCTTGTTCTGTTCTTGACATTACACAGCACATCGCGCAGAGTCTTATGAGATACATACACCTGCCCTCCACCTCTCAACTTGTCCATTAACCTACCTGTGCCTCTCTCCTCCGACTCCCCTCTGTCTAGGTCTCCTCAGGGAAGCATAGAGGTGCTTAAAAGTAAGCAGCCAGGCTAAACCTTACACCTTTCACAATGAGCTCCAAAAAAGGGGGAGAGACTGGCTGAACCTCTCATTAAAGTTCCCAAATCCAATTGTCTTGGTGAGTCAAAGGCCAGACGAGGCTGTGATATTTGGACTTCTAGTGCTGCAGTCTATTGAGAGCTGTGCAGTCTGACTAAAGACAAAACAACGGCCGTCAGCATGGAGACAGGCCAACTAGGTTCTGCTGATTGGATAAACATAGCCTTAGATGGGCCAGCTGCTGTTTACTTTCTAAGGGCAATCCAAAGGCACCTAGCTAACCTCAGATGCAAAGATCCGGTATCTTGACTTTTCCTTTTCCGCAGCACACACCCGTCTTGCACCCAGACAATAGAGTGAGTCAATCAGACAACTCTCTCTCTCTGTCTTCCTTCCTCTGTCCCTTTATTCCGCCTGTAATCTCTGCTGGCTTATCGGAGCATCACTGAGTGAAGTTTTATCTGACCCACCAGGTGTCACAGTGACACGATCCCGTTGCTCACTGCAACCCTGACCAACAAACTCTCTCAGCTCCTCCTGGCCCTGCTCATTGATTTTCATTATGCCAGCCAATAATTGAAAAGACATCCATCACACTTTAATTGACATTGCTAATCAGGTTTTATAATTAGATGGGCTTTACTGTAGCCACCCTCTGATGTGCCCTCTCTTTCTTCCTCTTCTTCCCCCACACACTACCAATTTACCTCTCTTCCTCTCTCTGTCAGCCATCACTCCATTATTCATACCCACTTGACGTAATTGCTGGCTAAGAACTTTTGATTCTCTTTGTGTGTGACCTCTGCATGATTGACACCTGCTGGTGGATTATCTGTGGATGTCAGAATTGACCCCAGGCCAATCTCTGTTTGTTCACCTCTTCCCAAGCTTTAGGTTCTGCTCCTCAGACTTGCTCAAGGGCTGGCTGGTTAGGGATCAGTTTCTGACTTGAGATCGGCTGCTATGAACTTGTAATTCATCTCCTCTGAGGCGATGTACCTGGCTCCTGTTTAAGTTTGGACTCTTGCTGCATTGGCAGTCAGCACAATATGTGCACCTGATAGTCTTCAACTCACTCTACCTGCTTCTTTCTCTCTCCCACATTGATAAATAAAAGCTTTGCAGCCTCCTGCGCCTCTTCCCTGGGCATTTATCAAGAGACCTGAGAATATATTTCATCCCATGGCCAATCCTAGTCACTCGCCTGAAGATGAATAACATTGGAGTTCTTAAGGTCAGGGAAATATGGCTACTAAAACTCTCAAAGTGAACGTGACCATTACTATCTCCACAATACAGTTGTCCCATCCCTCAGTGAGTCCTGATAAAATATGGCCCAAAATAAATATTCAGCCATTTTTCATGCAGCCTGTGACCCCACTCTGACAAACAAACCCATGACGGAAAACATCAGCCACATCGCCAGCAAATTAGCCCCCAAATTCAACGACAGACTATAGACAGATTAATAGTTTTATGGGCTTTGCACAATCATTTGTGACACCTCAAAACAGGATGCTGCTGCAAATTAAGTTCATTACCTACATTACACACATTAAGCCGAATAATTGTTTTTATGTTGCCCTAATTTCCTGTGCTGAGAATACAGACACTATTATTTTTCCCACTATCCTTTTTGTGCCCTCTAACACCTGTCTGCCATTTTGGCTCTGGCATGCTGCCAGCGTATTTATTATTTCCCTGCACAGATTGTGCATTGCTTCATCTTAGGCTTCACTTGTTTGCTTTATGAAAATGATCCCGCCTGGGTCAGATCTGTTTATTTTAGAGCTGTAACACAAAACTCACTGCTGCACACTGATTCTCATACATAAAATATATCTAAAACAATAACATCATCTAACGTATGCCATTTCTGTCCTAATGAGGGAGATTAGAGATGTCGACGAGGCCCTCAGAAAGAGGACGTTTTGTCAGTGTGTAACTATGGCTTACTCTGCAGTTGCAGTGTTAGATTACACTAGAAGACAGGGGTGCCTTTTGTTTCAAGAGGAAGTTTTCAATCTCAGCTAACAGCCTGCAAACATGGTTGAAGTATGGGAGTTGCTGACAAGCCAAAAGCATCTTGCTATGTTTCTTATTATAATACTTCACACAGCAACTGTCTATGGAAACACATCTGCTGGGAACAGATTGGGACAGGCATTCTTCAGAGGCCAGCGTTCTGCTCTGCGCTGTCAGAGTAAATACTGAGTGACTGTGTGTGTGTGTGTGTGTGAACATGTAAGGGACAATGACTGGCATTCTTGTGTATATATTATATCTTGGCTCTCCGGGGGAGGAGGTGCCGACCTTTGATGATGGCCTGACTGAGCTCCGTGGATCAGTGCACCAGCCAAACTGGTCTACACACGCACATGCAAGCACACACCATGCTCACACATAAACACACAGCGTCACTCACATAGAATAGCTCTCTGTTTATTAATTCACTCGTCCATGTCCACTGAATTGAGTGGGGATTCAGTTGATGTGTTTACCATGCAGATCAGCCAAAGAGCGCACTATTTATAACATTTTGTCTATGAGACGCCACCCTGAGACTCATAATCCCTGGATGGGAAGCTGCAATATCTTTCTGTCTTTGATATCTGTGGGGCGCGACAGAGCTCTCCCTTCATGTCCATCTGGTCGGCAGCGGACCCTGTGGTGCCACTTTCCACTCATCTGCCGACTCGGGCTGTATGAGCTTTGCGATTTCTAATCCTGACTGTACGCGCATGCCCTATTAACGACACATGGGGAGCGGCAACACAGCACTGGCGTATTACACAAGAAAGGAACCCATACAGGCTATGCAGCTACCTATATATGCAAACCAAATATACACAAATGATTGTTGTTTATGATCACACAACACATGCACGCCAGCTATGTGTGCTTTCATGGCGGATTTGACCTGCAGCACTTTATCTGGCAGGTTGTGTTTTAATCAGAAGAGAGGTGATTTAATTCTCAGCTCTATTAATAGGTCAGAGAGAATCGCAGTTCAGAAGCAGGTGAAAAGATTGTATATTAGCTTAGCAGCAAGTACCATACCAGTGTTAATTAGAACTGATTGTCTAAAAAGGTCACAGGTTGGGACGAGCCAGCAATGGTCCGCAGACAATTCGGTACAAGTGTCTTATGAGAAGAACATCTTTCCTTTATGAACCTTTTGAAAGATGTACTCAACATCTATCACAGGAAGCTAACACCATAAGGAGACATAAAACATTTATTTGATCTGATAAAAAAAGAGGAGGGGGACACTTTTGCTCCTCTCGCCAAAGTGGAAACGGGAAGAAAGGAAAAACCTTTTCTTCGCCTTCCTCTCTGCCTGTCTTAGTTCAGAGGCTAATTGATGCTAATCTTGTACACCTGTTCTGCATGAATTGGTTGTGATCTACTTGTTGTTGTATCCGAAGAAGGTTGCAAGACTGAGCCATCATGCTTTTTATTCCGGACTACATTTTTCACTTTGGCCTTGAGAGTGTTATGCTTCTTTTTATTATTAGATCAATGGTTTATTATCTAGCTATAGCACTCATATGTTGTTTTGAGCACATTTATTGATTTTTTTAAATGTTCCTTTATCGCTCATCAGCTCAGTTATAGGAATCAAATACATTAACTACATTCTCCTGCATCCTGTAAAGGAAAAGTGGTTAAAAAATTCCTTGTGAACCTGTATTGTCGCTATTGTTCCACTGAGCTGAACAGTGAACAGTGAGTGTATGTATAATTTACAGTATGTGGCTAAGGGTGTACTCACTCTGGGGGCACTGCTCGCTGGTACAGTTGAGAGACTGGAGGTCAAGCCCTTGGCAGTCTTTGCCCCCAGTGCCAGGGGAGGGCTGGGTGCACTCCCTGCTCCTCCACATTGAACAGTCTGCGCCACATGCTGACCACTTGCTCCATTCGCTCCAGCCTCCATCCACTGCAAAGACACATAATATAAAAAAAAAAACAAATGAGTGCAAAAACACACAGTGGCAAAAACTCAAACTGATTCACTTCAAAGACTTATATTTTAGTTCACAAGGATAAACTATTGATCGGAAACCATGCTCAACAGTTTTTGAATACACACAGCTATATCTTCTTTTTAAAAACAGTTATATAAGATGAGTTATATATGTTAAAACTTTACACAGTGAACTTCAAATGCAACGGTGCTGTAAAAGCAGTGGTGTATTTGCGTGTGAGATGAGAACAAGAGGGAGAATACTCTGTTGCCATCCTGTGCAAATTCATTCAATCTAAAATGGAAACCTGGCAGGGAAACCAATATAAAGACATGCAAATCTACTTGCACACACTCAAATCCAGCAGATGCACCGGGAAACCAAAACGTGTAAAACTGCTGAGGAGAGCCATAGTATCTCTATTCTGCTTGCTTTGTTTATTTTCAACATGGAAATCAGATGCAACTAAGCTAAACCCCATTGGTACAAGGATGCTGTGGAAGATGCTGTGGCCTGGTAGACCCAGATGTCAACAAAATATATCTGTACAGGGAGAAGACTTTGACCCCTGGGAAAATGGCCCTCTATTGTTAAACATGCAAGACACAAAATATCTCTATTTAAAAATGTTCGCAACAAATGAACATTCGTGAGAGAAAACAAATCTGCCTTGGTCTTATTTCTTTGTCACACGAGCTGTTACTGTGGCAACATGAGCAATACTTGCAGTGTATTTGAATGTAAGACACGATACAGGTGGTATTACTCTGAACAGAATGTAAATTGTGCCTGCAGCCTCACCACAACTTCAAACACACCGCCATCAGCACGGACAAAATGAAACAAATGGAAATGGGCCAGTAATAGTTCTGAGCCTGCCCCACTGTAAGAAATATCTGCAGCTTTACCACAGACAGAGAGGCCATTTTGCAAAGGTCTGGGTAATTTGGCATTTTGGCCGAGGCTGGTAGAAGTGATATTGAGAGTGACACAGCAACAGGCCTGGGGAGGGTTGCCATGGGGCTAAGGGGAAAAAGAGCAGTAATGAGCTCTCATGGGGGAAAAACGCCACTGACTTGCTCTTTCCCTCTCCCAAATGTAACAGTGAACAGGACCAGATGAGAATCACCAGAGCTTCTCTCTTTCTATCTCTCTCTCACACACACACAGACACACACAGAGTATATGCACATCACGACAGCAGCAACCCTCATTCTGACTGACCTGAGGGCAAGGAAACCTTAGCGCTCATTAATCCTAGCAATAGAGAGTGCAGGGGGCATGACCCCCAGAGAAAGGGCCAGACCTGCTGCAGGTCTGAGGCTTTGGTTAATAAAAGTGAGACAGTGAGATGTTATTCAGGGTGGGATACCTACTGTATTAAGGTACAACTGTACAAAGTAATGATTTCATTTGGTTTTAGAGCAAGTTACCAATTGGAAAAGCGGTTAAAATCCACTGTGAGCAATATATAATGGAGGCACATGTGTGAATTACACCCTGCTCCCACACTAGTCTGCATGTTTGTCCATGTGTGTCCTAAAATGATTGCTAGAGAATGTGAGAGGGTTTGTGTGTTTGTGTGTGTGTGTGTGTGTGTGTGTGTGTGTGTCTGTGTGTGGTAGGATGCTGACACAGCTCAGGCCTCTTTGCAGTTAGATCCATTTGGCAGAGAGAGCAGAACCAATCAGATAATTGTCCTTGTTTGGCATTGAGTGGACCCATCCCTGGGCCAGTGGGATGATTATCCAGGCTGGGAATGAGAATGATTGAATAGCGAATTACATCCTAATGAATATATTATGTCACCCCCCGGTTTATCCACACCACTATGAAATAAAGAGATGAGATCAACATCTGCCCTGATGAGGTGATGAAATTCTACCTCTCTTTTCCACCACAAAGCAAGACTAATGGCCATGCAAATAACATTTTCAAACAAGGAGATTGGAGTGGAAACAGGGTGCTGCTCATGAGAATGTGGATGAGACACAAGCAGTGTGACAACAAGGCTGAGGAAAATCAAAGAAAGATGAAGATGCATATGTGGTCCTTGATGGCCTGTCTGACTCTAGACATATGTCATATGACTATTTCAGAAACTGAAGAGGCTTTTTACAGGAGCAGAGACCAAGGAAATGTTTGGACAGCATAAAAGGAAGTAGAGGGAAGTAGAGAAATATTAAGTGGTTACAATATATTCAGTGAGCAAGAAAATTTAAACTTTCTTTGATTTCCTTTTTTCAAATTTAAGGCTGAAATCAGAAACAAACTTCATCCTTTTACTTTTTCAGAATCCACATAAGAAAATTGTTATCCACAGCCACAGTTTTCCTTATCAAATCCCCAGAGAGAGATTGTTAGCACTGCTGCAAAAGGCACCACAGCTGATTTTCAATCTTGCAGCACCGCAGGTTTTAGGTCAGGCGGGTCTCTGAGGAGGGATGGTAATACAATAGCCAAGTGGCAAGCCCCCATTTGGACATGTTGTCAAGGCAAGAAGCAAAAGGAACCCCGCCATTCTTTACAGGTCGGTAGGAGGGCCTGTTTGAAGCTCTGCTGTTCAAAATGACAATGACTGCTGACCCAGGAGCTGGCAACATACTGCTCTCCATCATGGACAATCCATCCCATCCCCTCCATGACACACTGCAGAGACAGCAGAGCTTGTTTTTCTAACTGTACCATTCAGCTCCACTTACACAAACAACGTTTCAGGAAATCGGTCCTACTGTTCACCATAACATTGCACAACAGCTCACCTTTGTGAGCTGCTGCACCACCATCTGTACAAGTATATCATACTTTTACTGCCTTTATTATACACTGCCGTTCTGCACAGCTCTTATTGCCCTTATTCTAATTGCCCTGATCTTATTGTCCTCTTTCTGAGATTGCAAAAGGTATTTCTGATTAATGTTGTTTCTGTTGTATACTGTATGTCTATCTGTTTTTGATGTATATTTTATGCAATATCTGGATTTGAAGGTCTGCAATCCTGCAGATGTAAATTAATTTTTAATTCTTTTGTTATCCCCAGTCTGTTGTAACAATGACAATTTCCCTCATGGGATCTACCTATCTGTGGGTCTCTATGACGGACGTGATCCGAGATCATTGGGTATCCATGGTTTCTGTGTCCTTGAGGGCAACATGAGGTGGTAGAAAAGTAGCCTCCCACTGAGACCACCCCTCTGCTCCCGATGTCCAGTCAACACACGTGTGCACAGAGACCTCCCCTAATCCCAGTGTTCAAAGGTTTATGAAAAAAACAAATAACCAAAAAAAAAAAAACAACCCACAGACCCATTGAGGGGGTTGATAGCTTGGCCAAATCTTATTCTGTAATTCTGACATTTCATTTATTTAAATATCTTTTTTTTTTCTTCCTGGTTTGATAAAGTTTGTAAATGATTACTGACTAGAGCACATTCTACTCCCTTATGTTAAGTAAACCACTAGAAGAAACCAAAATCAGACAGAATGAGATATGAAGAGGTTGAGCCAAAACAAATCGCACCAAATGATTAACAACAGTGCTGATGCAAGGCTGTCACCAGATGGCCACCATCTTTACACAGTGAACTAATGTGTTTTTCTGTCACAGCCAAGGCTTTTTATATTCCGTGGGTAAAAATATGTAGTCTCTAGAACCATCTCTGATAAAATCTAGAGACTCAGATATGCTTACTTCCAAAGCAGAATTAGACATTTTCCTGCAGTGTAGACTGTCGACAAATGGGTGCTCACTTGCATGTGTACAACACGTACATGCACAAACACACACTTACAAGTGATTTGCACAAATACACCAGCCCCGAGTCTGTTTATTTTTCATCTAGTATAATTCTCATGACTCTCCTGGCAAGCCTGAGGGATCAGTACAATATTTAAATAATTCACACGAGTTAGAAATCTTTTCAGGTTGTCTGCTTTTCTCTAACAAATCAGGCAACAGTAGGACTCATTTGTGTGGGGAAGGTGTTATCATGTCACTTCCAAAAGTATTTGCTGTTGGCCCAGGTAGTGTGTCTTTTTTGGAAATATTGGATTGATTTGACATTTTACATTGGCTGTTGGCTCTGACCGCAAGTCAGTGCAGGGGCAGAGTCACTGCAGAGCAATGTGGGATACTTCAGCGAAGGATATGATGAGATGGAGACAAAGGAGAAGGACAAGGCAGAGAGGAAAGAGAAATTGAGACTAAGCTCTCGCATAGTTTGGCTACTTGCTGTCTCAAGTGTTGATCTACTCTGCTCTGAGCCTCAGGCTTTAGCCTCAGCCTCCTCCTCCCACAGCTCCCTGTGTCTCTCGCAGCATGGAGCCCATCTGATCTGCCACACAGGCCTCCGCCAACTCTCATTAAACACTTTAGAGACTTAGACAAAAATACAGATGAGCCTCTCTAGATTCACACTTTCCTGTTGAGAGGGGAGGTGCTCACATTTAGATACAAGAGCCATCCTGAATAGACATGTGAAGAGTTCTGTTACTTAACAGGCTGTTGTAGATGGCGTCAGTCTGTGGAAGCTTGTACAAAGTATGTGTATGAAAATATGGCTCTGTGGTTGCAGCTAATCACTACTCTGAAGCAATCATGCTATTTTTTAAATTTAGGCCAACACATGGCCATCGGCACTTCAGCAAGAAATATATATATAGACAAAGTTGGGCAATGCAAAGAGAAATTATAGCCTTTGTGTGTTATTTCCAAATTTAAACAGATTTGTTTCCAGCAAATATTCATTCAGTCGACAGCAACTTTTTTTCCCCTAAAGGAGGAGCACAGCAAATCGATCAGTGTGTTTTAAACACGTCAAGCAGTAAATATATATGTGTGTGTGTGTGTGTGTGTGTGTGTATGCAGATCTATAGAGATAAACATATATAATATGTATATTTTAATAATATGTACCCATTTCAAAGATCTAGTTCTTTAAGTTGAATGCACTAGAGAGCTAATAATCAACAAAGAATCTTAGTCTAGATAATTAATGAACTCTTGAAATACTACCAGCATTAAATCATGCAATTTTTAAAATGCAGCTCAAAAACAAAGGCACTGTAGAGGAAAAATGTCTCACAAGGCTGACTTAAAAAATACAGAACACTATTTCTGAATCCAAATGTCAGCCTTGTCTAAATAAATAACATGATGTCTATCTGCAGCATTACAGCTCCCCATGTAATTCACTCTTCTCAAGGCTCTTTCTTCTGAAATTGGTTGAAATCACCATCTTCTGTGCATCTAGTGGATCAGAACTGCGAAGGCTATAAGCACAGTGATAATTAAAGTTGTTAGCCAGTATGTAAGGATGCTCTCTGCTCCGCTGGTCTCATCTGTTCCCCCTCACTGACTGTGCATGACTCTTATATGAGAGCTTCTATTGGGGCCGATGATTCATACATGTGTTAATCATGTATTTGATGAATCAAAGTGAAGATTCACATGTATTTGGGGGTTGTCGTTGCTGGGCTGTGTGCGTGCTGGATGACAAATGATGGGAGGAGTCAGTTCATCCTGGGGGAATTCAGAGGCATGTCTGTGAGTACACAACAGAGCCCCAGTGCCAGTTGTGATTGGAAACAACAGCCCATCATCCCCGGGCTCGAGCGTGGTGGACTTTGGCCTTGAGGGGAACCCTCTCTGGGCGCTGACAGCTGGGGCTGTCTGTGCCACTGATGCTCTGTCTGAGACAGGTAACGAGTGAAAAAAGGAGGCAGAGACTACCCTCTGTTGCCAAACAACAGGACTGATAGAGGTGTGAGCGGGGTCACACCGCTGTAGCATCTCTCATCAAGGGAAAAAAGACGAGCTCTTTCTCTCCCAAAGTCTCTGCAAAATGTGTTCACAGGGTACAATGCAATTTCTGTCACAGCACCCTAAGGGCTGAAATTACACACGCTCCCCTTGTGGGGCAAAAGAAAGATAGAGGCGGGTGGGGTTTGGTCTAACAATAGCAGCTTGGACTGACATTAATCTCTTTAAGCTCATGGAGGTCAGTATCCTGCTTTGCTATGGGGGAATGTCAAGCATCCCTGGACACCCCTCTAATTCCATTACTCGTTGCTCCGGCGCTAATAATTCCAAATCCATCCTGATAGCGTCCTGACAGAGCGTCATGCATTTCTGTGTTTCCTTTGTCTTCTTCCTCCTGCTGTATTCCAGCGGGCCTGTTACTTACATACTTACACTCTCACTTGACATCTAGTGATGTCTTTACATGGGAGATGTGTAACACAACACTGTGATTCACTGAGGAAGATAACCTTTGTTTTAGACAGGGAAAAGCTGCCATGCCAGGGGTTTTCAATTTCCCCCTCTGCTATTTGCCGAGCGTGGGAGATTTCTCATGCGGTCAGCATGGCTGCAGCGCCCCAGCTATTTGTCCACAGACCGATCTGCTGGCAGCCAACAGCCAGCTCTTGTACACACTCAGGCTTTCTCGCCTTCTTTCTCAGCTTTCTCTTCTCTCTCACACTCTGGGCTTTGTTCCTGCCTTACTTACACTGTATCTGATTCCATTTGTCTATATCCCTGCATCCACCTTACACCTTTTTCCGTTCCTGCTTTCGCTCTCCCTCGCTATCTCTTCCACTGTCAAGAGGCTAATGTGGGACCACAAATGAAGCAGCTTGACTTCCATCTCAGGCTACCAGGGATCGATACGTGTTGCTCAGTATCAGGCAGGACACTCTGCCTCTCTGACACTCTCACAAGGGAGAATGGGCAGCCAAATGGAATGCCCTCAACTCCTCACACGTAAACATGGCACTCAGGCTGCCATAATTCAGCTTTTTATTGCCCATATTTACTACATAGCTTAAGCAGCAAACAATAACAAATGCACTAGCCAGTCTGACACAATGCCATGGCTGGGACCATGTCTCTTAAAGCAGACAGGTCTCCCAAATTAAAGCAGGGTCTGCATAGTGCATACAGCGCAGAAGATAAAGAAATATGTAAACAAAGTGTGATAATCATAAATCACTTTCAGGATGAGGCCTTACTGTGAAGACTAATAGGCTGTGACATTGCTGTGTAAGCAGTCTAATTGCAGGAAACAAAAGAAGTACTGACATCGAAGAAAAGACCTGGAGGTGCTGGTACAAAAAGGCAACCAACATAAAGATGAATAGATGTCTTCTAGATGCAAAAAAATGCAAAAAGGAAGCCACAGGAAGCCAAGCGCCACAGGACAAACGGGGTTGCCTGGGAGTTACCTGGACAGGTGGCCACACAGGCACTTTTCTGGACGTTCTGCCCCTCACAGGATGTGCCTCCATTCAGTGGCGTGGGGTTGGTGCAGCTCCGACTCCTCTTCTGCCAGCCACGCCCACATACAGCACTGCAGGACGACCAGGTGGTCCACGTGGACCAGCCGCCGTTGACTGTCAGGCCAGCGCCAGGGGGATGGAGGGGTGAGGGAGGGAGGAGGTTGGAGGGAGGGATGGACAGATGAAGGGACAGAGCAGCCAGGATTACCCGACATGCACTAAGAAAAAGAGGTATGTTGCGCTAGAATGATTGTGACTGCTGTTACACTCTTTGATTCAGCACTGCAAGGTGAACTAATGGAAGAGCAAGAGCAAAGGAGGCTGCTTCCTGTGTCAAAGTTGGAATTACAGCCAACTGCAGTGGAAACAAAATGGTTTCAACAGGGAGCAGAAAATAACATGACAGCTTGTCATCTTTGACTTTCATCCTCTGAGGAAGACACGGTTGCTGCAACGTAACTAGTGGACAATTTAAATATCTCCAAATTTCACCAAGGTAAAGCAAGGACATTAAACACAACCCTTACAATACAGTCAGAATATAATCACTGCAAACGATACCATTGAAATCCCAATGCTCATAATCACAATTGCATAAAAAGCAAAACCTACTCCTTTGAAATGCCAACAAACTACCAAAAATATAAATATATCACGGTTGAACCAGTAATTCAGATTTTGTCCTTCATATATCGTCCACCGATTTCACATCATTCCATGTCAGTCTTCAGTCTCAAGTATTCTTTGAATTGTAGGGAACAACACTGTATAATTTATTCCTCTTTTAAATTTGAGACTGAAAGTTCAGGCAGTTCAAGAAGTCTGCATGATGAATTCCTATAATTTCCTGAACCAGTGCCCATGTTCTAAACTATAACCGTCTACCAGCACATAATTGTTGCTATATCTCTCTATCATGGCAGGTGATTACATCAAATCACACTGAATTAATTTTAACCAGCTCCTTCCTGTATCCACAGTGTTTGTCGTAGCTCACAAGATGGCAAGATTCCTGATTTATTGACTTTAACAGCACTGTCGTTCCTTCTCTGTACATACTCCCTCCGTAATTTACCCCTAAGTCTCTCCTGTGCTTGTCGTGGCTGAATCATTTCCTTGCCCTCTCTTTGCGATTGATTGCCCGCCATGGCGAGGTAAATTGCCAGGCAACTCAGCCCCTGATTACCTCTTAGCACAGAGTGCAGTCACAACAGCCAAGCCTTGTTAAAATGCATCTCTGGACCCCTGTTGAACCCCTTTGAAAAGTAGGGGTTATTATAACTTGCAACAGCTAAGCTAGATCGGCTAGCAGTCTGGACTTTGATGTTCTCTGCTAACTGAATTTTTTTTCCAGCTAAAGAGAAACATAAGCAAACAGCAGTAACAGGTTCTTTTTTTGAACAAGCTCTCCTCAATTATGATTTAACCTAAATTAATAGCAAAGCATTTGTTATTTTGTCAAGCACAAAGCATGATGGAAAGAAAAAAAAGAATTGCACATGCAGGCCCCCCAGCTATTTATTCAGAATTTTTTGGGTCTAAGAGTGAAAATAAATATTTCGTAATATAAAAAAAAAGGCAAATAAAAGGAGTTTGAATGCTCGTGTCCCCACAGTGATTTCAAGTCTCAGTTTCTTCATCCGCAGAGCAAGTCTTTCAACAACAAGCTTATCAATGATAATCCACACTGAGAGGAATTGCACTTATTTTTATGCTGCAATGATGAGTGTATGATAATGTGTGTTTTGACTGCATGCTCCAAATTAATACATTTCATTTGAAACCATTCACAATGACAGTGCACATGCCTCAATTTTCAACTACATTTACAGTCTTACTTTGCCATGTAAATGTTTGGGCCCCCTTCAGGGTTTGCACAGTTTAACAAACGACAAAATTAGCCTAAAAGGAAATGACTTGAAGGATTTTGTTAAAGGTATGAAATACAATAATCTCTTTCATAGTCTGATGCATTTTTAAGGTTGAGTATTTTTTATGTACTTTATAGTATAAACTATATAAAGCAAAAAGATAAGCAGGCCTACAAATAGACTGAAAGGTAAATGCATACTTTTTTTCCCTCACTGTAATCTGCTGTGTGCAGTACAGAAGACTTTACCAATAAAAGAGTATCTCTTGTTCATACGAGGAGGGTGACAGGATAATGTTTTTTTGATACATACAAACCAATCCAAAAGCCCTCTCTATATGACCCTCACGTTTCACACTTACTCATCTTTTTTAAATCTGAAATTCATCTTACACCCCAGGATCCACTGAGATTCCACAGAGCTTTTGTTGGCTGAGAAGGGAAAGTAACTGCAATCTTGAGTGGTAATTAATATTCAAGCAGCTACAGCCTCAATATGGGAACTGCGAAAGTTATTGAATTTTGATCAAAAAATTCCCAGTGACACACAAGGGATGGAAATGCTTAAAGTGTATGTATTTCAAATGTATTAACGTCACAAAAATAACCTTAATTTCTGATAAGTTTAAGGTGATAAAATGCTATGTATAGATCTCAAACAAAGACCTTTAAATAATTTCATTTTAAAATAATTTCATTTATAGCAATAAAAATGTGTAAAGCAGAAAAGGGGTGCAGACATTTTTCATAGTGCTGTATACCGTATCTGTGGCATATGGTTCGTTTTCTCTACTGACATGATAGCAAACAAGAATTTGTGTTATGACTTTACAGTACATCATAATATCGTCTTTTCCTGGCAGCCTCAACAGAAACAGACCATATGTCAGACGTTGTGCCAGATTATACATTTCTTATATGTACAAAGTTTCTTTCATGATGCATTTCCATGTGACTACCATCTCCCGCATGCAGCTGTGAACTAAGCAAGGCTGTAACATATGCAAATCTTTAACAGTGCTAGCTGGCCTCCCCTCTGTGATATAAAATACGCTGTTTCTCTGCATTTTAATAAAGGTCAGTCTGATTATCAAGCCAAGTCATTATTTGCAGTTTTTCTTGTCATAGTGGATTCACTACAGTGGAGGCGGAAGATCGCAGCCCCAGGATCGGGGATTGCCAGCTTTGGCAAAATGGTAGGAAGTAGAATTTGAGTTGTTGAATTAATATGTAGATACACTACTATCTCTTTATGTAGTTATTTATGATGATGTAATTGAAATATGATAATGATAATGATAACATTAATATAATCAAAATAATATTAAAACTTCCTGATGAGAAAAAGTAAGCATAAAAGATCAACATGCAAGCAAAAAATTCATTTTAGCTGATTTCATGTTTGTGTATTTTGAAAATTTCAAAGCTGAGTCCAGACCTCTCGTTAGCCTCTGCACACAGAGCTTTGACATCTGCTGAAAGAAGTTATCACCTACCATAGACTAGGACCGTGGCAGAGGTGCTTTTGCGGCGAGCGACAATGTTTTTGGCCACACACGTGTAGTTGCCCGTGTCCGCCAGCCGGGCTTTTTTGATGACGAGATTATGGTCAGCTGTGATGAAAAAATTGGGGTCGCTCGCTGGGTCGATCACATCCTCGTTTCTCTGCCACTCCACCTGAAAATATGTTTCAGTGGTCAAAAAATTCACTGTATCTCAATAGAAACTGCTTCCCTCCCCCATGCTGCTCTACAGTGACCAGACATGCTGCGGATAGGAGATTTTTATGTGGACAGAAAAAGCAGTGAGGTACTTCTTTTTTGATGCAATCAAACAAAAAGAAAGAAGAACAAATATAGCTTGGTGTCATACCGATAATGAGATGAAATTTATTTATACACTTTGCTGATTTTAATATTTATGGGTGCAGCTTTTATTTTGCAGCTGATCATATCTCTGTAGCAGCTGTTGGTCAGTGAGCGAAACAGACCATTCTTTGTTTAGTTTCTGTTGCCTGTCACAGAAGCTAAAACTGATGTTATTCCTTTTTTGGTGTACTCTAAGATTGGCTTGCTTGTTTTCTTGCTCTCACTTGACCTCGTTCCGTCTCGAGAGTAGCTACGGAACAGTAGCATTGTTGCTGGTATTACTGCCAGTTGTGATGCTGCATATAATTGGGCTTTCCTCCTCTTGTGAGTTATCCCTGTTTTCTCCTGTGGTGACTTTTGCTCTGATGTTCTTTTCTGCTGAACTGTGCCTCAAACCTTACTTCCCATTTCCTCTGCAAACTGTTCCTACCCTGTATAGTTGTGATTGGCTAGTCTGCTGGTCCTGGTGTCTGAGCTGTCTGAGTGGTTGGCCTAACCTCCTGTTGTGTTGTTATTAGAGCAGTTAGTGCCTATCTGGGACCTAGTGGATGCTGCAGACGAGGTGAAACAGCTGGCCCCAGTCTGGTCTTCTAAACACAGACACGCCACCGAGAGATGTAGAGAAAGAGAGAGGGAGAGACTTGAGCAGAACAAGAGTGTATGAGAGAAATAGTACATGGAGAGATGGCAAAAAGATAGAGAATAAGATAGGGAGCAAGTGAGGCAAATAGACCCATTAATTATGGATAGGCCTTTAGAGATGCCAAACTGGAAGTGAAGCCTCCGAGCCTATCCTGAATGATGTGACGAGACGATGTGATTTACGGCTTCTCAGAGATGTAAGAGAGATAATAAATCAATAATGGGGAATAATTAGAGATGTAATTTATCCGTACAGGGTTGTCTGTTCCCTGGTGCAAGAGATGAAGGGAAGCTGATTCCGTCACACTTTTTACTCTTTGTCCCCCTGGTGAGGAAAGGGTAAATGGATACCAGATGAGGGCCTATAAATATCGTCTGGATCCATGTCTCACCTCAGCTTGTGGCACCCCATCGGGAGGATGGCAGCGCAGTAGCACCTCCTGGTCCAATGCCACCTCTTTACCCTGTGGCTCCTCCTCAAAGTTCTTTCTCAGGTCTGGTGGAAGAAACACAACCAATTAAGATATTCGTAAGACCTTGCGCGGCTTGAATGATATACTCAAAATGTGGCATGGTGACAGGTGCAGACTGGCCATTGGGAAGTTTGGGAATTTTCCTGGCGAGCGAGTCTCGTAAGGGTTGGCCTTTTTTTCACACACTGCCATTATATAGCCTACAGTGTATACAGATATTCAATAGGTCATCTTGGCTGCAGGAACACAGCTGCAGTTAGTGTGTAGCATGTGTTAAAAGTATCTTACACTTGTAGTCAAGACACGGATGGGGAGTGAAATCCTGTGGCTGGCACTTGAGAGAAGGTTTTACTAAAAATGGCTTGGCTGGCTTACGCTGCAAAGTGTGCTAAAATAACATTTTTATTTAGGTTGTCTGCATGATGTGGCAGTGAAAGTAGGCTCTTCTCAGTCCTCCTCTGCATCAGAAGGTCAGCGTTTCTATGCAGAAAACAGTGGCACACTCCAAATGCTATGAGCTGCTGGAAATTTCTTATATCTGAATTTTGTGAAAACAAAATCAGGAAAAGTCACACAGCTCTCATTTCATGTGCACAATGCACAGTGTAGGTAAATAAAGATTGCGTTTTACTGTTTAACAATAGATTTTTTTCTGTCTACAGGTGAAGAGTATGTAGAGACAAATATGATGACATTGTTTGTGTGTTGGTGTGTTTGTCTGTTTCCAGTGCAGCCAAATGGACAGCAACAGTCCATCATCCATTAAGAGTACCAAACCAGCTACTTGAACCACATGCCAGGGAGGCCTGTGGGCACCTTTTAAGTATCTTTTCTGGCCTGTTATGTTCTCGCCATTCATCTCAGACAAATGAAACCTCAACATTTTTACACTCTACTCTTCAGAAAAGGAATCAAACAAAAACCATTGTGAATATAATATGCTTTGTGTGATATTGTGTAAATATAATGTTCTTTATGTGAATTTACTTTGCTGTAAATACAATGTGCCTCGTGTGATTACGTGCTGTGAAAAGTGTGTGCCTTTGGATAAAGTCTGCTGGTTCTTTGTTTAAACAATATTGTCTTGTTTTGCAATATTTCTTAAATCAGACAGCAGGCTATTGAATCAAATTAGGTGTCAGGTGATCATTACACTAAGCCGACAAACCTGGGGAAAGAAAATTAGTTTCATATATTTAAAAATTTATGATTCTTTGATTGAAAAACGTGTCATTTTGAATTGGTGTAAAGTTGGGCTGCCAGACATCGAATTCAAGCAAGAGGCAACTGTGTGTTTTTTGTAGCAAGTCTGCCCCTGCCTGGTGATGTTTCTAAATTTTCCACTCTCTAAACGTCCACCCATGACCTCGCTGAGCATGTTGCACTCCAGTTGGCCCCTAAGCCGCACAGGGATCCGTGGCACCAACCATGTTGCTTATTACAGGCTGCCTGGCTAGTTCAGAGATGCTTGTCTGCTGCCAGAGGGGCCCGGCATCAAGCAAAAGCAATTGCATTACCCCTCGCTCCTCTCCTCCAACCCATTCTCCTCTTCCAGCATTGCCAGCCTCCAGCTTCCATCTGCATGAGGGCTTGGAGCAGCCACATGAAAACAAAGCCCCGAGGCGCCTGCACAAGAGCTCCTGCAAGCCTGGCTGACTGCATGGGGCTTCACATTATGTCTCATTGAATACTTTTAGTGTTGTACCAAGTTCTGCTATATATTTGTATGTAAGCCTAGGCAGCGGATTACACAGGTAAAACTGCCTATGCTTATTTCTTGTGAAAATAAATGCAGGTCTATTTGTATTGGATGAGTTGCTGAGACCTGGCAGGTTGGCGCAAATTTGAAGTGTTCACCCTGGGTTTGGACTCAGAGCGAAGCATTGTTATTGTGTTGTGAAGGGTGAGGGTGCGGCCGTGAGCTGCTGGTGAATTCCTTTAAACAGATGTTGAGCCTGTCCTGACCAATCACACTGAGAGAAACGTTACAATACGCAGAGAGTTTCAGGACATTAAATTTAATTACAGCTGATACAATGGAAATGAAGGAGACTTAAGATATAACAGTCCTGGAACACTGAGAGCTATGTGAGTGTGTACGTACGTGCACGCAAATGCGAACCGGTGCAAGTGTGTTGTTAGTGAAGCGGTTGTGTGTCCTTATCTTACATCTAACTGACTTTGTTGAGCTCTCAAACAAGGTTGGATAATGAATTTGTGTTTCAAAAACATCTGGTGGTTTGGAGACTGTGCTGTGTTCAGCTCTTTCTGGAATAATGCATATTTATGCGAGAATTAATAGACAGAATGCTTTAAAATACTAAAATGTAAAATGGCTTCTTCTAATAAAGCTTTTGAGGCTGCAGTGAGGGATGTGCCTATGTTCCCCAGATAGATTTATGATTGCTGCACAGCAGTAAATTTCAAATCTGTTTTTATTCCAGTTACTTTCATAGGAATCATTGCTGATGTACTGAATCCAATGAAAAAATATGCTCATGAATACTCAAATTTAGTGTTCAGACGGCCTTCAAGCAGATGCATTACACTCTGTTTCTCCCTGCCAGGGTTTAATAGTTTCTTCTTGTAAGTAGAATCATAGGAAGAAGATTAAACTAAATTGCAATCACAGTAAAACACTGTGGTGCATCAGATCATAATAGCCTCTGGGCTAATTGTTAAATAAAACTTAGTCCCTCCCAAACCACTCAAAGTTGAGAAGAAAAAATCTCACTAATATCCTCTCATTGCAAACTAACATGGAATATGTAAGTACCTTGAAAGGCAGTTTTTGACTTTGTTATGACACAGTGAACATTTGAAAGTGAACTCACAAGCAATCCTGATGTATGCCTTTTGGCTCTTCTGGGTTCCGGTGGTGCTCCAGGCGACACACTGACACCAGTACTCATCGAGACCGAAGATCTTCTCCACCTGCTGTCTGGTAATGTCAATTGTCACCTGCATGACTGGCAGCGCTGCAAAGGAAACACAGGATTTACCATCAAAATGGGGAACAAGGAAGCTGAATGAGCACAGGTTTATCCGCATCAGCTCATTTGATGGCAACGAAGAATGAAATGACCGTAAATATTTCTCGACGGAAAGAAAACAAATGTGCTCAAAGGAATCCTTTAACGCATTTTCTACCTTGAACTAAACTGGCAAAGTAATTTAAAAAAGCCAAGTTGAATTAACAAGCAGAGAACCATAATCATATATAAACAGAGTGCTTGTTAACTGAGGCAATTGAGAGGAGAGCCTCACAGCTATCCTTGGTGTAATTTGGAGGGCGTTAAAACAGCAACAGTTGAGAAGGAACAGGGAAGCACTAAACAAACCCTCTATAAACAAAAATACTCAGTGCGACCTATTATTATATTCAGGATGAGAAAAGAGTTCACAATCTATGGAGCATTTCTACAACTGTGTTGATATAACTGATGCTGCTGCAATGCAGGGCAAAAATAGTTTTATTGCTTTCCAAGAAGAAAGCAGAGACAACCCTTCTCTACACAATACAGCATTGTCAGAGTCTCGTCTTTTTGATATTTCAGATGCAAGCTTTCATTTCATTTTCCATTGACCTTTTATGTGGGACCTGTTATCTAGAGGTATTTTAATATATTTATATATATTGAGCCTCGACCTTGATCCCTACACATGCGTCCTACTTTCTTTTCACTCTGATGAAGAGATTGCCACGTTTTACTTCCAGCTACCTCTCTCCGTCTAATCTTTTCTCACCACGGCCTTTTTTAGAGAGATGGGTGTTGGACCTCTCATATGAACACAGAGCATTTTATAGCCACGGAGGACACATGCCCAAGAGTAGCATATACGTACATTGTTGTATATTTAAATCTCAAATTAACTGCAATTTACATAAAAGCACCTTGTGACACTCCTACAATAACCTCAGATACTTGGTCTGCCTGCAGTGATCTTTTCAAACCCCAGACTGAAGCTGGCTGGAGCTTGGCTGAGTGGCGTCTATCAGGCCATCAAGTCTATACAATAATTGCAAAAAGCATTTGTTCCAAATCAAAAATGATTTTTTTCTTTTTGAAACAATTTGAGGCAGCTATGTACAGCTTTGCAGGGGCCTGTGTGAGTACAAGCTGGTCCAGCGGTGACATGAGCTGCTGGGGAAAAAATGTAAGTGGCTCCATCGCCAGCAGCCATATGGTGATAAGTAGCACTGAGGGTCATTAGCAGACCCCCCGCCCCCCAACCCAAGTATTAGCGTCTAAATGTAGTAGTTTCTGCTATATGTGAACACAGTAAATGTGAGTACAGGTGCAGTGAATCCAGCCCTGAAGCATCACTCTGAAGGAACAAAATGGGCACGACAGAGAATGAAAAAATGGAGTAGAAGAAACCCTCTATCCTTCAAACCAGCAGAATGCCAGCGCTTGGCTTTCTCCATAAAACATGAGAAATAAAAAAACATATACATGTTCCTTATACAAAAGGAGCCACACTTGAATTTTCTGCCTATGCAATCCAAAGCACAGTGTTACAGTCACAGTTACATTTTGTACATTTTGAACAAAAACTCCACAGCATCAACAGAAAAATAATGAAATGAAGTCTAACGGAGCAGGAGAGTAAGAGTTTTCCTCGGTTTAATTTAGAGTTTTATTTACAGTGCATGCAGCAGTGTGCAATTCATACCTTGTAGACTGCAGAGGGATTTCCGTTGTTGTGTATGTGTGCGTTTGTTATTATGAGTTAGTCATTAATAAAATCCTTAACAAGGAAACATGTTCTATTTGTAAATCCATGGCTGCAACAAAAATAATGCAGTTGCAGCGGGTTAAAAAATAGTAAAAATCTGTCTGATGTGAGTTCTCAAACCTGAAAGTTAAATCCAACTAAATTCTGAGAAATCCCAACAGGCTCGCATGTGAAGAACAGCAACATCTGATGACCCTTATTTTGACTGAGCTTGTAACAGTTTACGTATGAAAATCATTTGGAAAATGAATACGCACATTTGAAATTCAGCAATAGGCCACGTTTCATGTACTCTGCATGGCTCTACTTACAGTAGAAATTCATTTGATTAATGCAAACCTTCCTCATTCTTTGAGCCAGAGGGTAAAGGAAAAAAAGATCAGTATGGAGATGCAAAGCATGAACAATAGCAACCTGAGGTGAGAAATCCTATGAAGAGCAATCTGAAGCTCCGCTTGCTGGGGTAATTGCATTCTGTTTTCTTATCTCTTCCTGTCTCCATAATTACCTGCTTTCTGTGTCTGACACCTTCCAGTAACACTGCTGTGAGTCACTCTGTCCAATTTCACTCCAATTAATAAGTAGGACAAAATAATCTCATCACTTTGTGAACAAAATAGGACAGAAATTTCACAGTGGTTAATAATAATTGGACAGGCAGCTATTTACTTTTGTTTTTAAAAGTAATATAATGGAATGGCTATGAGTAAAACAAAACTGCACATCATTCAAAGATGACTGATACCACAAGTACACTGTTGATTCAAAGAAAGCCGTCTCTTTATGAAAATGGGCCACTGAAACACTTATGACTCAATTAAATCAATATCGATTTCTGATATCATGCTAAGAAGGAAATTTACACCTCCTTTTCTGCAAGAAACTAAGAGTGCACTTAATATTTCTGTTAAACAATAATTAAAACATGACACGATTCCCTTCGCCTACGGTTTGATCTGCAGCCCATTTATAAATGAGCCCACATCCCAAACCTCAGTTAAATTACTGTGAAAATTTTAAAGGCGATTATGCGATTGACACTGTATGAATCCCGGGCTTACACCTGGAACCCCGGTGAGTTTATTTCCATGTGAAATTGAAATGGGGCAACTTACTCAGCTTGGCTTACCCATAATATTTGGGAATTACATGTCTTCAAGCCTTGTAATGGTGCACGGAAATAATGGGGGACTGACAAACAGACAAAAGTATGCAAGCTTACATACACGCACGACCCACCATTTACACAGTCTCACACAACGCCATTACTAATAGTCAGCGCCTGTCGTTTGGTAGTTAATATCATTTTGCAAACAGCCTAATGATAAACTACACTTTTTTTGACACACTCATACCAGAATGCCATTTTAAGTTCATTTTGTGCTTGTGAATGAGACAAAAACATCACTGCTAAACCACAGTACTGCACCTGCTCCTGTGTAAATATTTTTTCTACAATATATTTTTCTTTGTATTCAACGTTGTCACTGCAATATTTGCCCTGAATATTTAAAAAGACTGACTGTACTCGGGAAGTTTAATAATTTTAACAGCTCCTACCTCTATCTTCATGTTCAAGTATCTCAGACTTAAACAAGCAGAATCCATGGTTTATTGTCACTGCAAATATTAGCTACAAGGTTATAGTAATGCTGTAATATAGATATAATAACAGTAGAGTGATCTCAAACTTATACAGAGTCTAGAATACAGTAACTACAGAAATCCGTTTTCACTCTTTTTTAATAAAGTAGAGCATTGCTAAACCTAATGTCGAGCTATGGTCAGTAGCATAGTCTTTATTCTAGGTTTAGATTAGCCCCAAATACCTTTTCAGACAGATGGAAAACAGATTTCTCCTGTGTTAATTCATTAATTAGTTAGATTTTAGCCGTGAGATGGATACACTAAAGTCCTTCAAACTATAAAAAAAAATAAATAAAAGTTATTCTATGTAACCTTTTGTATTATTAATGCACTTACCATCTTCCTTAGACAACTTTGATCCCTGTGGAACAGTGCCACTAAAAGCTCCCTGCATCCCTCTACTTGGCCAGCTCATCTGTCACAGCTCTGTGTCAGGTCATTTTGGTCTTCCATGTTTAGTTTCCTTGATAGAATTGATACTTGATGAAAAATGATGCAGTATTTCCATCTTCCTTACAAGTAGTGCTCCCCCTTATTGCCTCATCTTTGTTGGGTAAATCAAGCATTTTTTAGGAGAATATTTAAAGCAATTATAAACATCGATTAACTTATTTTTAAACCTGAAATACAAGCACGAGAGATGGCAGTTGTCTTTTCAGCCTGGAAATGGTTCCACAAACCTCCAGCAAATAGATGGAGCAACCATTATGGGTTGCCTAAGAGACAAAACCAAGGGCACACAAACGAGTACAAATCATCCACTGCTCCTTGTAAGTTGACAATGTTTGAAGAAATTTTAGGGGGGAACATACCTAATTTTGAAAAGAGAGTGACTTGTGCCCCTCACAGTCCCCTTGATATCCTGTGACAATCTTGTCAAACAAAAATCCATGCAAGGCAGACGGTGCAGAGCCTGTATATAAAAAGGGGCATCTGTATAATCCTCCAACTGGTGGACACTATACTACAATACTATACTAAAGCATACACACTGTTCTGCATCAAGACTTCACATGTTTTAAAAAATGAAAAAACAAAAAAGACTTGAAGAGATGCAGAGTGACTGAAACCATGAATTAAATGACCTTACTACTGTATAATGGAGCTTGTTGCAATGTCTCCAGGCCATGGAGTATGATACAAGGCATTATTAGATCCACTGCCACAAGCACACACAAAGGACGCACCATTTGCTCTATTGTGTTTTATTCTAATCTATGGCAAGGCAAGATTATTTACACATGCACTCCACTCAAACAGTGACACTTAACAATAGGAAGGAAGTCACACTATGACAAGAGACGGGGGCACAGACGTCTTTCTCTGCGTGTGAGTGCGTGTGGGAAGGGCTGTGGGATGAATCTTCCCCTGAGCCAACAGGGGCTCAACACACACAGGGTAAACATCATTGGACTCGGTCCCGGGTGAGTCGATATTGGGCTTGTCTGAGTGCAGGACTTTATTTTCCTCTCCCTCGCTCTTGTTTTCACAGGCTGTGACCTCAATTCCATAGGGGTCATTTGCTTATCAAAGGCAAAAGGACTGGAACTTGCAGGTCCTGAGTGTGTGTTCATTGTGACCAAGGAAATTCAATTAGGCAGCATCCCTACAGTGTGTGTGGCTGGGATTCATCAGTGGATATAGGAGGATTAGGTTTGGGCGATTCTACATCAGGGGGCTGCATCATTTCAAGGGAGAGAGTTCACAATGGTTGAGGGGAAACATCACAGATGAACGCTTTTAAGAACGCACTGTCTGCACATCCTGGTAACCAGTCAAAAGCAGGCTCTAAGTGTTTCATTTCCTCCCGTGGTTCTTCTTTGTACTGGGTGGCATCAGTGTCATCATCAACACCACCAGTGTCCAGGGCTTCTTTTCAAGAGACCAACAATGCGTTCGTCCTCAGACCAATTACTTTAGCTCTCCTACATGACAGAAATCCTGACACCAAGCCAGGTTGTCAAAAGACAACTTTCCACTCAACAGCTTGCTAAAATCAGTGTGAAAATGGATATGTACATCGCATTCAGAAAGTATTCAGGCCCCTTCGCTTTTTTCACATTTTGTTATGTTGTAACCTTATCCTAAAATCCGTTAAATTATTTTTTCCTCATCAGTCTACACTCAATATCTCATTGTAAAAAAGTAAAAACGGTTTTATAAATTTTTGAAAATTTATTAAAAAAGGAAAAAAAAAACCCAACACTTTCTGAATACACTGTAAGAACTTGTACTGCATTTCCATGTGTAAATAATCCAAAGTTAACCCCAGGTCACAAAACCAAGGGCACAACTGCTTTATCATCAAGTCTTCAGACTTCTATTACCATGTAAAGCAGTGTGGTGATGGGTGGCCCACACTACCTGACATGGAGAGCTAAGAATGGCAGGCGGCGCCATAAGCGTCTGTCTCCTAACAAGGATAAGGTGGCCTTCTGAGTGAAGCATAGCTCTATTAAACAGCAAAAGAGACAGGAGCAGAGGGAGGGGGAGCAAAACAGACACTACGGGTTCACGGGGAATACAGCAGTCGGGCCTCCTATTCAGGGATGTTGGTGGGGTTGCGACTTAAGTCAGTGGGACAGTGTTCTAGGTCAAGGCTCTGCCTCTGGTTATGACCAGCTTTTCAAGAGCTGCTTTTGATTGAGCTGTCCATTTTCCACAATGAATGCACGCTACAAGGCCCCCGGTGATGCTCTGAATGTCATTACAGATTATTCATGGCTGACAAACAGGCGAGCAGGTAGCGCTCCAATCAATCCAGTTAGGTTCAGTCCAATACCACACCAAGGAGACTTAGGTGGAGTTGCGACAGCGGGGTGAGAAGAGAAAATGGTGTAGGATAGAGGGAACACTAGTGAGAGTCATGGAGAACGTTCCTATTTTGAAATTTTGCTTCCGTTACTTAGTGATAGGCAGTACAGATCCCTTTAACACAACAATATATAGGCGGATGAGATTTTGAATGGAATTTGGGTTCAATAGTAATAAGAAATACTGGTGCACACACACTGCATCCCCCCAACAGAGTGAGAACTTCACTCTGCAAAAAAACTTCACTGCCATGTTTGTCACTGACACAACACCACGCTAAGTGCAACCAGGATCTAACAACAATGAACTGTGCAGTATTCATAAACGATGCTCAAATTGTGTTTTTAGTTGCACAGGTGTTCACAGGTTTGGAATGTGACAATGAATCCTTGCACAAAACTTCAGAATAGCTTATCCATGTCACTGAGTACAGACATCACATGCCAGACATTGAACTTAGGTTTCCATTTTTATATTTCACATATATATCTGTTAGCTAGCATGAAAAAAAAAAAAGCCACGAGTGACTGCCTCAAATGGGCATTAATTCAAAGCAATTGATTTTTCTATTTACAATGTCCCTCCATAATTAGTTTGCCTAACCTTTTCTTAATAGCACACACATACATATGTATACACACACACATACACACACACACACACACACACACAAGGGCTGTGCTGTGATTTACCACAGTGCCCTTACCATGGTGCCCTCGTTGTAATTACTCTCCATCCAATATACTGACCCTGATGATTGGCAAGAGCAGAATGTTCTAGATGCCACAGTCTTCGGGCTGGGAGTGACTGGGACGTGCTCCTTTATCTCCCCCACACACCTTGTCCTACCTCGATTGAGAACATGTTAGAGGTGAGGGCCTTGAGCACTTCGCTTCTGCTTCCATTACATTCTGCAGAGTGGGAGGATCTGATAGAACGTTAGCCACATGAAAGCCGTGATAATTTGCTCCAGCTAACATGTTTCTCTCCCCCTTGTGTGACATGGCCTTGGGCATTGAAGTAAATAAGGAAAGCTGCTTCAGGTAAGTCAGCCTGCCTCACATCTGGTTGCCGACTGCTCTGTGCCATACAAATTGCATTAGGGTTTTCCCCTCCCTCCTCATGAACGGTTGGTCCCCCTTGGGCCTTTGACCGGCAGTGTTGTCTGAGTGAGAAGGCAGAGGTTTTTGGTAATCCAATGAAGGTGTGTGGGCGAACGTAAATATTCAGCACAACAACAGACAGCGTTCAGTAAACAGCCTGGGGGAAACACACAGGCTACTAAAGTCTTTTTACAAAGCTCAACTCATTTTTTTCATATTTATGAAGTACTTTGACATCCTAAAATTCCTATTTGTTTTCATAAAAACGTATAGTCTTTGTGGATAATGTCTAATGTTGTAACTCATACTAAATAAACATGTTTGTATGTGAATAAATCAGCACTCTATTTCTAATTAAACAAAGTACACTAAAGCTGGCATCTATCTTTATCTAATCATTCTCTTTGTATATATAACTGATCTAACCAATAGCTCATGTAGGAGGAATCCACTGATGAATATCGAATGATAAAATTTTGATTTCCTCCACCGGCAATATTTCAGTGATTAGCTGAAAAAAATAATGCAATTATCATAAAAAAAGGTTAGAGGACACAGAGGAAGTCAGTCTTTTAGAATGAGCGAATATTTTAGCATGTACCCATCAAGTACACTTCAAACTTGAATCCTTCTTCTTGCCAAAAAAAAAAATTATATAGTTTAGCCCTTAATCACTGTGCAGGCTTCCAGTCTTAAAATTAATGAGCTGCTTTACCTTGTTCGGAAATGACATGTTAACAATTTGTAATATCATGTCTGAGCAGGCATGAAAAACAATGACTTTCAGCATCAGGAGTAACCTCTGAAAACTCAGTGTCAACACTGGGCTGTGACGGGAATACAGAATGGTTGGGTCTCTCTAAATCAATCTTTCACCCTCAAGTGTTACCTAGCACCCCCTCACAATGACACACAAGAGGTTATCCAGCAGAAAGCAGAAGCTAAAAAGGGACATACAAGGTAGCCTTGCATAAAGCTGAAGATAAAATATAGCATATGTTTAAAAAATAATAATAATAAATAAAAAATATATATATTTCAAAATATGTATAAATTCTGCCTCTCTTTCCTGGAATGAAAAAAATCATATATGTAAAAAATCTTATATGTAACCTATGCTTTGGTGTAATAAATGGCAGCTACATCTTAAAAGAATAATGCCTGTAAAATGTTAACAGCATCAGTCTGTAATTTGTGAGCTCCAGTGGTCATGTGATGTTGAGTCTACATGGTACATATTCTAACGTGGACCAAGTTGTTGAGTCGACTGTAATGTGACGCATGAGGGAATGGGATGCTGTAGACCGTGCAGGGATCAAGCCTTTAAATATTAATTTCTTTGTTCAAATATGACTATTAATTATTAATAGTGTTGATGCAAGATGGAGCATTGTGGACTTTATAAATAACCTGATGCAAAAAAATTGAGAAAATGGAGTGAAAATAGAGAGTGGACCTCTGAGCTTGGTTTGATATAACAGATAGCAGATTTTGGGAGGCGGTGTTGGAATAATATGCACAGATGCAGGAGAAACAAAAATAAAAAAAACATATGAGAGATTTTATGAAACCATTATTATCAATACAACAAATGAGATGGCTATAAAATTCAAAAGAAGGGATGCAAATAATTTCCACCCTATTTTCCAACCAAAACCAAAAGCAATACTTTACTATCATGTAAGACAAAATGAAGCTGTAAATCTTCACATTTGAGAAGTTGCAATCAATGAATATTTAGCTTTTTGTGACTCCATTAAACAAGTCTAGCTGAGGAGAGTCATCTGTAAAAGTAGGAGAGGACAAAAATAACACTTAGAACAGCCCATTACTTGTTTCCGAAACACAGCTTTTTATCTAATTTTCAGATATATATTTGGAAACGTCTGACAGTCTCTGTGCTTTGTCCTTCCTTTAAATGCAAGTTGCTCTGAGATCTCTTGAAACACAGAAGAAAGAAAAGATAAACATCTTCATAAAGCAAACACATGGTCTGAAACAACATGAATGAATGAATTATTAATTTGAATTGCATAAAATCCTCAAGATTGCCTCCTGATGGCTCCCAGACCAGGACTGCTGCTCTTATTGTTGTCAGCATGCCTCATTGAACATCCTGCTCTAACGAAAAGGTTTCTTAAAACACGGGCAGCGTTGCCTCTAAATGATCTTCTTTGTGTGTTTGCAGTCGATACATTGACCACAAAATACTTGGGCTTTTTGAACTTCAAAATGAGGTGGAACACATTCGCCTGACTTTTTTTTCACTTGACCCAATGTGCATGAGCCTGCATATATGTAGTGTGTCCACTCTAGGTACACTTGAGACTGTGCAGCAAATTCTGAAAGTACAATATGGATTATACATGTTTAGATTCCTTTGGTAATAAAAGCTGCATCCCACCTGCATCATTATTTGTGACTCTTCCACTGAAAATTTCCTGTGCCCCTTTTAATATTTTACACAGCACTTCATGAGGATTGAAACTATTCTTTTCCAGCACTGAATAGAATAGTCCTTTCACTAAGCCACCACTATCCCATACTCAGGGAACCCTGCAGCTTCTGGTTTAAAAGGAGGAGAATGACGAGTTGATGTTTGTTGGAGGATTGTGTAAAACATCTATACCGAAATTCTCCTTGGGGCCAAACACACAAAGCATAAACTGTCAGCCACGGAGTTGTTCTGCCTATCAAAAATCTCCATGGACTATTTAGCTGTCATCTCCCTTACGACACCTCCTAGCTCCACTATTTTTAAACAAATTTGAGCAGAGCAGGTGCTGACTGACACTACAAGCTCCCACTCTGTTTCCATCTGTCAGCATAACACTCGCTTCCTTCATTTCTAAAAGATATGGAGGTAAGTTGAAAGATAAAATTACATTACTGCAAAAAATGTAAAATGAGAAAAATATCAAAGGTTTATTGCCTATAATCAAAAATATCAAACCAGGGAGGAGCTTTACCATTTCCTCTCTTCTCCATTCAGAATCCCACTGTGTAAAAAGGCCCATTTACAGGTACATTGTGGAATCCAAGCACATTTGCAACTTTGGCCTCTATTTGCTCAGCACAAGGGCAGTACAAGTGGCCTGGGTAATGCATGTGCTGCATTTCATTGCAGCACACAGACCACATTTTACTCAGATGTCACAGTTAGGGCAAGGAAAGCTTAGAACCACGGTTAGATGGATCAGAGCAAATATTTTCATGTCGCTCTGAGGACCAAGCTGCTTTCCAGAGAGTTAGACAGGCTATTGTATGCCTTTGGAAATGTACTTTCAGTTGCACTTTACTTGAGCATCTTGAAATGATCATCACTGTACAGTACGTAGCAGAAGGTACCAGCAATCTATTATCATAATCTAAAAATGATGAGTTCAACATGATTAAACAGATTTTAAATGCTCTCGCTGCACATGCCACTGAATGCATACACATGCAAAATACAAATGCATACATAGGACCATGTTGATAACATGAATGTCATAACCAGATGCTGTAAATACATAATTTGAAATGTGGTGAACGAAGGAACCACTAAGACTGCTGAAAATGTATTCCAACTTCCAGCAAGGGCACAGCTTTTGTGAGACTGACGAATAGAAAATTACTTTAGAGAAAGCAAAGCACGAGGCTGACGCAGGATATGTTTTGGTGAGAGGACAAAGGCTGTGCATGTGGGAGACTGGAACGCCAGTGTTGTTGTTTGACAAATGGTAATTATCTTTTTTCCCCCCACTTTTGTTCTACTAATTGCAGTTAATTTTGAATTTCATTATCCCTACACATCAAAACCAACTTCAAAGGAACAGATACTCCGTTCTCCAAATTTCCAAATAAAAATATGACTTACACAAGGTCAGAGACACCAAGAGGTGCAGACTTTGTATGAGTCTATAGGTGAGATCAGTCAGCACAGCTGGTTGGTGTTTAATTCTGCCTGCCTCACTTTTGTCTAACTGCTCCAAACACACTTGCAGTTGTCTCAAGGCCAGACAAACACAGCCTTCAATTAAATCCACTTTGACTCTCCTCTCACTCTGAGGTGTGTTGCTTTGCTTTGAGAAAAGTCTGCCTCCACCACACACACACACACACACACACACACACACACACACACCAGCCTGACCTGCCTGCGAAGCCTAATAGAACACGTTGGCAGATGTGTCACGGGAACAATTCACCTTGCCATCTGTTTTTCAGTGCTTCATGGCCAAATCCTTTCCCCTCCATCCTGCAATCAAGGACAGGATGAAATACAAGCCCCATTATGGGGTAGCAGCTAATAATGCATTATCAATTAGTCCCCTTGGCTACTGATCGATGCTTAGCAGGTGGTACAAGGCCATTTCGTTCATTTAGGACTATATTGTCCTCTTCCCCCCTGATTCTCTTATTTCCTTCTGTTCATTAGATCCTGGCGGGCAAACCGATCAGACTTTGCTTAAATTGCAGCAGGACTGTTCTTTAATATTTCATTAACAATCATGTTTAATCACTGTTGTGTGGCCCCAATGCTATTAGGAAGACTGTCCTGAATTAACCTGAATTTTGAAAACAAAAAAATGACAGCAGATTTGCTGCTGCTTTAACATTTTACTAAATGTCATTCATGTCCTCCTATAAGTCCCCTGAAAGGTAAAGGTGTTTATCTACATCCATGCTGTTGACCTATACAGGGCCGAGAAAAAGAAAGGGAAAAAAATGTATAATACTGGGACAGAGAGAGGGGAGAGTGGGCGGAAGTTGGTGTGAGAAAGATGATTGGCTGCTATAATACCACGGATAAGTATTGAGGTATTAAAATAAAGGTTACAGATCATTTCAGCTAAGCCTAGCTTATCTCCCCCTTAGATCAAAAATTAAATATGTCACCATATTACAATCCTGGATCTAGTCATCAGAAAATACATATTTTATACAAATGAATCTTCACTGGTTTGCAGATGCAGGGGTTAGCCCCGTTGTACAATAGCACATTATTAGTAGCATTCAGAAAGTTGTAGATCCTTTGAAAAGATTTACTGATTACGTCATATGTGGTATTTAGACTTCAAAGGATTGATAGACGACAGAAGCTGGTGCTGATAAACCTGGGGGTAAATGAAAGAGGTTATATTCCCTCATAGTGGTTCCAATTGATATGTGGGGTTATAAAAAAAATGAATACTAAGAAATTTATTAATATTGTGTTTATGATTCCATTGTAAACTATGAAATTTACTGTCATTGAGAACAAAGTAATGTGTAACTTTTTATTATTTTCTTCAACATCTTCTGTTATCATTGTAGAAGCCATGTCAACATCCAGTTCAATCAACAAAAAAATATAATCTCCTCTCGTCTTCATGAGGCAGTTGCCAAGGTTTATTGAAATAGGAATGTGAAATGCATGTATTTTCCACCTGAGAAGGTTTGCTGCAGTGATGACAATGCGATGCATGGATCAAATTCGTTTCCATCAATGCTGGCAGATGAAATGCAAACAAAATCAAATCAGTCCGGCCCATACAACAGTCCTCTGCTCAAATGCCAATCTCCCTTCTCCTCATCATGTTTCTGATGAGAAATCATAGTGTGCGAAAATCTCCTAATCTATGCAAACACACTGTCAGCATTGATTTGTTCGGAGAGGATATGTCTTTATTAGGACTTGCCAGACGTCTCGGTTTCTCTTCTTCTATAAGGGATGACCTGGGAAAGACACAGAGGCGGCTGGGGCTTTGGAAGTCGTCACAGCCATAACAATGAGATAAGTTACTGAGGACAGGTAATGAGAACCGATAGACACGAGGATGGGGGTCAATATCGGGAACTGATACCGGTAGAGGAAGGACAAATTGTGACATCTATTTCCTTTTCCGTGTTCAAAGGAGCTTTTGAGACAAGTGGGCCTGTCTGCATATGCAAGTTTGGGAGGGGCTCCCGAGTGTTCACACTACATAAAGGGAAGTCAGTAAGTCTATCTGTAACTGTGTAGTACACACAGTCAGCGCAAGCAACTATTTTGTCTTTCTTGCACAGAATCAGTTTCAATAAACAGACCTGTCCGATGACGGCAGAGGTCACATCTGCTATAGATGGTTATCCACATGTCATGTTTTATACTGCCAGAGCTTTGAATACTGAGCAGTCTGACTGAAGCATGTCTGCACTTCAAACCTGGGTCAAGTATTAATTTAAACCCTTCAAGTTACTTTGACGTTTGCCTTAGTCTGCTGGGAGTGAACATGGATGGAGTTTCCTGAATATTGCCTCTGCTGTGCAGGGCCAGACCAATTTATCCCTGAAACAGCCAGGTTTCTGATATTACTCCAACTCCGTTGAAGTTGAAGTAAAGGGATTATCGATTACAGCTTCTGCTCTCTTTGATTAGTTTGTTTCACAATTGATATCCTTTAATAATGAAAACAAAGAGCACAGAAGTCATTGGGACTACAGGAATCCCTCGACGAATATCAGTGCAGCTGATGAAAGGCTGCTTCAAATGTGTTGGTTATCAGGTGTGCTTTTGAAACAGACAGACAGAAGTCTAAAACTCTGTCTCTCACTGCTTCGTAGCACACAGGAATTTGGAAATTTATAATCATTCTGATAAAAAAAAATCATTACTGTTACTTAGGAAGGAAAAATCGCAGTGCGCTATTCTTTTATTAACCTCGTTAATATTTCTTTGAGCAATATGGACAAAAATGTCTATTAAATTATATGCAGTTTTATATGTCGTTCATGGTATCATTATTTTGTGATCCATTATTATTTTCTCGTAAACAATCTGTTTTTGGTGAACTGACTACCTAAAAAATTAAGGGGCTTCTTCACATTGATTCAAATTTCATATAAAAGTTTGATATTTGCCATTAAACAATCCTACTGAGCCTTTAGTTCTCTTGGAATCAAGAACCCATTCCAAATCATCTAAACCACGGGAACCGTATCATTTCAAGTCAAACAATGAGAGCAATGCTGGTTGTAAGGTCTCTAAAATGGTCTTTTCATGTAAGGATGGAAACACCACTGACATCTGTCTATGCAACATGGGCTTAAATTGCAAGAATGCCATGTATTTGATGCTCTTCGCATGAGTGCCCCTGCTCACTGAGAAAGCAGCACATCTGTTAGATGATAACATCAAGACACATTTTTTTTTTTGACTTGACTAAGAAAACCTAAATGAAAACAGTGGTCAAACAGTGAAATCCTTATACACCCGAGTCACATGCATGTCTGTTTCCTAGCCTGTTCCTACACTGCATTCAGATTTACCGATGGTATAACAGTTGAGTTGAAGCTGAAATCCTAGGCCTACTTTTTTGAAAGAGAAAATTGATCAGGAATCATTAAGGGAATCAATTAAGAATTAGACTAATAAGCAGATTCAATAATGGCAATGGTATCAATAAATTTATCAATGCCCATCCTTACTACTTTGTAATTTGCAACATTACCAACACAGGTCTAACACAACCGGGGATGTTAAAGGCAGATCTACCTTGATATTAACAGTATGGTTAAAAATAATAATAACAATAATATAAAACGATAAAAAAGACAATATTCAGTATTTTTTCATCTGTTCAGCTACACTTGAAGAAATGAGAACTTCTCTTCTCTTCAATAGATTTAATTGTTTTTTCCCCCCTTTCACCTTGAGCAAATGTAACTTTTTTCTGCTCCATTTTAGGGCTGTGATTCAACCTAACGTCTGATACTGTAAGCATCTTGAACTGGGTAAAAGAGCTTTTATGTATGCTGCTCCGTCTGCCTGGAACCTTCTGCAGTTTAATCTAAACAGCTACATTTGGTTTCTATTTATGAATTCATCTCATGAGCTGCAGAGCCTGGACGATGTATTTTCTGGCTGCTGATATTTTGAGATATTTGGGAATCAATCTTAATGAGTTAGTCTCGATAGGTTATTGTTTTGAATTGGTCATAGTTATTCTTATGGTTCTGGACAGCTCTTGAAATGGTGTAAGGTGCCATTTAGATTGTTTTAGGATACAATATTATTCATAAATGTATTGGTATTCATGATTTTAAAATTGAATCTGACTTATCTAGCATAATTTCTTTTTTACTGTAACTACTATCTCTGCCTATCTTGGCAAAAAAAGACATTTTTACTTTTACTGAGGCTTTCCTGGTTAGGGTTAGTTAAAAATAAATCAATATTAACCCAAATTATGTTTTGGATGTGTTTTAAATGCTGGTTAACATATGACTTTATTGGTTGAGAACATCCTGCAACTCCTGGGTTTGTGAAACCTTTTCAGAAACAATTAGACAAACTCAGAAATGCTTGTGGAGCTTCACACCAACACCGTTTTTGTGTTTAATGAAACTGTATGTGTGCTTTATTGTTGATGGACCATTAATCCATCAAAGACTGAAAGAAGGATTATCATACTGAACAAAGGACACTAGAACAAATGTGTGCATCATCTCCAGCAGTGACTCTTGACTCTGATGTGTCTACATTCAATTTCCATTTTTTTTTACTACTGAAAGTAAGAGCATTAACACTATCCAAAGCTTGAATCCCATTTACATAACAAAGGAACAAGGATTCTTGATGAGAATCCCAATCAGTTTGAACACACCAGCCAATGAAACGACTGTTTTTGCCCCATGGGTGCCAGGGGTTCATAGTACTTGCAGCACATCTCTGTCTTTGTTAATGGAGAAAAACAAGCATGGATTCTACTCAGTGTAAAGCATGGGCAGAGACAATCGCTCAGTCAGGTAGGAAATCTCTCAAAGTTTCTTTTAGAGAAATGGGCTATTTTGAGAAGGCGACTTTTCACTGTCACACTGGGTAAATTGTCAATCAATTTTTGTCAACTTGAGTAAGACTCCAAACTCCATTCCTCCATCCTTACGGCACCGCTCAGCCTCCGGTGTGACAGAAGCTCTCGTTGCCTGGCAACAGGTACAAGTTTAGAGTCCAGTGTGACTGTGACGACCGGGGTGAGGGGACAGCCTGACAAGCCTGTACTGCGCGCAGACGACCAGACACACAGCTTCGCCACAGCTGGATGAGTGTGCCTCACGTTTCTTGTGGGAAGGGGGATTAGAGGGAGCATTCGCTAAACTCCTCAGGGCAGTGCTGACATTAAACAGCACAACTGTTTGAGAGATCGATGTGGGTACCTTGGAGCAGCCATACCTCTGGACAAACACGTGTCCCTCGTAAGTGTGCAGTCCCACATTCGGTACGACACGATTAATCATCAAAGGCAGCGGGACCACGGAGTGATGTAGCGAGAGCTGAGAGAAGGCCCTGGACCTTCACAGGGTCTGCAAAGACAGAGCGCCTCGCTGCTGCAGGAGTTCGTGGCACCCAGCACGACAGATATGTTTCATAAACAAATAAATACTGACTATAACGGCACATAACATGGCAAATGGTCCATCATCATTAAATGTTGGCAGAGCAACATTGCATTGGTAATGTGATGTTCCCATAAACTCTGCAGTTTATGAGGCACATCATGTTCTTGACTAAACTTGCCATTGACAAAACACAATCATGTTCATCATATCAAAGTTAAGAAGTCAACTCCACAGTGTCATCAGTTTGTGAGCTGTATATAATTCAGAGCCGAAAATAATACAGGCAATTAAATGAGCAGGTTACTCAGAGTATCAAGGTTAGGCAGGTAATCAGAGAACGTGTTAATATGCACTGTAGTAATCTACAGCAAGCCGGATATCAGATTCTTCCTCTACCTCTAACCTTATTTTGGAAGCATCGCTAACTTATTTTAAAGTTCCCATATTGTAGAAAGTGAGACTTCCTTGTCTTTCTTTTTATTATGAAGCAGGTTTAGGTAATGTAAATAGTGTGAAAGTAGAAGAAGCTCTTTAATTTTTATTAACAACACAACAACAAGCGCTCATTCTCTCACTGGGCTAGCAAGCTACAAGATAGAAAAAAATTCAAGGAAACACTGCATTCATTGGCTGTCAGGGAGCCAAAATATCATTGCACAGTCTTTTCAACGATATTAATGCTAGATACTATTAACTGAGGTTTTTTTCTGAAATACTGGAGCATTTTAGTCTGAATTTGACTAATCTGTTCAGCTCATTTCAGCACTGAATGACGATCGGCATCTGCGTTTACCTGTGAGTTTTGCCAAGGTACAGTAGTAGGCTACAATTGTTAGAAAGCAGTAAGTCAATCAGAAGAGAGGCTCAGAGAACGACAAAAAATGCCCTGTTCTTGGTAGATCTCCAGATAGAAATGTAAGAAAGGAGATGTAAAAGTACACTTATATGATTTTTGGTACTAAACCACAAATCACCCTCTGATGTCTAGTAAAACTTCAAATTAAACCCCAGGAACGTGTAAAACATGAGACCTTTAAATGTATTAGTAAGAAAACACAGTGCAGTGACAGGGTGACAGTGATGCTTCCTCTAACAGAACCAATGTGTCGGAAATTAAAAAATGGTAGATGTTCAGTGGTGGAAACAGACTTGTTTAAACTTGTCTGTTTCTGCCACTGAACTGTTCATTTCAACTTCAGTCGCTCTTTGGATGAAATTATCTTAAAGATGAGAACAAAACACTCAGTGTAATTGTCTCTCTTTTCATCCTGCCACTTTGTTACTGACCTATCGGCTGTCTATTGTCATGCACATGTGAACATGTAAAAAGCTGATTCGAAACCTGGTTACTCTTATACATGACAGATAAATTGGGGCTCTCTGAGACAAACCTCCCTGGGAAACCGAATTTCTCTAATCTCCTGTGCCGATCCCGGGAACCAGGTTTCTTGTTTACAAGACATTTACTTACTTACAGGAAGAAGTAACCCCTTCACTTCAGCGCAAGTAATCACACTGACTGTAATACAAGAAATGTACGGGTTTGCTCACAGAAAAGTAAAACAAGAGTAAGGGACTTTTTAATGTATGTCATGGCTCAAAAACATTTTGCAGTTTTTGTGGCTAAGAGATTTTTACCAGTTCTTTAAAAATTTCATGAGCCAAAAATCTTTTTATCCCTCAAAGGATTGTTGATATTGGCAACACATTTAATTTGCATCCCTCTCCTCAACAAATGTGGGAAACCGTGAGAGTAGAACTGTTAATGAAATAACACAAGAAAGTAGATGGTGTTAGAAACGGATCAAATTTTATCAGTGGTGACTCACTGACAATTTCCTCTTAATGATCCAAATCCAAAAGCACTCCCCTGAGTCTTTGCATTCTATTTTCCACACAGGAACCGCAATTAATTTTTTATACTCTTTTTTTTGCCGTTATTCACAAGAGCCTGACTCAAAAATGATTCCAGCATCCAAAATTGTGCCTAATACACAAGGCAAAACAAATCAAACCACTGACAACTGTAGACAGTGTGTGAGTGACAGCAAGGTTGTGACACATTACGAGGTACTGACAAGATGCCGGGTGATGTCGCTTCTTCTTCTTCTTGTACTCGATATGCTCAAAGAATAGCAACACAAACTCGACTCTTTGGAAATACGGCTGCATTTTAGTCTCTTCTAACATCTGCAGTATAAGGAGGTAACTCCTGTGCCACAGAGAACTGAGGCTTAAAACTCTCAACGTGCCTCAAAGTCATTCATGCAGCTGAGAATTTAAATATCCTGTTTTTTTTTATTTTATTAGGAAAAAAAAAAAGAACAAGAGAGGGAGAGGACAAGTCAGCACGCACAACCATCAAAGTCTCAGTATGGGAGGATATTTGTGTCCATTCGTAAACTAGATCAGAGACCCTCACCTACGAATGTGTCAGGTGGAACTGACACTTAGTTACCCCCATGACATTTTTTAGACAATTTTTGCCTACTTTTGCGGAGTTTCTGCATATTAATGCCAAACCCTGGAGACTGGATGGATAAAATATTAGCACTGTGAGCTCTTTATCTGAAAACAAAGAGGCAAAGTGTGCATATGAATTGATTAATTTCTGCTTAAATTAGCTTTCAGATTTTCCTCCTTTGAACACTTTCCATTTTTGTGTGTTTGTGTGTATGTGTACAGGAGCTGATGTCTGTGTTATTGTTTTGTGCTCAGTTTGTTGTGTCCAATATCTTTATTTGAATAAATCTTTGTTATGTATAGCTACAAATCTGATTGAGCATTTGAATGTGTGTGTGCGTTCCTGCTCCCCCCGAAACACCTGTCATTCCTACATTTCTAGTTCCCAATCAGTTGTCAGGCAGTGAATCGGTGGTTTGAATATGCAGATTGCTGCTGAATCACACCACATCAATGTCATACATGTCTATGACACTGATGGTGGAGGCGGGGGATTGCAGCACAACAGAGAGAAAAACAAACAGGTCTCCAAGGTGATTTGGAAGATTTCTGAGACAGAAACCAATGTGCTTATTATGAGACCGGCAGACTAAATAGGCTGGAGGATGAGCCAAGAGCATGATGGAGCACAGTAATCACTAGCAAATTGCAAACCTTAGTTTCAGCACGTAAACACTTTACATAATGTATCTATGGAGCCGCATGTCGCACATCTACAGCAAATATCTAAAAACAGGTGAAAACATGGCTCATCTCAGCTGAAAAAAAGCTCTGAAGGAACCAAATTCATGCCAAAATAAAATGGTCATTAATTATTTAGTAAGCAAACAGAGTTGATTTTGCATACCTGTGGCTGGGTCAACTGTCCGCTCAATCAAGTGGTCGTCCTGATGAACCCATTCGCCGTTGCACTTAAAGTAGATCTGTGTGGCTGGGGTGGAGCGGCAGGTCAGCGTAACCGGCTTGTTTTTCACAATGTACTCGTCCTCTGGCTCCACCAGGAAGTGAGGTAACAGATCCGAGAAGGCAGCAGGAAGTGTTGCTGTGGCGGTGTGCTCCGAACCTTCAGAGAGTAAAGGAAAGAGATTTTAGAGGGATGCCGAAATCTAAAAATGAAAAGGCTTTCAAGTTTTCAAGTTCACATAGTGCGGCAGCTGAACCTTTTCCTTCTTCTCTGTTTTGACTGCTCAAGAAGCAAGTGTATACGCAACAGACACCAAACGTGTAACGCGGTTTCTCTGTGTCCTTGGTGAATTGTCGCTTATACATATGCATAAGAAGGAGGCCGAAGATGGCAGAGACAGAGACAGATGGACAGACAGAGTGAATAAGAGAGAGAGAGTTGTATGGAGGAGAGTTGGCAATGGCAGAGCTCATCCCTGTGTGCTCTTGGCTGCGTCGGACGGGTAGTAGAGTCCATGTCTTTACTCTAGCTCTTAATCACAGCCCTTTAACATCACCACTGATGGACCGGCAGCTATAAATCCTGTCTCAGCGACCAGGCCATTCCACACTGTGTTATATGGCTCTTAAACCAGGACTCTAAATCTACCCACATTAAGCAAGAAAGGGACAGAGGTAAAGAGGTTAGAGATGACTGACAGCTAGACAGCCTTTTACCTTAAAATCAGATATTCTATACAATAGGTGCAGTTTTTATTTCTCCAGAATCTTATGACATACATGAGATGTGAGAAAAGGAAGAGGGCACATAGAGTCACCTATCTAATGTGCAGAGATACAGGACCTGTCCTTCAGGGGGGCAATTCAATGATTTATGACAAAGTTTTACACTCGCTGAAAAATGTTCAACACAAATGCTGAATGACATAATTGAGCCTACAGCACACACAGTTTCTCTCTCTCTCTAAACATATTAGCCTTGTGCGAGAGATAGCGAGCGGACAGAGAACAGAGTAGAAACAGGGAAATAACCTCTTTACACCACCAGCACTCAGGGGAGACCACTAAATCCCAAAATAAAACCCCTTTAAAAGGAGTGTAATATTAATTTACTACCCTGAATCCAATATGGCTGACAGACCAGGCATTAAAAACCTTTTCCATCACTCCCTGTGCAGCAGGAGAGGACGGCAGTCCACATCTCTCATAATGAAACGGCAACACTCACGCTGACCTTTCTCTCCTTGCTTTCTCTCCTCCATCACCCAGCCTCCGCTCATCCTTGCAGCTTGCTGATGCCCAGGTCACGGGTAATATTACGTTGCGTCATAAGCACCAGTCTTTGGATAAAGACATTATCTGTCAGTTTCTCCCCCACTACACATTATATTAATGTCTTTCTTTCTTCTCCTTTTTTTTCCCCCTGTGTGCTGAGTTGCTAATTCATCAGGATGAGACACATTGAAGCACGCCACTGCTGCTGCCACTGAACCCCATTAATGTTTTGTGTACATGTTTAACTCTTAATGAAAACTAAATGTTCTGTGTCCAATGAACGGCATACATCACTTGCTGACACTTTGCCTTTTTCCCCCCCATTTTCCAGGCACTTTATTATTTAAGCACTTCTGCTGAGAAGAAAATGTCATTAATACGGCCCTCTCTTCAGGACAATACAACTGCCTGACATTATGCACTATGTATGTGAGTTTGTATGCCTCATCTCGTGGTGTTGAAGAAAAGGCCAGAGTTCATCATGAATACTGAGTATAATTGCTCTAACGGAGATCCAGAACTTTGCTAATAAACAGCGTGGGACCAGTAGTTCAGGTTGTTGGAAAGTGTGTTGTTCCTAATGACTACGGCTTCTCTATAATGGGCCAGCTTCCAGCTTTGCAACCACAACTATTAGCCAGCTGGGCTGACCCTCTGTACTCCCTGCAGACTGAAGACGACAGCCAGCTAAAAAAGTGGGTGAGACTCACCTTACACCAGCCCGGTTAATCATCTCATAGAGGACAGATGATGTTGAGAGAGAGAGCAAAACTGAAGCCACAAGAGACACCTGTAGCGAGAACGACTGGATGAACTGATGGTAACTCAGCTCTGGCTCCTCATTTGCAGGGGTCACATTCAACGTGATCTCTCAACTTCTGATGATGTTGCCAGGTTTTTGTTTGTGTGCGTGTGTGTACTTGTGTGGGTCAAACAGGGTGGGGGTTAGTCTTCCATTTTAGTACATGTACTTTAGGTTAATGAGGTTAAGCACGTAATTTCTTTAGAGAAATAAATTGTCATTTTATGCGAGGGCATTCTAGTCACGCACCGCTTTATATCAAACCCATAATGGAGGACTGATGCGTAGTAAATTGGCTCAGATTATTGTCATGACACAATGTACTTCAAAGTCAATGCGCACGCACACACACACACGCACACGTGCACACACACACACAAACACACACGGGAAGTATTAACCACTTAACAGACTTCTTGCGGGTCAATGCACAAATCAAATAGACATACAGCAGCGCTATGGGCATTGCATTTGATTCCACTGAATGTGATTGGCTAAAGCTTCCGTTAATTGTTAAATGCATTTGAGTCCACAGCCACATCATTTTTGGCACACACAGTCAACAAACCCTGGATGCTAAATTTCTCCCCGGTTGATCTCTCGGCCAATGAGGACGAGTTAATTGACATGTTGGATGTGTTTCTAGGATCCAGTAACCGTTACAAAACTGTGCGACTTCCTTCATTAACATAAAAAGATTCAAAGAAGATGCATTTTGGTTATTGCACTTAAAAAAAAAAAAGGATCAGGTTGCGGCATGACATTTGTCTGCAGCTGCGATTCTCTTGAGAGATAATTCAACTGACCTAAAACGCATGCATGCACACACACACACACACAAACACACACACACACACACACACACACACACACACACACACACGCACAAAAAAAACAAGGGTGCACCAGCTGTCAGTGTGTTGAGCCATGATGTCCAGGGCCGAATTCCTGCTACAAACAGACCCCCTGTGTCTCATCTGTCCAGTGGACCAGGTCAACTCCCAAGTCAGGGACCGAGAACATCCACAAGAGGAGATGATGAATGGGTTTATGAAGCAGTCAAACACACGCTTGAATATATATTTAAAAATCTGAAAAATGTATATACCTGTAACCACTTTAGCTACATACTCTTGTTCTCACCACTGCGTTTTAAAAACATGTAGGATTGGATTTTCACAAGTGTTGTAGCTTTGTTAATGTCTTTTCTTACCATCTATCTTCAATACTTCATAAAGATTTCTATTTTAATGTCACTTACTGTGCCACTGTCTAAGGGTAGGTATCTTTTCTGTATACATAGTGTCAGGTCTCATTTTGAAATGGAATTCCTCAAATGATTCCTCCCTTCTCCTCCGCTAGTGTCAGTTTGCCGTGTACTGTCAACTTTCGTTATCACCATTTGCAAAATAAGCATTTATTTTTTAATTTCACCCCTTATTATCTACTTGAAGAACAGAATTGCCGAATGCACCACAGTACGCCAGTGTCAGCAGGGAGAAAAACCATTGCTGGAGAGAAAATAACCCTCTTTTGTGTTTCTCCCTCACGGCACTAACACATCGTGTGCCCTTTGGAGCCAATTACATTTTTTTTTTCCCTTTTTTTTTTTGAAACAACGTCATGTCCCCCAAGGAAAGCATCATTGAGCAATCACTGGGCATAATTTACATCACAGTGATGAACAGCAGCTATAACAAGTGTTTTATGACACCATCAGTGCCTTACAATGTCCTCCGAAATTAATTCAATTAAAATTGCTATCTAGAATATTAAACCATTTCATGTTTAGCTGCCATTAACAACAAAGCCAAGATCAAATTTGTCACAACCACTTTGTTGGTTGATGTTTTCCTTCAGAGTGCTCTGGTTTGCTCAAGTGGTTTTCCGGAGGCTTTTAAACCACTGAGTGTCTTTATTCAGTAATCACTCTAAATATAATTTATGTACCTTACGATTCTGGGAACAGGAGCATTGTTCATGTAAACTTAAGAATATCTTCAAAAGCCTCTAACAACATTAACATTAGTAGTGATTAAACACAGGAACAGAGGCAGAAATGGGCTGTGTTAGAAAAAAGCTCCATCCACAATCATATATAATCTGGAGTATGGCTGACTGATATGTTTGTCTCCAGATGACAAATACTGTATTTACATGACTGGGATTTAGAATAAAATTTTCAATGACATGACAATGCTTCAATAAGTATTTCTTCAACCACATACACACATTCATTCTCTGTGTGTCGAACACACACATACATCCTTGTTTTATCCTTGTTTTTCATGTGGACTCATCATTGACATAATGCATTTCCTAGCCCCTTACCGTAACCATCAAAATTAAATGTCTAACCCCAACACTTACCCCGACCCTAACCAAAGCCCGATACTGACCTGAACCCTAAAACAAAGTCTTAACCCTCACACAGCCAATTAAAATTATTGGGACCAGAACCTCAGATGTAGAGAGGGCTCCCAGTTTTCAGACCCCTGAATATAGTAAAGCAAGCTCCCATTCACGTACCAACACCCCCACACACACATCTGCACATACAATTACAAAACATGAACAGGCATGGAGAATACAGACTGCAAGCATGCAAAAAAGGGAAAAAGCTGCTCACAAACATTTTGTCTCTTTCTCAATCAAAAAGGGATGTAGATTTATGCATGGAAACAAAAACACATTAGCAAAGATATGGTCAAACACTAATAAATTCAGATTCCATGCAACATCCTTGGTCATTAAGATTATTGGAAAGCAATCACTGGCACTGAAAATGCACTTTTATACATAGAAAAGCTCTGAGGTTTAAAAAAAAAAACAAAACAAAACAGCGATGGCACCCATAGAAACCCAAACTTCATCACATCACATTTCCATCACTAGTGATCCAAAGAGGGTTTAAAAAGAAAAAAGAAAAAAAAAAGAAATCAGGTAACAGAGGACAGAAGGAGGGAAGGGGACTGGGAAGACGGCGTGAATATGTAAATTAGTCTCACACATGGCACATGTGACGCTATTACAATCTTCTCCGATTGAAATGAATAGAAATTTGGCTGCTAAGCATCTACACTGATGCAGGGCCGTACATCTGTGTGCATACATTAATTCAGGATACTAATAACACACTGCCTACAGTGTTCCCTGATGACAATATTTTCACGACAGATATGCTCCTGAAGCTAAGGTCACATCGTCAACTTTGAAAATTGTCATCAAAAGCTGGCAACATAAATCATCTTTACCTAAACAGTCATCACTTTGAATGATTAAATGCTATTTTTTTGAGTTATGTCGTTGAACAGTTTGTCAACAAAAGAAAAAAAGTTGGAGCTGTTGTGTAAATATGGTGCAGAGCTACACTATTAATGAGCTTTACACCTTTGAACAGGAGCTTACGATCTGCGTATTTCAGTTTGTTGATTTTTATTTATTAATTTTTCCTGTCATCTATTTGAAGCAACACCTCAGCAGGGGGTCCAAGCAGGGAAGCTTTTTGCCGTCTACCTTTGCCACCTGCACTGACGCTCCCCGACACCTTCACTTCGGCTCGCCTTTCAAGGCAATGCCGCCTTGAAAGGCACAGTTGCCTTGAAACCTAGGAGACCATTTTAAGTTCCCATCAATGTAACAGAGCTGACATTTTGAGAGCTGTGAGCTGTGCATGTGCGTGAGTATATTCGTCTGCAAAAATGTGCATGTTTGTGCAAATGTGTGTGAATAATGGCTGAAAGTGATGTCTAACAAGATCAACAGCTGGAGTCTGAATTCATGTACATGGCAGCAAGAGGGCTAATGTGAGACAAATTTATCTTTCCAATTTAAATAGTTACATGGTAAGTCCTGTGTGGACAGACTCTTCAGACTGAGAGAAATATCCATATTCAACACTCAAGTGCCACAGCTGATGCTTTGTCCCCATTCACTTCCAGATGTTTCCACAGACAATCCAGTTTCATGGCGGAATCAGCCTCTTAAACAATCAGTTTTCTATGGCAGCAGTTTAATCACTGGTAGTAACTCTCCAATTAATTCCGTATCCTGCACTGAATAATTCAGTGACTACATAAACTTGGGTATTTTACTCAAAGTTACATATAAGCTGCCCTCTTCAATTACAAATTGCAGGGCACTGCAAGATAAGTATGAGATCATTTTGCTGCTTTAAAAAAACAACTACAAAATAAACAACTTTTGATCATGGCTTTACATTAAATAGTATTTTTCAAGAGATGAAGAGCTTAGTTTCAACTGAAAATACATGATTCAAACCCAGAGGATGGCAAAGATCAAGTTGCAGTTATTTAGAAATTTGCTCCTCTTTGAGTGTGTGTGTCATAGACACATTTCTGGCCTTCAAAAACAGTACATTAGGCAGAAGAAAAAAACCTTCAGAAACTTGCATAACAGCTTTTAAGTTTAGCTATTTAATTTTTTCGTACCCTCAGTTTATAAGGTCACTTCAACTAAGAAAAATAATCAGCTGAACACACATAAATCTCACACAAAAACTACAAAGATCCCTCTGCAGAAGTTCTTAAAAATGAATTCATCTCAAGAGGCTATGGAGTGTTTTGAGAAATTCACAAAGCACAGTATCCCCCTCCCAAATAAATAAATAAATAAATAAATAAATAATTTTAAAACCTACAAGGTTTGTACAGACATGAGAAACATGATAGCTTGATAGCTCATTTTAAAGAAGGATCCCAAATGCAAAATGGATGTAAATGCCTCAAATTCTTCAAAGCTGCACCTATTTGGCAGTTCAGTGCATGATGTTTTTCAAAAGAGCCACAGAGATTTAAAAACATTTTGACTTAATAACTACACGCAATCCTCAAAGGAGCTAAAGATATCCTGAGCTGTCAGGAGGGGCAGGCGCGGTTGCCGTCTTGCCATCCAAGGCACGAACATGCTCATGGATTTGTCGTCCCCTTATGCTTAGCCGGAAACGAGGTTATCCAGAAGCAAGTTGATTATAGAGCTCAGCGCAGGCATGGGAAGAAACAGAAATGCGGTTGGAAAAGGAAAGGAGAAATTCTTAAATCTTTGAAATGGAGGTTATGAAATAATGGGAGGAAAGAGGAAGGAAAAGACAAGAGACAATTTAGATTACCAAGTTAATCCTTTAATTACCGGATATGCCTACAATTATAATGAGAGGTTTCACACACTGTTTTTTACAACTCTGGAGCAATTCAAACTGCACAAAGTGAGGCAGACTGCCAAAATGATCTAGTGCCATTAACTTTAAAATAATGGAATGTCAGCACCCTTAACTGGTATAAACATGTGATGTGTTTTTAGATATCCTTTCTGATTGAGGGGAAAGCATTTTAATTACCAGGTGTAGATGTAAGCAGGATGCACTGTGAACTGAGTGGGATGGTCTGGCTTGAATTGTGATCAGATCTCCAAGCCTCAGTAGAGGCTAGCAATTCTTCCCTTGCAAAAAGCATTGTAAAAATGACTGATACCAGTTGCTGTCCTTAACCTGAGACGCATGATAATTATTAAGTTCCACCTTTTAATTCACATGTCAAGATCCGTCCAAAATGCAAGCAGAACTGAGATAGCTAAGATGCTTATGAATGGATTATTCATATAATTTATCCATGCACAGATCACATGTCAGTACCTACTGCAAAAAGGGCCTCTGAGCCCATAGTTTACCATATTAACCATTTTACTTGGCAGGTTAACTTTTGCTAAATTGCACTAAACGTAAAGTACAGTCGCGGGTGATTAGCTCTGCAGGTATTTGTTCATAAACCAAAGCATTGAACAAAATTATAATTTGAATTGACTAAATTGTGGGGATCACCAAAATGATCAGTATTCAACTCCTGGGCAACGAGAATATCTGTATTTTCATGACAATCCACCCAACAGTTATTGAGATGTTTCAGTCTGGACCAAAGTTGTGTTCTAACCAACAGATTGAAATTGTCCCTCTTAGAGCCATGATACATGCATGGTTAAAAACTGTTTCTGCTGACTCAATGAGCCATTAAGACACTGGAACATACGTAAAGTCTTCCATATTGCGGAGACTTGCTAGAACTGGCAATACAAGCCTTTCTTGAACATGGCGAGAATAATGAATGTTGCAATGGTAAGAAATCTAGACATGTGACAGCAGCATTATCAAAAGACAAATGCTTTTACCACAGCGTCACATGTTCACAGGTGGCAAAGATTCAGATCCAGCAACTCGGACCTGAAAGAGAAATATAACTGGGAATTATGTAGATAACTGCGAACCTGTCTAGAAATGAAAGACAGAGCTGGTTATCTGATATGACTTTCCCTCCAAGGCAAACCAAAGCACATCTGAACTCTACGTATGTTTAGGGTATCAGTTGAAGGCAGAAGCAGCGAGCAGTGGGGGAAACTCATTTCAACCTGAACAGCTTTCTGATTATTCTCTCCGTTTTTATTTATTTATATTCTTTTACCCAGCTCCCTCCAGTCCTCTTGACATCACAACCTAACGCAAAGACACACTGGTGTCTGTGATTTAGCAATGCATGAATACAAATCGGTTTTGGAGGAAGCACTGCTTTCATTACTCAAAATTTACCTCAAAAAATGAATTTTAGTTTTCACAGGCAATTTAATAAAGAAAAATCATATGTGAAGCCATAACTTTGGTGAATTAAATGAAGTCCTGAGTCCGTGACAGCAGCCAGGTGTAACATTCACACCAGCTTATGCAAAAAAGAAAAACAAAAAAACAAAAACAAAAAAAAAACAAAACACCGATCCGGAAAATGTCCTGTCAAATTCCCAGTGATGGCAGCTGGTTCAGCAGCTTAGCCTCCTCACTTTAATGAATATTCTCATCTTTGGGAATGAGTCATGTTACTTGGCCTTTATCTGTGCATGGATAATCACTCCTGTAATCTGAACATGACTCCTAACCCAGTCATGTACATTAAGAGTGATGAAAATTAAATAGCGCCCTCAGAGCATGCGACTCTGTACACTGATAGGTGAATAATAGCAATAAATGTGCAGGGCAGTGTGTAGTCACTGTTGATGTGACTGAAGGGAAATAAAATAAGATGCACGTACGGTTTAAAAAAAATTGTATTGGGAGAAGGAGAGGAACAGCTGCTCACCAAGAGATCCAAATAAAATAACCTTCTAAAATGGAGCTGATGCTTCTGCTGTTTTTTCCCTGACAGTCTAATTTCTTTTGCTTTAATGCCACTGAAGCTGGTATAAAAGAGGGAAATGGAAGCAATGGCTCCGCACTTGAGCAGAGTGCTTGTTCTGCCTTAACCCTGCAGATCAGCTGTAATGTTATAGGCTTTAAGCTACTTTAGGCTCTGACTGCTGATGTGACGCACATCTACCAATGCTTTGTCCTGAGAAAATAAACGCTTTATTTCACCCCATCAATGTCTTTTAAAGAGATAATAAATAAAGGGGATAAACAGCATGCCAGTGAGTACAATGTTTTAAAGCAGAAAATCAGAATTGTAATTATCAGAAAGAGCAATTAAAAGTACACAGTCAGATATGTGTTGTTTATTTAAAGTATAGGAGAAGAGTGGAATTTAAAGGATGAGGCTGGAAAATGATCTATAATTGGTTATTGTAGATGGATCTCAAAGCCATAAATGTGTTCGTCCATCCTGAATCACTTTCTAAATTCTATTTCCTGTCTGAGGCACTCATTTGTTCCCAATAAAGATGAAAATCTTTAAAATTGAGTCACCAACATGTGTTTTCAATTTCTGAAAATAGATGTAAAAAACAGTTGGGTGCTGTAGTTTTAGGGTAACATGATTCAAACAGGAATAAACCGTTTATTTGTTGGGGACTATTTTCAGCTTTGGAGCACTTGTTAGGTGCTTTAGTGAGTATATATGGCCCCAGAACATTTTAAGTGGGATTGACTCAAAACAAACTACAGTGACCATGTTCAATGTTCAATGAAAGAACGTGTCACCCCTGTGTAACATTTTATCTCTCTAATGACTTGTATGCTATAAGAAAAATTCACCTGACCCAGGTAAAACCCACCTATGGGTTGAGAGCCTTTACTGAAATGAAATTAGCAATAACACAGTGTAAAGGTTCTCCATGAAAAGTAAACTTTCATTAGACATTTATGTCAAAAGTAAATTCACTAATTAACAATTCTTATTTTGAATCTGATGAACCATCTCGTGATGATAAATTCTTTCTGTGTTAACATTTTAATGTGGTAGCTGTTGCAGGTGATGCTACCACTAATTACCTCATATACTGCCGGATAATTCAAACTCTTGTAAAGCATCTTTTTTATGTGTTTTTCAAGGGTTTATGTGTTGAATATAAAATGTTAAGTAACCAGTGACTACAGTTGTATTACAGAAAAAAAAAATCTCATAGAGTTAATTAAATAAAAACATAAATTAACAATAGAAATACTTAGCAAAGAATAATATATAAATATAAAGTAAATAAATAAATATAACAATGTACTTTTCTCCTCTCCCAAGGATAAGAATTTGTGTGTGTCTGAACAAGACAAGCAGCACACAGGGATCTTCCTCTTGTGCTATTACGGCAACTGATGATCATCTGACAGATGATGTGATGGGATGGGACATCACCGCTACACTGCTAATAACACCTCACTGAAAATAAGGGCTGAAGACATGCACCGTCTGATGATGAGGAAGCTGCTTTCATTGTACAGACGGTGCTGGGAATTTAAGGCTATATCTTTCTTCATATTTTCTACTCAGCAATCTTATCTAATTTGGTCATTTTAAGAAACTGAAAGGTATATAAAATGGTCTATTTGAAGTGGACACGGGAAATGGCAAGTTAGTTCTATAGTTCTTAACAGCAGCAACTGCTTAAAACTCATTTTTGCAGTTCAGTATTCTTGAAGTTATTTAGAATGTTAAAATTGGAAGAACATAACAACATCTTGAAAGTTTAGTTAACTAGAAACAAACAAAATTCAAATACACCAGTGTAAAACAGGTGACTATGATGCTAACCAGAATTATATCTGCCTTACAGGGTGTGTCTTCCTTCTACAGGTTATAAAATATACCTGAAAAATCACCCTACACGTGTATTTTTCTGGAAGACTAGTAGTTCTGTACTTTATATTGGTGGTAAATGTTTTGTTTTCAAGTCACTCTCAATACAATACAGTCTTCAGTGCAGTTGTAACACAGAGCGCAAGTTACAGCACGCTGAACTAATTCTGAGGGAAACTGGATATAACAACAAAATGGTGAGCTCCTTTTTTCTTTCCTTTCACTCACATAGACAGAGAGGTTACGGCCTTATGCACAATACACAAATTCTTCGAGCTGTCCTTGACATCCTCCCACTGAGACTTGTGCATTTCAATCCATCATCTGCGTACTGAGAGTACTAAAAAACACTATATAGTGAAATTCAGCATGTTTGCTTTCTTATTATAGTGTACATGTTGAGCATAACAGACCCTTCCCCCAAGTTCCCTCAACATTGGCAACAATAGCTGGTCTGTGTTTCTCCTCCTCTCTGCTTTCCCAAATCCATAAAGAGTCTTGATGGCCATGGTCTACATTACAGAGACAGAAATGGCTTCCACATCCAACCCAATAATGTGCATGAACAATTGCAAAGAATTAGGTGGCTGGCAATAAATATCTGAAAAGTGGCACTTTGCTCCAGGAAAATATACTAAGAGATTTTAAGCTATTACTCTAGTGGAGACATCTTATCAAGGCTGTCAACCAATTCTTATAAAAGTGTGAGAACTAGTGGGAAGTGCTTTAACTGCAAGAAAACGAAATTAAAATTAGTTAAATCAAAAAGAATATTTCTATAAATCAAGTCTGCACCTCACCTTGTTCTTTCATATACAGAGTATATAAAAGGGAGTCCTAGTGACTAAGTGAAATTAGGGCTTTTCTTGTTTGACTGTGAAAGTACTAGGAAATGGGAGTCTCAAAATAAAGGCTCACACAGTGCAGTTGAATGTTATTTGGATAATCAAGTGGTATTGGAATTTTTCTTGGGAAATGCTTCGAAATGCAAGGAAGGTGACAACCCTGACAGGACTTGCATGAGGGAACCATCTAATGAATTTGGTTGTAGTGATGATTCAGAATTATAAAAGGGGAATGTTAGTCATACTATTTTATTATGACAGGCCTTATTTCACTTTAAGATTCTCCCTAAATGATGGGACACATCCTCCTATAGTGCAAGACATAGAGTGACTTCCAGGTGACTGCCTACCGCATACATACAGAGAAAATGTGGGCAGACCACTGCCAGTCCTTTTCAGAGGAATGGGAGTGAGGACAGGGTTAAGAACAGCAGAGAGAAAAAAAAAAAGTTGTTATACTATTATACTATATTCATTCCATATGTAGCAATTATTGTAATAAAATCTAAATTTTGCTATCAGGGTCATATGTCATCAAGCCTCCAGTGAAATTTTTACAAATCTTAAAAAAAAAAGAAAAGAAATAAAATAAAATCTTTTTTATTCAATTTTTATTCTCCTTTGCTGTTGTCCAAAAATAACAAAGCAGGATAAAACTTGAGCAAAAAGTTTTAAAGGTTTAGTCACCAAACATAAAACTAGACAAAATGTTTCCATCCATTTTTTAAGCATCTTAAGGATCAGTGCATGAATTTGAAAAATTTCTCTTTCTCTGTCATATCATGCAGTTAGGATATGTTGATTTCATCTTTCTGCATCCAGTTAGAAACATTAAAGATAGTATGTTTAGCTCAGGGTAACTAATAGACTGAAAGTAGGGGGGAACTGCTAGACTATCTCCGCTAATAAAATATATGCCTTCCATCAATTCCAAAACTGTCTTATTTACATGTATCATAAATGCTACAAGGCTAGATATCACACTGATTTTTTTTCAGTTCAATGGATTTTGGTTTGCATTATAGCAAAAACACATAAAACACACATACAAACCCAAGGGGCAGATTAAGAACTAGTAACAAATCAATGACATGTAACAGTAAGCTAAAACAAGAATGAACAAGTAAAAACACTAGATAAAAGCTAGTGAAGAAAAATAAAATCAACAACTGAAATGCCAGCAAGTAGGGACTATACCCTCAGGGCTAGTCCTGTAGCCAAGCTACAGTGAGTGCAAATGACTTGATTTTATTGTGCACAATAAAAAGAGATGTTTGAATCTATTGCACCTGGCGCTGAGGAGTCTCTAACACTGCTCTAAGAGAAGCAGCTCAAACTTAATACATGGTAGGGGGTGTTTTGCATTTTTAAAAAAGATATCTGAGCGTGGGGACTGCTGCTCACCAATTATCTTCCATCTTCTTCAAATGCACTGTCTCTGGTTACATTTTCCACCATTCAGGTAGCCACTAGCTGCCATTCATGTTATTATGATATTAAAATCACATTGAAGAAGTTTGTCAATTAGTTTTAGACAAGTCATTCATCACAGTGAACATTTGTTTTTGTCAGCTTTTCATCCTCATTGTGTGCTCAATGCAGCCAAGACCAGAGACTGCTTAAAGAAAATCTACATTGATGGTGCATTTAAGTGCTTGTTACTACATGGAGGGAAAAAAAAAATCACACCTTTATCTAATGCAATGCAGATTCAGTACACCATAGATTGTGAAATTCAGCAATGAGTACAGCCACATAACCTAAAGAACAATAGCATGATGTTATGGGCCTGTTATCATAGCCAACTACGAGATATATTGTAATCATAGATATGGGTTGATAAGTATTGTGGTAACACTTATATTACCATTATAATATTTTACCCATAACGCTGTCTAATATGATAATGGAAAATTCCTATTTTTATCGTAAATATTGCATAACATGATTTGGTTCTGATCTACATTGAACTCAACTGACTTAAACTATTCCTTGGATAAATATGAGCCACCACAGCTGTTTAATACAAAGAGGATGAAAGAAGTAGTAGGGAAAAAACAAACTGCAAAATAGAGATATTTCAGACAGAAATATATTTCACACACAGCACTATAACATTATTTTCACTGTTTTAAGATCCTCTGGACAAATGACTGAATAGTTACAGCACTTGTCACTGTCTTTCAGCAGATAAAAGCTGATCATATTCACTGTTCTCAGATTTAGTATCAGGAGCTGCCCCCCCCCCTTACAATCTAATGATGTAACCATACCAATAAAAAAATTACCGCAGTATTATCTATTCAATACTTTGCTGCTCTAGGTCTATAATTAAATTCACATTTGTAATAAATGTAGTGTACTGTAGTTATTATCCTGTGAGCTGCACTAATTTAGTTTTCAGTGTAGAACGTTATTACATCTGCTGCATCAGTAAAATATCACAAGTAGTACAAACACATACGGAGACTATTGTTATTACAATCATTATCACTGAACTGGTAATTATGAAGATATTAGTAATTAGTAGTTGAAAAAACAATGACCTAGAAGATTCAATCATCTTTTCAAGTAATTTTTACAAAATTAGAAATGTTTTTTTTCCCGGTTAAAAGGTTTAATTTGATTTTCTGTTTTTAGTCAGTGAGTCTTGTAATTTCCAGTAAAATGGAGCTTTCAAAATACACACAACATTAGTCACAATGTGTAAAACAAAATTCGTCTTTGCTTCTTTTTGATCAAATTATAGCCTGTCACTGTATGTACAAGGTAAAGAGCAGTGGGTGCTTTGATCCTAAACGGAGACATGTCATCAGTGACAGAATGATGACATGGTAGAGATACCTCTACCATGAGGATTGATCATAAGTGAATTATCCAGCCGGACATTGAAGCTGAACATCAGGCCAGCGACCACCTGGCTGGTCACTGCAGTTATTTGAAGGAGAGTGCTGCTGGTTGAGGTTATGAATGTTTGTCATTGTGTAAAATAGCCCTTTTGATCTTTGGTGTGAAGGATCAAAGTTCTGATGTCCAGTGGCAACGCAACAGCCCACACCATACCCCTCCAGTGCAAAGACAGATTGCCTATTTTCCTATCACCTGTGCTTGGGCCAGGCCCATGACACCTGCTAGACGAGCACATTTTAGTGCTCTCCCTGTCAGGTAACGTATGGGTCTATTGATGTGCTGTGACTTGGCCGGGCTGATCCTACCCAACATGCATTAGGGCCAGCTGTAGTGCCTCATCTGTCTCTGTGTGTGCCCTGATAGCTGCAAACAGACAGTAAACACAGGCTGCTCCAAACATAACGCCCCATCTACTTTCAACCTGTGTCCCGCTGCTCACAATACCACCTTCTCCCTGGATGCTGCCTAAATGACTGTAGAAGTGCTGCCTCTAATTGGGTCCAAGAATGTGGATGATGGGGGGAAAAAAAAGTTGATTCGCTGCAAGTACGCTAATTGCAGTCTTGATTACACCCATCTGAGAAGCTAATTCTGTGACTTAAGATTCAGTGAGGCTTAATAGAATAGTCTGTACAACCAGTCTGAAGATTTAACAATACAACGTAAACACAACAAATTACATGCTGCTGTGTTTGACACTGATGATTAAGGTTAAAGAATTTGATGGTTATTACAGAAAGTGCATAAAAACAAACAAAGGACCTTAACAGATTTGTGTGAAAACCAATCCAGACTCATCAAGCAATCAGCTGAAAACAGATAAAACAAAACAAAACTGCATATTTCCCATTATCAAATTCTGGTCTCTTGGAATTCTCTACATTCGTTAACAGATAAGTTGAGCCAACAATATCAGAGACATGGAGAGAATCCTTCGCTGTTGGGAAAGATAAGGGATACGCCCTTTTCAAAGTTTGAGCCCATGAACCCCTGAAAGGTCTGTTCATGCCCCTGCCGGCATGAATAATCACCCCCAGCTCCCCTGTAATGTGCTGCAGATGATATATTGGGCCACATTTATTACTGCTCTGCTTCCACCTGGCTAGGAGCAGCAAGTCTTCCATTAAAAAAAAAAAAAAAAATCCCAGGCCTGCAACAAGATTTCTGCACAGCCTAGGACTAAAGTCTTAGATCCACTGTTAAGATGGCGTGATCTAATTGGTCAAAATTGGAGCATGGACAGCTCCCATTTTGCCTATAACACAGCAAGATACAGAGTTCCCTTTGGTTCTTATAGTGAGTCTGTTGAAGATTTAAGGCCACATGCACTGCTTATCCTTGTTCACAGTCAGTCTTTGCTTGTCATATTGTAAAATTTCTGTCATCTCAGCAGAGAAGGAAAGCAACAGCCCAAATCAAGACACATCCAGGCTTAAGCAGCTAGACACATATGCAGGACATGTTGGTTACGACTGAACATTAGTCCTACAGGATAACATATTCTTATTTGAATGGTAATATCGGATTAAAACTGCCAGCACTTTGCAGTGGTTTTGACAGATTAAAGCCCCATTACATGCAGTCTTTTAGCTGTCGAATTAATTGTCCAAACTGGCCTTTTTATATAAACGTGACTTGAAAACAGTGCCAATAGTTTGACCTAGTGAAAGTGCTCAAATAGGAAAATAGAAGTCATATTGTAATGAACAGATTAATATAACAAAACAACTGCCTGAAATCTAAGAAATACAAGGTTTAACCATTGGTGTTGTCTTTATAATGTCTGTGGCAACTACACTGCAGTTATGCAATATGTGATGTCAAAAATCAGAAAATTTGATGAACAGTGGAAAGATTACTTTTTAACTGGGAAGATTAATTTAAAGCAAAACAATGATCTTTGGCAGATTTGCAGGAGCTTTTACCCACCTTCCCCAACATTCTCTGAAGGTTTGCCGGTTCTCATTCCTCTCCCTCTGACACTATAAGCTGCAACTATTGCAAATACAGGCCTGCAGTTGATTAGGTCAACATTGTTAAGTGCCTGTATGTATGTGAGAATAGCCTTTAGTATTATACCGCCTTACTTTGCTGCTGAGAGCCTCTGCCTTGCACTATTCTATGCTCATGTACCTAGAAATGAAAATGTAACAAGAAATGCACCTAAAGAGCCAGTAAGTAAATGTGTATGCATGTATGGTGTTTGTACATCTGTGTGTATACAGCATGTGTCTGAGAATGCATGTGGGCTGAGAGGTCGCAACATGAATCAATTTAAATCCATCTTCTACACAGAAATTACTTATTTGTCCAATTTATTACGGCGTGTTCCATTCTATTGTGAAATGTCGGAGAATTCACATGCCCCTTGATTGAAATCATTGCCACTGGGAGAACCCAGCCAACACCCTCGGAGGAGCTGCTATTCTGAAAGTGAGTGAATCATTGATTTTCAGCAGGAAATCATCAAGGCAATCTAAGGTAAATGAGAGAGTGGAGATGGCAAATGTTCTAGTTCAGCAGGATATTCAGTTATCACTGTATTCTTTTATAGACAGGCCACAGTGTCCAGCTATTTTCAAGCTTGTGGTTAAGTGAAGACCAGTTACACTCAAAGGGAATTTGTTCCTGTGCTTTGGTATAGTACAAATGGAAAGCATCCTCGAATGAGCAAAACTGTGTGAGAAAGAGTTTGAAAGAAACCGTAATCTTGCCAGAAAAAAAAACGAGACAAAAAAGCAGTAACGTCCTGCACCAACACAAAAATCCTATTGTGGGTTCTACGCCAAAGGGTTGCTCTATGAAAATGAGCTGCTTTGATGTTTGATTAAAAAAATATCCTCCTTCTTTGAATCCCTGTAAGAACTGTTTGAAAATTAATGTGGCTTGAATTAGAAGATTTAATAAAGGGCTAACAGCTCAGTAAAAATGTAAAACATTGTACATTCTTTGCAACAGATTTGACATCTTCATTGAGAAATAAACAATCATTATAAAAACAGCATCAAACACACTTCACTAACAATTATTCAAATACAATGACACCTAGTCTGGTGAGGCTTGATTAAAAGAAAACATGTTTTTACTGTTGGAGAACACAAACAATTAGGTTTATAAGTATTTGGACATGGACATGATTTTCATACTTTTACCTCTGTACACCACCACAATAGATTTGAAGAAGCCATCAAGATGTGATTAAAGTGTAGACTTACAGCTTTTATTCAAGTAATAATTTTTAAATACAAAAATAATTCAAAAACATCACACCAACTGTTAAGGGATTACAGCCATTTTTATACATAGTCACTCATTTTCAGGACCTCAAAAGACCTGTTTCATCATTTCATGACAAATGAAGCAGTAAAAAAATATGAAGTTGGTTCCAAGTGTTGAATTTGGTAGCTTTTCATGGGAACTATCAATGTATGGACCAAAAGGTGTCGATGTAAATGAAGGACTTCATCATTAGGCTGAAAAAACAAAACAAACCTATGAGACGGATGACAAAAACTTTGGGAGTGGCCAAATCAACAATTTGGTTCATTCTTAAAAATAAAGAATGTAAGCTCAACACCATAAGGTCTGGTAGACTATGGAAAACAAATAAACTTCTTGATCTTTCCTTGGCGAAGAAAAACCACAACATCTAGCCAGCTCAAGAACATTCTTGAGGAGGGAAGCATATCATTGTCACTGTGTACAATCAAGAGACATCTTCATGAATGTAAAGACAGAAGCTCTCAAAGTGGTGAAAAAGAATGGAAGCACTCAGATCAGACTTTGCCACAAACATCTAAAAACAAGATTCTTTGAACAGATGAAACCAAGGTGAACTTTTACCAGAATGATGGGAATAGATGAGAATAGAGAAGGAGAGAAACAACTCGTGATCCAAAGCCACCACATCATCTGTCAGACATGGTGGAGCCAGTGTTATGGTACAGACATGTATGACTGCCTATGGAATTGGGTCACTGGTGTTTATTGATGATGTGACTGTTGATAGAAGCAGCAGGATGAATTCTAAAGTGTATAGAGCTTTACTGTCTACTCAGATTCAGCCACATGCTGGAGAACTGATGGGACAATGCTTAAAAAGTGCAGATGGATAAATTCCTAAAACATACTGGAAGAGCACCACAAGAGCTCCCTAAGGCAGAGAAATGGATAATTCTTCAATGGCTACATCAGTGACCCGACTTCAACCCAACTCAGCGTATTTTTTCATTTACTGAAGACAAAACTGGGAGCAGATTAACCAAAAAACAAGAAGCAACTTGAGACAGCTGCAGTAAATGCCTGGCAAAGCATATCAAGCAGGGAAACTCTGCAGTTGATGTTGTCCATGGGTTTTGTACATTTTATTGAATTTAATTATGAAAATTGTGTAACTGTCCCAATAAATGTTCTTTACTGTGTCCAGTTTAAAGTTACAATGGCATTTTTTGATAAACAAAGTCATTGTTTGTCAAGGATTCCAATCAATCAAAAAGATTTATTGGTAAAATGTCAAATTCTAAACATAGGGGGAAAACACTTTAAGCAATGACAAAAGCCTCACACTTGAATTAGGTGTCTGGCTGTGCTGCTGCCGATAGGGAGAGATAAAGATTAAGGCAGAAGAACTTCCCAGTTCTGGGTGTGGATGCCCTTGTTATGGAAATTTTTTTTGAGGCTAAAGCATCCAGGGTGATGACAGGTATGGGCTGATTTCTCCTGTGAAATGTTCAGATGTTGGCTTCTGATTTGTCACTGGGTTTGTCTTCATCTATCTACGTAAAGCATAGTAAGTCAAAAAGGTCAAGTCAGAGCTATAATACTGAAAACATATGATTTTGAAAACACATGAAAACTGCAGTTAGCAGGATTCTTCAGCCTTTGCTAATTATGCTTGAAATTTAGCCAATATCTTAAAAATAAACTCAATAAAAGTTCTGTTGGTGCAAACAAGGTAACAGATCAAATATTAGGACTGCCAGTGCATTTCAGGCTGCTTTACAACTTGGTATAAAAACATATTAAACCTGAGTCATGACTCATTTGAAACATTCAACCGGTCGTGTCAGCCTATAACTTTTAAGATTACACAACTGATTGATTTGAGTGGCCCAAGGCTACTTGTTAGGAAGCTGTGATGGACCTGTTCCAGAGTCTGACAGGAGAAAGCAAAGAAAACATTTAGTTCCAATGTCCAAAGCCAAAGTACATCAGCGTGTAAAACATTCGGTATCCTGAGTTATATTTTCGTGTGAAAGAAGCCGTCAACAGGACAAAGAGCCAGGTGCTGCACTTCACTGTGGTTTATCCCCTGCCAGGTATGAACAATAAAAAAAGGCTGGCACTGTTATGGGATGTGTAGGGGTGTGTGTACACATCTGAGCCTATGTGTGACTGAATCTCCCGAGCAGCTTAAGTGAAAGTGATAAGCAGTGGAAACGGCATTCTGCTTCTCACAGGCTGCTTTCAACAAACGCTGCGAATTCATTGCTCTTTCTAACTGTCAAGCAGGAAGAGAAGAGGGAAAGTGTATTTAAAGGATTTTCACAGTCCCTAATGCTATTTATTACATATCACCAGCTGCAGCGTGGAGTGGCTACATGTAATTGCAGCAATAGATCTTTTGGACTGAAGACAACCAATCAAGATGGATTCCTTGTCCATTGCTGGGATTGACCGTGAGTGAATCCTGGTGACTTAGAGATGCAACATTATTTAACATGGACCCGAAGTGACGTTAAGGAGCATTAGGTTCCGGGGTTGTTAAAGCACTTGTCACACTCTGAGGGCATCCATCTGCACAACACTGCCCTCAATCAATAGATAAGTAATCGGCTGCAAAGAGCACCAGCATGTGGTATTACTCACTGACTGTCCTGAATCTGTTCCACCGCCCAATGAGTGGAGTAGCATAGAGCATGCAGGTCCACCATGATGGAACTTGTCTTTCAGCTGAGCACAACACTATTGATAGGCTAGAACTAAGAGCACCTTTGTATTGGTATGATCACTTAGAGTGATTTGCTTCCATGTTGCCGTCCTTACCTGCTAAAAGAGAAATGCCCCAAATAGAATGTGCAACAACTTGTCGTATATGTACTTCCCATGAACAACTCCTGTGGTACAGTCTATGATGTGTAAATCATTTAAATGTTGCACCGGTTTGATAAAATGAAATCAAGTGACCACGGTGTTTAGTGAAATGGGCAGTTGCAGTTGCGTATTTGACATTGCCTCCCTGTCATTTCATTTTCTGTGTGGAGCTATGGACTGTTGCACAGGAAATGAGGGGATTACAAATGGCGTGGAGAGAGCCACTGTGTGGAAAGCTCGTCAGGAAAAGCTGGAATAAATGAACTTGAAAAACTGCAACATGGTCATAGTTAATGTTTGAGATCTATCCTTGAAATTCACCTCAGACTATTAATTCACAGTTCCGCTTTCTCATTTAGGCATGAAACCTGTGGGTCTGATTTTCTTGTGAAAGCCCAGAATGATTACTTTTTTTTTTTTTTTTTTTTTAAATATGTTGGCAAACTATGTGCAAAAATATATGAAATCCAAACTGCTCCAATTTATATACATGTTCAAAAAAAGACATTCAATTATTCTGGTATGGAAACTATAAGTAGGACAAGTAATTCCTTTCCTCTTCTGGGTAACCTATAAAGTACGTCAGTGTGCAAGTGAGATGAATTCATGATTAATTCAATTGGACGTAAGGCACCAACGATCCAAATGGAAGTTATAAAATGATTTGATAATTTTTGTTTTAGCCACAATATAGGAGCCAACAATCTCCTCTGCACACTATAGCATATTAAGTACAATGACTACAGTGAGAGAAAAGGACAATTAGTTCTCTATAAGTTCAAAGGACTGTTAGCTCTGCTTCACTTTGACTGTCCATTAAAACTATGTATCACAAGACCCGGGACTTACAGTGTTACTTCTATGAAAGAACACCGCCGAAAAACAAGAACTTAATGCAAAAAAAAATATTACGCAGGGATGCACTTTAGCCTGCATATAAGAGATCACTGCTGGAATAAATCTCAAATGCAGCATGTGCACTGCTAACATTTTTGGAGAATCTGTTCTACCTAAACATGTTGAACAGTGATATCTATTTATATGCAAAAAATGCAACTGTTAGGCAACAGCAGCATCATGAAAGCAGACTCTATAGCTCTGCATTTCATTTGACAAAATCATGTATATTTTCAGAAGATGTAGGAAGTGCAGTGGTGTTTGGAGGCTTCACAGCTTTCTGTGTGGCCTCAGCCAAAAGAAAAAAAATATTCGTATTGAGAGTGAATGGCCTCAGCTTTGCGAAAAAACAAAACCCTGAAAAGAATTTAACAATCAGAACAGGGTTATGAATAGTTTCTGAGGTGAAGGAAGACGTTGGTTAATGTGTTCCATGCCATGAGAATGCAATCCGTCTTCACATGTTCTGCATACTAACCTTGTTCCCTACAGACATGATTAGTGCAGGCCTGAATGGTCATACACCTGCTGTTCGCAGCATTAGGAATATATTAAGTGTTTTGATGCTGTCTGATGATGTTAAAGTGAATGTAGCATTTAAAGAGCACATTTCTAGTAGTACTAAATTGCTTAATAATCCTGAGTTGTTTTGAAAATGCAAAGTAAATCAATTTTTGTCTTTTTTTAAGAAATAGCCCCCACCTCTAACAATGCACTTAAATATGCATACACCATGACATAAATCAAATTTGTACCATTGCGTTGATGGGATCTCCTGCTGTGATTTCTCTGAACAGACATGGACGACAATAACACAGCTAGGAACTGATGCACACACCAATTGCCTTTCTGCACAACAAATATATTCTGGAGATTCTCTCAAAGAAAATGGAATATTTAATTTCTCATTTGGGTGGATTAACCATCCCCATGTAAAAATTCTCTCAATTATTTATGATGAGGGTAGTGTTGTGTTCAACGAGTACAGGTGCAGAACAAGATTCAATCACTTATGCCTCAAGTGTTTGTGTCAGAGACAACACTTAAATTTTTACTTGATCTCTCGCTAATTGCTCTTTATTTGGGATGAAACAACTGCAATTAACTTGAAACAAGATCAAGTTTCCAGTGCAAAATGTTCAAGGACAGACTTGAGGATTTGGACAGTTTAGATCAACCTTAAATGCAAACTAGCAACAAAATACTTATGCAGCCAATAGTGTGTGTGTGTGTGTGTGTTTGTTTGTGTGTGTGTGTGTGTGTGTGTGTGTGTGTGTGTGTGTGTGTGTGTGTGTGTGTGTGTGTGTGTTTGTATATACATATATAAATTAAAAAAATTCATTAAGCACATTTGCAGAAAACTAACAGGACAAAAAAAAAACCCACCTGACGACTTAAGCAGAACATAATGTCTGGGTGTTAAGAAATCGAATAGAAAAACCTGACACCAATCACATCAATTGGTCCTCTTAATGGAACACTTGGATTTCAAATTGTTATCTGGCCGGGCTCTATTTGACATATTCAGTGAAGACGTGTCATTCTTTCAGTGACAGTGGGTATTGACTTTTAGGCTGGCCTGCTCTGAATAGCGGCCTCATAAGATAGATGGGGCACATTTGCTATTCTCTCGATAAGAGCGTAGCATTCAATAATCGCATGGAGCACTGCCCCAGAAATATGAAGAAATTTTTGTTGTGATTCTGAAAGCTATTCAACAGGCCTATTATTGTGTGTCCAGTGGTTTGCATGGCTAATGGAAGTGCTTCTGTTGTACTGAAGACCCTGTGTAAGGGATTATGATGTGCTAATGTGAGGTCATGATTGGCACAAGACAGAAGCTTTAAGGCCTTAATCCGGTGGCCCCCTCTACCAGAACACCCACTCCACACTCCCTCTCCTATTGTTGTATATTCAGATAATCAGTCCTACCTTAGCTCCTCTTCCCATACGTAGCAGAGATTTGATTACTTGCCATTTTCCAGCTCACTAATGAAGACTTAGGTTGCATTTATAATGAATGTGTCCTAGTTGAAACCTGATCAAGTTTCTGGCCTCACTAAGTGCTTTTCAAATGATTGCTTTCACCTCTGTGATTGGTTTCACTAGTGTAGCTGGAGGAAGCCATTGTAGAAAGGGAGTTCTAGCATAGAAACCTAATTAAAAGGGGATATTCAAAAAATGTTTTTCAATACACTCAGGACATGTAAAATGAAAATATTACATTTTAGAAACACTGAATTGTTTGATATTCGTAATATTGTACTGTCACATTCAAGAGCAAACAAAGGCATAACCAAAACTTAGGAACACTAGTATATCACACCTGCTTGTACCAAAACTCCACCAAGTGAACAACCAGTACTTTGTGAAATGGGCCCTGATTCTCTATCAGCCCTCAACAAGAGCACTTATAGGCTAAGAAGCCAACTATTCTAGGATGTCTTTCAGCCAAAATCTAGCTGTATTCAGACTCTGCAGATGTGACTGTTGATGCACATTAGTAGCATTCACTGGAGGAAGGATATAAATGATGACATCCATTTGCAGCCATAATCCAAGTACCCATAATTCTGAGTTTATTGTCATTAGCATGTACAGTAATTACAACATATACCATTTTGGTGGTGACCTTAGTGATCTTTTCTTTTCTTTGTTTTTTATGGAAGTTTTCTTTCTGGCAAATTTGATTTTTAAAACCTTGAGGTATATGGAGTTGAAGTAAAATCTTTCCTAATTTTGAATTGTAAACCATTGCTGTAGTATTTAAGGGATAGTTTGACATTTTTGGAAATACAGTTCTTTGTTTTCCTGTTCCAAATTAGATGAAGAGATAGGTACCCTTCCCATCCTGGTATATATTATGTTTGCTGATAAGTAATAAGCTTAACTTAGCATAAAGACTAAAAGCGGAGGGAGACAGCTAGCCTGGCCCTGTCCAAGTTTTAAAAACCTGTCTTTCAGCATCTCTAAAGCTAACATGCTCTATAGATACACTGAAATATGTTTTTTCTTTTGTCCCTATACAAATGCAAAAAAAATAAATAAATAAATTGAACTATATATATATTATGCAGAGTAACTAAAACTCTGAACATGATATCAAGATCACTTAATACATGTGACGAGAAGCATTAATGTAGGGTGAAATGATTATCTTGTTTCTGACACTCCTCTCTTGGTCTGTTCTTGGAGCGCTCATTTGCAACTTTAATTCCACACATGGACTCCAAAGCTGTGTTTACAAGGAGTGAGACAGCCTTAACTGTGACAGCTCAAAAGCAGTTTCCTAGTAATGAATAGACTAATGCTGCATAATCAGGGCACATGTACACTAATGTCTACTTGAAAGCTCTTTAGATGTAGATGTTCTAATGTTGTATTAAAAATGTATCTGATGTTTGTTTTTTGAAGCCTACATATACTGTGTGTCACATGCAAGGATGCACACAATGAAATGAAAGCTTCATAGCTGCTAATGATAAGCTGTGGTAGAAAATGGGTCAAGAACTTACAATGGGGAGTTGATTGCACATGATATTAAGTTGCCCTAACATGGTAAACTTAAACACCACACACAACACACGCTGAGATACATACTCGGTCATCATTCACTGAGAGCTCTGTGCTAGTGCCGGGCATTTATTCTTAAGCTTTTGAAGAGTGGTCACCAGAAGAATTTCTGTTAGTTTCTATGTTAGTAAATATGTCAAATGCCTCAGCAAATGTATTATTTTGGCAAGAAAATAATATAGGTCTATTCTGTTTTACCTGTCAAATGAGGCACCCTGTTTTCACGCTGCTGAACCCCAGAAGAGTGTGAGGCGGTGTGGACGATTCTGTCTTATATGCGTGCGTGCGTGCATGCTGCGTCTGTTGGTGGGAGGGGATGGTGATGCCAGAGTGAGGAACTGAAGAGGTGATGGCATCCCACGCTGGAAAAGTGTGGAAATTTGCAGAGCGGAGAGAATTAGTGACTCCCTGCTGGGCAAAACGGATGGGTGCAGAGAAAAAGGGAGGGGAGGAGAAAACTCCATGATGGTGTAGAAAATGACCTCTGAGGGGAGAAGAATGAGCAAGTAGGGGGTGGGGGGTTGGGGGTGGATGGGTTGGGGGGGGGGGGGGGGTCCGCTTGGAGAAGCACAGAAGGATCCAAAGCCAGGTCACCTTCTCCAGAGAGATCAGCTGTGAACACTCTGCCCCTGGGAGGAGGGTCACAGTCAAGAGCTCTGTATCTTATATACCAAAGCCCAGGTTCTCTCTCCCTGCCTTCCCCCTGCACAGGTCTGCAATAACAAAGCCAATTAAGAAGCCCAAGAGAGACGCTAGCACAGTCTCACAGTCGCCTCGCTGACTTGGCAACCAGAATTATAGCTCATGAGAGTACCTTTCAACATCGAATATGGAGAATACTACCAATTACCAGTGAATAGCTCCATTCTCTAGTTCCATTTTGTCAACGGATGTGGTGACTCATAAAGCCACTTTTAATTTATCCCAGATGTATGCTAACCCAAGACAGTGAAATAATGGGTACAACAGCCTAACATCCTATGTTTTAAGTATAAATGGCACTAATCTTGGCAGAGTGTGTTTTATTTTGTAATTATTTGGCCTCTGTGGGGTCGTGCTTATTTACTGGAAACGGCATTTCAGGTGGCATTTGTTTCAGCCGGATGTCAGACTGCATGACATTAATTCAGATTCAGCAGCAAGAATCAATGTCACGGTATTGTTCAGGAAGACATGCAGTGAACTGACAAGTTGATCTTGGTTGCACGTTTTCTATTGTCCAGGAGCACATAGAGCAGAATAATATTATGGTTATCTTCAGATACAGCGTGAGCAGATGAGGCTGCCACATCTTTGTGGTGTACTTTAAAAAAATCTTTGGAGTTTGTTGAGCGAGCAGTGGATCTGGTCACAAGGCTTGTTATCATTCCTCACTATATTCCTTCTGTTCCAAACAATTGCTCTCAGATTGTCTTTCTGTATAGCAGCAGCCCTGTGTAAGAAAAGTGATTGTGAACTGTGGATGCAGGCCTAGATCCTTTTCATGGGTGGTCAGGCTTTAGCTATGTGCTCCTCTGTAACTGTCATCTTGTAGATTTGAAATCCCTCCCCGATCGATTGTACTAAAAGCTCTAATCTGATTGTTAAAAGAGCTGATTTGACAAAGCTGTTATCAAACTGATTTAAGCACCAATCAATACTGCATTATGTGTGGGTGTCTTTTTTCTTTCAGGGTTGGGGCAACTTTTCCAAGGACAGGTTCAGGAATGTCTTTCACCTCTAAAACCACTCTGAAACATCTTTTTATGGAATGAAACACAGACCATATCTTTATGTAATCAGGAACTGACACTCTTCACCAGAATATCATCATATCTGGCTTATCAGGAAAAGTAAAAAACTAATAATGCATAATTGCTCAAGTGTGGAAATGAGCAAATGTCATTTTTTGGTTGATGTTTTAACATTAACTGGCTCTCTATTGGAATAGGTTCCGCACTCTCCTCTGTGTTCATGTGTGATTGTATATTTCAGGACAGTGTAATGGTCCATGAAGAGTTGTGTAGTCCCACTGAAATCATCATTTCTCAGCTGGAATAGAAATGCACAGAGACAACAATTTCACTTCCCTTTTCCTCCTCCATCTTTCCATGTCTTACAGTATTCATTCCGCACACGTATTCAACATTAGAGGGCAAATAAATTGATTGCTAGCAGCTGAAGACACTTATCTCCCGGCAAGTCAGCTTTGCACTAGAGACCCCAATACGAAAACCAGGAAGCACTTCATTACATTGATGCTTAACAGTAGGAAAAAAGGCCAAACACTGCAACAACACCAGCAAAGTGCATTTACAAACACACCAAACACAGTAAGACCAAGATGAAGTGGGACACAATGATCAAGACCTCCAGGCTAAACTAGGTTCATTAATGGCAGCAATGCAGAATGAATGGAGCTGCTTATTTATGCTACAAGTATTTTGGTGAAAGAGAGCAGGCAGGAACAGGGCTAGCCTTAGCCTCATGCTTGCCTGGGTAGTGATGGCCAATTAAGCTGCTCTCTGATGAGCCGTGCAGAGGCCCGGCAAGCAATTAGGAGGGCCCGTCGTATCTGCTCATTATTGCTGCAGACTATCAAGCTTTGTCCTGTGTAACACACATCTGCGGCCATGGGATTCCAGAGATGCCTATTAGATTTTGCTTTGTATCATTCAATCTGAATAAAAGAGAGGTTGTCCTGCAATCACTGCTTTAATGACACAGTGTTTATGCAGTAACATCAGTGCTTGATGAGGAACCCTCGTCGTGAGTACACCGGGAAACTGTTTGTGAATAGAAAGCTTCTAGGTTTGACATTCATTATTGTCTTTTCAGATGTGATTTGTCAATACAATACTGATAAACAAAGAAAAGAGCTGAAACACACTAATGCATAAGAAATGATACTGTCTTTTGACTGACAGCTCGCTTCTTCCAATATTGATTTAACTCACATTTCGGAATGCAACGCTGTTGCATGGGGTCAAAATCTAGTTCTAATACAGACACAAAGCCAGAGAGAGACTGTTATCGTAACAATAACAATTTCGATTATGAAAGTGTAGAGAATGAACTTAAGAGAGATGAGTCATAAGTGCAATGCAAACATAACAGTAAATTTTCCTATTCTGCAGCAAAAGTCACAGGGTAAACAGACAACAAAATGGATCTACATTAAGACAGCATACCCCCCCCACCATTTTCAGATATGGAAAGTTATGCCTCTATGCTGATGTTTATCTGATAACATAGTAAAGGCAGAAAAGAAACATTCAACACGTCGACTGCTGACTGATGTTTTGAGATAAGAATCCAGTTGTGATTTTTTCTTTTTTTAATGACAACAAAAATTCAGCTACTATAGATAACAAACATTCCATGACAGGAGATGACTTTTATAACAGTAGAAAGAAAATATGCTTAGAAGCTGTAAATATGTATGATTCATTTTCAAGTGCTCTATGTTTACACAGTACTTTAAGGGTATTATAATTATTTGCTTTACAAAGGACTAGGGGCAAAGAAATGAATGGAATAGATGAGAGCCAAAGGTACACTGAATAACAGAAGTGTACAGCAGAATTACACCGAGAATACCATAACCCTGCTAATGTTACTGCAGAGTTCCACTGCTGTAAGGCTTCTGTTCCAGCCAAAGGCACCCACGTGGTACAGCATCTATCCTTACACAGCCAACCAGAGGAAGTCCATTAAGTCAGTTTGGAGACTTTGTGATTTCCCGCACTCATGGCAGCCAAACCTGCCAATTCCCTACCCCCCCACCCCCACCCCCGGCATCATATTCCCCATTTCCCCTGCTTAGCACCAGAGGCAGGTGGCACTAAGTGCTAACCATATGGCTGCTGCCGTAAGAATAACAGTGAGGGATCTGGTCCAGTGGGCACCGAGTTATACTGCGATGGAGATCGATAATAGGCATTTATCACCTGAGGATGGGCACTGTTAGGGTGTGTTTGCCATCTTTCTGGACATCAATTTATGACTGAGTGCAGAATAGAGGGAATAAGCTTGATCTGATGGACAAAAAATTACACAGAATATCTGTGTGGTTCTGTAATCAAGCCTAGAATCAAACATTGTAATGCTGCTAGTCTGAATGAGCAAACCTAGCTTGATTGGGCCACTGGGCGTAATAAATATAGAGAAGCCATATGTAAAAAGAGGAATGTGGCTCTTTCCTCCAGAAATGAAACCTTTTTCCTTGAGGGCTATTCACTAATACCCAGCCTGTGGCAGGCTGCACAGGCTGCATGTGATTTCATGTGTACACACACCCACACACACAAACAGGGGTGGCAGAAACAAATCACATTTACAAGCTTTATGGTAACTGAGTAGCTTTTATAAGTAATTACACACAATATTTCATCACAACACACTCTACTTTTCTGCATTTCAAAGCACATCCAGGTTTTGTTTGCTCTCCAAAATCATTGTGCCAGTAACTGGCAAATCATAAACGGCATCTCTATTAAAGTACAAAGACCAAGAGGAGGCATCCAGTTAAATAACTTGGGACATGAAACACTCAAATGTATCAAATCAAAATCGCTCACCAATCAGCCGGAGAGAAATCCATTCAGCTTCAGAATGACTCTGTTAGCCTAGCTGCTATGACTGAATAACACCACATCAAAGTAGGACGCTTATTTAATGGTCAGCATTTTTCTCTCAATTTTTTTTAAATACAGTTCAATAATGAATGAATAGCAGAATCGTATATAAAGAAAATTTTCCATAATGTGAAAATAAACAACACAGAAATTTAAGGAGTGTAAATGACAGTCAAATTGGATTAAAAGGTAAGGAACCAGACATTCATGCTTTAGCTATCCATGCTTTTTCATGGCACAGTGGATAAACTGCCAGTATATATGACCGTGTATATATTTTCATCCATTATTTTTCTCTGATTTTTTCAGAATGCATTTTACATAGATACATCATACACACATTGCAATTAACTTTTCTAGAATTAGTCTCTTGAGTGAAAACTCAGGGGCTGGGGATCTTTGGACATTGAGAAAATAAAAGTAGGGGAAATGGAGTAAGAGTGAAAAAAAAAAAATACTTTAGGACAGGCATACATATCCTGCAGGGTGTTGTCACACTCCCAACTGGCTGTGCTAAGTTTTGATGGCTACTGACTGACATATTACTGAATAGTAGCTCCATGACCAGGGGAGAGCAGGGCCCAGTGCAATAGTGAACATATGGACATTAGCATAGGCTGTCAGCAGCCTGCTGGCTCTCAAACTGTGCATTAGGATCGGCCTACCTAACGCTATGCCTGGTTCAGGTTGAACAACAAGCATAGTCGACTGGCATGGTTCCAGCTCTGACTGGACAACGAAGAAGCTGGATGTTGGCCAAAGCCATTTGTGGACACTCCAGTTAATTGACATATAGTAGAGAGTGACAGCACACTTAACTAAAAATAAATGAAAAAGCTTAAGAGGGATGGCATTCAGTCTAAAAAAATTACAGCTGCCATCAAAGCCTCAAAAACACAAAGTCTTTCTGCTGTTCATACGCTCCGTATTCATGAATGAGTTTTAGACCAGTGGAGGAGCTGTAGAACAAAGTCCCTGTATTGTTAGTCTCTAATACACTGCTAGCACAAATATGAGGATGCAAAAACACAAGCAAGGGCAAACGTGCAATGAATTCAAGCCAACTGCAAATTGATAAAAGAAAAAAAAAGGAAACAGAATGCATTACTATTTTTGGTTCTAACACTAATAACTAAGAGTACCTCAATTTAACTAAGAGGCCTTCTTCAAAACCCCATCAACTCATCGCGATAGAAATTACTTAGAGATGATAATTCTGAGGCCAGTTGTTAGGGGGTGACTTTTTACATTTCACTGAACAAAATTGCTATACAATTTCTATATTAACAAGTACATAGAGTTGATTAGAATTAATACCTCTAATGCCTCTTAGCACTGATATCCTTTGAGCCTTAAACTCTCACTAGTAAGGTTACAAACATGTATTAGTTGTCAAGGTTAAAGGTTTCTTTATTAGTCCCCAAGGGTAAGTTTGCTGTGCAGATGCCAAATTCTGCATTCCAGAGTTAAATCCAAGACATCACAATGACACAGGTTCAAGAGATAACAAAACCAAGTACATTAAAACGAGTATCTTCATAGAAACAAAAATAGTGTCAGAGAATAAAACTCCATGGAAGGTCATGACAAAGTGCCTCTATTAAACAAACACACACACACACACACACACACACACACACACACTCAAAGGTTTCAAGTTTAAAGTGAGGTGCATCATCTTGTGCTAGCTTTGTTTAGTAGTGCAATAGCTGCAGATACAAAGCATTTCTATATCATTCTAAATAGTTTTTTAATCATATCATAAAAGCTCTGAACAATCATATCACTCAATAATCAATTGTTATTTGATGTTTGTGACATCTTATTTATAGGATAATCTATATGATGAACATGTTATTTTTGAATGAGGTTTTGTGCGAATAATTTTGAGAGCGAAAGGAACCATCACATATGATAACAGGTGTCTTTTCTCAGCAACCAGTGCCCGCTACTTCCAGGATTATCCTCACAACAGAAATCAAGGACGGATTGTGCGGATTGTGCGGTTGTGTATGTAGAAGCATTTGCTCATTTACTGTTGATGTTGTTCAAAACTTGTCAGTTATTCAGACAGACAGAAAATAAAATTTTCAAACTAAGTCCAAATGGGTGTTTTTTAAGCATACCACACTCCTTAACCAAGGACCAAGGGCTGATATTTAAATATTAGACCGTGGTAAGATGGACATTACACGGTCATTACAATCACTGCAGCGTGACAGTGATTTCTTGTTTCTCCCGTAGATTTAATTTAAAACTTGTGATTTAAATCATGCTGTGTAGCTAATTCTGAAACACTGTCATTCTAAAAATGCACAGCTATGTACATACAAATATATAGCATAATTTCATCATTTTGTCACTTTAAAATGTTGTAAAATTACAAAAATAATCTCAGCGCTATGATTGATATTTATAGCTATTCTATAAGATGGATCTATTAATGAACAGGTGATCAGGATGCTACATATGATCATTTAATCATGTAGAAATTATTACAACAACAGCTGAGCCTTATGATCTAGTACCATAAGTTAAGATGTACACACAGTATGGTAGCTCCTACTGGAAATCTATAAACATGTCACTGCATAACAATGTCTCTCAATCAGTTCACCGTTGCTGGGATTTAGTCAGAACCAAAGATCTCCCACAAAGCAAAACCTTCCTCTTCTAGAAACAGGACAACTTGTGTCAGCGTGGTTGTGTAGAGGCATAACGACTCCAGCATTCTTCTGACAGAAATGCCACTACGAAAACATTCTGTGCCGCCTACATCTTAGGAATGCAGAGTTCTTGTCTAGAATGTAATATTTATCTTGTAAATGTCTAGCATGCTCAGCCTCCACCTCTTACCCGATTTGATATGTGTGCTTAGCTATGCAGCTAAGCACTCCATCCATGCCACATTAGGTGCTCTGTGCCACAGATACACCACCTTAAATGTAGACATTTCAGAGAAGACATTTCAACATCAGAGAGGCATCCATTCTGGCCTACACTCCCTCCCTCCAATGCTGTGCTATCAGCATTGCAAGATAAACAGATACAACCCTGGGGTATTGAAGTGGGCAGAAATATTCAGTAGCACATAAAGGCTGAAGTCGGCAGAGGCCTCCTTGGGGCTGGTGTGCCTGATCCACATCAAGCTGGCTTACTTCCGCCTCCGGATCACTCGAAGCCTCTATACCACAGGGAGGATAATTACATTGCGCCTCAAGAACAATAATGAAGAACCCCCGGTTTGGAGGGAGGTAGCACACTAGTAAAAAAGGTATTTTTTCACGCATACACAAGATTTGAATGACTTTGACTACGTTCTCACATTCCTCTAGTTTCTGTGGGTCGACTGTTCAATCCTGCATGCAGATGATCAATCCCCCCTCGACCACCCTTGAACCCCCCCCCAATTCACTGAGGTGTCATCTGATGTGCACCTGCACTTAGCCACCATGTGAAGGTCGTGACTAACTGCAGGATGTGATCCCTGGGTCCTGGTGCCTTTTAGATTTACATTCCATTAAATGGCTTGATTGAATCCCCCTGCCCTGTGCTCCATTTGCCCAGGCAAACCTCTGCTAGAGCCATCTGTAGGGTGGACAGATTGGGCCTACTGAGTGAAGCTAGATGTGATAAAACAAAGCAAATATGCTCTTACTCAGTGATTCTTGCACCAACTCTGACTTAATACTATGTGATACATTTATTTTCACCCATCTCCTCCATTGTGAATCAATGTCTTTAATCTGCCTTTGACAGAACTCTTTGGGAAATTCATGTGGGAGGAGCACAGTTCATAAATAGCATCTTGAAAAGTTTGCTTTTCTTCAAACACTTGAGGCTGACCTCAGTATAAAGAGCTTTTTGATTGAGCCTAAACACTATATTTTGTTAAGAGCTGATATGGACTTAAAAGAAACTGATTCCTGTATCTGGAAAACCACAACTGAGTCATAAAATGATATGATACAGATAGTGCTGTAGAATACATAAATCGGATCATCTAATAGTGGGACATTTTTGGCAAGCCTATTTCTCGTATGTGTAACACAAATGTGACTTGTCACCTATCCTTGAAATTAATTAGCCATACACCACCCTGGCCACAATTTCATGTATTGCCATATTTTTCTTTGTCATCTCCTTCATGAAACCTTTACATGTTGGGAGACCATATTTATATTAGTTTTAGTTTCACAAATTTTATTTTCTGAGATAAGACGATGGGGGTAAAAGCACAAACAAAACAAAAAAACAAAAAACAAAAAAAACAACAGGGTGTCCCAACCATCCCAATCCCATGCATTTTGTCTTGCAACAAAACACTGTAAAAATCCTCCATCCACAAACACATATTGCTCAAACTTAAATTACAATAAACAGTAAATTTTCATATTTAACGTCTTGTTGAATAAAACTAAAATTCCGTGGAGGAACATTGGGAATTAATCACATAAAACCAGTAATAATTTTCTTTTCAACCTTTAGGAAACAGGTATACATGGAGCAGTGTCATACCTGAAACAGTCTGAGGAGAGATGCTCTCTGCTTTCATGATGTTTTTGCTACTGCCTGCATTCCAACTAAACAGCTATTGGATTGAACAGATGGTTATTTCATGGGCTGACAATGGCTTTGCCACTTCTGGGTGCTCTTCCATGAAATCTGCAGAAAAAGTCAAGTAAATCTCATTTCACTTGTTTTAACCTCTAGAAACTATAACTTGTGAATTATAGAAATTACTTTTTTAATAATACAGAAGGACCCCACATGCTTCTTCCTCCTGGGCCAGTCTCAATTTATTATGTCCATGTCCTATTTGATAAGATACTCTGAAATGTGGAGATGTGCAACCAAGTTTAACCTTTTGAAGAACTGCGTTGCTCTCACTGGGAATTCAGGAGATTCCACAGAGATACCAGCAGAGCAATTTGAATATTCACCTACTGACTTAAAATGGGACTTCAAGGCAGCTATATCATTCATCTTTCAATAATCCAGTCAGTCAAGGACATCTGTAGATAGATGTTGAGACTAATGGATCAATTCGATCAGCATTTATAATAGCAACATTTCTAAAAATAGTAAATTAATCCATTGGAATTGGTTGAATCTATGAAATCAGTCATGAATGCCATATGGTTAAGGCAGAATTGAGACACTCTCCGACTGAACAAAAGAGAAGCACCTTTTAGTCATTAGAAATGATTAGTCAATGAATCGGTTTGCAGATTTACACACAAATAATCAGTGAGTATTTGATAATCAATTAATTATTAAAGTCAGATATGAAGGTTTCAGCTTCTCCAATTTGACAATTTATTTCATTTCTCTGTGTGAAATATTCAAGAAGATTGTTGAAGTGGCCCGTTATCAGGAGCTGTAAATCCTGAAGTGAATTCTACAAACAGCGTGATATGACTTCTGGAGGCAACATCCCTCAGGTGAAAGTGCAGCCATGAGAAGATTATGATGCACAGCATTTACCTGAGGCCCTGAATTTAAGATATACTGGGGCAATTTTGATTTATGATATTTTCTTTTTCAGCGTTGACCTATGTGCATTACGCGGCATTAGGTAATCATTCCTCAGTGCAAAAGAAAGGCTCTTGCTTGGTGTTTGTTGGTAGTTTCTGTCACTAACAAATATAAATTAATCATGGCTGCATCTCTCGGATGCTCCCTCAATGCTCAGAATGAATAGCAGCATTACACCAAAGTGTTTTTTTTTTATTAATGAGAAGTTTGTGATATCAAATCAGTTTCCTTTTCTTTTTTTTTTTCCTTTTTGTTCTTAACCTGATCATTTGCTCTTGACATGTATCTCCTTCAATTCTGATGTGACTGCATCCATTAAAAGGTTAATTAAAAGACTTGGCTTTATTCTGAAGCAATTTACTTCTCATTTATGCCATTTGCTTTCTCTGTTGGCTGAGTGCAATTTGTCTAATTAAATAAAAAGCATTACAGGAGATGGTAAACATTATGCATTGGTGGTAGCAATACATATGAGTAAAAACAGACAAGAGTAAAACACTGAAAGTGGCGTGGCTGACAGTTAGGATGTGAAAGCCTAAACAACATAGCACTGAAAAGGGCTTCAAAAATCCCCGTCTACATTTCCTCCTATTAATATTAGCCTGCCTGATAATAAAGATTTTAGCTAAACACTGGGATTAGTGGGTGTGAGCGGTCATTTGAAAGCCCATGTAAAGTAAGTCCACAGAGCATACCTTGTCCTAATAATAGCTTTAAGCTCAAACCCTTGAACCAGTTCCAGCAGTTTAGAGCAACCCCACGAGGGTCCTGATCCCCAGTTTGTCTCTCTGGGAAAGGAGCATCATGGTCCACAAGCCCTAGGTAAATGTTTGTGCACAGAGGCTGGGTTAGATCATATTCACAACCATGGAAGGGTCACTGATTTATGAGGCTGGATTTACCACCTACTGAACACAATTACATACAGCACAGGAGGTATGCAAACAAAGCCTCAGACAGCCGCCATTTTGTGCTCTAGATAATATGACCTAGTGGGATAAAGTGTTGTCTATGTGCAAGTTCAGAGTGAATTTTAAAAAATAGAACTTAGTAGTGTGACTACATAGTTTTCTGTCAAATAATTTCTCAGATTTATCCTGTTAAGTACTTGTATAACCGGAGGACACACAGCTCAACAGATCAATACATTTCTATGGTATATTAGGTGCTATTGTACTCATTTAAGTGCACTTTGTGTCAAGTCAAAGCATTAATTGTGCTTTGTTTATGATGTACTGTATGTTGCAGATCATATCTTGCCAAGACTGAATAAACAAGAAAAATGTCGCATGATTAAAAACATCTAATCATGTTACATTTAAAGTTCTCTACTTCTCTCATGATTTAAACAGGGAATGAGTATTTAGATTTCTGAAAAACTGAAATATGGGTATAGAAACCAGGAGTGCATGTGAAGGCCTTCATCTAATTTATAGAGGTCACTAAAGGTAATCACATCGAAATACTAGTCTTTGATAGCTCAAACAGAGCCGTTGTGAACTTTAAAAAGAAAAGGAAATGTACTACAGCTTCTGCTTGATAATTTCTGTTACCATCAAAAGCAGCAGGAGGAGGAGAGGCCCCACCGCTGATCCTCAAGCTGATTGAAATATGCTGCTCATTAGAGCCCATTCAGGAAATTCATGAATCACAGTAAGACAGATGACAGTTTCCATACCTGTAAAAAGGCCCTTCCTATTAACAGGAAGATAGCCTAACTATTACGCTAAGGAAAATGGTTCAATTTATTGCCACCTTCATATGAATGCAAATGAGTCGCAATTATTAAGTCCAATTCCTGATGTTACATTAATAATAAGTGACCAAAGAAAAAAGTAACACCAACAGTAATATAATGCAAGTAATTATTAAAGACGTAAATGAGCAAATCTCTCTTAAATGGGTGATTTTGTAAATAGATAATAATATTAATAATAATATGCAGTGTACTAAGTTGGGGAAAGCACTTTTCTAACACCTTTTCAACAATCTGAAAAAAGGTGTCCAACAAAATGACAACATAACGGCACATGCAATTAATTGCTGTTCTGTTATCAACATCTACAAAAGGCAAAATAAAATCATCAACTGCAATGTATTAGAAAATACAAGTCAAACAAGGTAAGTGAAATTTTAGATCTTTTTTTCCCTCCTCTCTTCTCCATTGTCTACAAAATGGGATTTTTTTTTTTTTTTAACAGTAAAGAAGACAGACACATCCTTATTTTATCTGACCAAACACCTCTGAAATCTTCACAGAAAAGAAAATGGAGACGATCCAACCCTGGTACATGAGCAGGAATGAGTGCATGCTGGGAGATTCAAGGTGGCTGCAGAAAAAGGAGAAGTGAGAGATTTATGCTAAACGTGTGCTGACTGACAAAGCAACGTCTTCTCAAGGCTCTGCAGGAGATCGGCCTAAATCCTTCTCATAAATTTTATATTAATGCCAGAGGTAACCAAGGTTGTTTTTCCCAGTATTTCTCCAGGTCCATTAAACACACCTAATATATTTCAACATTCCTCCGTTTCCCCACATAAGTAGCTCAGGTGAATTGCAAACTTTGTACATAAGAGAATGCTTAGTCCTCGCTGAGTCTGATGAGACTTCAACGGCTGTTTCTCTGTTAAGGTTGACTGGTTTAAGGATAAAAAGCTAACACACTCACCTTTGCCTGCACCTGTAGTTACTGTAACCTTGCCATTTCAAGAGATAATAAGCCAGGCTGTCTAAGTGCAGTGGGAGAGGGAGTGAGGGGCTAAGGTAATCTTTCTCAGATTTCGCTTACCACTCTTGTGTAGTTTATTCTTCAGGAATGAGAATTCAAATTGATAACAAGTGACAAAATCTTTTATTCCAACAAAAATGCGAGGGCTGTCTATCAATATTTCTGCTTTGTGGAAGAGAAAGAAGAAGCTGCAATTTGTTTACTCCTGAAAAACAGTCTGTGAAGATACTACAAAGTTTTGGCTTTCATACCTTCCCTGTCTAGCCCATTTTAAGTTGTGGAGTGCTTGCTCCTCCTAATTCCCAATATCAACATAGTAAATCCCAATGCAATAGACTGCAGCAACTGCCATGAAATATAGAGGCTACCATGGAAACTGCACTGAACTTTAGTGTCTATATCCCACATAACGAGATGATTGTTTAAAAAAAAAAAATCTATAAAATAATCTATATCTCTGGCGTCATTAATGTGATGTGCCATGTGAAATAATAGGCCTACATACAAATAAGAGGTTCCTCATCCCTTAGTGAACAGATACACTGTCTTCCACTGTTGTTCACTGACAAACTATATTAGCAGTTAACTTAATCACTGCATTGGATGCATATTAATATTTTATTCTGACCAAATAGGCACACAAGCTCAAGATGGTGAATGACTGTTATAAAAGTACAACATGGATCCTGACACTCAACAGTCTCCTCAGTCAAAATGGTGGCTTGCTCCCTTTCACATTCACGAGAAAGGAAAAAAACATGTCTTCCATCTAGACAGGAGCAACTGCAGTGGTTTGATCTCTGCTTGAGCTCCACTTTTCAATTGCTAGTCACAAAGATGTTAAGTCTGGCATTTAACAGCCATGAAAAATAGTCATGGAAGAAACTGGGGCGAGAGAGAAAGAGATGGTGGCTTTATTCTGAAACATCTCAGTTGTCAAAAACATGCTGATAGACAAAACATGCTAATAGGCACACACGCCTGTTTGAGCACACGCACGGAGAGAGAGACAGAGAGAGAGGGAGAGACAATTAAAAAAAACCTCTGGAGACAGCAGACTGATTGTTTATCTGCATCGTAGCAAAGAGAATTGAAATCCACAGCCACAGATAAGACATCAATCTTCCTCAGTGGGCTGTGTAAATAAATCTGATTACGAAAATAATCATTTCCCCTTTAGAATTGTTTTATCTGCCCATTCCATGCCGCGGTACTAGATAACTCCGAGTGCTTGGCGCAAGGTGGCTGCTCGCCTCACACTTGTCTCACATCAGCATCGCAGGCTTGTTGTCAAATTGGATTTAACCTTCTAATAACTAATAATGGATGGAAACTAATTAATGAACTATTTTCATGATGAATTACATTTGCATTTTTTTTAATTCATATTTTGCTCTGTAAAGTGTCAAAAATAGAGAATAGTGATGATTAAAATAAAACCCAAGGTGACATTGTCAATTGCTTTTTTCCAACCAACAGTCTAGATCCCGGAGAGAGCAGCAAATCTAAACAAATGAGAAGTTAAACCTGAAAACAGACTTGACTTTTCTTGGAAAGGACTCAATTAATCCATTATAAAAATGAATCATAAATTATTAACAAAAACCTTGTTTTATTTTTTGTTAGTAGTTTGTTCATTGACTAATCAAATTTGACATTGAACCAATAATCTAAACTGAAACTTTAGTTACCATATTCATTTTTGACATACCTCTATGAAAGAATGCATAAGTAACTGTCAAAAGATTTACAGTTGCAAAATTAAAGGAAATGCACCTCATGAGCTAATTTAATCTGAAGTAAACTGATCACAACCCTGATAATTAGACGTGGCAATGTCAAAATATATTCTGATTATGTGCATAATTGTTATCAATTTCCCTCTTTGTGCATCGAAGAGAATTTAAATTTTATGTACTGTAAATCATTCCTACCCAGCATCAGCTCATAATTTTAATACATTTCAGGCTTCTGAATATTTTATGGAGCCATGGAAAAAACAAATTCCTCACAGATTTGGATAAATGAAATAATGTAATGCTGGAGTGTACTAAGCTTTTACATACTTCTCAACAAATCCTATTGTTCGTTTTCACATTGTAATGTGCTGGAATCTGTTTCAACCACAACAGATTTGCTGGTGTTTCTCTGTTAGATCTGATAAAGCATTAAAGGCATTCAGTCTGAGGTCAGTTCACTAGTGTGACCTGAATAAGCACTGAAAGCCACTAAAACAAATTTGGGCAAATCAGACAAGCCAGCAGCTTCAGCACATCTACATTGTACAAGCCTGCATTCAGCAGACTGGCATGGTGACAAAGCATTTCCTTAAAAAACACCAGATAAAAGACTAATTTGGTCCAATTTTGCTGGAGGGATGCTTATCTCAGAATTCAAATAAGGTCAAAAGAGAAGACAGTCATGCAGTCAGAGATAAGATCATGGTAGAAAAGCAAAATAAACCCTATAACCCCTCTGAAAATGAGTTATGCTCTGGATCCTTGTAGATGTGGTTATGCCTCTTATAGCCATTTACCTCCGCTGAGGACAACACAAGTCACCACAATAAAAGGTAAATAAATAACTGATGAGGGCAATAAAAAGAAAAATGCAGTAGTTAGGCTTATCAGAAAAAAAAAAACCAAGAGCCAAATTTTTACTCAAAGACGACGATGATAAGAAAACTGGACTTCGATGCAAAAAAAACAAAACAAAACAAAACAAAACAACCCACACATCATAAATCATCACAGATTAAATGTTAGCATTCTGTACATTGGTGTAATCTTTTCCACAGCAGGCAATTGCTGCTTTCAGAATTTATCAGAGGCACTGAGTATGTTTGTGTTTGTAGTGGTAGGAATAGGGAGGGACGAAATTTGTTCTAAACACCTTCAGTTGCACTATCCAGTGCTAAATATTAGTGGCACAAAACAAAAAAGAATGATTTAAGTTGAGATTCATCAAACTATTTAAAAGATTATGTCAAGAAAAGGACAAAAACAGTGACAGCCTCTAAAACTAAACAACTCAGATCATACCGGCAATGAGCCGGGGCAGAGAAACCGCAACATGAAGCAGTAATGAAAAAAGTGCATTTCCATCAGCTTGCCCCACCATGAAGGGAGAAATGAAAAATTGCTGCAATAGAACTGTCTATCACTTGTGAACTACAACCCATTAGAGGAACATACCATTCAGAAGACAATGGTGGATCACAAGACTCTCTCAGCACAGTTCCTCCGTTTTTGATCAATCACTAAAGATAAGAGCTGGTTGAGTTATTAACATGGGATAAAATGAGGTGGAAGGGGTAAGTCGTTGCCTTTGAGAGAATATTATGTAAAAAATGTATTTTATAGCAAACTTCCCGCTCCTTTTAAAAACTGCAGTTTTACCGCATCCAAATAATTTCATGGCCCCATTGTCCTACAACAGCCATTCAAGGATGCATACACAACATTGCTGCTGTCATAATTAGGGCTGCAACAAACAATTATTTTAATTATTGTTGATTATTTTTTCACTAAACCAGTTACTTGTTAGGTAAATAAAATTCTAGAAATTAGAGATAACACATACTTAACATATGGCGAGGAAATTCATCAAATGCACACAACTGAGATACAAGAACTACAAAAAGTTTGCCATGTTTAATGAAAAAAATAACACACAATTCTTTGATTAACTGACTAATTGGTGTACTGACCTAAAATTGCAACTCTCATCTCTGGAGATTTTCATCATTAGATTACGACAATTTTGTGGGCAACACAACTACCCACACAATTACTCTTTTGTAGATAAAAGTTTGTGTTGGATGCATCCTTGCTATTCCACACTTTTTTGTCAGCATGACAGGTTGATAGATGACTGATGGCTCTTACCAACATTATATAAGAACTCAAGTGAGGAATTGCAGCTAACGCCATAAAATTATAACACAGATTACACCATGAGCGAGTTCTCGTAAGTGGTAAGGAATTATTTAGTCCTCAGTTACAAGTGCATAAATCAACATGGTTGCTGGGAACTCTGTCTGTATTCCAGGTTGTTGCCTGTTTGGCAGTTCTCTCAGGTAATCATATTTGGCCTTGGTTTTTGCTGCCATCTCATCTCCAACCCGATTGTGTCACTCTTTTATCTAAAATTTATCTTCTGGTTACAAACAACAAGATGATGCTGAGTAGTAAACTCTGGCTCCAGGCTTAAAAACTCTCAGGCTCCTTTTATTTGACCTTGCAAATATTTCATTTGATATGTTTTATGTTTACATTTGTCAGGGTATGATTGAATACAGAAACTGTATTTTTCTTAATTTACTTCCACTCGGCTTGTTTTTAGAGTCTGGTATCTGTTAGATTTAATCAGTTCAGATGCTGATTTCAACTATTGATTGCTGATGATTGAGTAACGAGTAATTTAGAGGGAAGCTCTGTAGGTCCAAACTTTGCTTTCAAAAATCAATGAGCAGAAGGTCTTCCTGTTTTGGAGGTAGGTCCAATTTAGAATAAGTTCTCAATCCTAAACCCTCCCTACCTAGTCTACTTCTCCACTTCCTCACATGCTGAGTATTTTTGCACATTGTTTAATTTATAGATTTGCATTACATTTTAATAAGTGTTTCAGTGGTCAGTCATGTCTGCCTACTGTTTTCTGTGAAAATACTAACTAATTACTCCACTTAAGTTATTGTCTACACAAGTCAGAGGTGTACATGCTCAAAGCTTGATAATGAATCACTGGCTAGATGGTTAAACACATACAGCTGAAGAAAAATGATAATACATTACAATTAATGTAATGTAGTGTGTGAGCGACCACAGTGTCCTCTCCAGTGTCTCATTTTTAATAAGTCTGCTGTGACAGTACATGCTAACGTTAATGTGATTATGATGAGGTCTAAGTCAACAAATGAAGACAGATGATTAGTAGGGGGAAAAGAATGAAAAGAAACTGGGGCGGTCATGCTAGTATTAAAATAAATATAGACCATATAGTATGCACACTATATGGTCATATGTGGACACACAAACAAACAAACAAACAAACACACACACACACACACACACACACACACACACACACACACACACACACACACACACACACTTTACCGAGGCTGGACAATTTCTCATAGCTTCTACTTGCTATCATTGACAGCAACAAATGTAGTGATCCATAAAACTGAGATATGAGAGTGAGTGCAATTTTCCCTTGTTTAGAGATGTGCATGTATAACACACACAAAACTGAACACTAACCAATATATTAGGTGCCACACCACGAGATGAATGATAATGTAAATGGCTATATGCCAAGAGAGTGAATTGGTTACACCTGTGGGCCTGTGGTCATTTGTTTTTTGATTGCCAAGGGCATAATGAGCAATAGACACCCTGCGCAAGTAAGCCCAATTTGTTTTGCCGTTTGTGTTGCATTATCTGGCTGACCTGTCACGGCTGCATCACAGGGAGGTTTATTGGATTTAGAGACCGGGCTGTTGCGGTTTACACCTGGACCTTATGCCATCATGAGTGCTGATCAGTGGTATGTGTGTGTGTGTGAGTGACCACAGTGTCCTCTCCAGTGTCTCATTTTTAATAAGTCTGCTGTGAAAGTACATGCTAATGTTAATGTGATTATGATGATGTCTAAGTCAACAAATGAAGACAGATGATTAGTAGGGGAAAAGAATGAAAAGAAACTGGAGCTGTCATGCTAGTATTAAAAGACTAAATATAGACCATATAGTATGCACACTATATGGTCATATGTGGACACACAAACAAACAAACAAACAAAGACACACACACACACACACACACACACACACACACAAACACACACACACACACACACACACTTTACCGAGGCTGGACAATTTCTCATAGCTTCTACTTGCTATCATTGACAGCAACAAATGTAGTGATCCATAAAACTGAGATATGAGAGTGAGTGCAATTTTCCCTTGTTTAGAGATGTGCATGTATAACACACACAAAACTGAACACTAACCAATATATTAGGTGCCACACCACGAGATGAATGATAATGTAAATGGCTATATGCCAAGAGAGTGAATTGGTTACACCTGTGGGCCTGTGGTCATTTGTTTTTTGATTGCCAAGGGCATAATGAGCAATAGACACCCTGCGCAAGTAAGCCCAATTTGTTTTGCCGTTTGTGTTGCATTATCTGGCTGACCTGTCACGGCTGCATCACAGGGAGGTTTATTGGATTTAGAGACCGGGCTGTTGCGGTTTACACCTGGACCTTATGCCATCATGAGTGCTGATCAGTGGTATGTGTGTGTGTGTGAGTGACCACAGTGTCCTCTCCAGTGTCTCATTTTTAAAAAGTCTGCTGTGAAAGTACATGCTAATGTTAATGTGTTGGTGATGATGTGTTAGTCAACAAATGAAGACATGAGATTACTGGGGGACAAAGAATAATCAACTGGAGCTGTCATGCTAGTATTAATAGACTATATATAGCCATTAGTATGTGGACACGAACATTTTACCTAAACGTAACCGTTGAATATTTCATCCCAAAATTATGGGCCTAATATGCTGCTATAATGGCTCATGGAAAGGTTTTTAACAAGACTTGGAAACCTGGCTGCACGGATTTACTCCCGTTCAGCCACAACAGCATTAGTGAAGTAGTCACTGATGTTTGGTGATAAGGTCTGGCTAGCGGTCAGTGTTCCAGTTCATCCTAAAGGTGTACAGCATGGTTAAGGCCTGGGCCTTGCGCTCAGGATCAGGACCTCACAAAGGCCGGTCACAAACATAAAATCTCAGGGTTCGTGAGAGCATGAACAGTACAAAGAAGTATGCTTTATAAAATTATATTTATGTTTTCAGACATTCCAATAGTTGCTCTTTTGCTTGTGCTTTACAGGAAGTTTGTCCTTTTTTGCCTCCAAAAATTATCTAAAAAACAATAGATTGTTGTTTTTCCACAGTACACTCAACAAGCAACAGTAAAACAAGCCTTAGAGTGAATGAATCTGATTTTCTATCTTCCGATAGCCATTTGACAATGCAATGGCGCTTGGCTACTTAGCCTACCAAAATTTCTGATCAGTTGGATGTCTGTAGGCACGTCACTTTCTCAGTGGACATATCCGGCTAACTGGGTTACTGTTGCTAGTCAATTTCTCTCTCACTTTCATTCTCCTCTAAGAATCGTTTTTTCTTGCAGTTTAACAGCATTTTTCTGGCTTTTGTCTTTTTCAGTTCATCATCTGTGACAGCTGTAATTACTTGGCTGTTTGATAGATTATCTTCAAATTTATCTCTGCAGTAAAAGACTTTGGAACACGCTATAAACATTTTGTCATTTTATTCCATCCGTGGCAGCAGAATACATCATAGCACCTTTCAGTAACTCTTGCCTGTTTAGCTGGGCTAACGAAACACCGTTATGGCAGTGTAACTCTAAAAATCTCACAATAAATGAACCTGAAATCACACACTAGCCTAGCAACATAATAAGGCTACAACCAACCAATGTTGCAACACATTGTATAAATCTGTAGCTATACTTTTACCCCCTCTATTCAAAAGGAATATCTGAGGTAATAAACATGTAACTGTCTCATCTTCAAAACTAAGGTAACCCAACTTTACATAAACCTAATTTCCAGAAAATATATCATCTTATATTTTGGCCAATATGATATTCTTTGTCACCACAGAGGTAGAAAACTCTGCAAAGTTTTTTTTCCCTTTTATTCAGCTCAGGCACAGCACCTAGGCATTTTTGTGCAGCACCTCAGTCTTAGAATGGTAGGGAAAAAGCTGGTTGGGACCACTTATCTAATGTATCACTGTACACAGTGATACAGTGATTTAATTAGGACTTATGGGCTTGGCCAAAACAGCCCCAGATAAAAAGTACACAAGCATATGTGGAAAGGATTGTCCAAATTATTTGGGCAATATTGTGCCTGTAGCTTACAAAGAGCATAACGAATATGAATACCTATAATGTTTTTTGTTTGGGGGGGGGGCTACTTGATTTTCTCTGGACTATGAACACTGCAGTCATGTGTTTTTCAGGGCAACAGGTAAGCTGCTTAATTCCACATTTCGAAGCTGGACTAGAGTGTGAGGGATAATTCAGTAAAATACCACTCTCAGAAAGATCAGGCTTTCTGGTATTTCCTCCCTATGGGCAAGGACACAGCCTGAAATCTACAATGACAAAACCGACAGCTGTTGACTGGGGACGTGGTATTGAGGAGAATCGGGTCCCCGTGCACAAACTCATCCTGGCTCTCCCACAACATCGCAGTGACAAGCCTCGGGAGCTAAGGACTGACACGGGAGGGAGAGGGGATGGAAACTTTAATGTATCATTCATCTGAGCTCTACACCCTGCCTCTACTGCAGTATGAAAACATAACTGTAATGAAAATCCTATTGATCGGAGCAGCTTCCTTTTAGACAAATTGCTCTGTTTTCTCTGCCTTTCAATTGCTTGGAAAGAAAATGTAAAGAGCAAAGATGAAAGCCCTGGAGACATCATCGTCAACACTCTATCATGACAGGCAGACCCTTGTATCAACTTAAGCTACAGACAGGGTCTTCTGTAGAACTGAAAATACCCCAGATTTTTCATAGACATTAATTGACAATGAGAAGAGATTTCAAGCAGATGACAAATGTATTGTGAAATGTCTTTTTTATGCAAACATACAGCAGTTCAGTCTGTTCAAGGTAGTGTTCACAGTCAGCCGGAATGAGTAGTATCCCCCAGCGCCATCCTGCCCCGTCCCAGCCCCCTTTAATCCACCTACATAGCTCCGGAGCCAGAAGAGACCCCGTGGTTAGAGAGAACATCTCTGCTTTAATCTACCAACACTAGATGAAGACACAGCTACTCCTGGCTGCCCCTACGTGTTCACCCCTTTGCAACAATGCAAACACGCAGTTCCCCAGAGGAAAAAGCACAAAAAGCTCATTAAAAAAAAAAAAAAAAAAAACAAAACATTGCTCATGTTGGTGCACTAAACTCTTTTCACCAGTCTTGAAGCTGTTCTCTTGGTTGGTGGGCCCTCTGATGTCAGCCTCAGAAGCATCTTGATGGAATATTTTAGAAATTATCTATGACATCATCACCCCTATCAGTCGTCATTAGGGAAAGGACAGACAAAACGATTTTAAAGTACTGCAACACATCCGGGTATGTCGTCCCAAAGGAGGCTTTTGCAGAGCTAAAATGCATGAAGTGACAAGACAGACACTGGGTGTGGATAACCATCTTACCCATGTGTAGTCCTCCTGAATTTCTAAATTAAAAGATAGGAAGATAGCACAGCCGCAGTCTCCACGTAGGATCTCCATTCTTATGTGAGGTAAAGAGACTCAGAGGAAATAGATCAAACCAGCATCTCAGGGGTCAAGGGTTTATTTAATGAAGTCATATCAGTGATGCCGGCTCCTTTTGGTTATCACTAGGTGGCTTTTATATCAGTACGGTTGTGAAGTTCATGTAAATAACCAATATACTGTTATGAATTCCCTTCAATTCTTTTTGTTCAAAATGTCACTATTGGAGATCAAACACCTAATTCTAAACAAATAAACACTATGATATTTCTGTACCATGTATAATTAGACATATAATGCATAAAGTGAATGTGATTGTAACTTTTGACTGATTAGTTTCAAAAGTTATTAAAGAAAGATGTTGCTCATCCTACATTTCTTCAGTGTGAATTAATTTGGTTAAAGTGGAATTTCAATTCTCACATGCTGGGACTTATAATTGAGATGGTTAAATAAACAACAGTCACTATTTAAAACCACAGATTATGTAAAACTGCCAAATTGGGGTGAAAATTTTAACTGGAAAACCTCAGTTTCTAATGCTGTGCTACCAACTGCTCATGGTGAATATCAACATATGTGAGTGTGTGGGTAGTGACAGTATGAACAGTCCTGTTTCCATAAGCACATCATGATCACAACTTTTTACGGAAATGAAATTAAAACTTTTTGTCTTGACATTTTGTCAAGACTGATTATTCAGTCTTTCAAGACTCAATAAGCCACAAAAGAGCAAATCAAATTGACAACAACAAAACACAGATCAAATGTGTCCTAAAAGTGATAAATACATATCTGTATAGTTGTGTGTATACATTATCCACTTGCATTTGTATCTCTGCATGTGTGTTAGTTGATGGGTGGGGCATTCATGGTAAAAAAGAAAGAATTTGACAGAATTGAGGATAAAGTAACAGAGGAGCTCTGACAGCAATAACCCAACATGCAGGGGAATTAGCAAGGGTATTACAGCTAAACCTGTGGGACTCTGGAGCTTCTTTGTGAAAACTTAGACACATGGATCTGCAAACAGGCTTTGACCTAGGAGACGGGTATGGTTAAGGGATAATACCACTCTGCCTTAAAAAAAAAAAAAAAAAAAAAAAAGTTAATTGTGGTTATAATTATCTCCAGTGCATTTTTTTAAAGAAATATCATTAAATTATTAAATACCTTGAATACGTTTAATTCTATCAATCATTAGAAGCTCTAGCACAGAAGGAGAATGTTTTCTTGACACTGCGAGGGCTTTGCCTTTCCAGGCTCCTGTTTTGACTCCAAGTGTCATGGAGACAGAGATTTGCTGTGACAACGCTGATGCCAGCCGTTGTGCTCCTGCAATGCTTTGCAGAAACATGGCATGTTCAACATTCTGACTTTGCATACAATATTCCCCAGAGTCGAATTAACAATGTGGGAAAAATAACATTTCCATTTAAAATAAAAAAGGAACTGAGAAATGGCATTTCTCAAAGAGAACTACACTAGAGAACACATTTTGTTTTACGAGTCAATCTTTGAAAAAAACAGTGTTACTTTACCAAAGGGAATAGGATGCCGAGTTCAACTACTTCCTGCAGTGACTGACAGCCAAGATGGAGCATTACTGTCAGTCAGATTTCTCCTGTTAGTCTGGGGATATACTATGCACTGTTTAAAGTTAATGTGTTTAGTGCCCACACCAGAAAAAAATGCGATCTGTTTTGTTTGCCTCCAGGTGACTCTGTGACAGCAACCAAGATTGAATGAAGATCAAGTCAATTCACTCCTGCTGTTTAACTCATATTTTACTGTTGGCAGTAATACAAAATAAATTTTTTAAAAAATGTAAAAGCCATTTTAGATTGATTACCAGCAGGATAATTCTTATTATGTGCAAATTTGCATTAATTCAGAAGCATGCGATTATCGGGGAAAATATTTAGCTCAGTCAACTGAATTTATTTATTTCCATAGCCACAGGAAAATTAAATTATTCTTCATAATATTAAATTTTGTTGTTATTCTGCATATGGTTGTTTTGTTCACATGCTCACCTCTTGCTCTTGAATTTAACCTTATGAATTAAACATCACACAAAAAGGGGAAGAGCAACACACCAACATTTGATTTTTCTCCGTATCAATTCTTAGTTTTAAATATTTTTAATGGCCTAACACTTTGAAAAATTACAAGCACATACAAATGTATGTATGTGTGTGCATGTCACTGTCCTTATGTACAAGCATTTATTTGCTATGCTATTTGACGTTTTTCCTTCTTTTTTATGAAGGCACTGCCAGCTTAGCTTCAAGCACATCTCCCTATAATTGTTCCTTGGTTCATATCTGTCATGACACTTCTATAGGTCTGCAGCCACTGTCACAAACCACAGCCTGCAGCTCTAATGGGGTCGCTCTATTTTTTCCCGCAGTATCTCATACGACCACCCTTTGTTCCTCATAGCACAATCTGGAGAAGCCATTAGTGGGGAGGGAGACAGTGATGTTTAGTGACAGCCAACGACTCCTCTGGTCAAGGAAGTGCCCTAGAGTCATCAGAGTGTCACACACACCCTCCACTCTGACCGAATACAGCTTCAGCTCCCCAAGTTCACCTTTGTTCTAGCTATTTGAAAAGCAGAAAGCTAATTGTGTGACAGGGGTCGGGGTGGGCAGCACCCACGACAGCCTGGTTGTGCCACTACTTAAAGCTGCCAGCCCTTCTTGTCAAACATACTGCAGGAAAAATCTGACGCCAAAATTAGGCGAGAAAGGGAGGCTCTGATTTTGCTGCAAGTGGCAGTTTTTGTCTTTGTGTTCTGTTTATGACCATTGTCATCACATTTAGGGCTGAGCTCAAAAACATGCAGAAATTCTGCAAGCAGCTGGGTAAGATGATAAGAGGGAAGCTACACGGCCTGTTTAGAGCTGATAACTCAGACTCAGCATAAATCAAACACCTTCTGGCGATTCAAATAATTTGTACAGTTGGGCATCACATGTTGAGAAGGGATAGAAGAATTCAGAGTAGGAAAGTATCATGCCTCTGTGCCCCAAAATGGAGTGCTGCAGACTTGTCAAATTATATCTTCCAAGTGAAATGCTTATTGCCTTGATTTACCAGCATCACTGTATAATATACAACTTATTTTAACATTATAATTTAAGCACAACTGGAGAATCCCCAAATTTTTCCAACCACTTGCATCACAAATGTTTAATGATGTGAACAAATTTTATTTCCTCTCCCATTAGTCACAGAATGAATGACGTGTTTTCTTGACTCTTCTGTGGTAATTCAATATAGAAAACAAAAAACAGTAAAATCAGCTTGTGGTTCATTTGTAGTGTGTAGCATCATTTGGAGACAATACTACAAACTACTCTATAGGCAGTTAATGGGTTTACTTGGCTGCTTCATACTTGTGGGACCTCGGGCCCTACTGTTTGCTTTGGGCGCTGGCAATTTCCACTAAGCTGCGGAGGTTCTATGCATCAGTGCTGGCTTAACACAAAATGGCAACCTGTTACAGACACTGGGCACAGATAATGCATGAGTTTGTCAGAAAAAAGTAGACACATGAATCTCAACCAAAGTGTGTGATTTATCTCAATGCTATAAATGTGTTTTACTGATGAGCTGTAGCTTCATTTCCACATGATCTGTCAGCTTCTCAGCTTCCTTTAATGAGTGAGGAGAGCTAAGGCACGTCATCAATTAATATAATGGAATCTGAAAGGTAAGACAATTTTGATAAAAGGAAAGCTGCAGGCTTCCTAGGCAAGAGCAAAAGCGTCTTTGTGGGTTCTAAGAAATGTTAACTTAGTAAGGAAGGGGTTTTTTATACATGGGACTGGTTTGTTTCACAATTTCATCTTGATCCTTTGAACATGAGTGGGACAAATCCTTTTCCTACAATTCTGGACAGGGACTTGAAGATTTCTGTAGCAGCGTGCACAAAGATAAAAGACTTTTTTTCTGTGTAGCAAATGATCTTCTTAAAATGATTACTCTGCTCTTTTGTATAAAAGCTTAGGATTTCACAGTGTAACATTTCCGCAGAAAAACAGATAAAATAAAATATCTAAGGAGAAAAAGTTTAACAATGACATTTACAACAACAACCTGACTCAGCCAGAAAAGTTATTAAATCATTACTTTAATGAAAATGACAAAGGGAAGCCATATGAAGTGTATGTTTCAGACCAAGAAATTAGAAAATAAGCCAAATTGCATTTGGCTTTGTCATAATTCAGCCTGAAACCAATCTGTCTAAGTTTTCAGACGGGTAATTTTAAAACCAGAAATGTGATTTTTAATAGCTAAGTATGGACTGGCCAATCTTGTAATTCACACAGTGACACTTCCATCAAACATTATGGGAAGAATTCAGGGACATGGTCTGAAGTCGGGTTCTGTGAACTTGTGAAAGGCAGAAAATAAGATGACTGGAGATAAGAACACAGGAGATTTTAACAGAGAAACAGAAGCAACAATGGGAAATGTGCCACAGACCAAGCATGAGTTGACTTTGTATTGTCAAGTACATGCATTTAAGACAGTGTACACTTACTGTATCATTGAAATACAAAGATTACAGATATGAGTTGCACGTTGCAACTCAAGTTGCAAGGAGGCATTTGATCACACTTAAGTTTATTCTGTAGCATGAGAACAACTCTAAACATGCAGCCAGAGTCACAACGAACTATCCTAAGAGATAAGAAGAACAAGGAGTCCTGCAACAGATGGTCTGGTCCCAACAGAGGCCTGATCTTAACATCAGGGAGTCAATTTTGGATTAAATGGGGAGTCAGACGACAAGGAGACAGAATAAATCTACAGATATACAGTAATTTCTAATAATTAGAGGTAAGAGTAGGTGTTCTGTTTATGTGCCTCTGTACATGGATATGTTGATATGTTGATTTGCACCAAAATAAAAAGGAGGTAGAAGTGAGGCTGGTGGTAAATTAAAAGAGGCCTAGCAATAGTTAGAGGTGTTGTCTGGCAGCGGGGAGGGGGTAATCCTAGAATGGTATAACAGGTTGGCATATTCAGATTAAAACAAAGATTAAATGAGAAAAAAGTAGAATTCATGATTTCCTCTTTACTTGCATTTCTCTGTGCTCTCTTTAACGCTTTCTCCGAGGATTTGTATTTATTCATTAAATTCTGCCTCCACATTGGACACTAGAAGACCCTCAGAAGGGCGCTGTGCAATTAAGTCGGACATTGGTTCCCACTCCTTAAAATAAATAAATAAATAAAAAAAAAATGTCCCCAAACCCTCCAGAGCGAGAGTCTGTTCTTTGTTCATTGCCTTTATGAAGTTGTCATGTATGGGGACCCAGTCCTCCCCTCCTACCTGTACAGCATCAGATTAGTCTGGCCTAGTGGAGCCCCCTGGTGCCACAAGGGCTGGACCAGAGGAACATGCCACACCAAAATCTCTGTCAGATGGGAGTTCAAAGGTGATATTAGAAGCACTAAAACACAATAAATATATTAAGGATAACAGTGCAGGTGATATTTAGTTACTTCAATTCTAAAAGGCTGTTGCCTGTTGAGGCCTGATGTTTTCAACACCTGGCTAATGTAGTTCTAACTTGTCAGCCTGTCACGTGTTCATGTGTCGCCATCCCACTGTCAGGGCTCTTGACGTTAGAGGAGAGCTGTGACACTCGGAAATGTCAGTAAGATTAAATGTCCTTGTCTGAGAATAACTAATAACAATTAATGTGGATGCATAATTAATAACGTTGGATTACTATTTCTTATTTCATGGGCTATTTGGGATTTTTGTGATGCATGTATAATTATAATAATTGAAAGGAAAAACAAACAACGCAGGAATCGAACATGATTTGGATGTTGATTATCATGTCAACGGCAGAAGCTTTGAAGCATCAGGGAATTCAGGTCAGCTCTAATATTTCCCTGTTTGATTACAGTACAGTTAGGGACACAGTACAAGTACTTTGAAATTTATACTTTGAAATCCGAACTCCAAATTCTCAGTCAGGGCAAAAAAATGTCCACACACTCTTTACAAGCAAGGACAGAAAGACGTAGCTACATGTGATAAAATGGAAAACCACTGGATCCTGCTGACTTTCGATATGTCTCTTACATCAAGAGCACATAACTCAAGGATATCCATCTTGACTCCAATCAAATCAGCTGTAGAGGAAATAGCTACACTCAGTTTGCCCCAACTCACTGTAAACTCCATTGGCTATTTTCATCACTATTATATTTACAACATTTGGCAGGTACTCTTATCCAGATTAACTTACAATGGGGCTTAGTGTTCTTAATTAAAAACACCACCATCAGACTGAGGGAAGATAGACATTAGGGGACATTTATGACTACTCTTGGGTCATCTCCCCACACCCCCACAGTACCGGTTCAGGGCATGTGCAGATATACAGACACGCTGTGATCATCAGAATGTCTGCAGTTATAGCTAAGAGTTTATTAGGGTGATAGAAACCAAGTGTGTGGGCCGCTGGATCTAAAAATGATCTTTGACTGTGCTTCATACCTGGTATATCCCAACTGACTTTTCAGCTCCAATTAGAGTGTCATATTTGGAATAATTGGTATGAGTAATCCTCTATAGTGTCTTCAGCTTATGAAAGATGTGATGTTCTGAGCTGGAGGTAAAAATTTGATATAGTGACTAAGAAATAAAAGATGGATGGAGTCATTAGAGGAGCTGTTAACAATACTGTATGAACCGAGTTCGGTCAGAGGCCAGCGTACATTCAATCACTGCTTGAAATTAGACACCAACTCACATTCATTAAATGCCAGCCACATCGAACAAATAACTCCTTAGATTCTGTTTATTGGTCACCAGATGTCTGTCCGCCCCAACTGCATGTTCGGCAAATTAATTAAATGAGCAAACTGAACTGAGCTTTGTTGTTTTTACTGAAGGAATTGAACAATGCCAACTCCCAAAATAAGCAACAGCAAAACTGTAATCAATAACCTGTAAAAGCACTTACAAGTCTATAAACAGCATACCAGCGAATACACATTATTCAGTGTCCAATTAAGCTAAAGTAGCATCTGCTAGGCCAGAGTAGAGGTACTGCAGTATGGTGAAGTCATACTGTCTTTTTGACAGAGGAGGCTTGAACACTAACAAGAACCACGATATATCTTCCACCCATACCAGAATTCATGACGATGTCCGTTTATATCAGTGAATTGCAACCCGGCAGACTTAACCCAAGACCTGTTGTGCACTAATGAAAGGTATATCAGCATACTGTGTAGAGGCCTGAAGCTTTTTAATTAAAAAAAAGAAATGAGACAACGTGTAAACACATTTTGCCTGAACATTTGAATGTCTTTGCTAATGAGCAATGCTTTGAGCTATCACCAGAAGATATGCACCTGCATGCTGACAGTTCAGGCCTTACATGTTCAAATTTACACAGACAAAATATTCAATATTCATGGGACCACCACTGAATAGAGCCAAGAGATATAATCGCCTACCCGAATAAGACCACATGTTATAATGACAGAAATTCCATACTTAGATTACCTTGCCCAACCAAACTATCTGCAGAGGAAGATCTTCACTCATGGGTGAATAAAGTTAATTAAAGAAACTACTCCATGAGCATATACAGTGATGCATACTATACATAAACAAATATACAGTAACTACGATAAAGAAAGCAGTAGACAGGCCTGTTGCGTCAGAAAATTCTGTCCAGTGTGATTTATCAGATAATGTTTGTACTTCGCCACAGCATCACATAACCACAGCCAGCCACCGGCAAACTGGGTATACTAGCACTTCACAGACCAGCACCTAATTTCAACAAATTTTTAATTCCAACAGCTGGTTCAAAAGTTTCTTCCATGAGCTTGATCAAACATTCACCACCATCAGTTTTTTTTATGGATTATGGTGAGATGTTCTCTCAAAGACAAAGGTACATATTGAATCTAGTTGCCTGCCAACCTTTAGCTGAGCAAATCCAATATGGGAATCTAATGATACACTTAATATTGCTTACAGCTGTCCAGTAGGTGAGCAAACGCAGTACGCTGGAAACCAGGAGAAGGAAGAGATGTTTATATATTCATAAGGGATGAATGGTGTTAAGATTTAAAAAATAAAATAGATACTTAAAAAATAAAATAAATTAAACAAAAAAAAAACGGGAACAGGGGAAAGGTGCTATAGATGACTCTTGATTTTCAAGGTAGTCATTAGTGGACCCTCCTCCAGCAAAATGTTTTCGCTCATTATTTTTTCATGGCTCAAGTCTTTTTATGACTGCAGAAAAATTGAGAGTTTTCAGATTCTGTGGGGTCAAAAGAATTTTAGCTGTGCATCACCATAACCAAATTTGTAAAAAATATTTTTATCAATACATTGATATGTGTGAATGTGTAAAAATGTTTCAATCAAATGAATTAAAATATTTTTTGTGTAAAAAAATCTTAAATAGATCTCGTTTTTGAATCCATAAGGAGATCTGTAGCTGTGCATTACATGTTGTGAACAAATGAAAAAGATTTGCACAAATAATTTCTAGTGTGAGTGCATGGAGAAGATTTGCACAAGATTTGTATTTACACATCTATTTGTGGGTGAAAAAAGTTCACACAGGACTAAATTGTATGTGTGAATCTCAGGTACAAATTAAATCTACAAGTACAAATCAGTTCCATGGGTACAAGTGCTTTTGTCCTACATTTGACACTTCCTCCTGAATAGCCAATAGGCATGCTCAGATTATCATATCATTTTGATATCCTATTACGGTGTCGGGGGGGTGAATCAGCTTTACTGTGAGCTTTTGCCTGCAATTGAAATTTACCAAAAGCATTACTGCTCATTATTGCTAACTCACAATAAATTGGGTTAACAACCCCCAAGTGTTCAAAAATGGTTCAGTTTCCACCAGATATTTGGTATCATGTCAAAACTTTCTGCAGCAACCTTGCAAATAATTGAGCTTGGGAGTGGCTATTAAATGCCTCAATCATAGAGGTTTAAGCAGCTATACACTCTAAACAATCAAATATTTGAACACTTCCCAGCTCATAGATGATGTATATAACGTCCATGTGGCATCTACTGTTGACGTTCTATCTCCCAGTGAAGGATCTCTGGCTGCCTGGCCACTTCTCCAGTTATGAATTCATTATGGCGTCACCTGACTGAAAGAATTCGAAACTCCTGCATTAAGGTTTCCACAGAATGTGAAGTGTAGGATGGGGGAAGGTCTAGTAGCCTGGCCTTAACCAAAACTTTTGACAAAACAATTAGTCTATTTCTAACATAAGCAATCCTGGAGAAGTTCTCTTCTGTGTCCAACTCTCCACACGAGAGATAGTTTGACTGTATCTGTACCTATATAATCAATCAATCAATCTCTATGCACAGATTTAGAGTCAAACACATTGTGTCAAATGGTAGCAATATGTTCACATAGTCCAACAGCATAGTGGCTAAGTTTACCTGTGCAAGGATAACTAAAATGCCATGCCAGCTTTTGAGGTGCATTTATTTTCTATTTAAGTCAAATGTGCTGACTTTCTTCAGTTAATGTGGTGTTTAAGAGGCCATTTCTTGTCCAAATCCTCATTTCTAGGGAGACAAATAATAATTTCTCTTTATCTCAATAAAAGTAGCCTGATATTGCTCAGTCAAGGTTGGAGCAAGTAGCTGCTGGTAGCACCTTTTCATACATTCTGGCAGTTGTATTGTTCTGAGGGCAGGACACCACATGTAAAAAGGAATATTCTGCTAATTTGTTCGTAGAATACAGGGAAGGCTCAAGGTATTGAATGTAGTCTAAACAGCTTAACCAGAATAACCCAATTATTGTTATATTTATGTCATTGTTTACTGGTACTTATTGTTATCTGTACATGTACACATAGTACATTATGTTCTTGACATTTTGGAAATATGGCCACGAATTTTACCACGAGTGTTACCACAGAACATTTTCTCTTTCCATGCATCGTGTAGAAAACAGTTTATATTATATGAAAAGTGCCGTCATTTCTTCATCAGAGAGTGGTGACTCAAAATTCAGGCACCAGAAATCTAATGTCTGAAGTGTCAGGGGTCATCACTGCACCCTCCTTATCAACATTTGGGTCTTCAAAGCTCTACAGATTAGGAGAAAGGAGGCTTTGGTCAGTATACAAGCTTTTTTTTTCTTTTTTCTGAAAGGCGCTGTTATAGTGAAAGGCAGTCATAAGAATTTCCAGGCAACAGAAAAATTTCCAGGCAAGAGAAAATTTCATCTCTACATTACCTATGGACATTCGTCTTCCTCAAGTGGATTTATGATGTCCCATTATATCTGCTGTCTGCTGAGGACAATCAATCAAGCCAATTTTAAAAGTTTTGAGGGATTCTTTGAGACATGCTGGAAGGATGTTTTGAGCACGGAGGAGGTACAATGTGATATGTCAAGGAGATCATCTTCATCAAGTATGTGAGGGACATAATAAATGCAAGTAACAGTTATCTAACATCACAGCAGAATGCCATTATATATATTTGTCATTCTGTATGTATAAAAATAGCTAATGCCACACTGATATTTAGTGTTTTGCCTGATAATCCTCTATTATATTGCTACATTATATTACTAACACTGCGTTTCTATTCCATATCGCCAGCTGTATTGATGTCCTTGCAATTCTTTGTGTTAGATATGAATCGTCACATTAAGCATCAAATCATCACATTCGACTACATGGATGAATGTTTAAACAGGTAGGGCATTTCATTCAGGGAACTGATAATGTAGGACGCACTGTCCATGTATTTCTTGCTAACATTAGGTTATACACACGGGTGGAATCGGGTAGAATTATTTTGCTAATCTCTGCACAATATAAACTTCATTGCAAACTTTTATAATTCAAAGTTGCATTCATTGTTTAGCAACATGACCCTGACATCACCAATCTAGCCATTTCTTCAAACCATCTCAGGGAAGAATGTTCTCATAGCTAGGTAATCTACTGTATATTACCATAACTAGCTAAAAGCAAGAAGGCAGCCACTCACCTACTAACATTAGATTTAGAAGCTCATCATGGTTTTCCACCTCCTGTAGATGTATATTTCATTGTCTTGGTCTCCAAATGTTAACATTAGTCTATTCATCAGGAGTTTACCTGATGTGATTGATTAAGGATCTTAATTGAGTGTCTGGGCTGCAGACAGACAATCTTCCCCTTGGTAGACCCCAGGAAAAATTGCTTGAAAAGCTTTGCCCCCCCTGGCTCCGTTCTTGAATAGCAAAATGATATTCCTGATTGGATATCAAAATGATATGTTAATCTGAGCATGCCCATTGGCTATTCGGGAGGAAGTGTCAAATGTGGGACAAAAGCAATTGTACCAATAGATTCGTTTCTTAGCTGAAAATTGTGGATTCACACATAAATTGAGTTTTGTATGATCTTTTTCCACCACAAACATGTGTAACTGCAAAACTTTGTGAAAATCATCCTCATGCCCTCACACATTGGAAATGATTTAGCAAATCTTTTTCATTTGTTCACAAAATGTCATGCACAGCTACAGATGTCCTAACAGATCCAAAAATTAGATCTATTTAATATATTAATTTTTTTCACACATTCAAAAACATTTGAATTGTTTTGATCAAAACATTTTACGCATTCACAAATTTGAATGTATTAATATAAATTATTTTATAACACTCATATGGTGGTACACAACTACAATATTTTGACCCTTTTTACCCATATGATTCACCATTTTTTACAGTGTTTGCATCTATGGCAACTCCTGTACTTGTACTAAATAGAACAAATATGATAAACTGTTCTAAGCTGTGGCCATTAACCAGATTGAATGTTCTCTCATGTAAACCAAGATGCCCGAGGTCCTACGGAATTTTATCCCTGAAATCTGTGTCATTCTCTTTATAACTGGTTACTTCACATCATAACTGTCTATTCCTCTTGAATTGCTAAACATTCAATATCAATTCTGCCTGACACACAGGATTGTAAATCAGTATTTAATTAACTAAAACCATGCCAGAGCAGAGCTGTTCTGTACTTGAAATTCAAGCATAAGTGACAAGAGACAGGTATGAAAACACACTTTGATTCAACATGAATGAATTGTCAGTGGAAATTTAAATCCATAGAAGCCACAATCAAGTGCAAGGTTTGCTGTAAAAAGGGAGCACTACCCTCAATGGTAGCTGTGTTGTCATGATTAATTCTATTGGAGTAAGGACTTGAATGTGTTTTCCGTGAGCCTAGTGCTCCTGATGGCCTTGCCAAGAAAATCTGCTGCTTAGCTTTAAGCTTTGAATCTGTAATGTTCAGACCTCATTTCAGATCGGGAAGTGGTTTGTTTGGGAAAAACAATAACAAAGGGGCCTACATAGATCAGAGAGGCTGTTCTCTCACTGCTACACATTTAGTGGGGGATGATAAATGGTTTATGTTTTGTGGGAATCAACGTGCATGGTGTAACATCAGAAGGCTTTCTGGAGAAGATTTCAGGTACAAGTGGAAAATGAAGGAAATAAAGATCTTTGTTTATTCTATCTAAAGGCAAAGAGACAGAGCAAAAGGTGACAAAAATGACAACAGTAATGTTGTATCAATACTGAATTATTAACAAGCCTGCTGCTAAAACCAGCAAATTCTAACCTTACATCCCACATCGTGCTGTCTGCACTTGGGTGTGCTCCGCGAGACAGTGCTCTGTTGACTCAGTTGAATTGCTTGCCTAAGGCATCAGAGCCTGGACACATACACATAATTAGGAAAGGTCACTGTGCCTGCTGTCTCGTCAACAAAATCACTTCAAGATGACAATTTCGGGCTCAGGCCTCCCTCAGATACCCTTGCCAATCAAGTGCCAGCAGGGCTGTCTGGGTAGCCTTAGGTGATTTCTAATTACGTCTTTTACATGCCATGCTAAACATGGGTAAGCATAACAATGAGCCGCACATTTGGTTGGAGGTGTGTTTTCTTTCAAGGTTATAGTGGCAGATAAAAATGTCATTAACTTAGAACTTTATACTACAAGGTGCTGAAAAACAGCCTTGTGAAAATTCAAATGAGCTCACTTCTCTTTAAAATTACAACAAAATGTTGACATACAGATGCTTCGCAATCTTGACAAACAGATGTATACAGTTAACTTACCTACCACGAAAACGCACAAAAGAGATTAAGGAACAGAAAAAGAGGATTTTCCACGATATAATTGAATTGAGATTTCCAATACCAGCTCACAACAAATGACCTTCACACCGTTTCAAAGTTCCTTTTCCGCCACATGCTCTTCAGACTCTCCATCCAGTCCACTGTATGATGAAGTGGAAGTGGCTTTCACATCGCTCCCTGGTGGCCTCACTAAGGAACTATTAATCTATGGCTCTCCATATTGCATTCAGACCGCCCTTCCCCAGCCACCACATGGTCTGAAGTAAAGGCCAGGAGAGGACCCAGAGGACTGGACACTCTCTTATTATGAGCTGCAGCAAGACACCTCTTGGTTTCTAAGCACTTTCTCTGACAGTGACTGATGGCCAATTAACCGTTTGGAGAAGAGTATTGATCACTTGGAGAACAGGAAAGACCTGGAAACATCTCCTAACATGCCACTATTCTCACTGTACAAGTCGGTAGCCAGACAGCACATCCTGGACAATATAAACAAACAAGAAAATTCTCTCATATAAAGACTGTGTCTAACGCTAGCATACATCAACGGTCCTCCATATCTGTTGACAATAGTTGGCAAAATCATTCAAGGGAAGCAAACTACATCAAATTGTTTCTTGGCAGCATTAGCATTGTGACTGACTTCCAGACATCAACCTCAACCTTAACATTACCTATGCTTTGTGCTAAAGTGACCCCCCCAGAAAGAGAACACAGTAGCATTCAAGGTTCAAGGTCAGTGTTGCATGTTCTTTCACACCATAGGAGTGTAAGAGAGAAAAATATGACCCAGGGTAAAGAACATTTGATTAGACGCTCCAGAGAAAGACTTGGGACTCAGCTCAGGAACAAGCTCATTCTGACCTCTCATTGGTGGCCGTTGGATATATGAGCCTGGTTGCTGGCATGGGATGGTTAGCAGCAACAGACACACAACAACAAAGATTGAGAGCAATCTCCCAACTGCTGATACAACCCTGTGCCCTTCTCTGACTTATGATCCATGTTCCCATTGAGACATAGGGTAATCTCATCCCACATCAGAGGTGAAAGGTTAATTTTATGCCAACTACATAGAAAAGCACTGATAGTGAATGTGGTACATTGCATTTCAGGAGGGAAACAGCGCAACTCCAACTCCTAAGCACTCTCACATAGACCTGAATCATAGAAATGGGGTAATTGAAACAAAAGGGCAGATTTTGACAGAGACGTAGTGCCTTTGCAGGGCCTCTGCACAGACTGCAGAAAATAACACGCAACTCCTCCCCTCTGAGGTTCATCCTCCATGTGTCCTCGGCAATGGCTGTGTCCTTCCTTAACCCCTCAACATTGCCATTTGCAAATGATAAGCACAGGAACATAGCCTTCTGAAAGATAAGGCGCCCAGGCATTTGTCACCAAATGGAGCGTGCTCCTCCATTGTTTAAAGCTGACCTGTGCTGACATGCACTGTTTACCTTTTATTCATTTATACTGAACTATTATCTCTGCCTCCATTAATCACTGTAACTCTAACTAAAGAAATTACATTTGGCAAAACTTGGACAGGGAGAGGATTCATTTAATTCATCTGTATTCTTTCTTACAAACAAATTAACATGATGGAAAGAGAATTAAAAAAAAAATAATATTGTTGATCAGCTCTGTCCTGCAAATAGGCAATTCCAAACCTTTTTTTAATTCTGATAGCATGCAATTCAAATTCCGTAAGCAGCATAAAACTCATAAGCATTTGTACTCCTGATGAGTGATAGTTTAATTTTTTTTATCCAACTATTTTTTCATTGGCTCCTTGCATGATATATCCTGCATTTGTACAACATGCTAATTTACTCAGTGAGTATCAGCAGTTGAGAAAATAAATAATTCTATATAAAATTTCCCTTCCCCGGTGCACAACATTTTTCTCATTGTCTTTGTCATTTGAATTCATCTCTTGAATTCATGTCTACAGGGAACAAAAACTCTTTTTGGTAGTAAATTATCACTTGCCTGTAAAAGACTATATCCCTGCAAATACATGGCGATCATTTGCCATGCATTAGCTATGGGACAGAAACAAAGTGGTTTTAGATTCCCTTGACCAGAAGGCAGTTCCCCACAATAAATTATGTTAATTTCAGTTTTCGCTCTCCTTAACGCATTCTTTAGTGAGTCAATGAGGAAAGAAAAAACTGAGTGCGAGCAATACAACTCTGGGGTGACTCACATTAGAGTGATGAGATATCTGGCAAAAGGATCCCTTACATTACTGTACCAAGAAACAGGAAGCTGCAAATTACTCTATTAAGCAATATATTTCTGCTTGTTGTCATTTCATGGCCGTCTCCTTGCATCATCACAAGGTTTACACCCAGTGGAAATTGACTGTGACTGTTCACACAATTAGGAAGGTGCCTTATACCAAATCCCATGCTCCCTCGCTGAACCAGACAACGATCGCATGGCAACACTCTCACTGGGAAGAGGGAAAAACAAATAAAAGTCCAGGCCTTTTATTCTCTGTGTATTGATGGCTGCATTTTTTTGATGATATTTTTTGATAATAAAGAAGTAACAGAGGATGAACAACATTCATGATAGTAAAAGGCAAGTTTAAATAAATGGAAAACAACAGAAGCAACAGGAGCTGGAATTATCTGCAAGCATACCACTGGCACATGCAGCAGAAAGGTATGTGTGCAAATCCTTGTTCTGCTCTGCCTGAGTGTGCATACGGCGCAGCACCGTTCTTTGTTCCTGAGGCCGAAAGCACACTGACCTTCTCTGTTCGGTCCGTCAGATCACTCACAACACATCGAAAGAAAAAGTGCTCAGCTAGCTCAAATCTAGATTGACAGGTCTGCCGTTATTACTGACTGAGTTATGTTTCCCTGCAAAAAAGACAAGTAGGCTTTCGATATCGATGAATGCGGAGTCAGCACCTTGCTTCTCTACAGAGGATAACTCGACTGATCTCAGCTGAGACTAGCGCTGATGTAAAAAAGAATTGGCTACCAAATTACCTTCTGATCCATTTCTGGAACTAACTGTCCTATAAAAGTAAGTTGTAAGCTGTGATGGGAGCTTATAAGGATGCTTGTACTGAACGAATATGTGATAGACAGCGAGAGACTGAGACAAGGAGAAAGGGTTGGCCCAGAATTGTGACAAAGAAGACAGAAAAGAATAAACCCTGTTCTCTATAACCCTGTATTCATGCATTTTCTGAGCTGGCTCATTACCATTCAGGGTCACAGGAGGGCTGGGAGCATATCCCAGCATGCACTGAGTGAAAAAGTAGGGAAACACCCAGGCCAGATTGCCAGTCTATCACAGGGCAAACAAAGAAACACACAATCATTATCACACCTATGGGAATTTAGAGCCTTAAAAAATCGACCTACAGCTGCAGGTGTTTGGATTGTGGGAGGAAAACCAGAGCATCCAGGGGAAAGCAAACACACACTATGTCCACACAGACCTGAAGCGGCGAGTAACCTCTTGCTTTGAGGCGACATCGCCCAACCACTGAAACAACACACCACCTATATAACCCAGCAACCCTATCAAAATGCATCAATTTCAACATGCATCATAAAATTACTTGTAAATACCACCGCACTGCTACTTACTTAAACTTGATATATTAACTCCCTGGAGCACGACTGTTTATTTAATCCTAATATATTCACAATTATACACTAATTAATGCAAGAGAAAAGCCCTCTTAATTCATCATCTCAGTGTCCTGAAGCAAGAGACACAATTACACCAACTTTAACATGTTTGCCTCTGTCTAAAGCAAAGGTTCACAGTTTGGAAACAAGCGCAAGGCAAAATAATGTGTGAAATTCTCCTGTTTTTGGATACTCACCAGCAGCTTCCAGCTGTGAAGCACTGTGAGGATGATACCCGTCATAAGGCAGAATGAGTAAATAAAATGTGCTTTTAACAACTGTCTAAATGCTGAACTTTGAAATGGTTCATTATTATTTAACAGGGCAATCGACTGCAGTGATCAAAAATCACTGAAAATCACTGGCTTGACTGTCCACCATACAACCTGTAATATCAAGGGTCAGTGACCCACATTCTGTCACAGAAATCAAAATGTCATGAGCATCAGTAATGTCATTAATAACATATTTATGTGGACAATTGATTTTTGGCAAATGTGAAAACGGCATCACGGGCTATCTAACAAACTGCCCCTGAGGGAAACTTATCCCTGGTCGCAGTACTTCGGCTCGACCTGCTGTTTGGTGACTGTTTTGTACATCAAAGCACATTTGCATGCGGTCGGGAGCTTTCTGGCCAAGAGGCTACATCATAAACTGTAACTCATCAGTGCGAGTAGGTCGTCCACCGGCCACCGGCTCCGTAAAGCTGTCACCATACTGCGGATGCAAGCAGGAATCAGCCGGAGAGAAACGCGGAGCTGAACGATCCAGTTTGCAGCGAGGAGAGAGCCGGGTTGGGTGGACGGAGACGGGCTGGGGACGGGGGGACCGGCCGGCGCTGCTCGTAGCGCCGGCCGGTCCAAGGTGCAGCCGGTATTATTCTTTTAACGAAGCTGGAGGGAGTGGGGGTTGTTTATGTGAAGGTGTGAAATAAATAAATAAATAAATAAAGCGTGGTGTCACCGAGCACTGTCCACTACTGTTCGGGGGGGGGGGGGCGACTGTTATCAAAACACAGCCCCAGCAGCGAGCGTCGGCTCCCGCAGCCTCCGAGCAGGCGAAGCCCCGACTTCCCTCACGGCCGCGGCGGAACGCGACGGAACCACAGCTGCGGACTCCGCGGCCCCGGGTCCCGACGGGTGACGACGCGTCGGGAGCGGGTCGGTGGCGGCTGGCGTCCGCCTTCAAGTTTTAACCTTGGTCTCCACGTCGGAGGCTGCGGAGCCGCTCCTCCGTAACCTTGACGGTTCCAGCGCGTTGCCGAACGAAAACAGCGTGGTCCGTGGCGCACGGAGGGTCTCGCCCCCCCCCCCAAAAAAAACAAACAACAAAACAACAACAACAAAAAAACAAACAACGTCCGCAAACAACTTGACACGTGCAGCCGTACTTACTGCGCCCCCCCATATGAGATATGTTTATATGTATTTCACAAAAAAATAATAAATAACAACATAATCAACCAAACGCGTAAAATGATATAGTGTCACTCACCGGTGCAGGTGATGCCGGCGAAGGCGAGCCAGAGCACGAGGAGCGTAGCGCTGATCCCACAGCGGACAAAGGAGCCCAGAAGTAAGGGCATCTTCGTCTTCTTCTTCTTCCTCTTCTTGTTCTGCGGGTTTTTTGTTGTTGTTGTTGTTGGTTTTGTTTTTTGTTGTTTTTTTTTTTTGTCCCCCAAGTTTTACCAAAAAAGGCAAAGGAGCGGAGGAGAAACACCGGCCGCTCCGGGTCCGGAGAGTGTCCTCTGTGGCAGTAAACGCCTTTTTTCTCAACGCCCCGGTGTGTGTGTGCGTCTCTCTCTCCTCAGCGACGATCCTCCCGCCGCAGCGTGGCCATCGGTCTCCCGGTCTCTCGTCCCCGCCGCTCGGAACAACGCATCACAGGTGCGGTGGATGAAGCGCTGCCTCTCCCGCCCGCAGCCGCGGGGTTTTTCACCCAACCGTATTTTTTTTTCTCCCCCCCCCCAAGAGCCGCTATCCTCTCGCAACTCTCCCTCCCTCCCTCCCTCTCTCTCTCTCTCTTTCTCTCTCTCTATCCGAGCCGAGGGCCGGGGAACAGTTTCGGATGTTTCCCAGTCACTTTGTGGTCTTCGCGCGTAAAAAAGGGAAATAGCGTCTCCGCACAAAAAAAAAAAAAGAAGAAGCCGCGTTAGGACGCTGGCGAGCGGCGCCGGGGAAGGAACATCTGGCCGCACGGCGATGCCGGGGAGTTGGGAGTCGGGGATGTGTCCACGTTACCGGGAGCGGAGCAGCAAAACCAGGAGCGGATCATGCGCCCTGGCTGGGAACGGAGCGTCCTGAGCGCGCCCCTACTGTTATAGGCTTCCCGTTTCTTCCCGGGAAAACATTTACATATCTTGAATAAGTTAAAAAAAACAAAAAACTTACCACATGTTGGCGATGCATGGCAGAGATGGAAATTATTTAATCCGCACCCTTTGCATGTGTGCCTTTCATACCTTCTGCCTTACATGAAAATGATGGATATGGCATCCAAGTCTTGGATGATAGGGATCAGACCGGTGCTTTGCATGCAAATTCACACAGATAGCATCTGCGTGTCATTTGGGTTTCGGCTAAATGTGCCTCTGCTTTGTCTTGAGGTTATTTATGTGTCAATCACAGATGGAGAAACGTGAGGATTGACGCTCCAGCGTCAGCGTGCACCTGTCATGAAACCCAGACCAGGAAGTGACTTATGTTCCAGGTAGCTTTTCTCTCATTTTCAGGGGGTGTCAGTGGAGCAATTATCAGACTGTTCAGACTTTTTTTTTTGTACAACAGCCAGAATAACAGCAGATTATTAATGCACTGGGGGGAGGCGGAGGGGGGGGGGGTTATTTACCCTCCACACCCACATACCAGTCGGCAGAATAAGTGGAAGCACAGAACTGGACCACTGTCTTACCAGCTAATTATGGGGCTTATGTAGAGGGATGGTTCCTCAGATAGAGCTCAGCTATTATACAAACTCATTAAGCCTTCTCTCCATCCAGCATCACTTGCTAAAGGTCAAAGTAACAGTCAGAATGACAGTACAAGGCTCAGACAAATGCACACACACGCATGGCTGCAGAAACACACAACCCCAGGGCCACATAGTTCATGATCAAATCCTGTCAGGAACTTTGATTGTGAAGGGTTAGGGAAGGCAGATGCACAGCAGCTAAATGGAAGAGAATGACTCAGCCGTGGTCACTTGTGAAGTTGCTCGTAATGATCTCTCTCATTCTGCTAATCTGCTATGTGTCCTATCAGGCACAGTATGCTGGAGTGTGTGCAACCAAGCTACATGAATCACAAATAAGGATCTGAGAATATATTAATATATATATATAAACATATAGATATACATATAGATATACATATTGCATTAAATCCTTTAGCCTCTTTTGCTTTTAAAGAGATTATTACATTGTGTGTTTTTGCTGAGTCAAAGCAGTGCGCAACCTCTTCCACAACCTTTTCTTTCACTGATTCTTCTTGGTCCAGCATCCAGCGTCCTGCCCCCTGTGCTCCCTCAACAGTCACAGCTCTTTGGGGAATTGACACATTCAGTTGTTCATCGATTTGTGCTGTTGTAATTAATTTTCTCTCCGCCATTGGCTTGAGTTACAGTATCCTGAGACTTGAGCAGCTTGTTCTCCTGCAATCAATCACCAATCCAGACGGAACCCCCATTTCTCTTTTATCATCTTGAATTATTCAGAGCAGCTATGATCCAAAGAGATACCGGACTCGATGAGCAATAATAATTAAGAGAACATTAGGCTTATTTGTATGTTACAGATTGTTACAGTGTTTCTGTTCCTGGGTCCTTTCATAAACTGCACAATTACACTCCCAACATGCAATTTATAAAGAAAACTGATTCGCCTGGTCGATAAGCATTGATCCAACAAAGGTGTCCAGCATGAAATTAATATTATTTATTGTTTACAAACGAGAGAGATGGTCCCTTGACGGGGATGCAGTACAGGCTCTGAATGTCTATATTCCAGCACAAACTTGTGGAGAGAGAGGGTGTATCAACTTCCATCATGACCACAGCTTCACAGCCTCAATGTTTTGTTTATATCAAATTAAACTGCAATGCTACTCCAGAGAGATATAATTGACCACAGTCTCAGATTAAATGACTGTAAAGATCTCAATAAGCCATCAGCGGATTGCATATTACATAGCAGACCACTTATGAAACTGTAGTCTAATGAGAATGAAACTGAGGTTCAGATTTGCATGCCACAGCATTTTAGCCATTAATTACCATGCAAAATGACTGCATGATGGTCAATAGTGTATCAGTTTAATTAAATATTATTGATATCGGGTTAAGAAAATTAATTAGAAGCTAAACAAACCACAGAATTGTTGGAACAGAAGGTATTACTTTAACATTATAATACATCCAGTGGGTCCTTCAGTCTCTGTTACATATTATAATTGATGGGGGACCCAAGTCGTCCACTCGCTGTGAAAAGAGAGACAAGGAGAGACATACACACAACACACACACACAAACCCACACACACACAACACACACACACACACACACACACACACATATATATTATATATATATATATATATATATTTATATATACTATCTATTAGTATTATAAGTCCGTGTTATCTGCAGAGCTGTATAGATAGATAGAGGTACTATGAAAGCCATCATCATCAGTACAATACATTGATTTTTACTACGCCTCAACACGCTAGTAAAATGTCATGATTGGGATAAGCTATGCAGAGATTTAACTTTGTTAAATTATTTCACACAACTGGAGATAAAATAGCCGCTGCATGATCTCACCACTTCTTGTGCAGTTGAGTGAATGAAGAGCAAAACCAAATTGGTGAGAGATGGAGAGTTAAAAAAAAAAAAAAAGAGACAGGAGAAAGTGAAGGGGAGAGTGGGTGATGGTGGTGGTGGTGGTGGTGAGCGAGGGGGGGGGGGGTTCTGGTGTTGAAGGAGCCTGCTGAAGGTCTCTCATTTCAGCAGCACAGACTGCTGATGAAGCTGAACTTCCAATATCCCACCACTTCAGCTCTGATGATTTCTCAATTTTACAGATATGGCCTGAGAATATGATTTGATGAAAATGTAAAATGGGATAACCACCAAATCATATGAAATGGGCTGCATTTTATTCGTTGACAATAAATCAAAAGAAGACACTTCAAAATTTAAAGTTGATTTTGTGGTTTTGATTCAAAGTAGAACTCTCCTGACTTGGGAGGAAGAACGTGTGTCCCGTCGAATCCCTGAAATAAGATTTATCTTATTGCACATTCTTTGTAAGTTCAAGAGCTCGATGGTTGAAAGAAACCCAGGAAGAGTATAGTGCTCTAAGAGTTGTTTCAAATGAGAGTTCAAACAATTTATTCATAGAATATGTTTCCATCCCAAACAGATTCCCTAATCTAAAACACTGTGTTAGCATTTCGAAAAATATGATGATTTCATTTTCTCCTAGTTTCAGGGTCATAAATAAATTTGCATTCTGTCAGTAAAATGGACTAACTGACTTGTAATTCATCAGACCAGCACATGAACAGTTCAACACATGGTACCCTGATTTTTTTTTTTTCATAGAATCACCTCACATTTGTGTGCTCTAATAGATGAGAGCAAGAAAAAAGGAGTACTTACATTTTAAAGACCTCATAAAAGAATAAAATAAAAAGAGTAATGAACTCAATGAATGTCACATTTTCAAGCAGACTTTAATTCTGTTGAAGTGCATTTGCAAAGGGAGTGTATTTTTGTTTCCCACTTCGAATGTAAATGTTAGGAAAGCTCAAAGAAATACAAATGCTTTATGTACATAGTCATGTCTAAATAAGGTGTGATTTAGCGCTCGGTAAGATTGAACATGCCATGGTAGGTGTATTTGATAGACCTCTTCACTACACAATGGGTGACAGTGAAAATGTGTCAAGCCGAACCATTTTTTCTCACGAGTTGTTTTTTTGCCTCTTACATTTCATTATTCTAGTTTCCTGAAATATGCTTCCTGGATCGACGTGCTCTTGTTGTTTTGAATGACACATTGTCTGAGCGTGCATGGGGAGAGGCGACTTTGAATGATGTTGAATGTTTTATGACTCTCTGCTATTGTGTCAGTCCTTCCCAGCGCTGCCCGGAGACTCTGATAGGGGAACCTCATCTGCTGCTGCTGGATCAGACAGTGTAGGAGAAACACATAGGCCAGCCAAACTTAACATTTAAGGGGCGTCATTTCAAAATGCCATGTATCAACTCCCGGAAAATATTACCTAAATGTATTACTGAAGATCAATCTTTAAAGAAGAAAAAAAATGTGTGGGTTTTTACTTTTGCATATTGATTCTGGGCTAAAAAAAAAATCCTTTCAAAATCCCATAATATATTTTCTCGTTTACTATTGCTGATAGTCTTCACATTTTTCCAATATTTAATCAGCCACCCAATCTACACTAATAATGTATTTTTTATTACCAGTGATGAAGAGTAACCGAGTATATTTACTCAGCTACTGTAGTTAAGTACAACTTCAAGGTACTCATACTTTCATTTCACACTACTCTGTCCTTCTGCTTCTACATTCTTCTATATTTCAGAGACAAATATTGAACCTATCATTCCTCTACATTTATCTGACAGTCAAAGTTGCTTGTTACTCTATCGATTAAGATTTTATTTCTGAAGTATGGCATAATCTTATAAAATAGGGCTACAAAAAACATGTTTTTTAATCTCTGTTGATGTGTCAATCACTTTCAATTAAACAATTAATCATTTGGTCTATCAAATGTAGAGAAAACAGTCAAAATACCCATTGTAATTTCCCAAAGTCCAAAGTTATTCCTCATATGTCTTCTCTTGCCTGATCAAATGTCCAAAACAAAAAGATAATCAGTTTACAATGATATGAAACAGAGAAAAGCAGCAAATCATGAGTGGAGATGACACCACCAGCATATGATTGGTACAAAATGCTCAAAATGATAACTAATCAATTATTGAATCAGTACATTGGAGCTGATTTTAATTACTTTTTTACATCAATGGGTAGCTTTTGAATTTTCCCCTGGAGATCCGTAAAGTCTTATCTTGATCTATGATAATGCATTATAGTTTATTTGTTGATCATAGCTTGTTTGCAATCTGAATCTGCAAAGTAACAAGGAACTAAAGATATCAAACAAACTTTACAATAAAAAGTAAAGTTTCCTTTTGAAATGTAGTGAAGTAGAAGTATGAAGTAGTGAGTAAAGGATCTGAATGCTTTCTCCACCACTGACCATTACCAAATTTGTACTACAGAACTTTAAATCAATGTAAATTTAAATAACCATCTATAGGCCAGATTGGTACATACAGTATATACATGAGAGTTACATATGGGCTTTTACAGTATTTTGCAATTATGTTTGTATTAAAGAAATATCTTAAGATGGCTAATAACTTCCATGATATCTGGTAATGTCTTCTCCCTTCACAACAGTAATCATTCAAAACATTTTACACATTTTTAAAAATCAAGAATTTCACTTTTTGAATTCATTTTAAAATCCAGTGAACCATATAACTAACACTGCAGATGTTCCGACACATCTGCTCTCAGAAAAGCACATGTTCCACCAAAAGCATCCAGGGAGGATGTCATTCATACAAGACATGATAGATTACGCTTCTAAAAATGATGTCCAAAAAATAGCGTACACAAATCAAAGCAGATATAATAAAATATATAGAATTTTGCTACCAGTTCAAAGGTAACCGGACCTGCAGTTACTGAGCCCCAGGGACATGAAGTCGCCATTGTACCCAGGTAAAAGTGTCAGATAACAAGAATAAAAGAGACACGTATTTGTCAAAACACAACTCTAAACTCTCTTTGAGATTTGACTTGCAAATAGATACAGTTACTATGCTAATAGAGCGACTGTTTTTTTGTCACACAAGCCACTGTGTCCAATGACACTTTAATTAACTAACATTTTGCTGAATGTGTAGGTATGAGCAAGCTCTCAGTTAGATTTATGCTCCAATTACAGTGTAGTATACTCCAGGACAAAAGCATTTCTTGGAAAATCAGTCCGATACAAATTTCAACATTGCCTTAATATGATCCATCTCTACCTCTTACTGCTTTTCATCCAGTGGGAGTTTCAACATAAACAGTGTCGACAACACATGTACGGTATGTGTTTAAATCTTTATTTTACCTCTCATGGTCTGTTTGTTAGACATCCAATCTATTTGTCTGAACATATTTTTTTTGTGTGGGGGGGTAAGGGGTAAGAATGGTATTGACTGAGACCAATAGGAAGGCAAGAGCACATATTGTTCACTCTGCACACATCCTGCTCATTCAATTCTGGGAAATTGCTCTGCCTCAAAAGAAGGTTGTCATTATTTTGTCACTCAGTGTCCCAGGTGACATTTACGGCAAATAACCTCACCGGCTAAAAGAAATGCTACAGAGAAAATATGAAGTCATGTTTCCAACCTGACAAAAAAAAGTGTCTGCACTGAAAGAACCCAAAATATTTTCTGTAAAATGGCAAATGGAGTGAAACTGAAACACTCAAATGAAAAAAGAAAAGAGGCTGTGTAATAGATAAGATTTCACTTGAGTCAAGAAAATGACTTGAACTGTACTTAAATTTTAACTGAGGCATTTATAAACTTTAAATAAACATTAGATTTGTATCAGTAGAGAATTAAATGATTTATCTTATCGTTAGCTTAGTTCTATGTAGGGTGAAGATTAAAGTCATTTGATCGCTTTAATAAAATGATCTTTATCGCTTCCTTTTTTCACACATATCACTTTAACATGGCATTTCTGTGGTTTTTCAACAAAAGCCAGGGTGTGGGATGTTCTTGAGGCCATGTGGGTATTTTTATCCTATGTGGCAAGTTTTACAGTTGACATTAACTCTGTGTGGATGATATCTTTCATGGAACAACCACAGATTCCTCTTGAGTGCAGCACTCATGAGTCCTGTACTGTACCTGCCAGAATGACAGATGGAAGCATAAGTAATCAAGCCAATTCAAAAAATGCAGCCTTGAATTTGATGCAGGGTAGTAGTGAGACGTAGCTTACTTGACTTCCTCTTCTTCTGTTATCTAAACACACACACACACACACACACACACACACGCACACACACACACCTATAGATAGCAGTGCCTATCTTTTCTAAGCCTATATTTTGAAGGAGCTATTTATACAGTTTGTATTCTCAGTTCCCAGATGTGCATGTATACAGGAATTATATTGCTGAAGGCCAAATATTATCACAGAAGGTGAACTCGCGCAGATCACATAAATTCTACAGTTGAAAATGCCCCACATCCTACTTAATACCAGCACTGCTGGATTTCTAACTGAGATTATGAATTTCTCCAAGCTACTGCACACTGAATACGCTCCTCACAACTCTTAAACCGAATACATCATATTAGAATATTAATGGAAATTTGAGACACTGACCTCAGCTGAAGAGCTTAACCACATGGTCCAGGTCAACAGGCATCGATGTTCCAGGCCTCATTCATTAAAGGAAATACTTGAGCCCCCTCTTGGGGCGAGTCTCTCCCCATGCTGAGCCCAAGAGTCCTGTGCATGTCACTGTAATAGATGGCAGCTCTAGTGATTAAGCCTCTTCAAAGGCGCATTCAGGAGTTAGATGAGGGATAATATTTCTGCTCTTTCACATGCCCTCATATTTTACTGTATTTAGTGCTCTGAAAACAACAAATAAAATTTGGCTTGGAAATGAAATAAATCAGGATGCTTTTTTGTTGTTTTGCAGAACACAATAAGACATTAAGTGAAATATTTTTGAAAATGTGGATGGAAAATGGAAAAGACAGCAAAATTAGCTCTCGTGTTCTGTTTGTGGCCCCATAGTCAAAAAACATACCACAAACATATCACTTATTTCATGACTTCCACTAATTTTCCTAAACACAAAAAACAGGATTTTTGTACCAATGTACATGTTTCAGAATTCCACTAGAGAAAATTATATATTACTGCTGTTTCAAAGACCCCCAGCTGTAAAAACCTGGTTAAATACAATGGATTTTCTTTGACTATACTGTAAATGTACAGGGTTACAATCAGCACTTTTCCACAAATTGAGCTTTAATACAGTCAAAAGAAAAGGAAAAAAATACATCTGAAGAAAAAAGTATTTATTATTTAATATAAAAATAAAATAACAAATAAATAATATACAATTTATTTTTATAAAATAAACGTTCATATTCAATATACATCCGTTTTCCATTACCGTTAGAAGAGTAGCCCAAAACATGCAAGGCATATTAAGTAGTACAAGAACGTGCATATTTTTATAAAACTGAGGGTCTAACATGGCCAAGTGGAGGCATAATCCAGGCTCTGAAGACTCTCCTTCATTTATGTTGCACTTGAGGTTATTTCTCAAATAGTTCTGTAATAGTTTAAAAATAAATTATTAAAATAAAGATTAAAATTGGGTCTGTAGAAACTGTAGAAAGGGGGACTACAGTTTTACAAAAGCCCGGCACATTTGTACCAAGTATGAACATCAGCTTTCAACTCCATCTAGTCACTGTACAGATACATTAAAGTAAATGCTGCATTGTTTAATTAAAATATAAATGAAGCTCTAATCAGCACATAATAAATTTACTCTTGTTCCAAAGGTAGGAAAACATCCAGAACCGCTAACAACATAATTTTTCCTCCACAACAACCTGCCTCATTAGTCACACTAAAAACAATTTTGTTTATAAAACTGGAACCCTTCATCAGATTAGTTTAGCATGCATTTGGGAATATGGGTTCATATGGTTTACAGCAAAGACTCAGAAAACAGATTCAGCCTTTCAATTACTAAACCATACTACAACTTCACCCCAAAGTTAAAAAGACACAATTTTTGTAAGCCTGTGCAGAGAGGTTGTCTTGGACCTCCCAGCAATCGTGGAAAAATAAGGCAGTAAAAATAGTTCAAAGAGCCATAACAGCAGTTCTCAGAAAATCCCTTTCATCATTTATCTGCTGAACCTCTCCATCAGCGGAAAGTGCTTCGCCAGTGCTGTACCATCATCACAAACAAAGACAGATTTAGCCTAAAAAAAAGTGTGCCTTTGCTGATGGAGTTAGGTGCTTGGGAACGATAATGACAATTCGGCAAAGCTCACCTGCCATAGATGTTGATTAAATGCTGTCATGGTAACAATAGTATGTGATCAGCTTTGCTTGACGCCTTGAGCATTTCATGTTTTCAACACCCGAAGCATTAGATTAGTAGAGGCATTAAGTGTGGGTTGTCTGCAAGTGCCTGTGTGCCATATTGTTAAATGTCTGCCAGCTATTGAGCTTGTGAAGTTGAAACTGATGAATGATGCAGCTTGAAGGGACTTGTTTAGAGCTCGGTGAGACAAGCTTTCCCAAATAGATTCAGAAGATCACATGTCAGCAGGATACAGAGATTTTCTTACTGGACCAAGGTTGTGTGTATCAGAGAAATTTTATCCAGCTTCCTGATGGAGTTCACTTTTCTTCCCTCCCACCTCTGCTCTATGCCCCCTTTATAGGCTGGGAGAATTTATGAGAGGAGATGACATATGAGGACAAAAGTTTCAGGTATATTTCATATTGCATATGAGCAAACACAGGCTTGACAAAGACTTTGTGTGTGTTTGTCTGTGTGGGTGTGTTTCAGGTCCACAGTACAGTGCAATGCTCTGAGAAATTCTGCGAAAAGTGAAGCTAATTAACAAAAAAGAGAAAAAAACAAAAAGGTGTTTGACTACTTTTGAGTACAAACATGAAAAGAGGGTCTGTAAAACTTATATCTGAGAGAACTGCACTCCTGAGTCCCGAGTCAAGATGGCACCATCTTGACTTAGGATTCCGAGTTTGTTTACATACCATATGTCAGATGCATTTTTGCATCTTTTATTTTGTATATTTGGATTAGGTTCTGTAAAACACACTGTATTTTAAAGTGTTTCAGTACCACTCTCTTATAAAGGTTTTGTTTTATTAAAGGTTAATAAATAATATACTAATACATAATATATTAATTTACAAGTCTTTAAAAAAAGAACAACTACTTGGTCGCCAAGCTATGGATGGCATTTTCCCCTCTTCTAGCACGATACCTGATTTGTCTTTTTAGCTCTTTAGGTAATCAGAAACCCTTGTCCAGTTGGCTGTTTGACCTCTGATCTTCTCGAAAAGTGCTCAAGAGCATCTGGACAGAAATACCCCAAATAACTTTATGACTGCAGTCTTGAACTTTTGTAAAAATGCTTTATTAAATGCCTCTTAACATTTATAGTTGTTGACTTTTGCCACTGGCTCCTTAGACAGGAACAAACATTATTAACATACAGTATATACCCGAGGCCATGCTGTTTTCTTGTGTTTTACTAATGAATATCAAAGACTGGACCTTATTAATGACAAAGCAGCCAGAGAGATTTTTTGCAACTTGATACCCACTAGTTTTTCTTATTGCCCAATAAATGAACTATAAAGCATCATTAAACAATTTGATAACAACTAGTAAAGTCTATAAGCATAATATTAGTGATTTAGTTCTATTAATTCTGCATTTTTCTCCTCTATATACATGATTGATTGATGTAAAATATTAGAAACACCCTTCATATTATGTTGTCCAGTAAAACAACACAAACATAAAGCATTATTGTACTATATAAGTACTTGTTTTTAACAGGATGCCTGGTATCTTTATAATTATATACTGAAACTTGACACATATCTCTGGTTGATGGTGTACTGCTCTTAGCAAGCTTTTAATGCTGAAAAGACAACCTTAGCAACAGTACACTTCTCACATGTCACACAGTGCTATCAGTGAAGTTAAACTCATGTTATCATAGGCGGCTTCCCATTTTTCTATTGGTATGCAGCCATGGAATAAGCATTACAACAAATTTAGAAAATGGGCAGACGAAACATCTGACCTCTTCACTTTCACCAGATAGATATATATGACTGTTTTTATACATCATTCTAGATGTCAAAATAAAAAAGAATAAAGGTCTAATTAGTGCCCAGTAATGTTGACTGTTAGCAAAGCCACACCTGAGATCTGGAGCAGTACAAAGTCACTAAATCAAGGGATTTGTCCATTAGAGACAATTCTCACTCTATTAAAACCAATATATGCCACTTAGTGTCTAAGTAACAGCCCATCTGTGTGGTGTTCCTGTTGCCTGCATTAACTGGGGTTCTCATAAATCACATATATACTGTTCAGACTTTTGGTATAACTGACAAAATTTAGAGCTGATTAAATCTTTATTGCATGAGCTGCACATCACCATTACTCATATGAATGTCAAACAGTATGTGTTTGTCTGCATATTATGTTTAAAGATACAAAACTGGATTTGTCTTGAATTTTATACTACCAAGACATTTGGTTATTATTTTGTTATTTTGAGTTTATTCAATGTCAGGTGGCTCTAAAAAAGAGCCTTTGTAGGGATAAGTTACAGTAACATGGGAACACTGGATTTTCTATATTCAGCCGTACGAATATATAATCATTATCAATATTAGCCAATGAGATTAGTTTAAAATATGTAATTTATTGCATAATATGAATATTAGAGAATTAAAAATGTTGTTAACATAAACTGTTAGTAAAACAGTTAAGATAGAAAATCCAAAAAGACTGGGCGAAATGCAGTGTTGGGTCTTGATCAAAAGACATAATAATATTATTTGTATTCATATGGTCTCAGGTTCATCTCAGTTTCTAGCATTTTTGTTTCTGACTCATCTTTGAGTGAGGTCATTTATCACCTCAAAGGCTCTAACCTGTTTGATTTTAAATTTTTATGACTCACGGTGATTCTATTTTCTCAGGTTGTAGAAGAGATGAATTTTGGAGAAAAAAAATCTTAATGTCATAATTATTTTAATAGTTGTCAAGTTTTGTCAATCAAAAGCTAAAATTGCAACATGCAATGCACCATGCTACAAAAGACCAATTATATTAGTTTCTGAATTTTCAGGCTGATATGTGAATGTCTGAAATACACAGATGGCATCTGCGTTACATATATAAATGTCCAATTAAAATTGTATTTAGGAAGCAAGTAATCTTTGCACTGAAGTCAAATTATTTTTACTGAACCCTATCAAATGACTGCAATTGCCTTTCCTACTATATATTATGTAACACATTTTAATTAGAGTCCTTATTTAACCGGGGTAAATTACATTGACATTTTATGTGCTTGGTTGAAAGAAAAAAGAAAAGAAAGTAAACTCAGTATTGTGTTTTTACCCAAGTTGATCTAAAGTTAGTAGGGCATCCTCTGCTGTTTCACTTCACGTGCAAATATAAAAAGAATCATTTTCAAATGTCTGTGAAAACACAACTACAACTATTAGCAGTTCATGTTCAGATTTAATAGTGCTTATTAAATAGATTTGAATAACAGTTGAAGTTAAAATGTAGGTACAGACTGCTGGGTATTGCTGGCCTTAATTGCAGGACATTTTCAAGGCATGTTGCTTTACCATTTTCTGTTGAACACGGCTGTTGGGGCAGGAAATAAAATTTAAACCAGTAGGATGTAGTTAAACCTTGCATTCACTCCTGCATCTACCAACTTGAATGACTAGAAATTTATTTTATTCTGTATATTCTCACTTTGAAAGAAATGCACAATTATAACATTTCTGTTGAGTACATCATAACATATAAAAATTGTAATTAACTTTCACAAAGTCCTCTTAATAGCCCGTCTCATCAGTGAGGGGACCATAGAGGTCAACAGAAGCATTGGCTTGGTGGCTGTAAGTGTTTAAAAGAAAAAACATTTATCTTTTTCCATCCTGTCTCTTGCATTTTAAATTTCAGATACTGAATGGAGTTTGTCTAGTGTCAAAGAAGAAGATACTATTCAAGTACCCTTGTGGTAGATATGATTGGATATTGAGTCTGAAATGCCATGACAATAGAGTGACATGTGCTGCACACACAGCAGGGCTGGTTGGAAATAGCGTCCACAGTGCATGAATAATGACAGTGACAACACTGCAATCCCTTGGTGTCTGTCATCTGCCATTTTATATCCCAGATTACACAATATAGAGTTAATAATGCAGAGAATTAAGTGTTTTTACCATGCACAGTATACAAAATAATTGCTCTCCACATTAACCGAGAGCATGAAATTATGGTTTCAAAAAAATAAGTTTGGAATTTTGCAAAAAACATAAGATTAAGGGCTTTGGACAGCATCATCTATTATCCAGAGAGAGGGAGCTAAGTGAACAGAAAATAAGTGCTGTTTCAAGCCAGTTTGAGCCAAGCCCAAATTAACTACTAACAGTTTGACCTACTTCATACCCAGTGGGACTGATTTTTTTTCATATTTGCTGATGAGGCCAAAGAAGAAAGCTGCATTAAGTACAGGGAAGGAGGCTGGTCTTTGAAAAACAAGTAAGTGAAGAAGTGAGTAAACAGAGCTCGGCACGACTTGCTTGGCAGTCACATACATAAATAACCTCAAATGCCCTTCTGACCTTAGCCTAATTGGCTTGAACTTATTGGCCACCATCCTCCAATATAACTCAATACGTAATATGAGATTGTATGTTCTTGAACTATTTTAATAGTAGTTAGGTAATTATATAGCAGTATGAGCCCTGGTATTTATCCTGTTTATAGTAGGCACTGATTGTTGTGTCATTGAAGCCATTACCTGAAATAAAAAAATCTGACACAAACCCTGTCAGTTAGCCCTGTGAGGATAATCTATTTTTCATAGAATGGAAGCCGGCAGGGATTTAATTTTTATTACTGCCAGGCATCCAGTTTTAGCGTCAGATCTATGAAAAACTAATATAAACACAAATGCACACGCACACACCCCAGAAAGCAAACAATGTTTAGGAAAAACAAACACCACCGCAAGCCCAGGAGAGGAAATGGAGGCTCAGAACTAAATTCTTGGATGTGGCGGCGCTTTCCCTAACGGCAGCCCAATCTGCTGGAACCTATCCCCATGGAGGATTTCTCATGAGCCATGTGATCTCGTAGATGCACACACATACACACACAAATACACACACACACACACATACACACACAAGCTCTCACACACACATTCTTTTACTGAGTATGTATTCATCAGACCGTGGTGCCATTAGGGCAAAGTCAGGTTAGCTTTTTTAGGCCACAAGTAAAGGCAGGCATCCCTCAGTTGGTTGTTGTACAGACCTCCCTGAAAGTTCCCAGAGGTAAACTGCTTTCAGAATTCACAATTTAATGTCTCATATTAAAGGATTTGTTTAACCCATCACCAGTGTGACAGCTTTACAATAAATAACCTAATTAAGCTAAGATGTCAAACATGGTACTGGAAATCAGGTTGCAAACCTGCGTGGTGAGATGAGTACTGCTTGATTGCTCCAGCTTTTTTTACAATATTTCACCAGAAAAAATTCATTCTCCCTTCAGGAGACAAGTTATTATGTCCTGCATTAACCCTTTCAACCCCAAAGCAGCTGGGAAAAGCAGAGCCACTATGTGTTTATGATAGAATAGTTCTGTTTTAGCATCTGTCATACATCACACAATATAGTGATTTAAATATCACAGTGCTGACTGAAAGAGTTTCTTTTAGCAAGCACCTCGTGTAGCTGCTGTTTAAGACCTGCAGTATACTTCAGTGTATAGTGTACAAATACATGTTGTGCATCTTACATTTTGGAATTTTGCCAAAACTGCAAATAAGCATCATTGTTGCCTAATATACAAATATATGTTGCAAAACCTAGAGCTTAACAGGCTGTTTCACTTTTGACAGTATCACTGGTTTATGTTACAAAGCCAATATTATTTGTTTGAAACAAAACAATGGATATATGATGTAATGTCATTAAAGCCAGAACACATTTTTAAGCAACCCAAGAAAGGACATCTCTGTTGATATTGTGGTTCAGTATAATTATGACTTGCCATTAAGCTGTGAGCGTTGTCTTATTCAGTTTTTAAATAGCCTGTGGCAATTACACTGAGTCTAACCTGCTGATTATAACATGAATTAGATAAATTACAGGCAATTTCAGATGAATAGATTTCCTCAGTTAGCAGAGGGAATGTGCATATTATTGTTTTAAACCATTCTAATTGCATCTTTCTATATTTCATACTAACCCTATCTTGCAAAAAGACTTCAAAACTAAAGTTCAACATCCGTTCTAAAGCTATTTTATTATGCTATTATTATACTAAGACAATAAATAATACAGGTTTTTTTATATTTTTTATATTTTTATAATTCAGGATTTGCTAGCGTTACTCTGGAACCAAGGCACCTATACATCCGTAGTGGAGACATACTTCTTTAGTTTGACAGAATATTCTATGATTAAATTTGCAGGTAAATGTGTATAAGACTGGAAGGCTGTTTTTGAAATTTTCTTTGTTGAAGCTTCAGTACTCCTGGGTTCTGCAGCTGCCCATCTTAGATATACAGCCATCACAATAACATTCCTACAGATATGGAGGGATCAGACATGATCCCTGTGATCGAATCATCAGGTCTAATATTAAGCTTGGCTACAGTCATAGCCAGCATCTAAAAAAAGAGATTTCACTCCCTCCCTCTGAAGACTGAAAAGTAGGTAATGATAACGCGAGTTTTAAAGAAGAAGGAACAGTCAAGTATATGTTTGTCTTGGTTTTGTCTGACAATTTGACATTGCTGCATTTTCTTTCCAACAGTTCTCTCTATGGTGAAATAAGGCAGTTAAAATCGTTTTCAGTAAACAGAAATCTGATATAGTTTTATTTGGTGAGTATATTATTCATGTGCTATTCATTTGGCAGGTTCGATAGGCCTCATTTCAGCACCAGGAGCTGTCCACAGTATGCTCTGCGAAACAGTCTGGTGAAGAATGCAGCTGAGGCTCAGTTTGCATGAATATCTCCATAAGGTACTGATTACGAGCACAATACGCAAGTACGATATTCATTTCCTCTTCATTAGACTTTACTTGGGCTGAATAATTATATTGTCTGAATACGTTTCTGCACAATTCTGATTTAACCTGAAAAGGAAAATTTTCACACGTCATTTTGCATATCAAATCATTTCGGTGTTGTAAGAGATTTTGCCCAAAGTCTACAACTCTCTGACTCCTATCTCAAGTACAAGAGACAGTCAACAAATCCATAACAAAATCTCCAAAAGCTTAAATGTGTCTTTGAGTTTTTCTCTGGGTCTAAGCCCTTTGACTCATGCATCTCTTTGCCTTGGGCTAACCTGAACCCTTGGTTCCAGAAAAAACCCAGAGTTAACTTGGGGCTTTCCTTGAACTAAGGGTTAAGGATTCACATTTGAAGATCTGAGCTCAGGGTTTACACTGAAATCTAACAGAAAATGACTGACTGAGATTTGTTTGGACAACAAACATTCATCCATTGCTTTTTTTCAGTAGTAAAACTATTTGACTAAAGAGATTTTTATTTTAGGGATAACCCTGACAAATGATAAAACACCAACCTTCAGAATTGAGTTTAATAAGCCTGAAGCTAAGATTTGAAGTTTAAAATCCAGGGCAAACAGAGATCTTAGCTACCATCAGTTTAGAAATTCATATCTCTTCTTTATCACCAAACATCAAATAAAGAACCTGATGTTTGATGTTGAATATTTATACATTTAAATACAGTGTAGCTCCAGTGTAGAAATATTCCAGCCTGACAACATGTCCTCCAGATTTGGATTGGCCATCTGGACAATACTAAGGATTCCTGCACACTCTGCAAAATCACTGGCAACAGCCTTGCTGATCTGGACTGACACAAGAATCAGACAAACAGAGTCAGTGGACTATTACAACTGGCCCAGGTAAGTGAACTTCATGCCAAATATGATCATAATAGAATAACACATTGGTCATGATCATAAACTGTGCTGAGAGCATAATTCAACTGCTCCCGCCCGGATAAGTGTAATCTCTCTATAGTGTCTTCAAATACTTCATCATGCTATTTCAGCATATTGATAAAAATTAATAAATTAGGATTGATTTGAAAGGGGTTGGCAGGTGAGTCTAAAGTACATATAAGTTCATTTCAAGTCCATCCCTGATGTTATCAAGGTCAGTTGCAAGACGACAAAAAAACGCCATCAAAAATCAGAAAGGACATTATGATGCAAATGATTTACTGTTTTTGGTGTAAAACCTAAATCTAAGTTTGCCCCCAGTTTATTGGCAGAGTTGCTCTCCCACACATACCCAGAGGTACTAGCACAAACAAACAGCTGAACACTAAAGGCCCCGAAAATGTGTGTTTTTAACTCAGTAACTTTTACAGGGCATGTTACTGGACACAGCAGGGGAAGGATTTTGTTGCTTTGGAATGACACATTTTACATTTCCTGTCCACAGCGATCATTACAACTTATTTAAATAAAGCCACCAACTGTAGCATTTGATTACATCAAAGGAAAAGTAACCCAGTTTGCAAAAATAGGAATATTAAGTCCAGCTAGAAAATAAACAGAAGAATCCCATCAGAAGTTCACATTCACACAGTCCTCAGCCAAAATATGTCATAAATTGAAATACCTTAAATTTACTGCTTTATAAGTCCTGTGTTGGATGATTATTTTGTGCATCCACAGACATTTCTATCAAAGAAATTTGAAAGAAAGGAAATGCAGCATAGCCAGCTGCCTGCATTTCACTAGAATTAGCCTAAGTAAATGAGGTTTTATGGTTATGTATTTTTCTGTGTTTAATGTTACTGTCAATTTAGGCTGACAATGCGCAAAAAGAAATGAAAAGTCATGGTCAATGAAATTTTACCCTGTTTTATTACTGGAGTGTTTAATGAATGAAACTGAATTTTGCCTGCAAACATGAAGGGTGGGGGCTGTCAAGAGAGCTTTCTAGATTTTTGACCTTGTTTCAGTCTTTCTTCTTTTTTCATTTTGTAAGACTTTGGAGGCATTTTACAGCCCCATGGAATTGTCTCTTCTTCTCACCCTTTGCCAAATGATCCTCGCTCCCCTTGATACAGCTTGTATTCAGAGTAGAACCTGATAAATCTGAATTCCAGGGCAAGCTCGACACTCCTGGGAATTCTGTTCTCACAAGTCGTACTTTTCAAATTCAGATGAGTTGTGCCCCCCTCTCCCACCCCCTGAAATCTGGCGGCAGGGGGAAGTGAAATGTTTTCAGCAAAGTATGGGTTGGGGGAAGAGTCACAGTTGTCTGGGGAATTTGCAATATGAAGGTACAATGATTGGACTCAAAAAAGAAAAAAAAAAAAAAATCAAATCGGGATTCCTGTACAATAGGGCCTTGAGCCTCTCACCACTGGGGGGCTTATTAAAAACATTCCTCTTCTGGGACTTGGCAAAGCACATACAGCAAGCTATATGCTAGCTTGCTGCAAAATGGCAAAGGCATTTTCATCCCAGTTATATTACTGGATACAAACTCCTGGGATTTGTTCTCCAATCTGAATTCAGTGTTGTGTGCTGCTGCTGCTTGGGGGCCTGTGGAATATTTGGGTTTTTACAGCTGGGTCTGGTCATTACTATATGACTTCACCAACATAGCCGTGAAATACACTCTCTAATGCTTCTTAAGCTAATCAGGTCTGCAATGCTTTATTTATTTATTTTTTTTCTTTTACAATGAATGAGCCTAAAGTGAAGTCGCATGCCGGGAAACAAGATGAGTTTCGCCTCTGATGTTTTTTTCTGTGAGTTATATAAATGGTTGACTCACAAACTTGACCCATTACGACAGGCAAGTTATGTTTCTGTTTTGGGTTTACAGTTTTTGTATTGCTTAAGTATTGTCATTAAACCACTGACGCACACAGAATAAGTACTGTATAGTAAATGATCCTCACTGGTTTGTCTGGTGACTGCGTTTCAGTAATAGTGTGGCACACTACCACTAAGGAGATCAATGTAATTGGGTTTAAAATCTCTACATTGTTGGCAAGTTATGGTATTGGTATTATATTTTCATTTTTTCTTACATTTGTTCTAAATTAATACTTTGACATGTGGAAATAATGGGATCCTTGCTTTCTTTACTCTCATATTGGTCTGGTAAATATGAATTTAGAGCCAGGAGACAGCTGCCTTAATAGCTTAGCATATAGACTAGAAGAAGGGAGAGCAGCTGGCCTGGTTTTATCTAAATGTCATTACTACAGCTATGCTGGTGGCTCTAAGAGGTTGTTTTCAGGTACAGCTCACATCAGCATGCTAACACACCCATAATGACAATGCTAACACGTCCATGTGTGGCAGGTATAATGTGTAACCATGTTCACCATCTTAGTTTGTTAGTTGTGAGCATTAGCATGTTAACATTTGACAGTAGCCTACTAAACCCGATGCACAGCTGATGTGAATGTCTTGTTTCATTACTTTAGGTATCTGGTCATAAATCAAGGTTAAGGACAAACTGATTTTTCTTTGCAGCTTTACAACAGTTGTCTGGACCAACTGACTGAAATTACCATCCCTAGAATAATCTACCAGCAACTCTAACGCTCACCATAAAACATGCTATATTCTATTTGTTTAATCTGTCCAAAAATGAACCATCAAAACTCTAAATTGTGGGTTTTATTAAAGATTACATGCTGTACTAGTGAATCAGTGGAACACTTCATTTATACATTTTAGATGGGTCTAAAAAAGTGTTATAGGTATGCAGCTACTGAGTGACCACGCAACTGACTCTGGGGGAAAAAAAAACAAGAAAATAAAAGTTTATGTCTCCAGTAACAGCTCAATTGTCAAAGCTTCCAGATGCTTTTGAAGTTGACTAGATGACTAAAACCCAGTCATTAGGCCCATGCTCACATTTAGAGAGCTTGGTAACTCAGAACAACAAACAGACACGGATCCATGAAATGTGGATGTGGTATTATTCCTTTGCCTCTTTTGAAACCAACCACCTGTCCTTTTGTTTACTTGCCAGACTCTTCATAGATGGAATAATCTTTGGAGACAAGAGGGCTTATACGATACCAGACATGATGCACCAGCTAGTGCCTGCAGAAGATCAATCTGCAGCCAGATTACCGCACCAAAGAGCCAGGGAAAACAAATACTTATTTCCATAATTAATCAAGTGCACATGGAAGTGCTTCACTGTTTCCATGTAGACAGAGATAAGCTAGTGGTTGTTTTTGTTGTTGCAGAATTTCAATTTTGGCTCGTATTTTAACCAACATTTAATTGTTCCTTGTAGTTCTTCTTATACAATTATTCCAAGGTTTACTGAAAGATCAAGTCACACATTGTTCTAGTTTTTATAAATCACTCTTCATTCAAAGCTTCTTCTGCTGTACATGTTTTCAAATCAAACTTGTTGTGAAATTAATTTTAGCATCCCTCAGACATAATCTTAAAAAACAAACAGTGGCTCAGTGACAGACTGGTGCTTATTACACCCTCACCCTCCTCTCTTTCTCCTGTGGAGTTTCATTCAGTTTCTCACCTGCCATGCCTATGTGGTTTTTGGCACCGAACAGTTGGGCTGTGATTTTCTGGCAGGCATGCATCAACACATCTCCATCTTTAGCTTTTTGACAATTGAGACTCATGGATGGTGTGCCGGAGAGCACCCTGCAGGAAAACAACACCAACGCTAATCTGAAGGGGCCTCCGCCACCGCAACTTGCCTGGAGTAAGCACTCTTGTTTTTTCTCCCGCCAGCTCAGCTCAAACAACATGAAAACATTCAAAATTGAGAGGAGATATTCCTCCATGATGCAGTACATCAGTAACACGAGCATTAATGTGGAGTATAGGTTAGACTAAGACTTGACTATTATGGAGGGTAGAATAATACCTCTAGTTATCATATTTTGCGCAGCCATTTTCAAAACATAACAAAAGGAGGGAGTTCTACTGTTAATTAGAATGATCATCTGTCACCAATGCACAATAGAATTTAAATCGGATTTAACAGACCACTAACAAAATTCTCCTAATGACCCAATTTGAAGATGATGAAGGGCTGTTTGATTATCTTTGTCATGATAATAGCCCGCTTTTTTACCTCGTCTTTTTTTCCAGCAGCAAGGTTCTTCCCAAATAAATTTAACCTTATGTCTCTGAAGGCTTCTGAATCACAACGGGGGCCTTGACTATGGCCAACTTCAATCTTCACTAACCCTACAGTGACATCATGTTTCACCTATCAGTGTCATTTAAAGCATAAATATTAGGATATTCTATACTTTTCTTGCTGTCAACAAAAGACGTAAACCTATGAGAAATCACTACAACTAACTAGTATTGCGTCTGTAGCCAGTGCCTGATAAATCTCATTCCACTGTGCCATGGCACTGTTGTTGTATGAAAACTACTGAAAACACATTATACACTGTTGCTCTGAGGTACATGTTTTGTCATTTTAATAAACATGAACAGTGTAGTTTGTTTTAACTCAGTCCTAGGAAAATAATCTACCTGCTGTAAATTCTTCCTAGTGCAGAATTTACTGTTTACTCCTTGTTGAGTAATGTCTCGTAAAAACTACAGTGCCCTGCTTTTTAAGGAAATTAGCATATATAGCTGAAACACTTTAGTGGGTTTGTTTTCTTAACATTAACAAAAAATATAGGAAAAAAATATAGGAAAACACCAGCCTTGTCCATTAAAGGAAACTTCTCTCTGTGCAGATATAAGCTTGTATTTAATTTGCCTCCTGAGATGACAATTGGAGTAAAAGACAATGACACAAAAAACTGCTAACATGGAAAATGCATATGAATGATAGCTTTCAAACTGCACTGTTAGCATACTGTGTTTATACTCCATCATGATGTGTGCCTCTCTTAAATCTTTCTTTACACCTCATGTAGGATCTGAGGCCCTGGTATTTTGCTTTGCTGACAGGCAGGCCCTTTTTACAGTCTAATGGGAAAAGACCTGCGCTTTTACCTCAGGCAACAATGGACTGACCTGCCCCTGTGTGTCACTAACATGCTATAAGACTCACACAATTCCCTTGCCATCTTTAAAAAACAGTAAAGACTCCAAGTATCTCCAGCTGCCATTCATGATCATTAGGGACAGTTTTCAGGTTTGTCTGAGATCTGTTAAATTTATCCTTTGCTGTGCAGATTTGTTTTTTTGTGCCATCAGGGGTTACAAGAAGTTTAGATTGTCTTGGCAAGATAAACATTAGCCTATAAGCCAACCATGAGCAGTGCTGAGTTAGTGCAAAAAATCCTGACAAATGCTCACTGTGGATGGCACATTTGCAGGGATTCAGTGCACAGAACCTGTGCTGATACAATTTCAGAGAGTCCCAGGAAAAATGTTCTGTACATCCTTGACTTATATTTGGACCCAGGCAATCAATAGGAATAGAATTATGAGGCAGTGAAGCGAGTGATTTTAATCTGGGACTAAATATCCAGTAGTGGATTAGTTTCAGACAATTTCATACCTCCAGAGCTCTTCATGAAATATGGATAAGGTAGGAGAGAGAGAGGGGGGATTATGAAAAATAAAGGCATTTTCCCAAACCTCCTCCTTCGATGGAGACCAGATGAAAAGTTTTGCGGATGGGCAGCTGGAGGATTTCTAGCCACTTTGCATAGCAGATGCACTGTCTCCCACAGTCTTGGTTTGGGCACCAGTTTAATTAGAAAGACGCCCTGGTAAGATACCTTTCAGTGCTAATAGTGGATTTCCCACACATGCCCAGATTTTCCTCATTGTGTGAAATCTCATGGTCATTGCTACTGATGAGCATGGAGTGTGCAGAAAAAACAAAGTGATGAGATGCAAAGACATAAAAGAGTCATTTACATATGGGGATCATTAACACAAATCCATCCTGTTCTGTAGTCGTTTACTTTGAATTATTATCAGCGTTATGATCTGGTCCAGAAGACATAAATTGGTAAAGACAACCAATGAGTTTAATACACTATTTTAAATTCATAAACATTTCAAATGAAGCCAGTACCTAATTGAGTTTTAGCTGTAAGCCTTGTTCATATGATTCCTGTGTCTGCTCACACGCAAGTTGCATGTGAAATTATTTCCCCAACCACCCCTCTCTAGAATTTACACTATAAAGCCATGCTATAATTTAGTCTCTATGTTACACTATACATTCGTATTGATTTAAATGGTTTTACAAGGTTTTTTAGTAGTTGAAGCCCAAAAAAACAATCAGGGTTTTTTGGTTTTTACACTTTGACTTTTTAAAACCCTCTTTAACAGAATTTCAGCGAAAGGAATTTTTAAATTTCAATTTACGTAATTAATTTTAATTGGCTCAGAATATTTTCTAATCAAAGCTATTGTTTACTATATGAAGTTGAAGCCCAAATGTTTTTTTTGTAATCCTAGCAGAAAATAATGATAATTTTGTTTATTCCTTATCTTTTGTTTACCCCCCTGGACTGTTCCTCTTGGCTATTTCTGCTATATGCTGTTGGAATAAACTTTTTTTTTGACATTATCTGTGGGTGGCCCTCCATTTATTTAATCTTGAACTGCTGGATGCCAGTGCATTTTCATGAACTGATTACACCCTGTCTGTTCATCTTTTTTATCTCCTTCAAAGCACAGTATGTTGTGTTAAAGCACAAGTCACAAACTGAACTTGTATTAATCCTATTATATCATTTAATATTGAAAATATGGGTGTGTGTGTGGTAAAGCAGAACACTACAGACACAAGGATCTTATCCACATTACTGATCATCAGACCCTGAAATGCTTCATCACTTCGCTAACACTAAACTGTAGACTGATTTTTGGTGACAAATTTTAATAAAGGAGGAGTGCTCAATTTATGTCCAAGGCATTATTGATAATTTCAATGTTAATATGCTTAGACAAAGCTTTAATCTAAATATTAGAATAGAAGTAGTGGTTTTGAAAAGAAAAGTTGGATACTGGGGATAATTTTATCCACACCTAAGCAATGACAGTTATCACCCCCTCAGTATAGCATTTCAGTTTGTGTTCTTTAAGCAGCTACAACTGATATTTTTATAACAGCAATTGATCAAATGGCAATGTGAAAACAATGTGACAATGTGAAAGAGGTCACTTATAGTGATGAACATACAGAAAATAATCACTCAACTTTGTAGTTCCCCTTGGTTTTACAGAGCTTTATGATGTGTTTCAGCTCATTGTTTAACTGTCTGGCAGCAACTTTATTCTTTCAGTTCACTCTCATCTTTCTCACACTGTTGTTTCCTGCACCAGGCAGCTGTTAAATTAATTAAATGAGAAAAAAAACCCTGTAGTCTACTTGTTTTGCAACAGTTCTTGTTCTGCTCTAGTCACAGACAGTCACAGCTAGCAACTAGCATTTAGCTGCATTAGCTGCCAAAGAGCCAGATGGTTCCCTCAAGATTTGGTAGAGCTCAAAATCAGAGCTAAAACAGAACCGGAAAAAAAAAAAAATATATATATATATATATATATATATATATATATATATATTACATTGCCAGGTGGCCAGAAACACAACTCCAATGACTGAATGACAACATTTTTCTTTTATTGCTGGATATAAAAAAAAGCAACTGTTAAGTTTGCAACTGTTAACTTTGCCATATCAACATGCTTTCGAAAGGTCATAATGTGTCAGTGTTGTGCTCCCAGTTTGTTTCCATTTCCCCATAGTGGCCAACAAATCAGTATCTGCAGGTTTAACAAAAAACATGTTTTTTTCTCAGAAAAAAACAATGTCATTGTTTTACTTGACCAAATAGACTTTTCTATTAAATATATCAAATAATCTTATACAGCTGAATTGAAACATTTCCTAAAACGTTTTTCACTTTTAACCATCAAATCCTATTTCAGAGAGAAGAGCATTTCATTGTCATTAAAGAACTCGGTCTTAGCTGGTTTAAGTCCTATTTATTAGATCAAATTCAATTTTTGCAAGTTAGCAATAAAGCCTCCATATACTCGAAAGCTAGTGAAAGAGTTGCACAAGGTTCTGTGCTTGGACCAGTTCTATTCATCATATACATGCTTCCCTAGGGCAGTATTATCAGGAAACACTCCATAAACTTCCATTGTTAGGCAGATGATACCCAATTGTACTTATCCATCAGTTAGCTAAACTTCAAGCATGTCTTAAGGATATAAAGATCTGGATGACAAGCAACTTCCTACTATTGAACTCAGATAAAATGGAAGTTATTGTGCTTGGCCTGCAACACCTCAGAAACGCATGATCTAACAATATACTTAGTCTAGATGGCACTGCTCTGGCCTCTAGCACCACCATTAAAGCTCTTGGAGAGGTCTTTGATCAGGACGTGTCCTTTAACTCCCACATAAAACAAAATTGGATGCCTTTTTTTCACCTATGCAACATTGCAAAAATCTTGCACATCCTATCTCAAAATGACGCAGAAAAGCTAGTCCGTGCTTTCCTTACTTCTAGGCTCGATTATTTCAACTCCTTATTCACAGGCTGTGCCAATAAAACATTAAATACTCTCCAGCTGATTCATAATGCTGCAGCGAGAGTATTGACAAGAACCAGAAAAAGAAATAATTTCTCTCCTGTGTTAGCTTCTCTGCACTGGCTCCCTGTGAAATCCAGAATACAATTTAAAATCCTCCTCACCTACAAATCCCTTAATGACCAGGCACCATCCTATCTTAGACCTCAGAGTACTTAACTACTCCAGCAAAGCAAATCGCTCGCAGGATAAAGGCCTACTTGTGGTTTCTAGAGTCTCCAAAAGTAAAACGGGAGGCGGAACCTTCAGTTATCAGGCTCCTCTGCTGTGAAACCTGTTAATCAGAGAGGTTGAGGAGGATGAGGAGGCAGAAAAGAGAGACACGCTGGAGACACAGATGGCTTAAGTTGTAGTAATATTTACTGAATTCAGGAGAACTGACACCAACATAGCTTCAATGCATGCGAGCAGTGCCAGCATCAATTCTCTTGATTCTCTCTCACCGTTGGGTATATAGTGTCTTTGAGTCAAGGGCCAGATTTAGATTATGGACCAATATGGCATCAGCTCGTCTGCCAATGTTAGAAGGAGACAAAACCTGACCTTGACCAGATCAGCGTGTTCTAGCATATCTTCCCCCTACCACAGTAGCGCCAGTTAGTTGGAAGGCCATGTAAAGGCAGGATAAGTCAAACATGCAGACCAGAGTAGGGGAAAGGGAAAAGGGGAATTTTCCATCACAGAACCATCTTCCAGTTTGGGTCCAGGAGGCAGACACACTCTCGATGTTTAAGAGTAGGCTTTAAAATCCTTCCTCTTTAATATAGCTTATGGTTAAAGCCAGTTGAGGCTCAAGCTGAGCCTGAGTCAGCTAAGGCTCAGCTCAGCCATCTATGCTGCTATAGGCCTAGACTGCTGGGGGACTGCCCATGATGCCCACAGCTCCCCGTTTCTCCGCCTCCTCCTCTCTCCCTGTGCGCATTAATATATCAAAAATGCTTATTACTAACCGTCCTTCTTCTCTCTTTGTGCTTTCTCGTCTCTCTCCTCTTCCTCCTGTCACTTTCTGCAGGTTTTTTTTCTGTTGATCCTGAGTCTGGATCCATGGCTGCAGATCCACCTACTGCTCCATGAGCCTGATCAACACCCACTGCTTTAATTATTATGATTACTACTGTTATCATTTCATTCAATCGTATTAGGAATATTATTAGCCCTATTAATATAACCATTTGCTTTGTTATTAGTCCCATTACTGTGCTATGCTCTCTCTTCCTTCCACCTGCCCCCTCTTTTGTCTCTTATTCTCTCTCTCTCTCTCTCTCTCTCTCATCCCAGGATGTGTTCAATGTTTCTACCTGTTAACAGGCAGTTTTTGGTCTGGTCTAAGCCTGCTCTAGTGCCCAGAGCTAAACTCCGTTATGATATGGCACTATGTAAATGATATGATATGGCACTCTATAAATAAAATTGAATTGGATTGAACTTTTGAACACCCAGCACACCCTATTAAGGCCTCAGCAATGATTATAAAGATTAAAGAAAGACTAATTAGGTAGGCAGTGATCGAAAATAAAATAATTATATGTAACACTAATATCTAATAAGGAACTAACTTATTTGCAGTTGACTTCACCATAATATATAAGAATACACATATAAAAAATAGGTTTTTCAGACAGGGGAAATATGTGATGCACTAAACTTTCTATTTTACAAACATTAAAACGGCAACTGGTGTGAGCTAATGATAACTTCGTTTCTGAAAAAAAAAATCAAAAATCAAAAATAACCTTGCAATAGTTGGTGCTCGTCAGATAACTTTAAATTCCCGTCGAGAAAAAAATGTGCTTTCTGGGTACTTTGAGGGAGTGAATCTGTGCTGACTTTATGAACTTCACCTTTTTAACAAAAAAAGAGAGGTTTTAAAGTGCTGTGGTAGCACAACGTTGCTGTAACTAAGAGAATTGCTGAGCAAAATATTTAATTCATGTGTTGACTCAGTTGGTTCAGTTAGAAAATCACTAAGCTGCTTCCTCGTATGTGAATCTACTGTATGCCAGCTACAGTACCATACTGCTTGATCTATGAGGGCATAACATATTCCCCTTATTATAACTCCTTGAAGAACCACACATGAATGAAATTGAACCAATGCACACACAAAGCTCAGCACTTTCTGCTGCGCTTCTTCTGAGCACAGACTAGCGTTAAAAATCAGGAGTGAATGACATTCAAGGGATTACTGAATGCAGAGATCTTAATGGTTGATTTGGAAACAGCCTGGAAGTGAAAATCTCCCAGATCTTCATCTAGCTTTGCCTCTTAGAGTGTGGGATTAGGCAGTAATGCGATCCTTGATTGTGAGCATGGAAATAAGTTACTCTGCTACTTATCACCAGGAGACTGAAAGCTACAACAAAGCAAGAAATTATATCCATGATAACCAGTGTTATAACTGATAAGTTTAATAATAGAAGTGAAGTTTTGATCTGATCCAGAAGGATAGTATTGTGTATTGGTTGTTTTTTTTTCTTTTATCTCTTTTTGATGTTTGTGTCCTAATATAATAGTCCATCAAATAATTAAGACTTCCTAATGGGATTCATTAGCAACTTTCCAGCATTACACAGATGTTTTAGCTACTATCTGTATTCTGGTGTCAATGAAACTAACAGTTTAATGACCAGATATATAATGACTAGATGAAATCTAATAGTTAGATGAGAAGACTGATAGCACTCTCTGGCTCTGTCCAATGTATGCACATCTCATATGTTTAATCAAAAGTAAAAACAACATTTTCACTTTTTACTTAGCTATTTGTGTTTTATGTGGGATTATGTGCCCCTGACTATTTATATGCATATTTATTGTCTATATGCTGTGTTCAGATAACCAGCTCCTGGCTCCAGCTACATATTAACCCTCACAGACATGAGAGTGGTATTGATCTTCTCATCCAACTCTCACAATCTCGTGTTCCTTTAAGAGTTATGTCAGCGTATTTTGTTGTTGCCTGGGCAACAGAAATTCATAGTGAAACCATTAACTCACACCTTATTGTCTGAACAGATGTAAAAGTTCCAGCTGTGCAAGTTATGTCTTATACCAGCCCAGGTATGGGTTGATTTTATTATGTAAATGGTAAAGAAAATTTCCTATCTGCAACACAACAATTTGGCAATGAAAGAAAAAAAAAATCCAAAAAAAGAAATACCCTACAATACTCCAGCAAAAATTCTTGTTGCCCAGTCATCTTTAAAATAAAGATGATGACAGACTACGGTATCCTGTATTTCCAAAGGTTCACTCCACAAGTGGGATGATTTTTGATTAGATGTCAAAACATTTATTACATCTACCCTACAGCCAAATATGTTCTAATCCTAACTTTAGCTGAACTGTAAAATTATCATGGTTTATGTGCAAATTACGTGCAAGTGATTGAACCACCATTAACTGCAACTTTTAAGAGGTACAGTTCAATATTTTTATTGTACTGTCAGCAAGTTTTTTTTTTAGCATATTTTCTATCATTAAAGGCATGTTAATAACTGCAGCATCTATAGTATTGACTTTAATGTCTCTTGTTTTCACTGGTAATGTTTGGAACAATTATTAATGACAGCAATTGCTTAGATGAGACCAGATCTGTAAATGCATCTGCAGTAATTGCTCAGGTCTTATAGCCTCATTTATGTGTTATTAATGTGATCAGGAATTATAGATGTACAGTTTAATGTCTGTTACCAGAACTATCAAGCATTTTAAGGGAGCATTTTCCTAAATGACCAGTGAGCCATTTGTTAAACTAATTACAGTCAGTCTCTTTGTCTGTACAAACACACATTACAGATGAGCTCACAGGTTATGTGGGGACAATAGCTGCTTTTCAGAAGAAGCTATAGCCTTGTGCAGAATCTGATTAACTTTCTGTGGAATATAAATTTCAAAATAAAGAGATTTTTCATTATGCATAACTGATTTTAAGCCATTATAGGAAAGCCAAAACAATATTTAAAGAAATTTAGTAACACTGCAGGTAGATGATAATCATCCTGGACATCCAGGGGGCACACTCTGGTGGAACGAGGCAGCCCATCGCTAATCAGTGCTGCATACTAAACCGCCTTGATGAAAACATACACAACTGTAGGACTGTCTATGATGAGAACTCCCCTGACCTTAATTAACTGTGTTCATGGCATCACATGAACCCATTACAGAGACTTTCAAGCATATCCATTTCATTTCTCACCATTTGTCTATGCCCCTGCTTTGGTTAATGACAGCCAGAGAGACCTGGGGGGGGGCCTGTTTCGAGGGGGGAAGACTGTCATTAAATGCCCAGTAAGAAACTTGAATAACCTGGGATTACTTACTGGCTTGTTTTTTGCCCTGTAGTCAGCTTCACCAACTCTGCTTATTTGAACATTGTCACATTTCTTTGGAATTTTATTTCATCTGCATAATGTACTGCAGTAATTGTGCAGATTAAATGCATGGCACACTGTTGCGATGAATATTAATGTGTGTTATATAGGTATTTGTATGCATTAGTATGTATATGAGTGATTTTAATTGTGTAAAACAAGCAGACTAATTTCTAAGACTTCATTATGTCAAAGAAATTTCCACTATAAAGACTGGTATCATAATAATTCTATCAATGCCTGTGCAAGGCTGTGCATTGTTTACATGTGTCTGTGCACAAATCCTCCATGTTTTTGGTTTGTGTGTGTGTGTGTGTGTGTCTGTGTGTGTGTGTGTGTGTGTGTGTGTGTGTGTGTGTGTGTGTGTATTTGTGCATATGTGTTTGCAAAGTGAAAGGCAGAAGCTCTACCACCATCCCAATATCAAAGCAGGTGATACTTCAGCTGGATATTTCTCGCCCCGGGGGTGAAGTGAGCAGAGTTGACCCCAGAGTGGCCATCCATTGCATTCCTTTGAGTACACTCCGGCCATAATAACACTTCAGCACCTCTTTCATCTATCAGCACCAAGCTATGAGGCTGCTAACTTCCTGCTGAACTGGACAGAGGAATATTCAAAAATAATTCATATTTCAAAATGTTTGTTTCTGCTGGGTTTTTACGTCTTTAGAAAAGCAAACATTGTAGACCATTGACATGACTGAATATAGACACATCTGAAACTGACATGACCTAAAAAATGTTTCTGTGGTATTTTTCCCTGTCATTGCCACAAGGACATTAACAGCTACTGATACCAGAGACAGAAGTCAGGACATTCTTCTGTCTGCTCACACAAGGAAATGAGCATTAAACATTTAAAAACCCACATCTTGACAAAAATTGAGCTGCATTGACTGTAATGGAATATGACTGACAGCACATGATTTTCTGATTACATGCCTGACAGATTGCACTTATTGAAAATGATGAGGACAGATGTTTGCTCCGACTCACATACAATTAGGTTTTGACTTCATGAAAACGAGAAACTAATTGAAAGTGAAATATAGAAAAAAGATTGTTTTCTTCTGAGAAGCACTGTGTGTATATTTGACGTAATGGTAGGCAGGCATGAGTGACTCCTTTACACAGTAAATCATTCACATCAATTAATTTGGTGTAAGAACCCTCTAACTCTCCTCTTTAGAAGTGGTGCTTAATTTCTTTTGGAAAGAATCAAATATAATAACTATTTACCTTATTGCTGAGGGTTTTTGGGACTGTGTGCAGCCTGAGAGGATGACTGCTGACACCACCCAGGGCTGAAAATGTACTTACACCTTCTCAGCATGTTTTGTTTTTGGTTTTTTTTTTGGTAAAAAATGTAATCTATATTTTCATCTTCAGTTAACATTAACAAAAGATGCCAAACCTGACTATCAAAGATAATGAAGTAGTGGACGGTGCTCTCTGCAAAATAACAGTGTATAATGTGTAAGATCTATCAAGAAAACTAAGCAAGTAGGGTTAGTGCATTAATGAATATGTATAAAAGTATATATATATATATATATATATATATATATATATATATATATATATACTGTATATTAAATAATGAAGACATTACTTTTGTGTACAAAAACAACAAAAAACACCAAACTGTCTCTTTTCCTTAAGAAAACTGCTTTTGCTTTTGGTAAAGTGTTAGTGGGAGGACAATTTAATTTTTTGCAATTTACAGTGGAAAATGAGTTCTCAGAATTAGAAAGTTCTGTCTGAAATCCACCTATTCTACAAAGTCCCTTTGAAAAATGAGATCTCAAAATATATCACAACAACTCTGATTGCAGATAGAAGCTTATTAATCCAATGTAATGAATTTGTTTAAAAAAAAAGATTAAAAAAATAAAAATAATAAAGTAGCATATTTGATCTTAAAAATTCAAAGTGAGTACTACCCAGAATTTCTTTAATCCTGGGCACCATTAAAGCAAATAGCAAATATAAATACTGCATTTAACATTTAAATGTCTTTAATAAGTGGCAATTTATGTCTCCTATTCTGACATGTGATGCTGCTTTTCGACAGGAGCTCTGTTTATCTTTCATGTCTCACTGACAACCCTTCTTCAAATTAACTGAATAGTCAGGATGTTTTCAAATTTATTTCACAACTTTTGTTATTAAACAAATCCTTTAGACAAATCCTCCGAAACATTGTGACACCCTTGGCACGGAGCTTTTAAGTGCCTCCGAATGACACCACAGCTCAAGGGCCCCTGCACCAGGAGAGCTCAGACAATCAATGACGATGGGGAAATAAGATGGTTGGTGTCAGCCGAGTAATTTTGTTTACCTAAGAACTTTGTGTGCGTGCAAGGCTGCTGTGATGATTATGGGGGTTATGATAGTTGTTATCCACAGAGTCATTGTGCTCAACCCGCTGTCAGTTTCAATTACTGCTGTCTGTGGTTCCAAATCCTCACACAAGCTGTACAGCCTCCCTGACAGTCTTATTACCATTAAAGGAAAATCCATACACATCAGGTTCTCTTTGTGTCTTTGTTCTCTAAACAGAACACAATAGATAGAGGAGAGTAAATTCATGCTATGCCCTGTGGGTCATCCGAGTTCCCATGTGTGGACTGACTCTCTTCCCCTAAGGTTTTGAAAGACATAAATGTCTCTCACATTGAGGATGGGCAATTCAAGTTTCAAGTTCAAGTGGTGCACCTTTGATGTGCAGCTCCAGCTCTGGTGAGGTAGCATGGGTCTGGAGTGGCAGGTGTGTGTAGGTGAGCTTACTGACCTCGCAACAGACATAGGAACTGCCAGCTGTAATTGGTCTCTGTTCCATTTACTTTCTTATCTATTTGTCTGCCAGTCTCTTGACAGCCAAAGACAAACTATTGATCTGTGCTTTCAGGATATAAAGGACATGTAATTTAGCAACAGAAATTCAGCCCACAGCATAAGCCTGATGCGCAGTCAACACTGTAATCCATACAGGTGATTCTTGTTAAGTACCTCAGTTGGCTCACTCCTCAGAGGAAACAGAGGAAAGGAAATGCAAGTTAATTTGTCATAAAATGAAAAATGTTTCAAGATGGCAGAATATTTCCATGTGCTGCTGCAGTAACTGCATAGCAATCAAAGTATATAGCTATTCTCAGCTGGCTTTTGGGACACATACAGGTACAGAACAAGCTTCACCCTAATTAAAGAGAATACTGTTTTTCTACTCATTATTTGTAGAATAATGAACTTCACATTCTCTCATATGGAGGACAGGATTGTTTTCTCTTTTTTTGTTCTTTCTCCAAAACTGTCTACTGTGGGAAACGGTGTCTTTTTTTTTCATTGAAATTAATTTAATTGCATTTGTGTATTTTGCCCTCAGGCAACACTCACCCACAACGGTTAATCATCATACAGAGTGGAGTGAAACATACATATATAATGCATGTGCTGCATTGCACTTAATATGGAAGGTAATTAAAAAGAAATCATTTTAATTCAGCGTGCTTATCACAGCAGGTTTTTGAAACTACCCCAGACAGAAATGATGGAAGGGGAAGGTGTACTGGGGGGGAAGGGGATAAGGTGAGATTGGTACTGTCAGAGTGTCATGTGGAAGGCAGGTTGATATTCTCCTGCTCCAGAACAGAGATTCACCCCTAAACCCTGTTTTTTTCACTTACTGTATGTAACCCATGGAAACAGATGAATTTTTATTTAAACAAAAGATTTCATCTACCTCACGTTATTACCAGAATGTCAAAGAGAGGAAAAAATAAGAAAGTTACCTGAACCAACTGTGGGCTTTCAAAACCTGACACTTAACTCAAATAATTGTGTTTGGTTCCCCCCAGCAGCTCTTAACCATGCCATTATTTCCTCATCCATTCACAGATGGCTGCCCTGAGCTTCCCTGAGAGGATTGCAATTATCAAGAGGTGTATAGCTTTATATTCACACTCTTTAACTCTGAAGAATTAATACCATGCGGTAACTCAAACATGTGTCAGATAAAAAAATCAGCAACAATAAGGCAGCTCCTCTGAGTTCATTTAAAATATTGAATCAAGTTGCCTGATAAAAAAGTTTACTTTAGCTTCATTGGAGCAAATTTGTAACATATAGGGAAGGGTAAATTATAAATCCTAAAATGTCAAGTTGGTAATGAATATAAGTGTATGGCTTAACAATAAATAGCCTCTAGATGCAATGTTTAGTTGATATTAATTGGAGCTGACATTATTTCAATCCAATTTCACTTGTACACCGTGGTAATATCAGTGAGCCTGGTTGCTAGTGTTAAGGTACTTTCAGTGTTCTCATATTAATCTAGTGTTACAGTCACACTTCTAATCTTGATAATGAATATCTCAACCAGAGTAATGGCCTCATTTTCTGGCAAAAAAAAAAAAGTTGCCAGTGCACTTGCTGATGAGTCAAGCAACATTGAAAGGGAATTAAAAGTTCAGATCCCCTGGCAGTGTACCTTGGCCCTGTTAGGGAAGAACATGCTCCACTCTACTGCCCATTTACTCAACAGATATGGGCTGCTCAGCTTTTACTGAATGTTTACTCCTCAGGGAATGGGCTCCATCCTGTTAAAGTTCAGGTCACTTCTTCCCCCCCGCTCAGTTGCTGCTGCTGCTCTTCCAACGCTGTAGTCACCTTCCTTTTTTTTTTTTTCCCGCAAAGCGCGTCCAAACCTGGGTAACATCAGCATTAGCCTTCAGGTTTTGTCAGAGGAGGGAAAACTTGATCAAAGTCCCTAACATTTCTCTATAAACTGGATTTGTGTTTTCAGGCATGGCTGAGGTTTGTCATAATCCAGATATGGTGTGTGTCTGTGTTGTGAGTGTTTCTTTCTCAGCAATTCTGCAAAGCAGGCTGGCCCATAATGTCTTCATTATTAACAGTATACCAAATGAAAGACAGAGGAACATAAAAGAAAATCAATCAGCTGCCTTCTGACAACAAGGAAGCAGAAGCAGCAGTAGCAGCAGCAGCAGCAGCAGCAGGAGCTATAGGTTCCCAGCTCTGTTCATGACATGGATCATGTGTGTGAACATAAATTCATGGTGAATCCACAGTCTTCCCTCTTGGCCCCAGCAGGGAGCACATGTCACATACAGGCTTTTCACACAGTCTGCTGGACAGGAGAGTCAGGCACACAGCAAATCTGCTTAGTTACTTTATCATGCCATGAAGTGTTACTCATGGGACAACAACACTTGTCAAAGTAGATATTGTAAGAAAACTCAGCCTTGCAAGGCCATGCTCCTTTGGTTTCGTGACCTTTCTAGAATGTGCCTTATTTAAGTAAAAAGGTCATTTTGTAGTGACCAGAAAGTTTGGCTTGTTTTTAGTTGAACACAAGAACGGTCAGAAGATATCACCATCACTGTCCAGCTGTACTATAATGTGAGCTTTTCCCTCAAACTGCAAATGTATAGCATGAAACCTTAATTGGTTTAGAGTTTCATTGTTTGAGTGAGTTTCTAAATTACAATCCTCAATTCATACATTTTCAAAAGAGTAAGTAGACGTAGAGGCCCTGAGTAGGCTGCATTTGGCCTGCTACACTAAAGACTTGTGTTATTTGAAATTTGACTATAGCCAAATTGTTCCTTCCCTATTACATGATATGAATCAAAGATCATCTGGCAAGTCTTGGAGGCAGCGTTTTGAACATCTTCTGAAGACAAGATTGGCTCAAAGAGGTTGATTAAATCTATAAATCATTGCTGATCTGTTTCTCTACCTGGCAAACAGGTCATTTACTGATCAGGGAGGTTAATCTCAAAATCACAAAAAATCCTAAGTCCTAATCAAATTAAGAAATTTATTTCTGGGACCCAGTGCTAAATTCCATTTCCACTGGAGCTGGAATGACCTCCCAAGGACACAATGGCTCCCCATTAACAAGCACTCTGGTGTTACAAAAGTGGCTGCACATGATGTAAACACAGCAAGGGTCATACTGCTGCCACCAAGACTTGAAAGGTGGCCCGTTCTGCTGTCCAGCTAGCCATTTAAGTGTGATACTGTCAGAGAGCCTGGTCTATTTCACTGCATGAACACAGCAATGGCTGCCATTAAGGGTGTTATCTTAAGGATTGTGAACAGCTAAAACTGCAAGGTTAAGATGTTGATGATCAGACATTATTAAAACATGAATGTTGCCATGATGTTGTTGACATAGATACTTTCATATATATTTTCTTGCCACCACATAAAAAACATCATGCATCCAAAAAGTTTTGCTGGAATGTATTACTGAAGTTATTCACTAGAAGTCCGATTTTAAATTATTTTGAATAAGGATCAGCTTCTCCCTTACCTACAGTTAAAAAAAGTCTTACATGGATGTCTTTATCCACACTTTTTTTATTTGCAGGTAAATTGTGCAGCTTCTGATGCCAGCTTTATCTGAATGCCTGCAGGTTCCCTGAATTTAAATTTGTTGTTTGTATCTCAATGTTGTGTTGTGACTATGTCAGGGTTATGTTAATTGACTTTCAGCAGGTGGTTTTATGCCATTTTCAGACCCCCCCTCGAAAAAAATAACAGACTTTCGGTTGTCAGCTCATTCAACTGGTCTTCTTTTTTTTTTAGGTCTATTCGATTTTTTTCTCTCCAACTCTACAGTAAATCTGCTAGAACATAGTTTCATCCAACTTTGAGTCTTGGTACGTGATTAAAGTAGAAGGGTTTTCAATTTATTTTTGGATTTTGGTGCAGTCCTGCAGACTAACCATTAAACAACACCGTGTCAAGTATAATTATAGCGTGTAAAACATGGGTTAACCTGATCTTAACCCTGCCAGTGAGTGTGTTTTTTTCAGGTCATTTAGTTAAACAGAGATGCTGTTTGGAGAGAGTGAGCCAGAGGAGTAGAATGATTAATGTGATGGCAAATAATATGTGAATGTGCCTCACAGTTGAAACCAATAACCTATTCAAGATTCATACAAATAAGACAACATGAGAGGTGATCTTACTAGATTAATTCACCTGTGTTTTGAGACATGGATTCTTTTGCATCGTAACTTACCCATTCATGATCATAAGAAACCAAAATGCTGCAAGTGCAAAGCTGCCCCTCCCTATTTTGCTGCTGCAGCACATACAGTAGAAGCTACAGTATATTCATGAAAGGAAGTGTCCACTGCTCGGCTGCTCTGCCACATCCAATGCATTATCTTAGTGTGAAGATGAGAAGGCAGGGTGTGCGGTTGGGAATATTATAGAGACAGATTGTGTGTTGAGATCATTTGGACTGGCTGTGAGACCTGGCCTGCACAAGGCTGTGCACCAGATCAGCGATACTGACAGAGGGAAGAGGCGTCAGAACAAGCTACAAAAGGTCAGGAAATAACGTATAGCTCTCACTCTCGCTGTACCACCAATCAGCCGAGCTCAGCTGCCCTTTCCTGCCTTTCAGCCATAGATCTGCCCTTGGTTTGATGCTGCATCCCCTCATGTCGTGCATTACATACACCCTTCTGGTAATAGTGGACACAGTAGCAGTTAGCATCAAATTACAATTGCAGTGTGAGTTGAGTTAATAGAGCGCAACAAAAATGGGAATTGCCTGTGATTAAACACCATCTTGTCTATGAATGGGCATACAATATAATGTAGTGTGGTGCCTATGATATCAAACGTGTAGTATGTTGGATTACGTCTAGTAAAAGGACAATCAAAGAGCGGAGATGGCATTTGGTGGGCTGTTGTGAGCCATTTCTCCAGCGGTATTATCTTGGATTGAATTTACATACAGGGTTTCCAGTAATTATCTCACTGAGCGAGAGAGGGAGAGAAACAGAGGGAGAGAGAGAGAGAAAGAGGGGGAGAGAGAGAGAGATAGACTGTTTTAATTGGATATTTGGCCCCTCTGGATGTGGACTGAACCATGAAGCAGCATCATTATAATCTCTCATCAGGTTCTAATTTGAACCCTGAATGCCCACTCCCCTCTGTGCTCCATACACTTGAAAGTGCAGGCAGTCTGTCTAATTTTTTTTAAATGTATTTTTTAAAGATAATAGTAAAAGTGATCTTTTTGAGTAGAGTTCATTTTTATTTGATAAGACTCGGCTTATTCATTCCTAATGCAGTTTGCACACATTTTTCTCAATTGTTCTAACATGTTAAAAGTGTTCTTTGCCAAAATTTTGCCACCTGAATTGGATCAGTTTCATCACATTAGCTTTCCAACAGACAGTAGTAGCAGGTTTGTAATCTGATGCTGAACTTTGGCACAGACAAACAGCATGCCCACACCCACATCTTCCCTCTTTGTGTGCATAAACAACTGAATTTCACCCAGTGTTTGGCCTACTTATTGCCAAATCACCGAGCTGTGAGGATGTTTTTTAGCCGCTAGTTGCAGACGATGCAGACTCACTCAGGGCCCCTCAGGCAGTAAGAATGCAGCTCAGATGAATCCTGTCAACTCTAGTACCTGCTGATGTGAAGCGACCTAATGACCTTTGAATGAACAGACAGGTTTAAATCCATGAGCATATCACGAGTAAACCCCATCAGGAATGGCGATGGCCGCCTCAAGAATTAGGAAAGAAACAGATAAGCAGAAATGATGCCATGCTGAAAGATGAACAGATGAGAGTCTATTAAGATTCTGATCACATATCTGATGTTTAATGTTACTGCTGATAATTTTCCATATGCATCTCTGAGCATTAGGTTTACTCTGCAAGCTCACTGCAAAATTAGTTTTTATAAACATGGTGATGAGGTGCAATGCCGACAGGTTTCTCGAATCAATATGCTATAGGTCAGCCCAGAGTCTTGTATCAGTATAATCGATACTAGCACATCAAAGGAGTATGCCATTGTACACACTTAACAAGTGCAAAAAGGCCAGACCCTGAAGGATCAGCCCAATAAGTAGGTCAGAAAAACACTCCAATTGGGTCAAATGATAATGTGCTTCTGGAAAAGATTCCTTCTACAAATGCAGTGCATTTGTGTTCATTTATGTTTTAGCTGGGTGCATGTTTTGATCAATGTTTGAATAGCCATTTTACATTACTATTGATTGAAACAAAGTTACACCCGCACCTCTGCGAAGGAACTACCTCATGCTGTATAAAATCTGTTGTTTTCCACCAATCAGCATTTCTACACAGGAATCCATGAGTAAATGAATCTGCTCAGCTCAATAAGTACTGTATTACGTACCTGCAAGTGTCTTTGCTAGCCAAGCAAGTCAACATAACTGATGCAACAGCAGTAATTTCATCGACCATAAAGCAGCAAGATGTTCTGCTGAAGGTGAGATGTTGTGAGACGCCAGCGGGTCCAGAAATGATTGTTATATGTGTTTCGTCTGCTTGGACAGCCCAAAAGACCTGATCATCATTGAGTGATAGGAGGTAATCACACTGAAATCTTATCAGAGTGCTGTTTATTGCAGATACTGTAGACCAGTTCTGTTATCTGCACACAGCACAGGAGAGTAGTGCATTTGTTCCCCTGTGCAGTCTGACTGTGCACCTTGGGCACTGAGATAATTTCACTTTCCCTTTCAGGATTTGTAAGCATTGAAGTTTCAGACCTGTGTAGGTGTACATGTTAACATTTGAACTTAGATTGTAACTGAGGAATTTCATGCCTGAGAGGCACGGTGAGATAAGGATGCTCTTCAACATGTTGAGATACACTATCTCTCAATGAGGGCGTTGCATCGATTTGTTCATTTCAAATACCAAATAAGTCTAATAAGATTAAAACATGCTCTTCGGGGGCCCCTGCATCAAAGCCTGATGTGAAGTAGTGAAGAGAAGCTTTGTAATAGCATAGTTGCAACAAATTATTTATCAGAGGTGGAATTTAATCTACTTCATTAATTAACTCCATCTACTTTATTCAGCAAGACATGAGAAGGATTGTTTGAAGGGATGCATTGATTGTGTGTTTTCTGAAACTTGTGCCTTCTCTCACACGTGCTGTTTCTCCTGCTGTTTAAAAGGTTAATTACATTTTTGTTCAAAAAAGTTTTAATGTACTATTTTATCTGTCATTTACAACAACAGAGGCGTGCTGGAAAGGTATGGTAGTACTGGAAGGTGCATAAAGGTGTGTTCAAACAGACATCTGAGGAAATTTCCACCTTACGTCATTCACTCCGCTACACTGTATGTGCATTCTGTGTTTATCTGTTCTAAACAGCCAACGTGAGCAACTGTACAATAGTTGGTAAGCTTGCTAGAAACTGGTGCACTGACTGTTTATGTATGTATGAGTGTGTTTAGACTCACCAGAAAATCCAGTTCTTTTCGTCAGTTTCCTCCAGTCTCCCCTTTTCCCCATAGCTTCTGTATTTTCACGAGGTAGATTCATTAAATCCTGGTTTAAGGAATTTACAGTCATTGAATTTTGGTTATATAATTTGCTTGATAGGTTTAGGTTCCTGTGAATGTCTATGTGAACGGACATAAATGGACCTGTTTTTGAACACTCCTCAAGAATTACATTAATTTCCTGGAGACTTACCCTAAGCCCAAATTATAACCACTACTTGCCTTTCCCTAACCCAATACACTGACCCACCCAAAATCAGCCTTTCCCCAGGTGGGCACACAGCTTTTCAGTCCAACTGGACAAGCCATCCCCAATTTACTCATTTAACAGAATTTTGACCAGGGGACCAGGATCTGCTATCCACTATTTTACCAGCCAGTCAGCTTTGGTTCTTTTAGTGCTCTATCCTGCCCTTTAAAAGTCTTTCAGTGTATGTTGTCTTTGAAGGAGATGAAAGAGTAGTTCAGGGAACATCCATGCAGATTGGATATTGGATTACACCAGAAGAGACAGAAATCCATAAAGTAATAAAATGAGTTACGCATTGTTTATATCTCTTTTGCTTTCTCTTGCTCTCATTGTTGATTGTGAAATTATCCTTGGATCCCTTTCCTCAAAGAATGCAAGTGGTTATGACACACAAAAGGTGGCTTTTAGCACACACCATCAAAAACAATCAATCATAGTCCTCAAACACCGGAGCAGGGAGGAAGGACAAAGGAGATTCAAAATGATCGGGTTTCGGCTGATCCACAACTGATAAAAAATCCAATAGATTGGGATTTTAGGATTTCAGCAGCTCAGTGTCCAGGCTTGTCACACAGATTCTTTATCAGGCAACCAGCTATTGCGACTTTAGTATATGGCTTTTGTGCATCATGCTGAAATGTCAGTCATGCATTGCAGTTCCTGGACTTGTGCTTTTCAAGCCTCTGTGGCAGGTAAGCATACCACTGCCATGGTGTTGCCTCTATAGCAGCACCATGGCAGTGGTATTTGGCCCTCATGCTGGAAGAAATTTTATAATTAGGGTACCCAGACAAATATGTGAATTGACGAGCACCTGATATCTGGCAGGCAGTGTTACCTGTTAGAGCTCTATAGAGCCTCAGTAATAGACTACCGTCACTCCTGGAGCTGCCCTGCAGGCTGTCCCCTGCTTTATTAGCTTTTCTCCCAGCTAGTTTTACTCATGTTAAAGTTTCTAAAATAGCACATATTATTGGATAAAATTCATACAGCTCAGTTCTTTGAAGCTTTGTACTCATTTGCAGTCAATAGTTAGAATATCCCTCTCGTTAATATGTAATACTACTAGTGCAGGTTTAGTCATTTAGGCAATACAAAATTTGAAAAATAAGGTCCTGGAGTAAAAACAAAATGTGTGAAACGAGAACTTGTCAACCTGAGATGATCATTATCTTGCATTGTTTGATTGGTCCCTTAAAAAATGTTATGTGAAAGAAAGACTATCTGGTTACTGTGCAGTTTTAGAAGCACCTTAATAATCCAGTGTATGAGGCCCTGAGGATAACCCTTCTTCCTTAATGGTATTGTTAGCAGTCTGTTGAAATCCACAGCCAAGACTCAAGGTTGCGAGGGGCTGAGGTATGTGTAATTTAATGTAGCACATTTCTATTCTAATGCAAGTGCAGCGCCTTTGGTTACACAAGGTCTCCGGACATCTAGATTGACAGTCACAGCTGGCAGCATCGCTCAGGGGAATCATTGATTCCCTGAACCAACCCAAAGATAACTGAAAATTAACATAACTGGTTAATTATCTTAATCATTCAGCACTCGTTTATCAACCTAACGTCTAAATTACTTTTTTGTCAAGGTAAATTAATTTTAATTGCACTATGACCTTTAATGCTGCACACCCCCCCAAGTCCCTATTGCTTCACATAAATTCAGCACAGCATCCTAGTTCCTTGTAAATTTATCTTATTATTAGCCTTTCTTTTTTCTTTTTTTTTTTTTTAGCTTCAACTCTTCTCTTTTGCAAGACTTTCCTGTATTATACCCTCTCCTCTATCTGGGATGTCTTCATACTTCCATACTCTTGGTTTATATGAGAGGATAATTACTTTTTAACAATGTGTTGTCGGTGTGTGCCTCCCCACATGCCCAGCGGCATGTCTTGCTCGGCTGTTTCTGGCTGCTTCTTCTCTGAGCTCTCATGCGCCAAACCCTGAAGATGGTCTGGAAGAAGACTAATTAGTCCACAAGTGGCACTGGAGGTCTGAGAAGATTTTAGTGTTTAGGAGAAATATTTACCCAATTTTAGATTAATTTCCCATGCATGTCAACATTCATATTAAAAAAAAAAAAAAAAAAACATGTAGAGGTTCAACAGAATGAAATTAGAATATCATGTCCTCCATCCTCTAACTACCAGATAAATTGAATCTATTGGTTAATATAATGTTTTTCGACTGAGAAGATGGTTAGAAATCAATGCGACATGAAACACTGATGAGGTTTTCATGAATAGATACATACCAGTAACTCCAACCAAATGGCTCATGGCTATGAAATGCAGATATGTGACCCACAGTACATCTGCCGTTTCAGGCCAGGCATGAAACAAAGCTGTTATCTGGCAATGAGTCGCTTCTAATGGGCAATAACACTTGCATGACAATTTTTTTTCTTTTGGATTCAAGGAAAATTTAGGGAGATAGTGCAAAAGAAAGTTATTTTTACTTTGTTCTGGGAGGATGCATATGAAATAGAATCATCCGATGAATAAATGTTTCCTTTTAATGTCTAACTTGCCCACTTGATTTGTTAAAAAAAAAAACAACTGAAGCTGTCTTTTTTGCATAAGATCAAAATTTTGAAATAATTCAACATCGAACACAGTCTTATTTGCATTTGTTATACACATAAAACTTTAACTGATTGTGTGCTGGGTAATCAAATAAATTCAATGAATTGAATTTTGAAGAATCTGATCGCTGTTAAAATGAATAGTATAATTCTATAGAAAATGAAGAATTAACTGTGGAGCAGTTGGATTTAGATTGTACAGGCTTGCATACTATTTATAATTTAATATGTAATTTCTTTATTATTTAAAATTAAATAATTAAGAGAACTATGTTTGACAGACACATATGGACTTAACATACGATCCATGTTAAATATTCAATGTCAAATCATACATTATTGAGGAATCCCTTTAAAGCTGATATGTGTGGATATGAAAACAATGAAAATGTGTCCTCCAGAGTTGGACCTTTACGAAAAATCGTCTGTCTAATTTAATTTAATTGGAAATTAATCTTTAAAGGCTTTTAATGTTTAAAGTCAGTTTTGACAATTTTGTTTCCATTTCTGTTCTGCTCATGCAGGTTTAAATAATGAATGTGTTGTTCTCTGATGATCACAGCCTCATCAATGAAATGATTCACTCAAGCAGCATTTTGTTTTTTGCCTAGAGTAGATGTTCGAGAGCCAAACTATCCCTTCTCTGCTCAAGCTGTAAGGTGGGGGAGATGTTTGAGTGCGGTGTAGCAGTGCTGGCACAAAGAGGGCCGAATCTTTCCCTTTGACAAGGATTATTTCTGTCAAGAGCAGCACTCATGGGCCTATCTAAAAGCTGTGCTAATAAATGTCCGTCACCATGGCTATCCATCAACACTCCCCAGTAACAAAGCGCTTACTGCACCATTGTTAAATTAAAGTAAACAAGCTCGTCTGGCTGGCAGATGCATGTAAATGAGAAGCAATAGACAGTCTGTGCATAAAAAGGGATTTATTAGAAAAGGTGTTTGGGAACTCAAAGTGCCCTTCCCTTACACATACATAAGAAAAATGCACCCACAGAGATATCCGCGCATGTTCACAAGTGCACGGTCATAGACTTTTCATGCAAATTTGTAGAACTCACACAGTTATCGTTATAGCTATTTTTCTGTGAGCACTTTGATTGCTTTAATTATAGTTAATTGGCTGTCTCGCGTAGTCGATCCATCATCACCGATTATTTGTTTGTAACCGGATTCAAAGAGCTTTCTGAAGTTACTGTAGCTTGCCAGGGATTGTGCTCTCTCAGCAGGTTATCTGAAAAGGCTTTCAAAAGTTTCAGCACTGTTCAGGGAGCAGAGTGGCTCCATGTAATCACAAATGGCTGGGTTATTGTTTTACTGACAGCAATGCTCAGATTTCAAGATTTGCACATTAAACATGCAGCCTAATAAAATATTAAGGTGTGCTGCAAATGGCATACCGTCTGAACCTAAAAAAAATAGATTCAGATTTTTTTTTTCTGTCCTCTCTGTTTACCTCAACACTGGCATGAGCTATAAAAGTAACTTGTGGTTTTTTTTATGCATTTGAGAAACTTAACAGCAAGCTCAAAGAGATTATTTGTTAATATTTGTGAATGTGCGGCCAGTGTCCGCTGTGAAAATCTGTCTGATGATAGGTAGTGCAATTCCTCTAACTGAGATATGTTAAGAGATAGACAGCTGGATACATTAGCAGAATGTACCCTTGAGTGACGTCCCAGACAGAGTACCTTGCCCTATTTCATTCAATCAGTCAGCTAACACATCGAGGCAGATCGGTGTACCCAACTATAAATCCAAGCTCTAGCTCACAGATTTGCACACAATTTGAAGCTAACAGCATGAAATGTATTTAAAAATTTAAAAATCAACAGTTTGTGGTAGCAGCTTGGGGTTGCCAAACCTGAGGAGGTGTTACATTTTGCTACGCTGGCAGACACATTTTTGACAGTAAAAGCGAATAAAACAAATATGCAGCCCATCATGTGTTTTTCTTCGTATTGAGAAATCAGTAGCTGATTTCTTTGGAGAGAACCGAAGTTATTTTTGTCCCCAGTCAAGTCAAGCATGACTTGTTTTCTTTCTTGCAGTCTACCCAGATGAAAGTCAATGTGTATGCTTGGACCAGGTTTGCAGGAGCTTGTCTGCTGTTGGTGAAAGAGCTGATCTCCACGTGGTACAGATCCTCATTCTGAATGAATGATCTATACTCCCAACTGCCTGGCTCCCTCCATCAAACCTGGCCAACACTCATAATAAATGATAGTGGGGGACAATGCCCTATTTTTGCAGCAGAGTCATCCGTCATGCCAGGCCAGACAAAGCCCCCAGAGTTTCATCACTTTCAACTATTGCTCACACCAAACAGACAAGAAACCTTCATCTGCTCAGTAATGGCGACGGGATGCCTTGAGAACCTGCTTAAATGTATTTACTAAATCGAACGCATTTTGTCTTTGGGGGTCTACCTCGAGTTAGATATACAATCTGTTTTCACTATCAATCTCACCTAATGGTTTTTGCAACCATCAGTATCTCTAGTTTTTCTTTGCGAGTGGCTATTTCTCTCTCCCACTGGTCAGCATCCTATTACACGGCTTCTACATTCACTTTCATGTGTTAAGTGCTTCATTAACACCTAGATTATATTAGGTGGCATGCCAAGGCAGACCCTTGATGCTTAATGTCAATTTGCAGGTTAATCAAGTCACGTTCTATCATTTGCCAAAACAGCAGTGGTGTATTCTCTAATGGGATTGGACCTGTAAAAGTTGCAGCTCATCAAACTCCTCTTTCACCTTCAAAGATTTTCCTAAAAGTTGCAAATTTCATGGGAAAAATGCCTGCTAAACCCGAGGATTTTTAACATGAATGTGTCTTTTTGCACATGTGCATCCTCCTACTGAAGAATGTCTTGTCAACTGAGACACAGATGCCTTCTCCAATCTTATTAACAGTTCCATGCAACTGCTTTAGTCAGATCTTAAATTGTCTTTAGTACAATAATATAACTGGATCAGCTTTTCACCTGCAGTGGTTACGTATTGAAATAGTAATTTTAAATTTCAGGGTAGTGTTATGATATTTTTTAGATTAGTTAAACAAAGCTGATTGCAAATTCAACAAATGTGAATTAGCCACATGGTTCACCAAGCAGTCTAATTAGGTGTGCGGTGCTCCATGCTGAATCAAAGGAATAAGCCTTACTACAGAGCGGGATTTAACAGATGGAGCTCTGAGTGCAGAAGTTGACCCGAACTTCAAAACTTAATGTTCAAGAACAATTCTTCTGCTCCTCAAAACTGAAGATAATGCTGAAACAGCAACATGCGTTGGATATTCGTCTGGTCAGAACTGTCTGTACACTCAGGTGCTCCCATATAACTACCTGTATGTATAGCTGGAGGGAATATATGTTGAATAACTGGATCAAATGAGTTTTTCAAAGAAGAAAGATAGCATGCCGTTAAGGAAGAATGAAATTTGATAATGAATATTAGAAGATTTTTATAATTTTAGATTTAGATCTGCATTTCTGTGTTGAAAATCAGCATTCAAATTGCAATAAATTTTATAAATGTCAGCAAATTAATGAAATGTTGCCACCAATGACTTTCAGATTTTAGCATTTATTTATTTGTTTATGGTTGCAGTTGAGGTCAGACAAGATGACGGAAGAAGCATTTGGCAAGGGATATTGAATGTATCTGTTAAGCTGTTTTCCTTCTTGAGAAAATAAAAGATTTAATGGCTGACCAGTGTGAAGACTGACAGAGGCTTAATGCATTTCATGGTCCATTTCCCCTGCATAAGTACATCCATTGACAAAAGCAAACCATTTTTTATCAATATGATATTTCACAATGAGTGTGACATTCAATCTCAGACAAAGGCACCCCTACTCACACAGGCACGTAAATACGTACACAACAAAAATACACACACACACACATACACACACACACACACACACACACACACACACACACACACACACACACACATTATTTGATGATTAAAAAAAGATCACTGCATAATGCAAAACAGGAATATTAACACCAGCTAACATTTGACAAACACAATTTTTACGTTCAAAAGTCAGGCTCTCTCCCTATTTTTAGCTGCCTCCTCCCACCCTTCAGCCTTTTCTCCAGGTGATAGATACTATTTACATGGCAGAGGAAGTGCTGTGAATGCTATGAGTAAGGCACCTGGGCACTGGCAGGCAAAGACAGAGTGCCTCAAGATAGAAATGTAACAGCACTATCTATCTGGGTTATTAGAGTCCCCCCTCAGGATCCCTCTCAACAGAACACTGGCCATTATGTAGGCCACAGAGAGACAATGCAAGAAAAAAGTCCGGCTGTGGAAACACAACAGAGGAATTACCTCTGGAGCTCCAGACCCTCTGCATCCCTCCTTACACTCCTGCCTTCATAGGATAATAAGAGAATGTGCAAAGATTCAGAGTGTCTGTTGGGGAGCAACGCAGGACGTGACAAAAATCAGTGTATCAGGATCTTTTATAAAGCCACGCCATCATGACAAGAACATAGCAAGTCATCATCACCTGGACTTTTGCTGGTTAGATAAAGTGAGTAAAAATGATTGGGCTTAGGTTTCTGGAAAAGCAAAGGTAAACTTTGAATCTGTATATTTTCTTTTCCTTAAGAAAGAACCCAAGGTATGTTACTGGCAAGCTAAACAGGTCAAAAGGTTTTCTTTTTTCATCCAAAATATCCCAAGCACTGCAGAAATATAATCGGTAAGAGAGAGGTTGGCACGAACTGAAAAGAGACAGCAGGAAAAAATGAGAAAAGCAGCATCAACATAATGAATGTGTTTGTACTGATGTTTGCATGACATAGTAGACTGAGACAGCAGCTGAAAGTCTGTAATTGATCATGTTGCAGCCTTGCTGGCTCTTGCTTTGAATGTTCAAAAGGATTAGTCTACAGGTTGATGGATTAAAGCAAGGTGGGAGGGAGAGGAGGGGCCTGTGAGGAAAATAAAGAAATGAAACATGGGCGCACTAATCCTCAATTGGTCTGGTGGTGGTGCAGAATAATGGCACGTAGCTAATGTAAGAGTGATTGTGTGTATGTTCCCTTGCTAGCCGGGTTTCGCCCCCGAGCATTTTTCTCTCTCCCCAGCTCCTTACTGTTTACTTTTGACTATTGAATTAGTGGGTTAAAAATCTCATTAAGTAGCCTCCCTCTACCCTGCACTCCAACATTTGCACACCACCTTTTAATCAGATGGTTTTGGTGGTTCATATAAAGAGTCTCCACAGTGACTTTAGCAGCCTTAACTCATCTGCAATGCAATCACAGACATGCAGGTTAATGAAATAAGGGTGTAGAACAAGCAAGAGTGTGTGGCTTTTTATAATTTAGTGTGTATGTACACACACACACACACACACACACACACACACACACACACACACATATTGGCGAACACATAATCACACAGCATAATATCATCATGCTGTAAATAAACATAACTCATTACATCTAACCACCTCCCACATGCAAACACATGTTTGCCCTTACAGCATGTACACCACTCCAAAATTTGTTGTGGAGGCACAGATGCATTTTCAGGTATGCACATGTATGTGTGTGCACACAAACAAGTCAGCATAGCCATGCTTAGACAGGGAAGTCATTAAGGGGGCATTTAATTAAGGCTGGGAATAAGGTCAGTGTTGGAAGGACAAACATATTCTAATAAAGTGAAGGTGTGTATTGCACAAGGATCCCACAGTACCCTCATACATCAGGTCGGGCCAAGACCACAGCTCAATTTCGTAACCCAGCTATTTCTATGCAGATTAAAAGCTCATTCATCAATTCCCTTGCACTCTCCTTTTGATTATGTGTGGCTTCTCTTCTCTTCTCTTCTCTTCTCTTCTCTTCTCTTCTCTTCTCTTCTCTTCTCTTCTCTTCTCTTCTCTTCTCTTCTCTTCTCTTCTCTTCTCTTCTCTTCTCTTCACTTCCTTTTCCTCATCTGCTGGGGCTCCCTTTGGGCTTTATAATACCACAGGAACAAATGTGCACCCATATCCTTAATTAAATCAATCTGTGGGGAGCCGGCAGGTGTATCCATACACATTTGCAGCAACTCACTCAGGGCAGACTGACCTTGATCATGCTAATCTTTCGCCCTGTACCTGCCGGACTGACAGACAGACAAATAGCGACTGGAGTCAGGTGTGAGGTGAGGACAAAGAGGGTCACGGTGGATCCGTGGTGGCGTGTAAGAAAAGCTGACATGCAATATACTGAATACACTGAAATAAACTCGCCTCCATGACCAGGGTGTGCTATGCAATGTTAGGTTTGTAAATTAGGTGATGCAGGTTTACTATAATCAAAATTCTTCAAAATCATTATTTTAGTTAGAGCAATCAGATGGCATTCATCTGGATGTAACTGCAAACCTTTATGCAAATAATTTGTAATGTGACATGAACTCAGATGGGTTTGGACTTTGCTTTGTAGGTTGATGGCCAGTTCTATACTTCAGCAAAACACTATAGTGATACCCCAACCCACATTTACCCCCTGTAGACTTCAAAGGTGTGAAACATTTTTAATTCAATCAGTGCAGGAAAAATGTTAGTTAAAACGTAATCTCATATTTAAGGTTTTCACAGTAGAAAGAGAATCAATATGTCTGAAGAAACTTCTACATTTTAAATAATATATGCACAGGTTTTAAGGCTTATCAGATGACAAAACAAATACACACACACACACACGTGTGCACGCACACACACACACACACACACACACACACACACACACACACACACACACAAACACACGCACACAAGTCAAACAGTTTACGTAAGTGGGTAACAAAAGTGAAAATGGAAAAATAGGGGAAAAAAACAAAGAGAAATTTGTTGAAGTAGACTGCAAATCTCTGATTTTTTATCAAAATAAGTTGCTCTTAGGTTAGAGATTGTTTGACTATTGGCTAAATGTAGGAAAATCTATAAGAAAGATACAAATATTGTTACATTTACCTCACATTTTACCTAAATGAATTTGAAAACACATAGGACTGCATCTTACATCTTATTGAAGTGACATGGATTGAATCTTGCTAATAAAATTCCAGCAGCATCTGTCACCTTGTCCTTATTTCACCTGAGTATTTCTAGAATATCATACCTTTCTGTTCATAAGTATGTGAGGAATCGCATACAAGCAAGGACCAAATTTAGTTTCAGTGTCTGTTTAGTTTCATTTTCCCATGCACCCACTCAATCTGCCTCTCTTTCTGTCACACATCTCTTTTAGACGGAAAAATTCACTAACTTATCTTGAAGTTGGGTGGAAGACAGAGAGAGAGAAAAGTCTCCTGAACCAAAACAATTAACTTTAAAACATACTGTACCTGCAAACAAAGTGAATAATATAATATGCTACCCCGTGATGTTACTGTAAGATGCCGTTATTGCAATGGCAAATCTTCTGCCAAGAAATATACACTCGAAGAGGCTTTTGGCATCTCTCCTTCTTTTACTCGGTCCCTGGTTGGGCTCTCTTCACAGTAAAGGCTCTTTCACATATATGGTTGACTACTGTGTTTTTCCCTCTTTATGCTGCAGATTGCCTAAAAACTGATAGATCATCATGCATGCACAGTGTGTTGCCTAATACATACCTTATGCTGAACTGACAGATCCAATTCATATGATTTCTGTGTATGGACTTGAAGGACTGACTTCACAGAGAATCTGAAAGTAGAATAAATCTATCTTCAGGTCTTTTCTTTAAAGACCCATACAGCTATCATGAGAGGCATTATGAAACAACATTTTTTGTTTTTAGTTTTTCACATAAGACACATATAGCTAGTCAGTGATACTGCCATATCTAAAGGTCTCTTATACTGCATCTCTAGTTTGTAGCTGATTGGTTTGGATCTTTGGTCCCTAGAGTTTTGTTGATCTCGCTCCAAAAAACTCGCTCATGAAGAAACACAGCCCCCAGCTTAGACAGAGTGGGAAAAGCAAATGTGTAAATGGCTTCGACACCTGTCTATCAGACAAGCATACTTAAGCCCCAACGACTGTGTGATGCCACAAAGACTCAGAAAAATTCACCACTAAAAAAATACAAGGGAGATGTGACATTAACCTCTGCTATTTGCTAAATGTGCTGTCTTTGTATGTTGAGAAACAAGTCAAGTCAAGTCACTTCAGTCAGGGTTTTAATTACCTCTTGGTCAAAGAGGCAGACTTTTAGCATAATCTGAAAGGCAGTGCTACCTGGTAAACTGAATCCAGAACAACAAGTACCCCTGTACTGAGTTGATATTGTTTTTCAAAAGTTGACACATGGCCGCTTCAGTGCATACAGGCATAATAACCAAATATTTTATTTTTCAGGTAAAAACCTTGAGATTTTTTTTTGAGAGTGTCTCAGCTTTCAGTTATAATATCGAATGCCAAGTACGTCAAGTCTCACAGTAGTCAAGTCCATCCATGTCAAGGCTCAAGTCCTCATTTTTATGACTCAAAATAAGTCTGACTAGAGTACAAGGCTCAAGCCTAGAGCTCTGAATGTCAAGAAATTTCACTCAAAGCAGTGTTTCTAGTAATATCAGTAAATGTTACAGACCATTTACCTAATGTAAGCATGAAATATTCTAAGGGTGGTAGGTGCAGGAACTTCCAGAGGGAGCACAGCATGCACAGACACTCTATACTGAAGTTTCAAAATTTGATGTTAAATGTTTTTCTTTCTATTAAAAATGAAACACAGTACATTATTCTTTGGATGCAAGTTTGGATCAGTTTTTGAAAGGCTTACCTTTTGATTTGAGAAACCAAAAAAACAAAAACAAGACTCTTTTTCAACCCCAACTTTAAATTTGGGTCTAAGTCGGAAAATTCAGCATTTTAATGAAGTGATGAGATAAGGTGAATGCTATATCATCATCATGACATCAAAAAGTAACAGTACATCCTGTCAGAAATAAGATTAAAACTGGATGCTCGGGATATTTAAGTGAATCCCTGCTGAATTTGGGTTCTGTGCTTGAGTAAAAATACTTTAGTTTTTTTTAGGTTTTTTTTTTTTGCTTTTTATCATACCTCACAACCCTGTTTCCTTCAAGTAACTACAGTGAATTTTTTTGAAAAGCCGATGAAAGTCCATGACAAAAACAATCCCTATTCTCGGTCTCTCTAAGAAATTTCTTTAAATAATGACGAGAAGCTGAGTGGTTGAGAGAACTCATAATGCATTCAGAATAAAACATGTTCCTTATGCTGTCAAATCAGCCAAATGTGTGACAGCTGACCGGAAAACATTATGCATTGGAAACATGTTCAATTACTAGATATAATCTTAAATCACCACAGGTCTTGTGCAATGTAAAAATCAGTCTCTATGGATCAAAATGTACAAAATAAATTGCTTTTTCACATGATTTTGAGTTCGTTTGAGATACATTAGTGCAAACATGGCTGGCTGTGCATGTGTAATACGTGTTCTTCGTATTACATTTCTTGTGATGTTTTTCTCCCCGAAAAATAAATAAATAAAATTCCCTGACATACTATTCTTACTAATCATACCCAACATGCATTACATGAAGACACATGAGTCAGTGTGTCTGCCTGGCACGCTACAGATTTTAACACATAACCTTTGTAAGGATTTTATTAGTATTTCACTAGGGGTTTGGCTCTTATCTATCTGATGCAACATTTTATGTGCCTCACGTTTCTACAGTAGCGTTTCCATAGTCAGAGCTCTCAGCGAGCTAGATTTCAAGGTTATCATTGCATAACAGCTTTCAGATGAGCTACTTAATGTAGGCTAGGGACACTACATCTGGACAGTTTATTCAATGAAAGGCTTTGCACTTACAAAGATCATACATGACATCAGTCGAGGGAGTCTTGAAACCTTTCTCTTTAATAAATTAATAAATCGAACTCTGCCTGCTCTTTGGTACAGCATAAAGTATTCAGCATCCATGCTCTCTTACTTTATTCGTTATCCTTCTCACTTCCTGTTCAAAAATCATGGCAAAATTTCCCACAGCCCCACTCCCTGGAAAGAATATAAAAAAAAAAAAAGATATCCTTTGGTACAGAAGAAAGGAGATGTCTATTTGTAGTGCTGGTGAGACTTCACGGCCTGGTTGAGTGTGTGGTGGCGTTCGCCTGGAGAGACTGTGCAGAATGTGAATGGCCCAGCAGGAGCTTGGACAAAGACACACCATTACAGCAAATATGCACCCTCCGCCGCCACTTGAAAAGGGACATTTGGGAAACTGCAGACTGCTGTGATAAGGGTGGATATGACAGTTCTTTCCCTGTTGCCTTCTTTTCCTCTATTGCCTCAATCCCTCAAGCTCACTCACAAGCTGCGGCTGCATGCTCATATGTTTTCATTCTGATTGGAATCCATACATTTTAAGATTTCGAGTCAACTGTATATATGCAATGTGTTTTAATATGGTCTAGTGTTTACATGCCCCAACGCATTTAATTGGAATAGCTGTGTGACCTGCACAAAATGATAAATAAGTCATGCTTTTGTCTTCCTGGGCTATCTAATCTCTTCGGCACCTATTTGAAATTTTCCTCCAGGTGCCCAATAATGCCCAGGTCTTTAAGAGCTTGAATTAAAAACAAATGCTTTGCACAAGACCAGCTGTGCTTGGAAGCTGCCATTTTTGAGAAGTGGAGAAACATGCGTGCTCGCACATTTATGTCACAGAAAGAACATTTTTATTCTGTTTGGGCTTTTAAGATGATTATAAGCAAAATATTAGGCTCCATGTGAACATCTGTTACCTCTCTCTATCTCTTTCAACACCCCTCCTCCCCTTGTTTTTATTTTATTCCTTCTATATCTTATTCTCCCTTCACCCAACTCGCCTCCTCTCCTGATGATGGCTGTCCGCAACACCTCTGTTCCGTCAGCCAAATGTCACCTAACAGATACTGTAGTATCAACTTGGCAGTCGGAATGGCAGAGAAATTATGGGGAGGGGAAGGTGCTTCTCACTTGTTGTACTCAAAGGTGCTGTGAGCAATACTGAGTACTGGACACTCTGGCAACTGATGCAGTGATGACAGGAAACCAGCTGGGGAAAAAGGCAAAAAGGCCCCTTAAACTAATTTTTGTCCTGCTTTTTAATGGCGAATGTCTTGCTATGTTTTGTGGTAATATTGTATTGAGATGTACCAGCCACTGTTGTTCTCTAGTTGGAATATTAAGGGACTGCATGAAAATTATTACAAGGCAAGAGGGGTTGGGGGGTGGGGATGCTAAATAAGGGAGGGTAGTTTGAATTTTTCGGTATAAAAAGTGAAGCCTTACTTTAGAGAGAATAACTTGCTAATGGGGCCTAGGTGTCCTTCACATTCTGAGTTCCAACTCGTAACATACAGACACTTGTACAGGGCCCATTTGGCGTCACTTTTCAATGCACTGGGTACCACTTTAGTGTCATTTTTCTGCCTGCATCAAAAATACACTATTTGGATATGCACAGAAAATGCCCTGTGAACATATGCATAAAACATCTGAAATTTTGCAGTAGTATTCTGGTGTTTTCTTCTGTATCAAAACTAGTCCAAAAGATTTTTGTCTTTACATCAGCCTTTTCGTGATGCACATGTACCAAAATGCAAACAAATAGGCTACAGGCTCAAAACACTGAAATGTACTTTCGGCTTCCTCAGAAATTCTGCAATGCTCATCCTGAATTATCATTATTCATTTTTCACCATTAGTTGTTTAGTGCAGGACAGTGCTTGTCTGGTGGTCACTGATCAGATACCAAAGCCTGGTACACTGAGGAGCTGAAGTTAGGTACAATCTGCAAAATGCTTGCTAATGGGCCTAGAGAGCTTTTCAAATTTTTGTCCATAGCATTCTCATTTTTTAAAAATGCATTTCAAACAAAATATTTTCATCTGCCATCAAGAATTTACTTATTTACTCATTGACCTGTCACACCAAGTTGACCTTCATCGTGTTCTCCGATTGAAGAAAATCATTAAATATCACTAAGTGTAATTCCAGTAGAATGGTGAATGGCTAAGATATTATTTCATTAGCATCTAAACTTATAGGTATATTCCTTTAATGTATGAGGAGTACAAATGACAGTAGAAAAAAATTTAATGCAGACAAAAGCAGATCAGAGAATTTTCAACTATTTTTGCTATATGCCACAACCTCTTCCAGTAAATTCAGAATATGGCTACATATAAGGTAATTTTGTGACATAAACAGGTAAAGATATTGATGGCAGTTTTGCGTTAAACTCCTAATAGGACCAATATGTTAGTTATGAGGAACACAAATACATTCATTCACATCGGTATTATGACTCATTTCATCTAGACCAATAGTTGTTTCCTCCATCACTCTAGTCTGGATCGTGACAGAAATACCATGCCTCTTTTCGTGATGAATGATGAAACACGTGGCAGCAACTACATTCTGTTGTCCCAACTATATCTTAATATATCACTGTATTGGGAGGAAGGTGCAGTTTTTTTCCAAATCTGGGGAAGTGTCCAAAGAAAATGTTAAATAATAATGAGAATTACCTCGCTTTTTCAAAAAGTAAATCCTAAGCTTCCCCAATCATTTTTGTACTCTTCATAATCAGATCAACACTTGTCTGCAATAAAAATGTATTGTCTTTACACTGTAGAAAGCCACATCCATACTTCACATTATTAATGAAAAATCTACAAGTAGATCAGATCATATCTTTTCACAGTGTGCTTTTGGTTAATATTAAGAAGTAGAAAATAAAGCATGTACTGCCCTCCAGGAATAAGGGAACATCCTGCTGTCATTCATTGTAGTGTTCTAGTTTTAAAATCCTATAACTCTGCACGTAACTCACCCTAGTTTTTTCTGTACCCTCCTGAGCTATATATAGTATTAATACAGATTTATATCAAAACAAAATGAGGAAACCAGTAAAATAGTCCTTGGCTGTTGCAGAATACTTCACATTCATGGTTTGACGGTGGAAGATCAACCCAAGACCTTGACAAAAAGACAGGGCCGAATCAATACTGAGAAAAATCATTAATAATAATCAGAGCATTTATTGGCATCCTTACGTGAGCTATTAAGAAGTCCTGCTTTTTTTCACACTGTCTTCATTTGAGGATCCAATTTGCTCTGACCTTTAATGACACAGCATGTAACTGCTGGCTCTGGAGAGAGACATTAATAGACATGAAAAAACTATTACCAGCCTGCTCTACCTAACAGTTAATAGCTGAGAACAGGGAAAAACTCCCCGGCAGCATGTAAGGATGCTGCAGCTCCATTCCTTCTGTTCCCACTCCTGTACTTACTATCTACATATTTCAGTTTTTCTTTATCTGAAATGCTTTTATTGTCATTTTATGAAGCTTTATGAAGAGACTTTGGACATCTAAGATCTTTCCATGCAGGAAATTGGAAGCAGACTTCTCAGGGTAGTAATTTAGGCTGGATAATGTTACAGGATGATTCATTGCAAGCATATACAGTCCATTATGAGGCATTATGAATATCCTTGTAAATATCAAATGTGCAAGAGAAATGCACAGAGTCCATTTACAGTTCAGGCATTCATCAAAACTGAATGGATTTAGAGCCTGTGTAATCTCATTTGAAGAGTTTTGATTGTAAGAATTAAACACAGTGCTTTGATTCCATGCCACAGTGAAGGTTTGTTTGTCCTGAATCCTATCAGAGGCTTTGTCCACCGCAGGATCCTCTACATGCTAATTACAACCAAGTTGTTTGTCATGGAGCAGCTCTTTCTCTTGTTTACTAATGAACACCATGCGTGTTGCCAGTGTAGCCTTGATT